>CM021101.1:71984233-72471613 GCA_007115665.2 Sequoiadendron giganteum | reverse complement strand
GATGAAAGCCTCCAAAATCTCACTTATCATCTAAAAGCTAGATAAATATTTATTTTCCAATTGAATGGAAACATTCTATTTCCATTTGAATTATTTTTTTCTATTTTTTTGACAACTTTCCTTTTTCATTTGCATTTCTTATGTTTTTAATCTCCATGCAAATATTTCAAAATCAATAATATCTAATTTCTTTAAGGAAAAAATCTAGACCTATCTAAGTTTATTTGATTCCATTATTTAACACTTATTAATTGTTTAACATTTATTATTAATTGTTTAAATTTTATTTTATTTTTTGTTTTTTTGATTGCATGGCACTTTTAAGGTGCCTAACACTCATTGTTGTCTCAAACTGCTGAGCCCACCTCAGCCAGTTTAAAGCACAAAGCCTGCATGCCCGGCTGGATTTCAATTTTGTGGCAGCTGTCACCAAGGTGTTTCAGAACCACAAGCCAATTCTTATTAATTGTTTAAAATTGTTTGACACATATTCTCTAATATTTTAGCTTATATAGAGTTTTCTATTGACGTAATCCTTGAACCTCCTTTAGATACAAGTGCTAGTAAAATATTCTTATTTTCTATTTCAAAGAATGTAAACTCTCAATCTAATAAGTTTATTTGCTTTCATGCATGATTTATATTTTTTAAGAGGACATATTAATGCATTTGGTATAGGTTCATGATTTTTGTCCTTGTCTTAATTTTCAAGGAGATTCTATTCTTTTGACCACCTTTGCATAATATTGCACAACTTTTCCAAAAAAAACACCATTTATCACCATGTACAAGTATCAAGATTTTTTTTCAAAATAGACACAAAAATTAATGGGAATACAAATTTCACCATTACATTTTGTACCTACTTTTAGATGTGTATAAATCCTAAATTTAATCATGCATCTAAAATAGCGTAGTACCAACAAACATGTTAAATAAAGTAAATATTCACACTCAAAAGATACATGTCCATGGATTCCATGCAAAGTTACAATTAACCTTGCAAAATGAGATCATGTCTATATGTCCTTTAGAACACTACTCTCCATGAAGCCTTACAAAGTAGAGGGAAGAAATGCAATGAGAAGTTTTAGGTGAAATTAAAGGACAAGATTGGAATATTAATGCCCACTCTCTTCAATTGATTGTCCACAAAAGGTACAAGGAATTGAAGGAAAGGGAAACTCATGTAGCTTAAGTTGATAACTTTTGAATTTATAAGCATGTGAGCATATAATCATGTAAACTAAGAGATATAATATGAATATATGGTGATAAGGGCATGTATGTCTATATAGAATGATTGATAAGCATATATGAGTTGGAGATGCAGTCAAAAGAAGGTAGGTTGCCTCTAGCATGGGTAGTGTAAAAATGATGATGCAACCGTCAATGGTTGGAAGTACTCTAGTGTGCATACAATGACAATAAAACTTAAAATTTGAATTGTATAGGCATCACTTTAATATCTAGTGATTGTTGATCTATACCCACAACTTGGGAAAACTCAATCACACATTGTAAAAACTATAAATAATGCATCATTAATAAGAGAAGTTGGGAATTATTTAGTTTTATTTATATATGAGAAATAAGCACAAGTAGAAGGTAAGTATGCCCACTTGCTTTAATTATCTCTTTGCAAAGTAATAAGAGGGTAGCAAGGCACATTGTCACTACCAAAACTAATTTTTCCTCCACAAATAAGATTTTTCTTGGATAAAATTAGTGTGTTGTGATTTGTTTCATGTTTTTCTATGTTTGAAGCACATTAATTCCTTCTCTTAATAATCTAAGATTTTTATTTGAAAAAAAAGTAGGAGAGTTAAACATTATAATCGACTTTTAGATTTCAAACTAAAGTTTATAGATCAATTGATCTTAGTATACCCGTTCCACTATTTCTATAGCTTGGTATTTAGATGATTTTTCTCTTTGACCATCTCTCAAAATTGAAGGTTCACATGACCAAATTCTCCAAAAAAAAATTATAGTTCAAGACACTAAAAATTCTTCTCCCTTTCCAACAGCCTACACCAATAGGCTCTTTACCACTTCCACTTGATGCTACATGTATATCAAAGGTGGAAATAAAAAAAACCTATTTTTCTTTATTTTTATTAATGAATAATTGTAGCACCACACTATTGAAACTTGTTGATCTAGTTGTCATCCCATCTTTTCTCTTGAGAACTTGTTGATATTTTATTTTTATTTAGATATTTTTGTTTCCCATTTAATTATTCTTTTTATTTTATTTTCCATTTTCAATCTTCTAAAAATAATTAAACAATAGAATTTAATTAAATTTATAAAATTAATACAAATAATAGGTTACATATGGCCCTATTCAATTACAAGGTGGCTATAATTTACATGTATCTAGTAGGATCATTTTAGAGAGTCTTAAAATTTAGGTTGCATTAAATTGTTTTAAGTTGCATATTTTTTGTCTTTCTACAAGGATAATATGTAAAGATTCATGCAATAATGAAAGCTTCCTAGGTGTCCTATCTTATACTTAGATGAGATTAAAATTCATTAATGGTGCAAAAAAAAATATTTCTTACATGCCTAGTGAATTATTAATGTCACAATCACTACCATTAACAAAATATTTATTTAGTAGAAACTAAGGAAATGATGGTTAAGTGTGTACATATGGTCATGAAAGATGTGTATCTATTAAAATAAAACTTTTGTTGATGGTAGTTAATGATCTCTTAATAAAACCCTTTTGAATTTCATCATCCTAAATTTAATATTATATTTTAGCAAACAAGGATTATAATCTAATAACATAATTTTCTACTCTCTAATACAATCCCTATTTGCAAGCCACTAAGTTAGATATTTTGACCTTAATTATGCTATTAAAATTAAAGTGGTGTACAAATATATTTACTAATTTAGTGAATTAAAAAATAGAACCATGGGGTAGATAATATAGCATTTTGGGTGCCTAGTATTTTAAGGGTCTTAGGAAGATCATTACAAGAGCTTTATAATCATGAAAATATAAGCATACTATACAATATTATATTAAATGGGTTATTGGATCCCCTTAAAAATTATGCATTTCAAAAAAGGAACCATAGAATCCATGGAAAATGGAGATGAAAGTATCTCATGTGATAGAAAATAATGCTTAACTTCATTGGAAACATCCTTTGTATGGCTAGAGGGTAAGGTATTCACCTTGTATTTTATCTCATTAATTCTCTTAATGATAGTGGCCATGGTGAAAGGGTGAATATTAGAGGTCATTATGGAATATGAATAGATTTAAAAATAGGAGAGATTAGGGAAGGAATTTAAATAAGTTAGGAGATAGTTGATGAAAGTAAAACTCACAAATGGGTGGGTTTAATTTAAGTGAATTGGATATAGGAACTAATTATAATGATCAAATTGGATGAGGTGGGGTTAAAGAAGATAGATAATAAGTAATATGGTGGGAATACACATGTGGCATGCCTAAATTGTGGTAAGAGTTGTGAATATGACTAATAGAATAATAAGCTTGGGAACATGGTGGGAAAGACACATCATGTAGAAAAAATTATGAACTTCTATGTTTACCTATAGTCTAAGGACCTCCATTCCATATGCATTAGTCTTGAGAAACTTGTGAAGGAAATATACTAGATCTAAAAGACTAGAATTATAATCCAAGTCTACCCTAATCATTTGTGTAGTGAGTTCCATATCTTTTACATCCATATAAACAACTTAATAATGATTAAAATTATTTTTCTCACTAACAATGTATTTAATGATGCATTACTATATTTGAATCATGGGTAGAGTGGAATTTAATTTAGCGATACATGTTAGGAAAAGGGTGTTGTACGTCATGTGTAGGAAAGAAATATTTTAATTATGTAAAATTTATATTTATTTATGGTGCATCTTTGGAGATGTGTTTAACTGTATTAAAAATTTATCTCAACTCACTTGTAAATTTATATTATAATATTGGTTAGATATTTTATGTGTGGGTTACACATTTTAAAAATATTTAATATTAAAAAAAATATTATTTACAAGAGTCATATTTTATGTTATTTTCCTCGTGGGACCAAACCAACTATTCCAAAATTTTAATGTGGGAAGATTAATTCTATTGACCATGCCAACAATAAATGTATTCTTGTAAAATGTCTAATTTTTGTTTAAGATAATGTTACCAAGAGCTATATTTATTTTATTTGCATTGTGGGGCCAAATTGGTTGTACCAACATGTTAGGATTAGTGGGTGAATAATAGAAGAGGTATTAATTCATTCCTTATTTTTTGAGTTCATTTGGACTACACAGTTTTGGCAAAGTCTCTTAAGAAACCTAAGAGAAAGTAGTTCAAACTTTGATAGAGTAGTTATTAGAGTTTGTGGGGCCTAAGAATGTTCCATCTAGACTATATCTATATTTATGGCCCCTCCACAATAACCTCTCTTATTTTTCATTGAAATCCATTTAACTATTTGACCATGATAATAATGAATGCATTCATGTAAAATATTTCATTTGTGTTTATCATAATATTTTTTTATACGTAAGTGAATATTTTTTATTAATATTCAAAATGAGATAAAAGAAAGTACATCCATGCATGCCCATATCCTTGATATGGGGCGCTACAAAAATTATGTACCCAAAATGGGTAGACAAGAAAACCCAACAAACATGTTGGAGACAACAAAGAAAGCTTATGGAATTCTCCATACCTACAATGAAACTAAATTTTCTCGGCCACATTTGCCCACCTTCAAGGCTGATCTAAGCACTATATAATGTTTACCTATTGATGATTTATTCCTCTTAACCTCTGTCCATTTAGGTCCTGAAGGAGAAGAAGTCAGTATATTTGAAGCAACTTCAAAAAAGGGTAACCCTCCCCCACAAACCAACAACCATTGACAAGCCTGAAGAAACAATTATCACTTCTAAAGATGTTGCAATAACAGAGCACGAGGAAGGACCAACCACCTAGCTGATTTAATTTTGTCCCCATTCAACAAAGTTGCTTCCTGCACAAGTGTAGCAACCCAAGGGGAATCTAGAGCTATAGAGATCTAAGAAGAGGTAGAAACAAGTGAATAATGCATACCCCCGACAACACATCAACCTCCTGCAAGGGGAAAACCCCAACAACACTTGAAGAATCTAGCTCATTCTTCTTAGCCTTTGAAGGAACAACCAAATTTGTTGTATCCTTCAGAATATCTTGAGGTGTTGAGCCATCCTTTTGTGCTTCAAGAGCAATGGAGTAATGATGAGGCTCCACCCCCCACCCACCAAAGAGGTTTATCTCTCGATGCCTGTACACCCTGCCCAAAGGTTGGCTTATTGCAGAACATAGTTGTATGATCTACAAAGAAGCATTTTCTGCATCTAAAAGGAATCCTCTCATAGTCCATAACCTCCAAATTATGTCCCCCACTTTTAGATCTAACTCTGTAGGAAGACCTTTAGAGAGGTCCATTTCAACACACAACCATGTGCAAGTTGAGCTTGCATAAATGATTGTTTCCTTTGTAGAGAAAATATACTTGCAAGCTTAGGTTATTACCTATGGCATGCAAACTCTCCATTTCCCAAAGATGTGACAATAGATATGGAAGTTAAACCCATAAATAGGTCATTGTGAAGGACTCAAAGCGAGGGTCGAAAGATGGGAACCAAGGCTTCAAGCATAGAAAGTCGCCATTGAGAAACCATGAGCCCATGTTCAACACCTTACTTTTGTATTCAAGTGAATCAAGTTCTAGGATAAAGAAACCCTTCACACAAGGGAAGATTCCCACGTCTTCCTTCAAGCTCTCCTTCCAAAACTTAGAAATCCATTCATGTAGATCGCATAATTTTAGACATATTTTAGTGAACCTACAAATGAGGGTATGATCCCTCAGGTATTCCTCCTGTTCCATGACGTCCACGCCCAAACAAACCACTGGAATCACCTCAGATTGAAAAAATGCAAGTGATCCACCCATATTTAAAAAAATTTCCTATGATACAGGAGGCAAAGGGTCATAAGAGATAGGGGGCAAGGACTGTTGCCCATTGTTCGTAGGAGAATGGGGCATCCCGCCCATAAGCTTCACATTTACCTACAAAATCACCCATGGTGGAGGTCCCCTCCTTGAAGAAAAATCATGCATACCTTACGATGACTTCCCATTGCATCCACTAGACAAAACCCTTGCATATTGGTGCAAGGGCACCTTTGCAAAACCATGTTCCTATTTTGGAAAAATTGAACAAATTTGATATCTTTACTTTATAATGAGATTAAAAGAGTCACCTTGTATATTTATATGTCATTAAAAGGTCATTAGGAGGATTCAATTTTATTTGTTTTGTGGCAAATTGCAAAATGCAAAAGTTGTCAATAAATATTGACAAAATTGCAAAATTATGTAAAAGTTGCATTAAGAAGTTGAAGGGTCATTGTTAGTTCTAGGCATTGGGAAGTAGTTAGAAGTTTAAAAGACAGTTGAATTTCCTTTATAAAGGCTTTGTACATATTTTTCAAGGTGTGGGTGATTGAACATTTGATTTGAATGAATAAAAGACATTGTTTTCTACATTTTATCTCAAAACTTCTCTGGTTTTTGGTGTTGTATGGCCTAGTACGGGCAGGGGTATGTTTATTTTTTATTCCAAGTTTGAGTGTATTCAATCACCTTCCATTTGATCCTTGTTTCATGCATTTTTGTTGAATTTTGAATCAGATATTGAAATTTTTGTGAACACTATCAAAACCCTTGCTAGGGTAAACAGTGATATTAAAAATTGTGTTTCTCTTTCATTTCACGATGGAAACTCCTGTATTTTGGTGTATTGATTCTTCCTTGGATGTTATTTCATAATATAAATGGTTTGGGCCAAAGGTATAATGTTAAGAGGTGAAGCATTGAAAATTAGGTTTGTAAATTTTGTGTGATAGACTGTAACAAGGCAGTTAAGGGAGGTATAACCTAGGGTTTGTCCAATTACATATGGGAATGGAATTTTAATGAACAAATAAGAATTAGTAGGCTTGATAAAGGATGCTTGAAGTGTTGGGTTTGAGATTTTGATGGTGGAGTTGAGAGAAGCAATAACCCCTGCTACAACCAAGCCTATTTTGGCCATTTAAGCACCCGGTACAATAATGTTTTGGGCACTTTTCCACAAATAACCTATGTTGGTTTTCAAATATGACTTAAAACCCCTTAAAGGGTACTCAAAAATCCAGTTACAATTTGAATTCAAGGTCTAAGTCGAAAGATACCTCTGACAGTTCCAAGAGTGAAGGCTTCTAGGAAATATGACGGGTCAATGTAGGATTGGTAATATGATGAAGGGCAGACTCTAAAAGGTGTTTGTTTTGGTAAAGGTAATGTTTTTAAAGGATTATAGAGATATTGGAGGCCATGTTTTAGTCTAAGAAGTTGGAGAACCCATATTGTACCATGTTGAGCCATGATTTTATGATGAATTTTCTTGTGAAGATAGATGAATTTATGGGATTTGAGCCCATTATTGTGAAATATGCTTCAATAGGAAGAGATTGAGATTGAGTGATTCCTTTGTTCTGCATCACATATCTCCAACCATTGTAAAAATGCTCCCCATTCCAAGAAGAAACCATGAAGTGTGAGTGGTGAGGATTAAGGCAAAGCAAAGGCTTTGGAGTAGAGGAGAGTGTCATTTCCACATGGCTTGTGTTTATCATAATGTTTCCAAGAGCCATATTTTATGTTCTTTTCATTGTGGGATCAAAATAAATAATTACAATTTTTTGGGTGAGTGATAAAGGAGGCCCCATTTTTTTCTCCAAATTTCTTGATTCTTCTAGTCTACATAGTTTTGATAAACTCTCTTAAGAGACCAAAGAGAAAAATTTCCAAACTTTGACAATGTAGTTCTTAGAGTTTGTGGGGTTTAAGAATGTTTTATTTCAACTTATAGCTATATGTGGGCCCTCTCCACAAAATATCTCTAAAATTTGATTAACTCCAAACCATTTGATTGTGACAACAAATGCATCCTTGGAAAATGTCTCATTTGATTTTAGCATCCAAAACATCAGGGTGGGCAGGTGAATGCTAGAGGAGGTCATTTCCAAACTATCTCAATCCTTTTGGCTAGATGGTTTTGATAAAGTCTCTTAAGATATGTAAGAGAAAAAATCTACCAAACTTGACAAAGTAGTTATTGGAGTTCATGGGGCCTAATAATTTTCTATTTGGACCTATAGCTAGATTTAGGTTCACATCACAATAACTCTCAATTTTTATCAACTCCAAATTTTTTGACAATGACAACAATGAATGCATTCATGTAAAATGTCTCATTTGTGTTCAACATAATGTTGTTAAGAGACAATTTTATGACCTTCACATCATGGGTTTGAATTCACATAACCAACACATTATGGTGGGTTCTAGAGGAGACATCATTTCATCCCTCAAGTGTCTTGATCCTTTCAAGCTACATGGTTCTATCAAAGTCTCTTAAGAGATATAAGAGAAAAAAAACTACTAAACTTTTATGGATTAGTTCTCACAATTTATGGCACCTAAGATGTTTTTTTAACCCAAAATTGGATGTGGGATCCTTCCATAATAACCTATCTCAATTTTTATCAACTCCAAACTATTTGATCATGACAACTACAAGATTTTTGCAAAATATGTCATCTACATTTATCAAATTATTTCCAAGATCCATATTTTACATTCTTTAGGTCATAGGATGTTGGCTATGCCAACACATCATGGTGGGTGGGTGAATTCTAGAAGAGGAACTATTTCATCGCCCAAGTTCCTTAATCCATCTAGCCTACACAGTTCTAGCAAATTCTCTTAAGAGACCTAAGAAAAACATTTCCAAACATTGATGGAGTAGTTCTTAGAGTTCATGGGGCCTAAGAATGTTACATTTGGAACTACAACTATATTTTGGGTCCCTCCATAATAAAATTTATTTTTGTCCTAACAAAAAATTGATTGTGCCAACAATGGATGCATTCTTGCAAATATCCTAAGTGGCATTCAACATAATGTTATCAAGAGCCATATTTTATTTTCTTCACATCATGGGGTCAAATTTATTATTCCAACACATTAGGATGGATAGTTTAATGCTAAAGGAGACATCAGTTATTTTTGGGGGGTCCCAATCCTTTTGAATTACACAATTTTGAAAAAGTATCTTAAGGACCTAGGAGCACAAAATTGACAAACTTTGATGGAGTAATATTAGATTTCATGGGGCCTAAGAATGTTTTTTCCAGGCTATAGCTAGATGTGGAATCCCTCTATAATAACATCTTATATTTTTTCAACTCAAAATCATTTGACAATGCTAATAATAAATGAATGTTCACAAATTGTCTTAGTGGCATTCACCATAATATTGCCAGGAGCTATATTTTATGTTCTTCATGCCATAGGACTATATTGACTATGCCAACACATTGATATAGGTAGGCGAATTCTAGAGAATACATCATTACTTCTAGCCTACATAGTTCTAGAAACGTCTCTTAATAGACCTAATAGATTTTTTTTTTGTCAAAATTTGATGAAGTAGCTCTCAAAGTTTGTGGGACCTAATAATATTTCATCTAGACCTACAACTAGATGTTGGGTACCTTCATAATAACCCATCTCATTTTTTTTCAACTTGAAACCATTTGACCATGCTAACAATGCATTCTTATAAATTACCTTGGTGGAATCCAATGCATTGTTGTCAAGATCCATATTTTATGTTTTGCATGCCATGGGACCAAACTAAGTAGCTAACACATTGATATGGGTAGGTGAATGATAGAGGAGGAATCATTTTATTTTTTATGGGTCCCAATCCTTCCAACCTACACACTCACATAAACCTTCAAATAATGAGCTACCATATACACATTTAAATAATGATCTACCACATACACATTTGAATAATGAGTACCACATACAGATTAACTCAGCTACCTCAAGATTCAAACCCATGTAGGTGTTCATTTACCTTTTCATAAATGCATGATTTATTAACATCGTAGTTGAACTATCAAATAGGCGGTTGCACTACATATTCCAATTTAGATGGATCAATGGTGAAACACAAAGGAAAGCTTATACCTTTTTACATTTATCCATAAAAATAAGTAACCTGCACATCCACATACAACTAATTTTCCAAGATATATAGAGGTTGGTAGCTAGTCACTACATAGCTAAAGAAGCATAACTTAGGTTATAGGTAGTAGAAAATATCAAGTTAATGAAAAATACAATAAAAGTGTGTAGGCAGAGGGAAAGAATTAATTATTTCTAGAATAATTTGTTCATGATTGCAACATGAGGCTCTATAAATGCACAAAAATTTGAACAAACTAACATAAGGGTGTAGACAAAACACAAATGCATCAATTATATGGATAGGTAATTGAATAAGATAGGGCCCTAATTTAATTCTCAGATTAGTTATTAATAGAGGTAAAGAGATAAAAATAGGTAAATACAAGATTGGGTGTCTACAAAGTCCATTATAATTCTATGAAATATATACGATTAGAACAATGAAACAAATTCCATAAAACTTAATGACATATATGTCATTAGACCCTTCATGCAAAATAATATAATCATAATTTATAAGTTAATATCACTCAACTACGATGCATGATGCAACCTTCAAATAAAACCCTTATAACTTAATGACATAATCATCATGCACAAGAGTCAATGTCACTAAACCATAATTTATCAAAAAGCACAATAGGGACACCATAAGATTTAAGTCAACCTCAAACAAAAAAACATACAACAAAATGGCATATATTCCATTAAAACCTTCAAATAAAAACCATATAACATGATGACATATTTTATTAGACCCTTCATTTAAAATTTGTGATCATGCACAAGATTGAAATGGGAGCTTGTGCTAGTGGGTTCAGGGTTTTGAGGGATGATGGATGGGAGAAGAGGGATTGTTACAAGCTTGAACAAGGAAATGTTATATAAAGATGGGGGGTGCATCTTAGTCCACAAGACTGTCATTATCATTAAAGGGATCATATTTAGGTTGGTCAATAAGGCTAGCCTCATCATCATCACCAAGGAATGGAGACATGGTTTGTATTTTTATCAAGATGAAGGATGGGATGGAAATGGAAGATATTGAAATAAATTAAAATTTGTATTAGAAGATTTTATATGGGATGGGATGGGTGAGTGATCTTAAAATTTATTTTGATATGAAGAGATCTTAGGAATGACTTATTAAGCTCATATTTTGAGATGTAATGGAGGATGTAGGATAAAATTAGGTTGGGGATTGATTTGGAATAGAATATTAGTTGTGTTATGTGTATGAGGGGATTGATTTGGACTAGGTGAGTATTTGGATTAGAATATAAGTTAGATGATTCTTGATGTAGGATTGGAATTGGATAAGGATTAGAATAAATGATGGATTTGAGAATTGGATTAGAAGAAAGGATAGAGGATGATTAATTGAGGTTGGATGCATGGATTAGGATGAATTAAAGATGAGGTGTTGGGAGATGGGAATGACTATATAAGAGCTTATATTTTTTTTATTTGGTTTTGGTTACCTAGGATTTTGATTTAGATATTATTTGAGGATTGGATTAGAGGATACTTGAGAGGCTAGATTAGAATCTTGACATAGAATTTAGATTTTGGATGAGAATGAGGATGAAGAATATTTAGGTTAATGGTTGAGATGAAGGATTAAAATGGATTGATGAATATGTGGTTATGAGTTAGGAAAGGAGGATATATATTAGGTGGTTGGATTTGGAAAATTTATATTATGGATTAGGAGGGGATAGATATGATAGTGTTAGGAAAAAGGTGTCTCAACCTTGCAATTTTATAAAAGGTTACTATTTATAGTAATTTTACATTTGAGCATGGATGGCTTAAAAAAAACTAAATATATGGAATATCCAAATAAACATGCTATTAAAATTTTGACCCAAGGTCATGTATGGATTTCAATATATTAAAGTTTTCATTTTTGAAAGCTTCAAATATAATTTTGAGGTGCGTAGAAGCTATTTTTTTGGCTCGAAAGTGGTCATAACTAGTGAAGTTAGTTGTATCTTGATAGAGCACTTAATGAGCTTTCCAATGGTTCAAACAATTTATCAATCGAACTATTGGATCAAAAGTTATGGCTTTCAAAAGCTAGGTCTTTCAAATTGAGAAATGTGAAAATGTGTTGGACACATAAAAGAGTTGTAAGGGGGAGTTAAGTTGGACATATTTTATTGGAGATAAGTTGGGCACCACTTTTTGGGTGGTTTTATCTCATGATTTTGTAAATACTATTTGACTATTTCATGTATTGTATCTCTTATTTATTAAATGCTTGAGATGGAGGTTGAGTGTGCGAGTATTATAGATGTTGAGTTGCCTTTGGATCTCTACTTGGTGATACTTTTGAGAGAGATTTATCTGCAAGCATATTGTAATCTTATTTTCTAAATAATATATTGGGCAAATTTTGGAGTGTGGATTTTTTCTCTTGAAAGGGTATTCTCCACATAAATCATTCTTATGTGGTATGAATGATATTTATGTTTATTTTATGTAACTATTGCAAAGATTAAAAAAAAATTGCATAACCCTCCTTTCAAGATTAGTGTAAGTGTAGTGCCCTCATGTTTGCAGCTTGTAGTTGTAGGATTGGTGTTTCAGCTTCATTGTTTCCTCGTGAATTTTGTGTTGATTATTTTATGGCCTTGAATGGTGTATATGAACCACTGCATGTTCAAGATGAGGTTCCTCAACATGTCAATTGAATTTTGTACATTTATTTATTGTGCTTTAATTTAGTGATGTACATTATATATGTTGTGATAAAATATGATCTTGATTATTGATGATTGAATAAATGATTTATATAACAGATATATGGATGTTATTTTATGCTTTATACTATTGAACCCCATTGGGTGATTATGTTGTGCTTCAACTATATATACATTGAGTTTGTACCCTTGGTGTGCATTGAATAGCTACATGTACAAGGTTATTTCTCCACTTGGCTACACAAGTCTAATTTATTCCTCAATGGTGGTTAATTTAGAAATGTCACATTGGGCATCCCTATCTATCCCCCATCGTACTCAAATCGAGTATGGTATGTGTCATGCTTGACCCTATGAACCCGAATTCGAGTTAGGAATTATTCTAGAATTCTAATGTGCTATAAAATGCTAGTGTATACTTGATTTAAATGATTTCCTAATTTCATGCTTTTCCATAAAAATATTTAACGAATTGCCTATTTGAGTGCATAATTGTATTTTAATGATACAATCAGGTTAAAGTAAATATTTAGATGATAGTTTAAATTACCTTTTTATTGTGAAATAAAGTTTGATGAGTTAAGAGATTGCTTTTTATGTCCAAGGGCTATTTCCATAAAAATTGGGAAAATGTAGTTAATTAATTTCGATATTTGATTTGATCATCTTGATTATATGATTTCAAATGAATGAAGGTAAATTGTTTTATTTTATAAATAATTGTTTTGGGGAAATTAGAAATAAAGAAAATAAATTAAAATAAAAAATTAGAAAAGGGAATAATTGAAAAAGGTTCAAAAAGGAGAAGAGTTGGTCATTTTTGGATTACTCATTTTTTTGAGAGATTTTGCTCTCAAAACCCTCTTCTTATCAATTTGTTAAAATGGAATTGTGGTTGCAATTAAAATGGATTTGGATGAGAATTATTTTGTATTAGATAGGAATGGGAAGGGTATTGCGTGTGTGAGTGGATTATTCATCTATCCTCGTGTTTTTCAAATTGTTTGTGATTTGGTTTTGCAAAAAAAATGATGTGTCAATTTCTCCCTCTTGTCTATTCATTTTATTATTTGATGCAATGAGTATTATTAGGGGAACATAAGATCTCCCCAATGCATTTTAAATTTTCAATTTATAGTAATATTTAATTTTTTTGCAAATTTTGAAAATGTCCAAATGGAGGCATGGTTATGGCAAAAAATTCTAAAATCATGGAAATATGAATTTAACCTTAAAAGTGTGTTTTTGGGTACATTTAAAGAAAAATGGTATTTTTAGAATTGTCACCATAATTTTAAATGCCCTTCTAAAACCTATGTGAACTTTTGCAAATGAGCTTTATCATAAATTTTTAGCTTTTATGTTAGTTTCTAAAACCTCATCGGGTTCTGAACTGGTTGTCACAACCTTGTTTTGTTTCATTGCCTTCATAATAAAGTTTAGTGATACCTTTTGGTCGGCTTTCATAAAAGTTCTTGAAACTATGTCGGCACCTAAAATGATTCTCACCACGTAGCGAAAGGTCGACATCAAATGAGAAGAGTTAAGTACTTGGTCAAGTTATTGGAGTTTTGGAAAGTTTTAAAGGTTTTGAATTCTATGTTAGGCTCCAACAAGGTTTTGAAAATGTCATTTTTGTTCAATAGCATACTTTCTTCCAAGATTCATACTTTTAGAGAGTGAAATTATATATTCAAATATGACATTTCGAAGGCCTCAAGAAAAATGAAGATTAAAACAATTATTTCAAAACTTTAAAAGGTTTTGAAACCTCTATTGGGCCTCAACGAGGTTGTCAAAACCATGACTATAGCTGAGGTGATTCATATTATAATGGTTGTGTCCTTTGAAGGATGTTTTGACAGAGACTTTCAGAGAATGATAAAGGTTTTGAAACCTTTGTCAAACTTTGACAGGTTGTCAAAACCAATTAATTCTCTAAAATTCTCTTACAACCGTTCCCATTTAAAATTTTAAAAATATCAGAACTAAATATGTTGTTGTAAGACAAAAAGATCACATGCACCAATTTTTAAGAGAACCATTAATGCTCACCTACCAATTTTAGAAATTAATTGTAGGTTCCTATATAGTAATTATGTTGCTAAAAGAGCTCATTTTAACAAGTGTTCAAAGACAAATTTTATTAAGGATAGAAAAACAAAATTACGAAAGGCTTTGAGCAACGATTCTTGCAGCATTCAAGTTTAACATAGAGGTATAGTGATTTTATTCTTGGCCCTAACTTATCATAAAATAATTTTAGGGGAACTCTTGTGAATTTGAGGAATTAAGTGTCATTTAAATAACTCATATAATTCAATTAAATCATTCCCAAACATAAATTACATCTATATTCGCTTGAATTTTTTTTACCATGAAGTTTAAGTATTTGGGTTATGAGCACTTGTCTAGTATATCCAATACATTGCTAGAAATTGGGGATACTAAATTAGGGCACATAAACTTGAATTAATTTTGGGAGAGGATTAGAAAAGAAGATAGGCCTCAATTACTCAATGTTTGATTAAAAGTGGGTTGTTACAAGCCACAACCTTTCTTGTAATAGTACAATGCACTGACCTAGTCTAGCAATGTATTAACCACTATGATCCCAAAGTAAGAGAAATTAGAATGAGCGATAATAGATTGGTGGTCAAAATTAATATGGACATATTTGCTTCATGTTTGAAATTTCTAGAGAGAGGTATATGAAAACTTTAACTACACTCTCTCTTAACAAAATTTCTAGGAGAATAAAGGACAGTACAAAAATGTTATTACCTGGGAATGGTTCGCTACTTCAAAGAGAGGTAAATCTCAGTTGCCTAAAAAGCTACATAGAACCCATTTTGTTGATGAAATTTTTGATATGATTGTGTTTTTGCATAGACTAAGAGAGAAGGAAAGAGCTCATGAATTTGAGGATTGGATGTACTTCTTCATGCAAATAATTATTCATGGTAAGCATTACCTTGATTAGGCTCAAATTTTATGCGACCAAATGCACTCCATGATAATTCATTTTCCTCTCAACAAATCATTCTATATGCCTTCCTAATTGTTCTATGCTATTGCCTGCACCAAACCTTGGCCAACCTTGAGACCAATTGAAGTTCATGACGAAGAAGTTCAAATATATGATTATTATGATAAGATCCAACTGGAAAAGAGCTTCAGACATTTTAGAAGGTTGAGTGATGCATTCACCATGAGAATGGCAAGATAAATACAAGGGGATATAGGTCTGAGGATATCTCCTAGAGCTGTGTAATTGATCGATACTTATGGAAGTCATTTCATACAATTCCAAAGGTTCACTTATATTAAGGTTGGGGGTTTTGATGGAATTTCCTATAATTTGCCTAAATACATAGAAGATAAATTTATCCTAATTGAAGTGTGTAGATAGATCACAAAAGTAAACAAAGATAATCTGCAACTAAGGCCTAATTTTTATCATATCCCACATCTAGAGGATTATTATGCAGATTATGTAGATGAATATGAGGTTTGAAGAAGGATTTGGATAAGGCTAACTTTAAGACAAATTGTGACATTTACATTAGATCAGGATATCCAAGGCCTAGATGATGATGAATATGATCTACTAGACCCATTGTTTGTCAATCATGTACACACAACCAATTGTATCTATAAATTGGAGCATTAAAGAGGTAGAAACCATTGATGCCAAAACTAAAATGGTACTCAAGAGAACTCAAGATTGGGTGGCAAAGAAGACTGCAGAAAAGAAAAATTATGCCATCTTGTTATAGATTATTTTATCTAGTAAAAATTGTATAAAAATTATTTATCATCTTCTTTATTGATTAATATAAGTATATCATTTGGAAAGTCATGGGGAAAAACCAAAATTTCAAAGTTTATTGTGGACACGGTTTTTTGAAAACTAATATACAACCCTATTTCCTTCTTGACAAACATGATTTACAGTCACCCCTTCAAAGGATTGGATTATGCTTAAAGCATTGACCATGAATTTTTTAATGAATTAAGAGGGAGAGGTTTTCATCAAGAGATAGTTGATGATGTTTAATGAGTCCTCCTTTATGGAGATATGAGTAATCTTCATCTCTTTGGCTATTTATGATCCTTACCAAGCAACTTTAGCCTTTATCTAATGATTTGTTTATGCCTTAAGGTTCTTTGCATTGACATCTATAAGAACAAACTTTGAATCTATTAGAGTCCCATCCTCACTAACCAGTCTAGGATTACCTTTGTAAGAATGATCAAAATTTGATTTTACCCATCTTGGGTATGGACACCTCCATATGAATTTCTTTCTATAAATTTTATTTTGGTTCTTATTAGTGATATTCAGGTCTAAAATGTTACAATTAGTTGTCACTCTTAGTTCCTTTTTTCCTTTCCTTTGCTTCTTTTCAATATTGATCATTAGTAAGTTTTTAAATATAGACTCTTTAATTATCATAGTAACCCTATCCACACCTTTGACAATTTTCTAAAATTTTATAGTTTCATTATCTCCATAGGCCTCCAAACAATTAACGAAGAATAAAGAACCGTAATTTTTTGAGTTTCTCACTACTAAAGGGAGATACCCATTAGTTGATGAGGTTGAATAGTGAATTAGGTTATACCTAGCCCACTTCAGATTTGATCAAGAACCCTAATATTTTCATAAACAAATGTACACTCCAAAAGAAGGTGATTAACAATTTTAACATGTGCATGGAAACTAAAAATCTTCCTTATCTTCTCAAATTTCATATTTAACTTCCCCTTTTCATGCTCTTTCTAATCTAGCAACTAAAAAACACATTACAAGTTGTCATAGTTTCATGTAGCAACTTTCATGACAACTAAGTGATACTTACAAATTGCCAAAATATTAAATAGAAATTTGAAAAACAAGGTTGAGACATTTTCTCTTGTTGAATGCACACAAGACAACTGAGAGGGGGGGTGGATCAGTTGTATATTAAAAATTAAAAGCCTCATAAATATTTAGATTCGTGTCAACTTAATTAGCCCTTAATCTGTTAGAATTATTTAGCATGAAAGCAAATAACAAAAAATTGAAACACATCAATACCATGCGCAATAGAACACCAAATTTACGTGGAAAACCCAAGAAGGGAAAAACCATTGTGAGGATTAGCTCACAATATAAAGTAATTGCAACATCAAATACAAAGGGATCACTGCTAGAGGGCTCACTTCCCAAAAGAAAGAAGGGCTCATTGCCAAATTACAAAATAGAAGAAAGAAGGATGTTACAGTGAGAAATCCATCTCAATGCAATAGAAAAGATCCACCATAGCATCACCAATACATTCACTACCTCTCTAAATATTGTAGACACCTTCTGCTCACTGCTTCCAGTAGTCTAACTCATTAATCTCGCATTGCACTTCACAAAATCGCACTTCAGAACTCTGCAATTCACATCACACACTTCACTACACAATTCTTCATCAACTCAACACTTATTTATACATTCTTCAACCCTGAAAACTTTTTCCAAGGTCGTCTATGCACCTCAACCATGAAAATTCAAATTAGGTCGGCACTAAGCATTCCCATAGTGGAAAAGAATGAAAGTAGACCACTCCTCATCTTAACTCAAACCCAAATCAAACATATATGCAACACCACTCTTCCACAATTGCCAAAGAAAATCCACAATTAGTGTAAACACCCAAGGTTGGCCAAACCAGTGTAAACACCATTAACATTTAAGTACATACTTCCTCAAATCCAAAGATGACTGGTGAACTACACACAACACTTGAAAATAATTTGGAATATTCCACAAACACCCTGAAATTCAACAAATTCTTTTGCAACAACTTTCACTTGAAGAATGTACACACCCACTACACTCAAACAACTTTCCATACACTGTAACTCAAAAAACCAACTTCCACATCACCAAACCATGAACAAATTTGATTGAAGGTAAATATGATCATTATTAGCACACTTCCATAATCGCAAGACCAAAAACCAAACTATGGAGAAATTCGGAGCAAAACCATTTCTCTCAGACACCATTGCAACACAGTTCACACATTGGTGAACACAACTTCTTTTGCACCAAGAAATTCTAGATATTAAATCTTGAAACACCTTTGACCAACATATTTGAACCACACAAGCAAATATTCAACATAGAAAACATGTGGAGCAATAACAAAACACCGCATTGTACACAAGAGCACCTCTACAACATAGTGTTTCCTTTTTTATTCAAAAATTTTCAAAAGCACTTGGAAACCAAGTACCAGAGACACATACTCATCATCTTCAGTACTTACTCATTGTCACTAAACAACATCCAAAAACAAAAGCTTATCAAAGCAACACTAGAGGTTGACACCAGTAACACTTACTAATGACAACATAATGAAACTAATCAAAGCATCAACATGACTTCTCAACCATTACCAGTTGTCAATGACAACACAAACATAAGCCTACAACAATCTCCCCCAAACTGGTTGACATAAATGACAACACCAACTACTCATACTTGCAACAATATCCCCCTTTTTCATTGATGAGAACAAATGATGTGAAAAACCATCATCAACAACAACAAACAACTCTGATCACCAACATACTCATACTCTCCTTGTTCACTTTACTCTCTCTCCCTTTTTCAATTCAATATTTCTCATTATTTTTCTATCCCCCTTTGACACCAATGGAAAAGGGAAACACATTTGCATCTCTATCCCCCTTTGACATTGAACATACATACTTTCTCTTTTTGTTGCTCTGCATACTCCCCCTTAGGAGCACACAACAAATTGTACCAACTAGCAACCATTGCACATATCCTTTGACACAACTGACAAAGGGCAACACCAACCTACACCAACACTAACTCCCCCTAGCTGCAACAACCGACAAAGCATTACCTACTCCCCCTTAGAGGTAGCCTCCAACATCAGTCCAAAACAAGGAATGAATCATGAAATTCACTAGACTAATGCATATCCTTATGCATCTAGTTCAAAGGAGGGGTAATAACCCTTAACTTCTCTTGGAGATACTCAAAAGTATCCTTAGGAAGAGCCTTAGTAAATATATCAACAACATGATCTTTGTAGGCACATGCTCAAGCTTCACTTCATTCTCTACAACCTTCTCTCTCAAAAAGTGATACCATATTAAGATATGCTTTATCCTTGAGTGCATCACTGGATTCTTTGAAATGTTAATAGCACTTGTATTGTAACAAAAGATAGAAATTGGTTCATCATATACAAATACATGATATCCTTCAAGGTTTGTTTCATCCACAACACTTGTGTGCAGCAAGATGTTGTAATATACTTTGCCTCTACAGTAGATAAGGATAATGAATCTTATTTCTTGCTCAACCAAAACACCAATCTACATCCAAGAAAGAATGCACCACCACTAGTACTTTTCTTATCATCCACACAACCTGCCCAATCAACATCTATGTAAGTACTCAGAGAAAAATTGGTATCCTTTGGATACCACAAGCCATGATCTGGAGTGCCCTTCAAGTATCTGAATATCCTCTTCATTGTTGCAACATGTGACTCTTTAGGATCTTGAAATCTAGCCACAAGACAAACTGCATGCATGATATCTAATCTAGTAACAACTTTAGATATATCAATCCTCCAATCATTGATCTATACTTGCTCTGATTATCCTTAGAAGATTCATCATTCTTACTTTGTTTGCAACCAGTAACCATTGGTGTACATACCGGTTTAGAATCTTTCATTCCAAACTTCTTCAACATTTTCTTGACATATTTTGATTGTGAAATGAATATACCAATTTCTATTTGATTGATATGCAATCCAAAGAATAAATGCATCTCCCCAAAAATAGACATCTCAAACTCTTGCTACATCTCTTCTGAAATTTTTTTGCACATAGATTCATTCCCTCCAAATATTATATCATCAACATACACAACCACAATCAAGATTTGATCTTTTTCAATTTTAAAATAAAAATTACTATCTATGGTACCTTTGTTGAATCCTTGTTGTATTAAGTACCTATCCAACCTTGCATGCCAAGCTTTGTGAGCTTGCTTCAATCCATATAATGCCTTTTTCAATCTACATACCATATTTGGTTTGTCTGATAACTGAAATCCTTCTGGTTGTTCAATGTATGCTTCTTCTTCCAATTCACCATTCAAGAAAGAAAACTTCACATCCATCTAATAGAACTTGAAATCTTTATGTGTTGCAAAATCCAAAAACATCTTGATAGCTTCCATTATTTCCACCAGAGCAAATGTCTCCTCAAAATCTACTCCTTCTACTTGTGAGTAGCCCTTACACACAAGTTTTGCCTTGTTTCTTACCACTTATCCATTCTCATTCAATTTTTTCTAGAATACCCACTTAGTTCCAATCACATTCTTGTTTACTAGTCTTGGGACAAGTTCCCAAGTTTGATTCTTCTCAATCTGCATTAGTTCTTCTTCCATAGACTTGATCCAATACTCATCCTTGCATGCTTCAATCACAGTTTTAGGTTCAACTTTAGAGAGTAAACATAGATTTACCTATTCTTCAGCCATAACAAATTTTCTTCTTGTCAACACACCTTTGCTTTTGTCACCAATGATCTGATCTTTAAAATGATTCTTGTGCACGTACTTAGGAGTCTTAGGGATCTTTTTTGGAGCTTTTTCCTCTTCAATCTAAACTTTTGTTTCCTTATCTTCATCTTTGTCATTTTCTCTGCAAGAGGACACATCTGATTCATATCCATCTATCACCACAAAATTCTTCTATAATTCTTCATCTACCTTGAAGTTTGCACTTTCAATAATCTTTTTCAATCTCTTGTAGCATTGGTAAGCTTTGCTTCTTCTAGAATATCCAAGGAAGATACCTTCATCAGATCTTGAATCAAAATTTCCTAAGTTTCTTCATCTCTTCTGATATAACACTTGCTTCTAGACACTCTGAAGTATTTGACAGTAGGAATCCTTCCATACCACAACTCATAAGGAGTCTTTGCACTATTCACTCTTGCTTAAACTTTGTTAAGAATGTAAATAGCAATATGAATTGCTTCTCTCCAATAGACTTATGGTAGGTTTGCCTCTTTCATCATTGTTCTTGTAACTTCTTGAATAGTCCTATTATTTATTTCAACCACTCCGTTTTGTTGAGGAGTCCTAGGGGCAGATAAATGCCTCTTTATCCAATGATTCTCACAAAAATTGTTAAACTCATTGGAGGTGAACTCTCCACCTTTGTCAGACCTCAAACACTTGATTTTCATATCCATTTCATTCTCAACCATAACTTTGAATTTTTTAAACTTATCTAGAGATTCTGATTTTTCTTTGAGAAAAGTAACCCATGTCATTCTAAAATAATCATTAATCAATAGCATGAAATACCTATCACCTTGAAAACTTCTTACTCTGGTAGGACCACAAAGGTCTGCATGCACCAACTCTAATAGTTCGGTAGTAGATTGGTCTTTGACTTTGAAACTTCTTTTTGCTTGCTTCCCAATTTGGCATTCCTTATTGACAACATTAATGGGCTTTGTAATCTTTGACGGATCTCTCACAACTTGAACTGAATTGATCCACACTAGGCTTTCAAATTTAATATGAAATCCTTCAATGCCATAGCCAACTTTCATTAATCTAAGTCATAAAGCAATGACCATCAACACCTTTAAGTTGATAAACATTTCCTTTTGTTCTTCTTCTAATAGCAACCATAGTTTTGAAGTTTTTTTTGATCTCACATCCATCATCCTGAAACACAAGATTATATCATTTGCTACACATTTGTCCAACACTCAAAAGATTATCTCAAACCATTAACATAAATAACACCATTTGTATTATGCTTGTCATCAAAACTGATAGAACCTTTTCCACATATCTTAGCAGATGTATCATCACCAAACTTATCTAGACCTCCTTCATATTTATCAAGTTTAACAAACTTACTTTGTCACCAGTCATATGATTTGAGAATCCACTATCAATAATCTAGTATATGTTTTCAGAGCACTTTCATTCACACATCTCTCAAAGTTAGCAGAATTAGTTTCATCTTTAATAGCCATGAACAAGCATTCACTATCTTCATCATCTCCATAATTAAATTCATCATCAAATATACTAGCATCTTCTTTAACATAATAATTTTCTTAATTGCTTTACCTTTGTTTTCTTTGTTCTTGTCATTAATAGCTTTGTTTGGACATCTTGAAGCATAATGACCTATCTTATCACAACTGAAACACTTGAAAGATAACTTACCTATGTATTTACCCATAACCTTTTTCATTTTCCTCACAAAACTTGCTTCCACATCATCAAGATCCTCTTGATTTGATTTCTCAGTCTTTTCTGGTTTTTCAGCCTTAAAAGCAGTCTCAACTTTTGCATTACTTGTACCAAATTCTCTCATTTCAAAAGTAGATAAAGCACCATATAACTGATCTCTAGAGTATTTTCTTAAAACTTGAACTTCCTCGATAGCATAAAATTTATGACTATAAGATTTAGGAAGAGTTTTTAGTACCTTCTTTACCACTTCTTCAAGATTTCCACTAAGACCTCTGATGGAATTGGAAACTTCATCCACCTTCTGCATGTAGCTTGTAATTTTTCATCTCTAGACATTCGCAGGTTCTCAAATGTGATCTTTAGATTCTACATCTTAGCTTGCTTGACCTTATCATCTCTTTCATAAATACTTTCCAACTTTGTCTAGATCTCTCTAGCATATTTCAAAATCATAACTTTCACAAGTTCAGTATTAGAAAGATGATGCAGGAGCATCCAGGGTGTAAGAGCAATCTTGCATTACCCAAAAAAAATGTTGTTTCTTTTCAATAAGGGCTAAATTTGGCAAGGTTACTATCTTTAGTAAGTTTGCATTTATGCACAGTTGGGCATGAAATCTTACACAAACCTCTGGAATGGTAAATTGAAGCCAATGACGAAGAAACCACTTCAATATTATTTGTCATTTGAGATTAAAATTTCAATTTCCAAAAATCTTGTCAAAATATTCGAAGTCAATTTTGAGGCACTTAGAGGCTTCGGATGGGCCCGAAAATTGGTGAAAAATGAAAGCAATCTACCAATCAATACTACTTTTGGATGGTTCGCCTTCTTAAAAGATTTTTGAAAAGGTGTTATAATTGAAAATCCGACAGTCGGATCAAAAGTATGACCCCTCAAAGATGTACTACCAAAATTAATCAAATTTCAAAATGTCTTCTTGAGGAAGTTACACTTTCCAAAAGACTAGGGCGGTTACACCTTCCAAATAAAGGATGTGAATGGGGATTACAGAGAGGAGGTAGAGCAGAGTGGATTATGACTCATATTTGCAAATTTATGTAATTAGAGTGCCCATGTGACAACAATTGTAATGTTGTAATTTCATTTTCATTTTAGTGATAATAGAAAATCTTTGCTTCCTTCTTGAATATTGTTTGTGCAATTCTCTATTGTTGTGAGTTTCAAATTGTAAGGAGAGCACCCTTCATCAAAAGACCACTTAAAATAGCATATCTTGCTTTACCATTGTTCTCAAATGCCTTGATCTCATCATCAGTCTTTGAACCACCAACAGGCATAATACATCCAGTCTCAACAGACTTCCGAACTCCAAATTCAAGAGATATCAGGAAACCTTCCATCCTTTTCTTCCAAAATCCATAATCTCATCCATCAAACAAAGGAGCATCCCTCTTGTGCGCCATCTCAAATCCACCTCAAGTGGTTAACCTTTCTTCCAAGGAACCTTTCTCTAATAGCAATTGTTGAATGCACAAAAGACAACTGAGAGGGGGGGTGAATTAGTTGTATATTAAAACTTCAAAACCCTCATAAACATTCAAATCCACATCAACTTAATTAACCCTTAATCTATTAGAATGATTTAGCATGAAATCAAATAACATAAAATTGAAACACATCAATACCATGCACAATAAAACACTAGATTTACGTGGAAAACTCAAGAAGGGAAAAACCACAGTGAGGATTAGCTCACAATATAAAGTAATTGCAACACTGAATACAAAGGGCTCACTGACTAAAATAAAGAAGGGCTCGTTGCCAAAGGCTCACTGTCAGATTACAAAAAAGAAGAAAGAAGGATGTTACAGTGAGAAATCCATCTCAAATATGCAACAGAAAAGATCCACCACAACATCACCAATACATTCACAACGTCTCTCAAGATTGTAGACACCTTATGTTCACTGCTTCCATTAGTCTAACTCATTAAACTTGCACTTCACTTCACAACTCTGTGATTCACATCACACACTTTGGTACACAATTCTTCATCAACTCAACACTTATTTATACCTTCTTCAACCTTGAAACCTTTCTCCAAGGTCGGTTATGCACCTCAACTGTGCAAATTCAAATTAGGTTGGCACTAAGCATTCCCACAGTGGAAAGGAATGAAAACATACTACTCTTCATCTTAACTCAGACTCAAATCAAACATATATGCCACACCACACTTCCACAATTGCTGAAGCAAATCCACAATTAGTGTAAACACCCAAGGTCGATCGAACCAATGTAAACACCATTAACATTTAAGTACACGCTTCCTCAAATCCAAAGACAATTTGTGAACCATGCACAACACTTGCAAACAATTTGGAATATTCCACAA
Organism: Sequoiadendron giganteum; assembly: GCA_007115665.2. Taxonomy (NCBI): domain Eukaryota; kingdom Viridiplantae; phylum Streptophyta; class Pinopsida; order Cupressales; family Cupressaceae; genus Sequoiadendron; species Sequoiadendron giganteum. The sequence goes on along the minus strand of CM021101.1, from coordinate 72,446,098 downwards.
ACACTCTAAAATCCAAAAAATTCCTTCGCAACAACTTTCACTTGAACAATGTACACACCCAGTACACTCAAACAACCTTCCATACACTATAACTCAAGAAGCCAACTTTTGTAGCACCAAACCACGAATAGCTTTGATTAAAGGTAGATATGATCATTATCAACACACTTCCAGAATCGCAAGACCAGAAACCAAACTGTAGAGAAATGTGGAGCAAAACCATTTCTCCCAAACACCACTACAACACAGTTCACACACTGGTGAACATAACTTCTTCTGCACCGAGAAATTCTGGATATAGAATCTCTAAACAGCTTTGACCAACATATTTGAACCACACAAGCAGATCTTCAACACACACAAAAATGTGGAGCAATACCAGAACACCACATTGTACACAAGAGCACCTCTGCAACACACTATTTCCTTTTTTATTCAAATTTTCTCAAAAGCACTTGGAAACCAAGCACCAGAGACACATACTCATCATCTTCAATACTTCCTCATCATCACTAAACCAACATCCACAAACAAAAGTTTATCAAAGCAACACTAGAGGTTGACACCAGTAGCACTTACTAATGACAACATAATGAAACTAATCAAAGCATCAACATGACTTCTCAACCATTACCAGTTGTCAATGACAACACAAACATAAGCCTGCAACAATCTCCCCCAAACTTGTTGACATCAATGACAACACCAACTACTCATACTTGCAACATCCCCAACATTCTCTCATTTGTCAAACACCTTGCAAGAGCATAAAGAAACTAAAATAATAAATCAAGCTCTAGAAAAGGTGACCTCTACACCAACTAAACTTCTATGTGCTCACTAGCTTAGTGAGAGAATGTGCAACATTCTCCATAGTGTCCACTTTTTGTAAGATGACTTAGCTAACCTCAACCATTTTTTGAACAAAGTGATACTAAAGATCAATATTGTTCGTGTGAGAATGATACATTAGGTTTTTATCCAAACTGATGGCACTCTAACTATTGCATCTAATTCTAACTTATTTATACTAGAAACCAATTCCTAAACACAATCTCTCTAACCACACTACCTCCTTACAAGCATGTGTCATAGCCATGTACACTACTTTTGTAGTCGCTAATGCAACCACAAATATTCTTTTTCTCATTCAACTAACTGCTCCTCCAAACAAAATAAATACATAGCCACTTGTGGACCTCTTGCAATCTAGATCATCAACCCAATCTGAATCAACAAAGCCCTAAAGTCAATCACCCTACTCGAATAATTAAATCCATGATACTGAATGCAATGGTTAGAAATCTCGCGTAGAATCTAAAAACCCTTTTCACATAAGTCCAATGTTTTTTACCAAGATTTTCCACAAATCTGCTAAGAACTCCCATTACTTGGGCAATATCGTCTTATACAAACCATAGCAATAAAAACGCTTCTTACAACATTAGTATATGGCATTTAATACTTCTCTTCAAGTTCATCATCTTTTTTAGGACATTGAGATAACCTAATAAATAGAAAGGAAATAGTAATTGGTTTACAATCATGCATGGAAAAATGCACGATTTAAAGAAGATTGAGATGTTGCATGGCTTTAACCCTATCTAGATCAATATTTATTCCTTCTTTTGATACAATGTATCCCAATGAATTTCTTTTTGTAATTCTGAAAATAAATTTCTCGAGGTTTAATCAAATGATATACTAACGACATTACTACAAGTTCTAGATGTTTTAAGTGATCCTCAAAATATAGTTAAATTGTCCATATATGTGAGAATAATTTAACTCTACATATCACCACAATATAAGTCCATAGCTCATTGAAATATTACACCTACATTAATTTAACCAAAAGGTGTCTAATTATATGTGAAAGTTCTCCAAAGTGATGTAAAGGTTGTCTTGCGATAGTATTATTGGGCCACAGTGATTTAATTATAACCTAACAATCAATGACATCATCTTTGAACCAAAAATTGTTTGAAGAATGTGATCCATTAGAGGTAAGGTTTAATTATCATTTAAATAGGGCTTACTGAAGTTGTAGAAATCAGCACAAATATAGAATTCATTGTTCTTCTTACACACTAGCACAATGTTAGCAACCTAAGTCAAATGATGAATAAGATAAATCATCCTTTCTTTTAGTATTTTATCTATTTATTAAAAATTGTACATATAATGTTTGGATTTTATTAGCACTACTTTTGTAATGTTTAAGACCAATGCTAATGAAAAGGAAGTTCTTAAACCAAGATTTCTTGCAGGACTCTCAAAATGAAAGTCCTATAGTCTGCAAAGTAACATTTTCTTGTAACTTTTCTGCTTATTGCTATTAAATAATCTATAGAAACCATATTCCCTACCATAGATGGTATACAGAATCCATAATAGAAAAACAAGAACGATCATCCTTGCATGGATGATCTCAAATGGTGAATCAGTTGTTTCCTGAAAACCATATTGAGCTCAGAAGTGAATACCGGAAAATCGAGACTGTATTACTGTTATTTGGAATTAATATGTAACCACTATTAAACATCAATCCATGCAATAGATTTCTGATAATCAAACCATCAGCAACCCTAAAACCTGGATATTCAATCGTACAAAATATTTTTTTATAAAAATTATTAAAGTAAATCGGAGACCAATAATTTAGTCACTGGGGAAAACAAAATAATAATTACTATGCGACCAGAAAACTGTGTGGATAATTTGAAGAATTCCCAGCATCAAACATGTTGATAAGAATACTTTGAAAAATATTTTAAGCAAGCAGGCTTCATCTTTCTGCCATCTGAACCTGTTGAGAAATTACAATTTTTGGTCAAGAATCCCCCGTGTGCAGCAGTTTGAGATTCCAAAATCCACTTAGAGAATATTTGCAGTCTAATCGGATTGGCTGGCTTTCAATCAGTACTCCACAACTTCAAGACACAAATAATTAACTTAACTCTGAAAAGTTATTACAAGAGACATTCATCTTTAGATTACATTTGTTATTTACAGGTAATATTCACTAATGAGTTTACAAAGCAATTTTAACTTTTTTATGCTCTTCTCCAACTTCAGATTTTCAAAGCAAAATACTCTTCCACTCGAAGAAAATCTTCTGCTATAATGACTCCGTTCTAGCAGACATGCTAATCTACATTATCTCCTTCAACAAGCACAACAGTTCCCTAAGTACCTGTACTGGTTAGCAGCTTTCAATCCTAGAGAGAAGATCTTATGCTAGCGTATTGTGAGTTATCTGACAAAATTATCAATCCTAATCTGACTGCAGTCCCTTTTCAAATATGGGATATTGTTCATTTCTTGACCTCCTCATAATCTGCATCAGGTACTTGGTCTCCTCCAGCAGTTCTGGAGGAGCCAGATGACCCGTCAGATTGTTGTTGCAGATGCTGTCCTATTTTCATGGACGCTTTAGTTGCTACATCAATCTTGGTCAGTATTTCATCCGCATCCTCACCCTCCATTGCCTTCTTGAGGTCAGATGCAGCAGACTCGATTTCACTTATTATATCATTTGGAAGCTTACTCTTGTACTCACTGAGACTTTTTTCTATTGTGTATAATGAGTTGTCGGCCTGGTTTTTAGCCTCGCTCAGTTTTTTTCTTTGATGATCTTTTTGGGCATACATCTCTGCTTCTTTAACCATATTCTGAATATCAGCTTCTGAAAGTCCTCCAGAGGGATGAATGGTTATAGCCTGTTCCTTACCAGTAGCCTTATCACGTGCAGATACATTAACTATACCATTTGCATCAATATCAAATGTAACTTCTATTTGAGGAACACCACGTGGAGCTGGAGGAATGCCCACAAGATCAAACTGGCCAAGCACCTTGTTGTCGGTTGCCATTTCACGTTCTCCTTGAAGTACCTTTATTCCAACCTGTGTCTGCCCATCAGCTGCTGTGGAGAACACTTGACTCTTCTTGATTGGAATGGTTGTGTTCCTAGTAATGAGCTTTGTGGCTACTCCACCAAGAGTCTCTATACCAAGAGACAGTGGAGTGACATCAAGCAGCAGCAACTCCTTTACATCGCCCTTAAGGATGCCACCCTGAATGGCAGCACCCATTGCTACCGCCTCATCTGGATTAACACCTTTACTTGGCTCCTTGCCAAATAATTCAGCAACTACTTGTTGAACTTTTGGCACCCTTGTCATTCCCCCTACCAATAAGACTTCATCTAATTCTTTGGGAGTCACACTAGCATCCTTCATACAATCCTTACAAGGCTGTCTTGTTCGTTCTATCAAATCATTTACAAGCATTTCAAATTTTGAACGGGTCAAAGTAACATTTAAATGTTTTGCACCAGAAGCATCTGCTGTGATGAAAGGCAGATTAATGTCTGTCGAAGTGGTAGAAGAAAGCTCTATTTTAGCTTTCTCAGCAGCTTCTCGCAACCTTTGGACAGCAAGCCTGTCTTTTGACAAATCAATGCCTTCAGACTTCTTGAACTCATCTATTAAATACTGCAATAGTGCATTATCAAAATCCTCACCACCCAAGAAAGTATCACCATTAGTAGCCTTAACCTGCAAGACAAAGGAAAGCTCAAAAAACAGAGCAAAATAATAATTACCCTAAAAAAAAATCAGCCATGACAAGTTGATTGTATGAATTCAAGATGTCACCAAATTTTTATTACCTCAAACACACCATTTGCTATTTCCAAGATAGAAATGTCAAATGTACCTCCTCCAAGATCAAAGACAGCCACCAAACCTTCCTTATTATTCATGCCATATGATAAAGAAGCAGCTGTGGGTTCATTGATTATTCGTTTAACTTCCAAACCAGCAATTCTTCCTGCATCTTTTGTTGCCTGCCTTTGAGAATCATTAAAATAGGCAGGCACAGTTATGACAGCATTTACAACACTCTTCCCAAGATACGATTCTGCAGTTTCCTTCATCTTTCCCAATATAAATGCTCCAATTTGACTAGGTGAATACTGCTGTCCATTTGCTTCAACCCAAGCATCACCATTTGGAGCTCAAACAATCTTATATGGGACCATTTTCATCTCTTTCTGTGTTTGTGGATCATCAAATTTTCTTCCTATCAAACGCTTGGTTCCAAACACCGTGTTTGCTGGATTTGTCACTGCTTGACGCTTTGCAGGGGTTCCTACAAGCAGCTCACCTTTCTGATTAAAAGCCACAACCGATGGTGTTGTACAAGAACCTTCTGAATTCTCAATTACTTTTGGATTCTAAACAAGGTCAGAGGAACACTCAATAATCAAGGAAGAACAGTAAGGCCCAAGATTATTTCTACTCATTTCAAAACACTGATTCACAAAACTGTAATGGGAATTGTAGTCAACACCCAGTTTTCTCAAGGACATTTAATACTAAGAAACTTCAAATAGAAAGCAAATTTAAAACTTACCTTTCCCTCCATAACTGCAACACATGAATTTGTAGTGCCAAGATCAATTCCAATGACATCACTTCCAGCTCCCTTTGAACTACAAGAAGCAGAAATGACAGCTGAGTAAAACTAATTGTGACTGTATGCTAATCACATGAAACTTTTTGAACAAGTTTTTTGTTCATTGATAAGTGAGGTACATCTAATGGCTAGTTAGTGAGACTTTGATGCAAAATAGAAATGAGTATTCGTTTCAGTGTAGACGAATTAGAATTTTCTCATGATTGCAAAATAAAGCAAAAAAGTTTATATTCAATATCAGAATTCTCAATGTCTAACTTTTAAGTTTATGTCATATGATGAAAATACATTCAACATTTGCAATTTAAATTACGAGTTACACTCCAGGAATTTTCAGCAAATCAAAAGGAGAAAACACATGAAAGACGGCTATGTATCTTTCAGCAAGGGTACAGTGATGAAACCTCCTATTGAAAGATGCCCAGAATCATTCGTAGAGCCCATTACATAGAGAAAAAAGCACCAGATAATAGCAGGAAAATAAGAAATTGCATGAATGAACATGGAACTAATAACTTGCACTTGTGGTTATACGTTCTTAACCTAAAGACAAAACCACGTTTCTAACAAGTACACACATTCCAAAGAATTGTGACTAATGCTAATCACTCTATTACCAAGTCCTTCATATCAGCCCGCCACCCCCGTATGGGTCCGAATCAGGTCCCGGTTTGGCTTGGGTATGCCTAGGGAACCTAGGGCACCCTGATGGTACCCTAGGCATACCTGGGCAAACCCAAGTGTACCTGCGGCACGTGGGGCCTAGAATATGCATAAAAAACATTTTAAAAAGCATTTTTTTATTAAAAAAACTCTCCCAAAAGGCTTTGGTCACCCTAAAGTGAGGGCATAACAAAGTTTTCGACTCATTTGACAAACACAAAAGGCCAAAACTGCATTTTTTCCTCCAAGCTGCCATTGCTAGGTTTTGAAAACTGGTTGATACAGGAGAGTTAAACCTATATCAACCAGGAATAAATAGCTGCACAAAAAAATTTAACCATCAAAGGTGAGTAAATCTTCCATTTTTTTCAAGTTTTGAATTTTTTTTGGTTTAACTCTTGAATATTTTTTTGAACTTTTTATGCATAATAAGGGGTTATAATGTCAATTTTTTTATATTTTTTAAGTTGTAGGGTAGTTAATTTGTAATTTTTTTTGTTTTAGGTTAATACAAAATGACTAGTAGTTTTAGTTAAGTTGCCCCAAATGCAAAGAGTTCATTTAAATTTGATGCATCGTCACCTCTTTGGCAACATACGACAATGATTGAACAACTTCCTAGTGGTGGAGATTATCTTTGGCATTGTAGCCACTATACAAAAGAGTATAAGAGCTCATACTCTGGATTGAAATCTTACGTGTGCACTATTCCTTTAGAGGGAATAAGGGTTTGTCCTGGGCCAAATAAAAAAGAGTTGCCAAAGCATCAATTATTGGCTTATATTAAAGAATAAGAGGATGCCGATATATCATATTACAGGTAATAGATCAAAGACTCTTGCACCTCCTCTTGCCAAGAAAATCTTGAAAAACCTCCTAGTGTCTTATCACAATTGGCTGGCTTACATCCTTTCATGCCAATGCCATCATCTTTTGGAGATGAGAATGTTTTGGCTTCGTGTAAAATAGGCCCATTGGAGAAGGCCTTCAAGAATGAAGCGAGGGAGATTGCAGATCAAAGCATTTCTCATTACATTTATGGCAATGAGCTTCCGTTCAACCTCACTAGATCACTATATTGGCAGCATATAGTGATGGCCATTTCCAATACACCTTCTAATTATCTTAGTCCCAGGTATGAAAAGGTGTGAACCACCTTATTGGTGAAGGAGAAAGCTTTAGAGGCATCATTGAGAGAAATCTAGGATACATGGCCCAAAACAGTTGTATACATTTTTGATGGATCAAAAGATTGCAAAAATAGACCATTGATCAATGTTATAGCAATGTCCCCTAAACGAGCAATGTTTTTGAAAGTAGGGGATTGTGAGGGGCAAGTGAAAGATGCAACTTTCATTGCCAATATCCTCGTAGAATGAAATGGTGGGCTCTAAAACTGTTGTCCAAGTCATAATGGACAACGCTAAAAATTGTAAGGCAGTTGGTTCTATAGTGGAGGGTACACATGGTCACATTTTTTGGACACCATGTGCAGTCCACTCACTCAATTTGATATTGCAACAAATTGGCACACAAATTGAGTGGGTCAAAAAAATCTACACGGAGTGTGAGGAGATCCAAATGTTTGTGAATAATCATCATATGTTACAAGGCATTTTTAAGACCTTCTCCAAGTTGTAGTTAAAGGTAATTTTACTAATTTAAATTTTATTTTTTAATATTTTTTTTATTTTTTACTATTGATATGTAACATGTATTTTTTTACAGCATGTTAGGTTGCCGAAACTTGATTTGCATCTCACACAATCATCTTAAGATGACTTGTGCAAGTGCGAGAGGCATTGAGTTCTTCGATCATCAACAGCCTATGGAGTGTATGGAGGTAGTCAAGCATGTAAAGAGCCCAAAAAGTAAAAGCATTGATCCTAGATGATGAGTGGTGAGTTTGTGTGGAATATGTTTTGAGTTTCATTGAGCCCATCATCAACATGATTAAGTATGCTAATACAGATCGCCCATGTGTGGGTGAAATTTATGATGCCATGGACTCCATAGTTGAGAAACTAAGAAATATAATAGAAGCCAAGGAACATGACCAAGCAAAAACATTTTTCAAAAGTCTACAAAAATCATCGTTGACCGTTGGAACAAGATGACCACCCCTTTACATCTCTTAGCTTTTTCTTTGTCGCCAAGATATTATAGCAAAAAGATACTTTCCTTGCCGAGGAGGGTGCCACCATATAGGGATGAGAAGGTTGCTACTAACTACAAGGCTGAATTTAGAAGGATGTTTCCAATTGAAGATATCCAAAGTGTTGCCTTGACTAAGTTTGGCCACTTCATATCTTCAAGAAAAAATCATGATGTGACAAATACAAGAAAGTTGCTCATGATTGATGGTACATACATGGTCAAGGCTCTCTTTAGTTGCAGCCTCTTGCAATTAAAATTCTCTCTCAAGTATGTAGCTTTTTATTTTTTATTTTCCTCGGTTTTCATTCACTGCTACTATGCTATATATTATAGAATTTATATTTTATAATTTATATTTGTATTTATAAAATTAAATATTGAATGTTGTATTCAAATTCAACAAGTTGTGAGTTTTTCATCCACTTGGTTAAGCGCAATTGTTTGAGTGCAAGAAAAGCTAAGGATTTGATCTATGTACACTCCAACCTTCGTTGTCACATAAAACACCTGAAACTATGAGCATGTGACAAAGAATGGGGATCTAAGTCCTAAGTGTGTTGACTTAGATGCTACAATTGCACAACTTGCTAAAGTCTCTATAGATGACGCAACTTCTACATGTGGCATAGCTGGTGAGAGTGGCATTCATTGATTGTGGTTCAAATGAAATTGAACCAAATGTTGACTTTGATGCTTATGATGAAGAACAATATGAAGACTATTAAATATTGATTATAATTTTGAATTTTCATTGTGTAATGACATTTTGATTTGACAAATCATTTAATTATGAATTTATAAGTATTTTCATGTTTGCAAATTATGAATATGACGTATTTAAATATTCTATTTATTGGCCACTATGAGTATTACTATTTTTATATTTGTATATATTATATAGCCAAACCAGTACCCATGCCCAAGGAAAACAAATTGATGTACTGCTGTACTTAAATTGATGTACTGCTGTACTTATACGGCTATACCTGTACCCAAGGAAAAAAAAAAATTGAAACTTTTTCAACAAGTTTGTTTGTGCAGATCATTGATTAAATCAAGTATGCCTAATGGCTGGTTCATTAGAAAATGAGAATTTATTTCAGTATAGAAAAAACTCCAGATTTTAAAAAATTCTCAATATTGCAAAATAAAACAAAAATGTTAATTTACTTTTTCATAATCAACGTGAGACTTTTTTATGTTTGAATTTATAAGTTATATGATGAAAATACATTCAACATTTGCAATCTCCATTTGCTTTGATGCCATCTCCATTTGTGCCTTATTTATGTCAACTTATTTTAAGGTCAACATCATTAGGGTTCCCTTGAAGTGGTACTTCACACAACCATTTACTCTTCATACTCATTTCATACTTCCACCAAGAGATTTTTCTTTCCCAAATGTGATTAGAAACATTTTCCAACAATTTGTCAAATTACTATAGAATTTAATAGCAAAATTGGAAGAAAATATGGCTTTATTTATATTTCTGATAATATGCACCCCATTTCCATAATATTTTGTGGGAAATAAGTCACACCTGGACCAATGATGGGCTGGCCAGAAAGGGGCCAATAGCTCAATTGGTAGAGCACTCGAGTAGCAAATGGAAGGTCCTAGGTTCGAGTCCTAGGAGCCCCAAGCATCTGCAATGTGGCTTAAGGGGGGGTGTTGGAAATATGCCACATCCATACCAACGACAGGCTAGCCAAAAGGCGCCAGTAGCTCAGTTGGTAGAGCACTTCAGCAGCAAATGGAAGGTCCTAGGTTTGAATCTTAGCTAGTCCATGAGTTGTATCTCAACATCTTTATCATCTAGTAAGTTCACATCAATTTGTATAATCCCCCTTTGATTTTCTTTTTATTTGCAATATCATCCTAAAATTAACTATCAATTCAATTGGATGGTGTTTGACAAGGTAGAGGGAATTACCTTCACACAATTATTGTTGTCACCATTGTAGGCTTAAAAGAAGAATTGATTTCTTATATAATCCTTCTAGCCTTGACTAAAGCCTTTTATTTCCCTAAAGATTATTGCATCATGTTTACCATATTTTATGTTTTTTCTATTGGGTCTAAGAGATTAAAAAGCCTTGCAAATGATTAGATGATTAACTAGAAACTATGGGTGCTAAAATTTCAAAAAGATGATGCGGAGACTATAGCAAAAAGTGACAAGGTAGTAGTTAGTACCAATCAATCTTGAAGGTCTAATTGCAGAAAATAAGGAATAGATTGCAGTAAAAAAGGGTAAAAAATATAAAATCACGAGGAATTTCTATTGTAGAGGTGAAGAATGTGAGATCAGTGAATCGCCCAATATTTCAGCAGACAAAGAACTATGGTCAACTGGAGTGGCTGAAATGAAAATTACAAAAAATATTAGTTGCAGAAGATGCCATGCCTGCAACAAACTATAAGCAGAAGACCCTATTGGAGGATGCTGAATCATTAACAACTGAGAAATATAGGCTGCAATGGGAATGAATATTACAATCATAGATGAAGCACCAACTGCAGCTCAGAATAATACAAAATCATGACTGGAGATGAAACATATCAGCTCAAGGATGCTAAAGAGTTTACAGGTGAAGCAACACGAAAATTTTAAATAGTAGTGGCAAAAGAGAAGATACAGATGTGATTGCAACAACAAAAGCAACAAAAAGAGATAGATGTGATTGTGACAACAAAGGTGAAGAAGGATGCAAAAATAGAATATGATGAGATATTTAAGCAGATAGAAGATGAAAAAATACCAAACTATATTACCTTCAATGAAAAACTTGGCAATTGGAAAACAAGGAAGTAGGAACAAGAAACATGAGAGAAAAGAAAAACATATCTAAAGACTTGTGACCAGAAGGTTTGGAACCTTTGTTGAAAAGCGTGACTTATGCTGGGTAATATTGGGACACCTAGCAGCTTAATATGCCCCTCTTTAGACACACAAAGTGGGGAAAATGGGAGGTTAATGTAATGTCCCCATTTTTCGACGTCCTCTTACGGTGGGGTTGATTCTGATACACTTACTATTTTTAGCAGGGGGGTTTGGTGTTGTGCTTCTATCCTCAATGAGCCCTTTCGGGCTCCTCAGTACCCTCCGATTCGAGTTTCAGAGCGCTACTTACTATTTTTAGGACTTTCTAAAAATAGTAAGCCATCCAAGGCAGGTTGGGCCTGGTCAAGGTTCTCTCTCCACGACATTTTTCATTGGAGGCATCAGTTTCTAAGGTTGGGACAATATGATATTTATTTCTCCTTCAAAAATTGGATTTAATAAAGTAACTTTATATTATTTGGTTGAGGGTCATGAAGGGGACATTGTTGTACCTTGATGCCTAGTGCAACGACTTTAAGTCATTTTAAAAGGAGCTTTAAAAGTATTTTATAAGGCACATTATGGGAGTGGGCGTCAATGAAGAGAAATAAGTTAAATTTTAAATAAAAAAGGGCTAATGTTGAAGTAAAAGATCTAAAGTAATATCTTTTGAGTGAGCATCCTTTGGGCGCCCAAGTTATTGAAGAAAAAGATTTAAATATAATTTAATTAAAGCTAAAGGGAATGGGGGCGTTGGAATTGTGAGGAGGTATAAGGGAAATATTGTGCTTCTTTTTTGATTATGTGTTTTGGGAATTATGAAACTTTCCGTACATTTCTCTTGAAGCTTGGCTTTGAAGGAAGAACAAGGGTTTGCAAGGACAGAAACCTCTGTAGATCACACTCTCTTCGTGTTTGGAAGACAACATCAGGAGGGTTTTGGGATGTCTCATTCAAAGGCTTCATTTGTGTTTCAAAGTTGCAGGTTTCAGAGTTTTGAGATGAAGATATTTGATCATTTTTGAAGTGGAGTTGTTGGTTTTGGCTTGTTAAATCTTGGTATTGATATTGGTGATGATAACACACATTTGGGTGGTGATTTTAATAATTTTTGGGCATCTTCAATTTGAACCAGGAACCCATATTTTGGCTCATTTCTCAAAGGAGGATTTTTATATCATTATGGGTATTGCATCTATTTATGTCTCTATCAAGGGCGATTCCAATGAGTGTTGGCTTGGAATTTTTGGAGAGATTTAATTTATAGGAGCAGGTCGACCTCTAGGGCAGGGACGTCCTTCTTAGGGCAAAAAATCAGTTGCATATCTGTTTAAGGAAGGCGCCTGGTTGCTGGGGTTTAAGCACTGTTTAGCAGCATTTGATGTTGTTGAGAAAAGCTAGGAAAATAGAGCCATTCAGTGTTTCAGTCGCTGTTCTTCTGAAGGACTTATATAGCTGTCAAGCTTCTTATCCAGGGCTGAAATACTATTTATTTCTGATCATCAAGGTTGAGTTTCTTCAAGCTGGAACGGGCTGCTTCTGGGCGACCTCTTGTAGGATTTGGTGACGACTCCTTGTAGCCATTGGTGTTGAAAGTTGTGTGAGCTTAAGCTGGTTTGGTGGGCCCTTCCTATCGGTGAAAGGAACAACTGTAGAAGACTTCTATCCACTGTTTTGGCGTCCTCTACCAGGTCTGAAAGTGAACTTAATTTCTGATGTATATGGAAGTTTAAATCTGCTCTTAACATTGAAGAAAATCTGAATATTTAGTGGCTGCCAACTGTGTTCTGTTCTAGAATAATGTCTCTCTTTATGCTCTTGTTATTATGTATCATGTATTTCTTTTAAACTATGCAAACTCAATGAAAAATACCCAAAGCAAGCCCAGACATAAACACACAGCCAGCAAGCTGCAAACACTCAGGGAAAACACACAAACAGAAATATATATTTGGGGTTAGTCATTACAATGGTATCAGAGCCAAATCGTCCTGCCTGCCAGTGGGTGATTAAAATCTATGAGCCAGAATGATAGGTCAAGGAGGTATTTAGAAAGAAGTAGGAGAAAGGAAGAAAGTTTTTGGGAACATTGGTCATCGTCAGAAGAAGAGCAACAAATAGAAACTTCATCCAGTGGGTCTTCTAACACAGGGAACATGGGAGACAGAGGTGGAGAAGGTGATAGGAATGTTAGGAATGAGAGGAATGAGACGAATGAGGAACCTCCAAATAGAATGGCAATCTTACTTAACACCTTGGTTAGGGGACAGTTGAGGGCAACACAACAACAACAGGAAACTAATGACAGGATGGCAGATTTGATGCAAAGGATGGATCAAATGGGTCAAGAAAACAAGGCAGGACAACAAGTAGTTGGTAACCAGGGAGCTTTGGCAAGACCACTTATACCAAATTTTCCACCGAGGATAGAAGCTTTGGTTAATCCTGAGCTCACATTGTTGGAGCAGAAGGATTAGTTTAGACAAGATTGGATGGATGCAGGACCCGGTTTTCAGATGGAAATATCTCTCAGAGACTATATTGACTTGAGGATGAGACACTCTAACCACAGGGGAAATAGGGACTAGCAAAATGAGCTACGTAGGAAAGTAGGGAAGCTCACACTTCCTTATTTTGATGGGTTCGGAAAGATGACAGCAAGGGCATGGATGCAAAAACTGATACCTACTTCACATTAAATCCTATGCTAGAGTTGGAGTCCATTAAGTATGCATCAATACACTTAGATGACATTGCTCACGAGTGGTGGTATAATGGTATGATAACCTTTGGGCATGCACAAATCACTTCTTATAGGGTGTTCACCAAAAGGTTAATTGAGAGATTTGATAAAAGGGATCCTGAGCTGCACTTTGAGTTAGCCCAGCTTAAACAGTGGGGTTCTATAGACTCATACATTGCTGATTTTCAAAAACTTTTTGTGTTAGTGACTGATATATTTGAGAGGAGGTTTGTAGTATTGTTCATTGATAGACTTTCTGACCCATTAAGGAGTTGGATTAAAGCCTTCAATCCTCTTAGCCTTTAGGAAGCCATTAAAAAGGCTAGAGACATGGAAACATCAGCATTTAAGAATAAATTTCAATCAAAGGACCCGCAGCCCAAGAAGGTAAAAGACAAAAACATTGACTTCAAAGAGCAGGAGCAGCCTAAGAAAAACTACACAAGGATAGACAATGAAACTTTAAATGAACTCAAGAAGAAAGGATTATGTTTTACGTGCAAGCAACCTGACACCAAGGATCACAAATGCTCAACCAAGGCTAAGGTACTGCTAATAGAATACCAATCTGATGAAGATAGTGGATCAGAAAAATCAGACCAGCAAGCTGATTCTGGAGGAAATGAAGGTGAAAAGACAACAGAAGGGAGTGGTAAGGTGTGGGACCATGATGGGACACTTTCCCAACTCCATAGTTTTCATAAGAATCAGTTCCCGCATATTAGAGGTCAGATATAGGGGTAGCGTATGTCAGCCTTGATTGATACAGGAGCTACTCATAACTTTATCGATGACGGTTTAGTGGCACGAAGAGGTCTTCAAACACAAGAGGTTGGTGGTTTCAAAGTTATGGTAGCCAATGGATTCACTATTCAGTGTACTAGGATGGTTCCTCAGTTGAGCGTCCTGTTGGGAGGTCATGAAATTAAGGAGGACTTTTACATGGTGAACATTGGAGACATGGATGTAGTTATGGGTATTCAGTGGCTATGCTCTTTGGGGGAGTTTACTCTGAATTTTCAAACGTTGGAGTTAAAATTTAAATCTGAAGGTAAGAATGTGGTTTTCAGAGGGCTGTCACATAGTGGACCACATGGGGAGTCTAGCAAAGGAAAGGGAAAAGACAAGGCAGCAACCTTTAATGCATCTTTAGAGCTGTCCAAGGTGCCTGTGAACACTAGTATCAGTTTTGGTAAAGCTGAAAATGGTAACACGCTATTGGGAGATTGTATTGTTGGTGGCAATGAGGACGAAGCCTACAAAACATAAAACAAAGGTGACTACAATGAGGTTGGCAAAGGTGATTTGAGTTTGATTTCACAGAGTGAATTTCCTTTTGATCATGGAGCTATTCCAATTTCCACACCGTATTTAAGCATGGTTGATGGTATTGATGATGATATTGGTCTTGATCCTGTTCCTGAGAACAAGTCAGATTTTACTTTGCATACAATTGAACTTGAGCAAGGTCCTAGCAGCTTTGCTGATTTGGATTCACAATTAGCTCTTGAGGATGGTCAACAGTTGCTATTTGATAACCCCTTGTTCGAAATAGGAGCTAATAGGGTTTATGACAACCTAGTTTTTGAGATGGAAGATGAAATTACTCCTAGTTGCAGCACTTCATTGGATGAGAACAGCAAGGTTTGGGACCCAGGTGCAGCTTCTAATAGTGAAGTGTTGACTCAAGAATGGACTAGTGGGACTACTTTCAGCCTCGGGACCCGAGCAAATTTTTCGATCAGCTTACATACGATTCTGATTTGGGATCAGCAATTGAGTTGTACCAAGTGGAGCTTGGGTGTCAATGGTGATTTGGTACTAGGGGATGATTTTTCAGCTTATATTTTGTTTACTTCTCCTACTTATCCAATGGAATCATGGATTAATTATTGCTGCCCGCGTTTTCATGAGTTGGTTATATAGACTTTGTTCGATGAGTTGATTGATTTCGAGTTGGGGCAGCCGATTGTGGGTATCCTTCCGGATATAGTGCACCCATTATTTTCTTTCATTTTGGTGAGTGACGCTGACTACAGTTACTTCATAGCGTGGGCATACTTTGTTTCGGTTGATGGTTTATGGATTGCTACAATTTGGGATAGGAGAGTGCAGTTTGAGCACATTGGGTTGACAGTGATGTTGAGTATGACACAGCCTTAGCATGATGGTTCTTTTCTGAGGTTCACAGGGAATCCAGGATTCACACTGGGTTTTAGAGCAACTACCGTTTAGGATGAGGGAGTCAGTGTGGATTTTCTTGAGTTTACTCTGATGACACCTCCGTTTGGTTCTTTTGAGGGACTTACTTTTGAGGAATGGATTGAATTTTGGTAGTTGTTTGTCACTCTTCTTACAGGTGATTTTCAGGAGGCCTTATGTGTTAGTACCTTTTGGGACAAGGATTCGAGCAGACGGAGCTACAGACCTCCTAGAATTATTTGGGACCCTGGGATCTTTCCTTGTTTCAGTATGATTCTAATGGTGGACTGCAGGGCTTTACAGGTATTGCTTGAGGACAAGCAATCTTTGGGAAGGGCGGACTGTATTGTCCCCATTTTTCGACATCCTCTTTCAGTGGGGTTGATTTTGATACACTTACTATTTTTAGTAAGTGCTATTTTTAGCAAGAGGGTCTAGTGCTATGCTTTTGTCCTTAGTGAGCCCTTTTGGGCTCCTCAATTCCCTTCAATTCGAGTTTTAGAGTGCTACTTACTATTTTTAGGACTTTCTAAAAATAGTAAGTCATCTAGGGTAGGTTGGACCTAGTTAGGGTTCTCTATTCGCGACATTTTTCATTGGAGGCATCAGTTTCTAAGGATGGGACAATATGATATTTATTTCTCCTTCGAAAATTGGATTTAATAAAGTAACTTTATATTATTTGGTTGAGGGTCATGAAGGAGGCATTGTTGTACCTTGATGCCTAGTGCAATGACTTTAAGTCATTTTAAAAGGAGCTTTAAAAGTATTTTATAAGGCACATTATGGGAGTGGGTGCCAATGAAGAGAAATAAGTTAAATTTTAAATAGAAAGGGCTAATGTTGAAGTAAAAGATTTAAAGTAAAATCTTTTGAGTAAGCATCCTTTGGGCGCCCAAGTTATTGAAGAAAAAGATTTAAATACAATTTAATTAAAGCTAAAGGGAATGGGAGCGTTGGAATTGTGAGGAGGTATAAGGGAAATATTGTGCTTCTTTTTTGATTATGTGTTTTGGGAATTATGAAACCTGCCGTACATTTCTCTTGAAGCTTGGCTTTGGAGGAAGAACAAGAGTTTGCAGGGATGGAAACCCCTATAGATCACACTCTCTTCATGTTTGGAAGACAACATCAGGAGGGTTTTGGGACGTCTCATTCAGAGGCTTCATTTGTGTTTCAAAGTTGCAGGTTACAGAGTTTTGAGATGAAGATATTCGATCATTTTTGAAGTGGAGTTGTTGGTTTGGCTTGTTAAATCTTGGTATTGATATTGGTGATGATAACACACATTTGGGTGGTGATTTTAACAATTTCTGGGCATCTTTAGTTTGAACCAGGAACCCATATTTCGACTCATATCTCAAAGGAGGATTTTTATATCATTATGGGTATTGCATCTATTTATGTCTCTATCAAGGGCGATTCCAATGAGTGCTGATTTGGAATTTTTGGAGAAAGATTTAATTTATAGGAGCAGGTCGACCTCTAGGGCAGGGATGTCCTTCTTATGGCAAAAAATCAGTTGCATATCTGTTTAAGGAAGGCGCCTGGTTGCTGGGGTTTAAGCACTGTTTAGCAGCATTTGATGTTGTTGGGAAAAGCTAGGAAAATAGAGCCATTCAGTGTTTCAGTCGCTGTTCTTCTGAAGGACTTATATGGCTGTCAAGCTTCTTATCCAGGGCTGAAATACTATTTACTTCTGATCATCAAGGTTGAGTTTCTTCAAGCTGGAACGGGCTGCTTCTGGGCGACTTCTTCTAGGGTTTGGTGCCTCTTTCTTGTAGCTATTGGTGTTGAAAGTTGTGTGAGCTTAAGTTGGTTTGGTGGGCCCTTCCTATTGGTGAAAGGAACAACTGTAGAAGACTTCTATCCACTGTTTTGGCGTCCTCTACCAGGTCTGAAAGTGAACTTAATTTCTGATGTATGTGGAAGTTTAAATCTGCTCTTAACATTGAAGAAAATCTGAATATTTAGTGGCTGCCAACTGTGTTCTGTTCTAGAATGATGTCTCTCTTTATGCTCTTGTTATTATGTATCGTGTATTTCATTTAATGCATGCAAACTCAATGAAAAATACCCAAAGCAAACCCGGACATAAACACACAGCCAGCAAGCTGCAAACAGTCAGGGAAAACACACAAAAAATATATATATATTTGGGTTTAGTCATTACAGTTAAGTAGTTGAGAAAGTTGGTGAACTGTCTCCACCCATGTCATTGCAGACTTAGAGGGCAACATCTGTAGTAAGTTTGAGAATTTTGGGTGCAGATGTTGAGTGTATAACTATTTTTCTCTAAGGATAGAAACTATTACTTTAAACTGCAGTTTGGAGAAATTAAGAGTCCACCTTACAGCTTTAAGAGAGGAAATTGGTACAGGAAGAACTTTGTGTATTCTGAGCAGAGTCATTGATAACTTGATAGAGTGCCTCAGTGTGGCTTGTATGTCAAAATTGTGAATATTGTATAGGTATTTTTCGAAAGTGATGAAAAAATTCCAAGGGGTTAAGCTTAATTGGTTAAAGCATTGAGTTTTCATTGTGGATACCCAAGTTCAAATCCCAAAAGGTGTTAGTGTTTCTTAGATCAGATTATTTAATCAATTGAATAAAAGAAATGCAAAACATAAGACAATGAACACAACAAGATACCCTGGGAAAACCCTCCTCTTGAGGGAGAAAAACCCAGCAAATATATCTCTTATATATTGAAGGAATAAGAGCAGAAATCTGCTTGAACTCAGGCCCAACACAATGCCGAATTTGATACAATGAATAATAGCATCTCTCTTAGATGCAAAGATACAAATGAATATGTTTCTCCTTGAAATCGGTCTGCTGCTACAAAATGATGATCTGCTGTTCAAGTATGAACTTCTTCTAGGTATGCGAATCCAAGTATGAGCTTCTTCTATGACTGCGAATTCTGCTCTGCCAAAATAGCGAACTTCTTTGTGTGTATTCGAATGTGTATCAACATCAAAAGGTGACTTTGTATATATACCTTCTTGGCGCCTCTTCATATAGGTCGGCCTTATGATAAACATTTAATAATAAATAAAGTCGGCCAGAATAAGTACATTGAATAACTTAATTATAAGGTCGGCCCATGTATTAGTGAAGACCGACGCTGAATTAACATCAACACTCCCTCTCAGCTAGGGATGAACTACCATCTGCACAAGACACATTATGTTAGAATGAAAACAAAATAAAATATCACCTCAACGTGATATTAACCATTATGGCTACTCCCATAGATGGTAAAAACTCATCACGGATTCTCTCACGTGATGTTGTCATGGAGTCACACACATGACATCCACCATAGCTTCTCCCAGAGGGTGGAAACAAGGGCTTTCACCTCAACTCTCTCTCATCAGAGAATTGCATTATCAAGGACTTACACCTCAACTCTCTCTCAGCAGAGAATTGTATTAACAAGGGCTTGCACCTCAACTCTCACTCAGCAGAGAGTTGCATTCTCAATAAGGATCACTGATTACTGAGACTCTTTCTCAGTCAAGGCTGCATTCTCCACCATACCAAGTTTCTCTCGGAAGTATACAAACTTCATCCTGGCGAGAGGCTTGGTGAGAATGTCTGCCGTTTGCTCTTCAGTGCTGATATACCTCAACTGTATAGCTTTCCTTTGCACCATATCTCTAATATAGTGGTACTTGATCTCAACATGTTTTGTTCTGTCATGAAACACAGGATTGACAGAAAGCTTCACACGCTTTGATTATCACAGTGTATGATAGTAGGCTCCATTGATTGACCAAACAATCCTGCAAGGAGCTTACGAAGCCACACTGCCTCACGAGCTGCCACACAAGCTGCAATATACTCTGCTTCAGTTGTACTCAAGGCCACTGAAGACTGTTTCCTGCTACACCAGGAGATCATAGCAGTCCCCAAACTGAAGCAACAACCAGAAGTACTCTTCCGATCTGAGACACATCCTGCCCAATCAGAATCAGTAAAACCATGCAGCTCCAAATCCACATTTGAAGAATATCTCAACCCATATCCAATTGTGCCACATAAATATCTCAGGATATGTTTAGCTGCTACAAGATGTATTTGCTTTGGTTCACACATAAACTGGCTAAGTGCACTCACTGCATAGCAGATATCAGGTCTAGTGTTAACTAGATACATCAATGAACCAATCAACTGTCTATACATCGTAGAATCCACTGGTTCTGAACTAGCTGCAGCTTCTTTCAACTTATCTAAATTAGACTCCATGGGTGTAGACATAGGTTTGCAGTCAAGCATACCAAACCTTTTGAGAATGTCAACAGTATACTTGCCTTGACTTAGAATCATCTCATTTGGCTTTTGCCAAACTTCTAAGCCAAGAAAGTAATGCATAAGACCTAGATTCTTCATCTCGAACTCTGAAGCTAATTCCTTCTTGCATTTTAGTATTAGATGTTCTTCACCAGTAATGATCAAGTCATCAACATATAAAACTAAAATCAATGCTTCACCATTTACTACCTTGAAGTAGAGGTTAGAATCTGCATCATTCTTTGAGAAACCCAAACTTGAAAGGTACTGATCAATTCTTTCATACCAAGCACGAGGAGCTTGTTTAAGACCATACAAGGCCTTCTTCAACTTGCAGACATGAGATTCTTTCTCATGTACCTCAAATCCTTCTGGTTGCTCAATGTAAACCTCTTCTTCTATTATGCCATTTAGAAAGGCTGTCTTTACATCCATTTGGTGAATCTTCCATCCTCTAGATGCGGCAATAGCAATGATGGTTCTAACAGACGTGTAACGAGCCACAGGAGCAAAAGTTTCTTCATAGTCAACTCCCTCTTTTTGTGAGAACCCTCTAGCCACAAATCTAGCCTTGTGTTTCTCAATGCTCCCATCAGCTGCATGTTTGATCTTGAAGAGCCACTTAGAAGATACCACAGATTTGTCTTTGGGTCTAGGAACTATATCCCAAACATTGTTCTTAAGTATAGACTGATACTCCTCAATCATGGCATCTTTCCATACTTGTTGACTAGAAGCTTCTTCAACATTTGAAGGTTCTGACTCAATAATCTGACTCATCAAGGCAACATAGCTAGAGAACTTGTGAGGTCTCTTGCTTTCTCTGAAGGTTCCTCTTGGAGCTACAAACCTTTCTGCTTCCTGCATTGTCCTGCGAGCCCAAAGAGGTCTTTTCTTTCCAATCACAATGTCTAGAGGCCCATCAGTAGGATCCAAAGGCTCAGCTGGATCAATATCTTCTTTAGGTTCTGTATCCTCCTTCAGATTCTCTGGGATATGGTCAACTTCCATATCTTGAGGAGGTTCTTCTTCATCGACCTCCATCGGAGTGCCTTTGGACTTCCTATAAGCAACATCTTCCTCAAATGTGACGTCTCTACTAATCTCAATAGACTTCTGTCCTGGAATGTAGATCCTGTAAGCTTTTGATGTCTCACTGTAGCCTACAAGAATTCCTTTCTTCCCAGAAGGTTCTAGCTTTGTTCTCTTTTCCTTTGGAATATGAACATAGACTGGACAACCAAAGATCCTCAAGTGACTAACTTCAGGCTTCACGCCTGAGAATGCTTCTTCAGGAGTTTTATTCTCTAAGATCCTGTGGGGACTCCTGTTTTGAACATAGACGGCTGTTCTTGATGCTTCAGCCCAAAAGAGATTTGTAAGTCTTGATCATGGATCATAGCTTTCACTGCTTCCACAATAGACCTATTCTTCCTTTCAGCAATACCATTTTGTTGTGGATTATAGGGAACACTGAACTCCCTCTTAATCCCTGCTTCAATACAAAAGTCTCGAAAGGTGCCAGAAGTGTATTCTCCACCATTATCAGATCTTAATACTTTGATCTTCTTCCCAGACAGATTTTCAATCTGCGCTTTGAATTCTCTGAATCTTACTAATACTTCTTCTGATTCTTTCGATCTCAAGAAATAAATCC
Source organism: Sequoiadendron giganteum (assembly GCA_007115665.2). NCBI lineage: Eukaryota > Viridiplantae > Streptophyta > Pinopsida > Cupressales > Cupressaceae > Sequoiadendron > Sequoiadendron giganteum. The sequence continues at coordinate 72,424,066 of CM021101.1, read as the reverse complement.
AAGTCTTTCTAGAGTAATCATCAATGAAAATAATATAATACAAGAAACCACTAGATGATGCAATAGACATTGGACCACATAAATCAGAATGAATGAGATCAAGAATACATTTAGATCTACTTTCACTGGAATGGAACATACCTTTTGTGTTCTTGCCTAGGGCACATCCCTTGCAAGTACCTTCATGTTCTTGATCGAATTTCGGAAGACCGGTGACCATCTTCTCCATGATAGGTAGAGCACGAAAGTGAATGTGAGCCAATCTTCGATGCCAAAGTTCACACATGCTGGTACTGTTATGCACAAGTGCTTGAAGAGGACGAGTGCACAGCGTGTAGAGACATTCATGTCTAACTCCAATCACTTGAGCAGATTTGAAGCTGGAGTTCTTTGCCCATATAAGAACTTTCCCTTTAGAGAAGGCAATTTGATAACCTTTGTCTTCTAATGCTGAAATTGAAACAAGGTTCCTCTTTATCCCTGGTACGAACAGTACATCATTCAATTCCAAAGAAATTCCAGAATCCAAGTGAAGAGTGGAATTTCCAAACCCTTTTACAGAATATCTAGCATCATCTCCAATAACAACTTGATCACTAGAGTTGCTTTCCATTAAGTTTGAAAGGTGACTTCTGAATCCGGTGATGTGTCTAGAAGCACCACTGTCAATCAACCAAGTGTAAGAGTCCGTAGAAACATTGCTAGACAAGGCTGAATAAAATAGATAATTACTGGAGTCCTTTTGTGGAGTGACTTCTTCAACATCTGCAGTGGCAACTTGAAGCTTAGGTCGTTGAGGGCACACCCTCGCAAAGTGACCATACTTATCACAACGAAAACATTGAATCTTGGACATGTCTCGTTTTCTTTTGAAGGTAGGAGCATCATCATTTCCATCTTCTCGATTCCTTTTGAAGAATCCTTTCTTAAGGCCTTTTCCTTTGTTTGATGAATGAGAGGTAAGAACTTGTAATTCTTCATTCTTAGAGCTTTGACCAATCCCCCTTGCTGTTAGTCTTGACTCTTCTTGAATGCAATCAATCCTCAATCGATCAAACTTAGGAAGTTCGGATCTTGCACTGATTCCTTGGATGAATGCCTCCCATGAAAGCGGAAGACCATTGAGAGCAAGCATAGTCAGTTCTTTATCATCAATCATATGTCCAATAGTGGAGAGCTGATCTTTTATCTCTGAAATCCTCATGAAGTATGTAATAACAGATTCTCCTTTCTCCATTTTCACATGATGAAGTTGTTGCTTCAGAGCAAGGGCACGACTGGTGTTGTTGATTTCGTACATCTCTTCCAAGGTTGTAAACATCTCTCTTGCTGTATCCAACTTGAAGATAATTGGTACAATATGATCTTTGACGGAATCAACCAATGCTTTCTTTGCCCTAGTGTCTTTCTTCCTCCATTGCAGCTTCTCTTCTTCCCCCTCAGGTTCGGGAACTTTTGTTTTCACAAACTCAGCCAAATCATTCTCTTCCAAGGTTAGCATGAACCTGAATCTCCATGATATGTAGTTCGAGATCCCTTCGAGTCTATCCTCGATTTTCAGACCGTTCACCATCTTGAGAAATTTGGAAGATAGACTGAAAAAGAATAAGTGTTGCGAACTAAATCTGATCACGATCTTTTTCACACCCGCTCTGATACCATGTTAGTGTTTCTTAGATCAGATTATTTAATCAATTGAATAAAAGAAATGCAAAACATAAGACAATGAACACAACAAGATACCCTGGGAAAACCCTCCTCTTGAGGGAGAAAAACCCAGCAAATATATCTCTTATATATTGAAGGAATAAGAGCAGAAATCTGCTTGAACTCAGGCCCAACACAATGCCGAATTTGATACAATGAATAATAGCATCTCTCTTAGATGCAAAGATACAAATGAATATGTTTCTCCTTGAAATCGGTCTGCTGCTACAAAATGATGATCTGCTGTTCAAGTATGAACTTCTTCTAGGTATGCGAATCCAAGTATGAGCTTCTTCTATGACTGCGAATTCTGCTCTGCCAAAATAGCGAACTTCTTTGTGTGTATTCGAATGTGTATCAACATCAAAAGGTGACTTTGTATATATACCTTCTTGGCGCCTCTTCATATAGGTCGGCCTTATGATAAACATTTAATAATAAATAAAGTCGGCCAGAATAAGTACATTGAATAACTTAATTATAAGGTCGGCCCATGTATTAGTGAAGACCGACGCTGAATTAACATCAACAAAGGAACATCTAATATGGAATTCTAAGTTGTGACTCTCGGTCTTCCATATAGGTGGTTTCTATCGTGGTTGCTTGAAAGGAGTTGGTATTAGTCTCATTGTTGTGCTTGCATGTCATGCCCCCATCCAAATAGGAAATAGATCAAAGTAATTGATCAAGATCGCAGCACTTAAGGGACACTGATTTAATAAAGGGAGCAATTCTAACAAGGGCCATGATCCCTTGGAATTAAAGATATTTAATTAAAATTAAATTAGAGGTTTCAGACCAGTGATTAAAGGAATAATGGTGTCTCTTCCAAAAAGGCTGTAATAATGAAGAGGTGAACTCCCAAGAAATCGAAGATATAAGAGGGAGAGTATTTCATTTGAGAGGATCATCCAAGGAGCACACTTTCAAAATCATTCAGAAATTAAAATTTTACAATCAACTCACAAGCAATTCAGCATATGAATTCAGAACTTCATATTACAAACAACTAGTCATTCAGCCATATATAATTGCAGAAATTCACTCAAGAATCATTCATAAAGAGTTCAAGTATTATTTAAGGATTGAATTGTCAATCCATCAAGAAATATAAATCAGCAATAGTCTAGCAAATACATCAAGTTATCAATCCTGAATTCTAGGTAGTTTTTGCAAATCAGATGGGGTCCGAGCTCACAGGGTGGGATAAGGGTTGGAAGGACAAGGTCTTTTCATGTCCTTGACAAGCTAGTGACGAGGTCCTTGGTATTGTCACTGTTGAGTAATGGACAAGGTCCTTTAATTCAACAGTTTTGCAAAGTCTTTCCGGAGATTGATCAACTTTGGGTATTGTGCTATGATTTATTGACTGAGATATATATCATAAATTTGTAATCTTTGATAAGACTATTTTCATATTTTGAGTGAATATTACTGTTTTAAAGAATATCTCAAAAGGCGACATTACATCGCAAGAGCTTGTATTGGTCTCATGTTGATGCCCATATGACTAGAATATTTGTAAATGATTAGCAATACAAAATAAAGTGATGAAAAAAGAATCGGAGATTAGAATCCATAATTTGTAATTGAATTTCTAGTACTAAATTTGAAGTTTTAATGTCAGAATGATTATTTGATATATGGTTCAGATTGAATTTCTTTTGTGGTGTGGTTTTACTGATTTGTTGCATTTATTTTGCTTCCCTCTCATTTGTCTCCATCCGCTCTATAACAACCAAGTGTACTCACCATTTCCCTTCGCTAAATAAATTGCCAGGATCCACTCCCACAGATTACAAACAACGGCAGAAGTCATAACACTATCTGTATATGCACTTTGAAACCTAGGTGTCTATCATACCATACAAGACATAAATTAAGTTCATGGACTGCGCAAATTAGATTACTCCCTATTACCTCAAATTTCATTTTTTCCTAACAAGTACCCCAACCAAGCCAACTTTTCTCTGAATTGGATAGCCAAAATAATTACTCTCATCATAGTTACTATGAAAATTACCTCAGCTGCTAGAGCAAACTCTCTTACGGAGGATGCAAAGGCAAGAATATTTGGCTTTCATCCGACAACTCCTATTGTGGAACAAGTAAGAGTCCCTCAATCCATCCATACTTATTTTGAAAGTAAAAGAATGAGTGGTTGACTATTGATCACCCCTAAAGATCCTTGATTTAGAGAAATAGATTGTTGCTATCGCTCACCCCTATCATTTTGGCCATCAATTTTATCCAAGAGGCTGAGGTGATTCCTTGTGAGATTAGCTGTGCTCTAAGGGATTACTAGGCCCCTAACAATAAAAGCATACAAATTACTGCAAAATTATTAACAGCTGATCTTTTTAATCCAACCGTAGGTCAGCATTTTAAAGCTCAATTTTTTTTAACTAACTAAATAACCATTAAGAATCTACTACATATTCCAGAGCTCTCCTTAACTTTACCGCTGGTAATTTGAAGTCAACAGAGTGTAACACAGAAGAGGTTGAAAACGGTGAATTTTAACTACTAAAAACTATTATTTTTATTTTATTATTTTAGTATTATTTCAAATTTAAATTTCGAACTAATAAGAACAACACGAAATAAATAATCCGATCTACCAACCTAAAAACCCTTGCAGCGGTTATCCACCTCTGAGGAAAAGAGAAAGCTCCGAACAAAACCCCATCTCGCTGTGCAACAACCTGACTTTCCGGCGAGCAAACACACATTTTATAACCAGTTAAGCGTTCAGAGGATTTGGTATTTGGCATCAAATGCCACACGAATAAAAAATTGACATAGTAAAAGTATATTTGCAGACCTGAGCCAAACCAAGTGCGCATTGTTTGGTCCGAGATCGACGGAGAATGCCTGCTAACGCCATTCTGCACAACTGTTCATAAAAAACACACCAAACAAAAATTGTAGGCGTGAAATTAAAAGGGAAATCTTACGAAGAATTGGAAACTATCCAAGAAAACAATTTTGATCGTAAACAAAAGAAGATAGGCTCCAGAAAATTTTAAGAGGCGACGAGGATAGAAATGAAATCGAGTATGTCGGCAAAGCGGCTGATGAGAATGGAGCCTGAACTGCCGCGTGGGTAACACGCTGGCAGATTACGGTAATTTGAGAAAGCCCGACATACATCATGCTCGTATCTTAGCTATAATGGACGAGAGCTGTGTCGACAGAGACCACCAAGATTGAAAAGTAGTGAAAAAAAAATAGTTGGATTTAGTAGCCTCACTTGAAATTGTGTAGGAATTATGATATTGTTATTAGGATTCAACCGTGTAGTTTTTGAGTCAAACTCATTGATCTATGATTCATGAGTTCACAAGAACCCATCTTTCATGATAATGAATGGTCTATTTAGCACTCATTGCATCTAGGTGATGCTCACAAGGTGAAGCATTGGTCCATCCCGGGAAGTCACCCATTCCAATACTACTCAAGCTCAAGCGTGTTTAACCACAGAGTTTCCCCCAAGGTTAAGCCCACTTAGCAATGTTTAGGAATGGTCAAAGTAAACTATTTCTATATAAAGTGACAGCAAAATCCTGTCCTTTGTGGCTTCCCTAATGAATCAAAATGAAAAAACCACTTCTAAATTTTGAAATTGTGTATTAATTTTAAAATATAAAAATAAATTAAATTTATAAATGAATAGGCACTCTAAACTTTAATAATTGTGATTTGTTAAATTATTATATTTGTTTAAGTTTTTTTGAAAAAATTAATTTAAATATAAGTGATATACTTTTGTATTAAGTTCGGTTTATATATAGATATTTATTTTATTTGTTTCACATTTATATCAATTTTTAATATAAATTATCTTATTTTGTTTATGTATTCTTCATTTACCTATCATTTATTATAATTATATTTGTACACACTTCAATACATTTGTTTTTGGTCTTAAGAGCTACACTTTGTTGCTTAGGTTCAATCTCACGCTACTTGAGATTAAACCCTTGAATTCAAATTCCAAAGTTGCAACCCATTTGTACTAGTCATTATGGGTAGACTAGCTATTCCTATGTTTTGGTATTAAAAGATTAATTCATGCAATTAATTCATAACATGCACATGTTGTAGATGTAGACATCCAAATTTGACCACTTTCATATGGTCAAAATTTTATCATTTAGTCGTCTAATTTGTCTATATTAATTAAATGACATATTTAATTAATATTATCCCATTCTCTAAAAGTTTTTAAAAGTATTTAATTAAATACTTTATGTTTTACCATTTACTCTCTAAATTAAATAAATGTATCAATTTATTTAATTTACTCAATTATCCTTTTCAATTTTAAATTCATTATTTATCTCTCATTGTCCCATCTTTCATAACCTTTTCACTAATATGGATTAATCTAATTAATCCTTGACTAAGATGTGCATATCCTTAATCAGGATTAATGTCACATCCTCCATATTCAACCACTTGCCTCTAATCTTCATTAATTTGCCTAATCACCTGTTTGCACAACTTTAATATAATCACTTACTTTTTTCTAGCATGTCCTTAAGTCAACCTTTCATGGTACTTATCTTATCAAGTTTGACCTCTTCCCCATGTGAATTAAAAATTCATATTTATTTCTCTTATGCATTTATCTTCCCCATGATCTCTCATAAGTCACATCAGACACATGTTTAGGAGGACCTTGTCTTATCCATTGGATTATTCCAAGTATGTGAATTAAAAAATCACATTTATTTTTCCCACACCATCCCGAATCCCCATGGTAACAAGAAAGGACTTCCTAAAAGTCCTCACTTGTCACTATCAACCCCATGTGGGGACAAAAAAATCATTTTTGAAGAAATCCTCTCCCATCCCAAGGTACTTGCAATTACCTTGTCTCTTTTCCATGTCACTTGTCCTTCTTCCATCTCACCCTCCACATGACATGATGTGAGATCTTGTGAGTCCTCAACTCACCACAACCCTCCATCTTGTCCATGGTGGCTTAATCTCAACCGTCCATTTTTCTTTAAATTAAGGGTTTTGGCTTCAAGTTAAAGAGGTTGAAGCATTCTAGTATTCAAACATTCTAGCATTCAAACATTATTGTATTCAAAGCCATTTTGAAGCCATTAGTATCTCACCAACCATCTTCCATCACTCCACCCACCTCCATTATTGCATGCATTTTGTCATCAAGGAGCATACATCCAAGCACCATCAAGCCCAACCAACTCAACAATCAAAACACGCAAAAGCTATAACATTTCATTTTTTTTTATTGTTGTTTGCTTAGATTCAACTAGGCCTAATATGAGGTGTTGTCGTGGTTCCTTCTTCCTTGTATTTTGTTTTCATTTTGCACTTTAGGCTAGGGGATTTTTATTACACACATTTCTGGAATGCCTGGTGGGACCCACATCGTGGGTCTATTTTTTTACTTTTTTGTTGTTTGACGTTTTGTAGGTTCAAAAACATAGAGGCGGCCTTGCCCAAAATGCAAAGGCGACTTCGCCCACAAAGGGGCAACCTCGCCCACAAACAGGTGACCTCGCCCACAAACAAGTGACCTCGCCCACAAAGGGGTGACCCCGTCCAGTTTTTGTTTTCTATTTTTTTCAATTTCTGACATTTTGCAGGTTCGGGTCCACAAAGGGGTGACCCCGCCCACAAACAGGCGACCCTGCTCAGTTTTATTTTCTATTTTTTTCAGTTTATGACATTTTGTAGGTTCGGGTCCACAAAGGGGGCGACCTCGCCCATAAATAGGTGACCCCGTCCAAAGAGTCGATTGTACCCAAAATACAGAGGTGGCCCTACCCTAAACAAAGGTTAAATGGGTAAAATAGATAGTTACATTTTCATTCCAAAGTCCAGATTCATGTTGTTTTTCCTTGCTACTGACCTACTAATGTGTGTTTGTTAGTGAGTGTTATTTTTGATAACATTTTGTGCAATTTGTTAATGATTGTAGAAGACCTAAAACAACAAACTACTAACGCATTTGTTGTAGGGGAGAAAATTTGTTTGCTCTAGTTAGTTGCTTGTAGTTTTTATCTTAACTAGGCACATAGGTTTAATTAAAAAGGGTCAAATAATTTTTTTGTCGTGCTTGTGAGTGGACTATTGACATATCCAATCCCCTTGTGCCATTTGGCGATCTTGGGTGAAGATAAATTGTAGTCCATTTAAGTCTTTTTTTCTCCTTTTTTTCCATTTCTTAGAGGGACCTACTTGGGGATTTCATCACCCCAAGGGACGATCCCAACCACGTGTTATCGGTGGGGTATATAAATGGGGGAGAGCGAAATTTGTACCTCAATCCAATCACGTCATGTCTAGCGGAGCGTCAAAGCTAGGGTGATACCTAGACAAGACGTGAAGAGTTGGTCTAAGCTCCTAGTCTCTCGTTGGAAGTTCCTGACTCACGCTTGTGATAGGTTGGTGTTCACGGTTGTGCCCTACTTACCGTGTGTATCTCGAGTACTCCTTTAGAAGCCTTGTGTAGCCTAGATAGAAGACTGTGTTGACCATACCCTTAACACTAATCTTAGGCTTGTGTTGCTTAAACTATCTTTTTGTGCAAAACCAGTGTTTATCAGTCAATTTTGGCCATTTGTTTATTGTTTTTGTCCTTTGTCATAGTTGTTTTTGCTTAAGTTAAGTTCAAACCAACACACAAAGGTGACCCTGTTCTCAAAGAGGTGACCCTGCCCTCAAAGGGGCGACCTTGCCCTTCCTTTTTCAGCTATTTTCCACCTGAACCAAGTCAAATTTGACCAATTGCCCTAGAACAGGCAACCTTGCCCTCAAATGGGTGACTTTTCCCTCAAAGGGGTGACCCTGCCCTCAAAGGGGTGACCTTTCCCTCCCTGTTTCAGTTGTTTTTTACCCTATCCAAGTCAAATCTAAGCAGTTTTCCTAAACAGGTGACCCTGCCCTCCAAAGGGGTGACCCTGCCCTCAAAAGGGTGACCTTGCCCTCTGAACAATCATTTTCAACTTTTGTTTGCTAGCTGTTTTCCCATTTCAGGTACCCATTCTGAGTGTCGTTCCCTCATTCTGGGTATTCGTTTAACCATTATGACTACATGTCCACTCATTCTGGATATCTGTTTGCCCGTTCCAAACATCAGTCTCTCATTCCAAGTATCCATTTTTCCCATTTTGAGCATCATTTTCTCGTTCCAGTTATTTGTTCACCTGTTTCGAGTATCCGAGAGTCCGTTCACCCATTCCGAGTGTTGTTCCCCCATTTCGAGCATCTTTTTGCTCATCTTGTGCATCCGTTCACCCGTTCCGAGTGATTGTTCGCTTGTTCCATAAACCCGTTTGCCTGCCTCGAAAGTTCGTTCACCCCGTTTATCGATATCACTTGACCATTCTTTGGACTAAGTCAGATCCAGAACTTGTTTGGGCGACCCTGCCCCAGTTTGGGCAACCCTACCCAAGTTTGGGCAACCCTGCCCCAAAACTGAATTTGTTACACGAGCCTGATCTGAAAAGCTAACCTACTAGGATTATTTAAAGCTTGTTGTTTGTCTAGTCATTTGCACATCCCATCTGCGCACAATCCTCGTGTCAATCCATTTGCATCCAAATCATTATCCAAATTATATAGGTGCAATCCTTAATCATCTTTAGGTTACACATCCATTATCGTTTTCTTGATCCAAATCCTCTGAACTTCATTCAAAGTCATTATCCGAACTGACCTAGGTGCCTGAAATTGATTGTCATCCTTTAACATCTGCTTAGGATCGCCATCTGTCCTAAGTCAATCATCATCCTTGGCCCTATCAATCCCCTTCCATCTCAAGGTGGATTCGGTGTCATAATCATCAGTTCATCCTTTAATCTGATCAATCAACACCTTAAGTCACCTAGGGTGATCTTTGAACTCAGTTTAGAATCTATTCCAATCATCCAATAAATTGATCCTCCCAATTACATCCAATCTTATCAATCATTTTATCGATCAATCTTATCCAATCACATCCTTATCCAATTATCCAATTAATCGATCCTTCATCCAATCCAATCGTCATTTAGATCATCTTTGAATTGCATCCTAGAAGTTTAGTTACATCTTAGACCACCAAGTTGTTTTGCACTTTCATGCCCATTTAGACCTGCTCACAAGCAAAAAAGCAAATGGCAGAACAACAAGCCCAAGGTTCCCAGTCGAACATCCCACAAGATCCTAACGATGTTCCAAATATCCCACAAGATCCCCATAACAATGTTTCATCACAATCCAATATTGACGTTCAAAACACCACACCACCCAATGACGAAAACATGGTTAATCAATTCGAAGTCACTGTTGTTGAATACCTTAGCGATCCCGTTAATGTTCAAATGACAGATCATCTCCTCAACAAACGTGGGGATAATATTCTTGCCACTCTAATCATGAGAGGAATCAAACCACCATCCAATTTTGATGCATCATAATATGACGATACCCACACTCTTCCAACATCTACAGATCCACAGACTTCACAAAATGCTCTAGGGAATTCATATGTCCCTGAAAGTGTACCCACAGAAAATTGGTATCATCCTGAGTTTGGAAACGTTGTGATACACCAAGTTACTAGTTATCCTCGCCTCCCAACCATACCTTTTGTAGCACAACCCGAGTGTAATGACCCCTATGCCTACGGCATGCCTCCATACATCTCGACCACCCTGCCACTTCCATCTCAACATCCTAGTCAACTACCCATCAATACTAGGGGAATTTTAGTCCTTGCCTTGATGCCACCTCCGGGATCCACACCTGCTAACAACCTACCACCGCCTGCATTCCAACAACCTTCTGCTAATCCTCACCAATCCACTACTGTTGTTGCTTCATCCCTACCACCTTGTCAGCAACCTTTGTAGCACAACATCCCAATCCCACCATAAAACATCTTGATCCCTACGCAATCACCACACCAAGTGACACAAAATACCTCACAACCACCACAACCGCCACATGGCACTTCTGTAGCAGTCCCACAACAACCACACACTCTATCTCGCCCATCATACCAACAACCACCACAACAAAACCTCCACCACAACATATACATATTCCTACGCAACTGCAACATAATCCTCTTACGGAATATCTTTATCATCCATCCAACACGTACACTGCTCCATCCCATTCTAATCCTCATTAGGCATCTTAGAATCAAATGCAGACCCAACCACCTTTTTATGCCAACCCTTTGCAACCACACACCAATCCCTATCAACAACCATCAAATCCACAACCACCCCATATGTCACGCAGCAGCCCACCGTTGTGTATCAATACCAATCCTATCCATCATATCTCCAACAACAACAGTCTTATCAGTAGGGTACCACATCCACCTCTTACTTCCACCAACCACCGCCATATCAACAAGGGGCTTCTACCTCTTCGTATTATCAAAATCCTACATAATATCAGCAAAATGCTTCATCCACTTCTTATTATCAACAACAGCCACCCTACCAACAAGTGGCTTCCACCTCTTACCATCACAAACTATCATCTTCCTATCTATCGTATATTAATCCGCAATCCACCTACACCAATCAGAGCCAACAAACGCCTCCTTATACACCTCAACCCATTTATGATCCAACCATTGTGGTACCATCCTCATCATACCAACAATATCATCTGTATAATCAACCTACTCCGACTTCTGCAACACCTATCAACAAAGACTTGGAAGAAGTCAAAGTTGCATTGAAGGACTTGCAAGCTGGGACAAGCAAACAATCATTCAAATTCAAGGACATTTTTCCCTATCCATTTGATCCCTCCATTTCCTTGGTACCCTTCCCTAAACACTTCGAAATACCAAAATTCGATAAGTACAAGGGAACCAAAGATCCCAAAGCTCATCTTCAAGATTTTTATGCCCACTGCCAAGAAGTCATGCACAATGACAACTACCTCATGTGATTGTTCCCTAAAAGCCTATAGGGAGTCACTCTTGACTGGTTCATGGGTCTTGAGAAGGGATCCATCAAATCCTTTACGCAGCTGTCAAAAGAACTTATCTCCCACTTCTCCTTTAATCTAGAAAAGGATATTGATACGCTGGATCTCCTGAAAGAAAAACAACATGATGGAGAAACTTTTGCAAGCTATCTGCAAAGTTGGCGAGCCTTAGCCAACCAGATGAAATCCCCACTGAGAGAAAAAGACATGGTCACTTTGTTTATTGAAAATTATCACCCGGACATGGCTCACAACATCTGACTCCACTATATCACCACCTTTGCAACATTAGTGGAGAAAGGTCCTATCCTAGAAAGAGCCCTTGTTGCTAAAGGGCAGGTCAAAAATTTCAATTCTGATAAAGAGAAGTCATTTGGGGACAAACCTCATTATTGGAATAAGAATAAGAATGTTGGAAATGATGGTGTCACCGACACCAAACATATCCAAGTGGCTACTACCTCACAAAATCCACAATATCCTCCTCAACAGCAATAGTCGATCCCAAATGCCATATTTGTGCCACAAGGAGCACCTCGTCCTCAACAATAGTCAAATCAAAACAACCAAGGGAGAAATAAATGATAGTTTACTCAATTGGGAGAACCCCTTAGTGTCGTGTTTAACAAGCTCCTCCCAACTAACTACCCCATCACATATCCTGTAACCAAACCCCTTGACGAGTCCAAGCCTAAGCCGACTTGGTTCAAAGAAAACGAGTATTATGAATTTCACAAGATTAAGGGACATACATTGGATAAGTTCCAAGGTCTAAAAACCTACATCTAGGGACTCATATATCAGGGTGAAATACATGTGGATGCTAACATGACAACCTCATCTAATGCTCAACTTCAAATATATCATAATGCTTTTCCTAAGCATAATTAGGGTCCTAGTACATACAACTCCAATCTTGAACCTAGCAACAACAACAATCAAAATAACAACACTAATAACATCAGTTATAAAAATGTGCCATACAATTACCAAGGCATTGTTATGCACATCGACCAAGTGGAGCCGCATGTATCCATGATATGCGCCAAAGGTAAAGACCCATAATGTGTTGTTACCACCCATCATACCCACATCACAGTCCTAGGGACCTCTGCATCTACCCAGCCGCCATTTGTCACTTTGTAGTACAACATCCTTGATCACCTAGGAAAGACCTCGACCCAGATTTCTATCATGGATCTACTGAAGTCTTCCCCCGTGCATCAAGATATCCTAAATAAGGCCTTATAGAGCACTTAAGTTCCCAATGAAATAGATCCCACACAATTCCAAGCATTAGTAGGAAATCTCTCAATGACCTACCAATTAGGTTTCAGCCAAAAAGATATGCCCCGCCTTGACTCAAGTCATAACCATCCCCTTCACCTAATGGTTGGTGTGAATTTTCATAAAGTAAAAAGGGTCTTGGTAGATAATGGTTCTACCTTAAATCTTTGTACATTAAAATTTATACAATAGTTGGGATACACCTAGGCTGACCTAAACAAGCAGGTTATCACCATCAATACATATGATAATGCATAACGAGATTTTGAGGGCACTATTTATCTTCCTATTCAGGTGGGCCCCATTGTGCAGTACACTATGTGTCATGTTCTAGACCTTGAAATTTCATATAACATCCTTCTTGGCTGCCCATGGATTCACTCTATGCAAGTCATCCCATCAACCTACCATCAGTGTCTAAAATTCCCATTTCAAGGAATGGAAGTAACTATACAAGCTGACCCTCAGCCATTCAAATATTTTTGTGCCCTAGAGGCTTCCTTTCCCCATTCTCACTACTATCGTAGGGTAGAAATGGGGGAATCTTAGACATCAACACCCTATCCATCCACCAACACCCTAACCACCACTTCATCCACTCATCATCCACATCTGATTCCACCATTACTAAGGTCTAGATCATTGACAAAGGGTGTGGTGAATATGAAATGCGCACAACATTAAACTTGGCAACCATGCCGCTCTCACCACACACGTATGGCTAGCCTTCCCAACCCTCATCAAATACAAAAGAAAAGACACTCACACTCACTTCCAAAAACATGGGCTCAACAACATTCAAAGATTTGGGTACCCTTCAGGATCAGATGGAAGATGATATCAACCAATGGGTTTACATAGAAGAACCTGAGCCACCACGTCCCCTTCTAGAATATTTTCAAGAGGTATATCTGCATGCATCCAAATTTGTTGAAAAGTGCAATTATCAAGGCAGAGGTCTAGTTATAGAAGAGCAAGGAAAATGACAACATGTCGAACCATCTATGCGTCTAAGAAAGTTAGGCTTGGGTTATGATATCAAACAAAAAGGTCCTATGGCATCATCTAGTGCCTCTAACAATGTCAGTGTGGATGATGATTCCCTCGAAGACATACCAGAGGAGGAATCCATCATACATGTGTACGATGATGTTGATCACATTGACCTCCCTTCCATGTTCGAATGCCTATTTGTTTGCACCATCACCCTATCCCTTAAACACCCCGAGCTTATAGACTATGACCTACAAGGTAGCACACCCCTCAACACATTTCCCTCAGTGGACCAATATGTACATGTCATGGGATTGGGGGAAGATGAATGCCCCAGCCGCAAAAATAAAAAGAAACAAAATGAAAAAAGGTCACCTAATGAAAACGTCCTTGAGGCACTTTGTGATTTTGAAAAAGTAAAAATAAAGGGCATATCTACTAGTGAAAACCTCGACGAGGCACTAGAAGATGGGGGCATTCATCTTCCCCTTGTAGGGACTCAATTATTCAATTGATCATCCATCTTGATCGAAGAAACACAAGCAATAAACTTGGGAACCAAGGAGAACCCCAAGATCACCTATGTCGCTAAAGCATTGTCAGAAAAAGAAAACTCTACCATCACCAAGCTCCTCAAAGAGGGAATCATCAGCTTCACTTGGACATATTCAGACATGCCTAGGCTCGATCCTGCTTTGGTGGTACATCATTTAGACGTCTATCCTGATGCAAAACCAGTCAAGCAGAAACTCGAGAAAATGCATCCTCAAGTGGCTCTACTGGTTAATCTGTACAAATTTCTTAGAACTTAAAAAAGCTTGTCCCAAGGATGACTTCTCGTTGCCAAATATTGATATGTTGATCGATCTCACCGTAGGACATGAGATGTTGTCTCTCATGAATGGTTTCTCTAGTTACAACCAGATTAAGATTTCCCCTGAGGATCAACACAAGACTGTCTTTACTACACCTTGGGGTACATTTTGTTATAATGTCATGCCTTATGGCCTCAAGAATGTGGGGGCAACATATCAATGTGCTATGACAATCATCTTCCATGACCTCATCCACATAATAATAGAAGATTATGTTGATGACCTATTAGGAAAATCAAGAATGAGGGAAGAGCACCTTGGAATTCTTAAGAAGATCTTTGAACGTCTAGAACAGTAAAAGTTACGCCTTGATCTGAAGAAATGTGTCTTCGATGTCACATCTGGAAAACTCTTGGGGTTCATTTTCTCCCGCAAAGGGATAGAGGTCGATCCTACTAAGGTAAAGGCAATTATGGAAATGCCTCCACCTCATAATCTGAAATAGCTAGGAAGTCTACAAGGTAAGCTCCAATCCATCTACAGGTTCATTTCTCAACTAGTTGACAAGTGTCGGTCATTCATGCATCTCCCCAAGAAAGATACTGCATTTAATTGGAACCAACAATGTCAACTCGACTTTGATCAGATCAAAGAATATCTGGCTCACCCGCCTATTCTTATGCCACCTATTCCAGGTAAATCACTCCTACTTTATATTTCAGCTACTTCTATGGCACTGGGGGCATTGTTAGCATGATACGATGATTCATCCAAGGAATGAGAAATTTACAACATCATTCGGACCTTAGTAGGCTATGAATTGAATTATTCCCTAATGGAGAAGGCTTGCCTAGCCGTAGTCTTCAGCTCACAGAAACTTCAACACTATATGCTTAGCCATCTGGTCAAGTTAATCTCTAAGGTTGATCCGCTTAAATATATGTTATCTAGAACAACACTGACTGGTCGCATGGCTAAATGGGTCATGTTGCTAAGTAAATTCGACATAGAATATGTGGATCGTAAAGCAATCAAAGGACAAGTATTTGTGGATCAACTAGCAGATGCTCCACTAGTAGATGCTTATCCTTTAGAAATAGAGTTTCCTGATGAAGGGGTCTTTGCAGTTTTAGAAGCCACCACATGGACACTATACTTTGATGGATCACATACAAACAATGGATCGGGAGCAGGAGTCTAGCTCATCACCCCTCAAGGTGATTACATACCAAATTCATTCAAATTAGCCTTTCCTTGTACCAACAACATGATGAATATAAAGCTCTTCTCACAAGCCTTAGGATTGCAGTTCAATGGCATATCTCTCACATGCAAGTCTTTGGTGACTCCCAACTGGTTATCAAGCAGGTCAATGATGAGTTTCTAAAAAAATATGATAAGTTGTTACCATACAAACGTATGGTAGATGATTTAAAAAAGTACTTAGTCTCCATCTAATTTGATCAAATACCCAGAGTACAAAACAAAGCAGTTGATGCCATGGCCACCATTGGTTCCCTCCTTGACATGCCCAAAGATTGTACTAAATGTGAGTTCCTCGTGGAGCAACTTTTAATCCCTGCATATGACATCCCTGAGAGTGAAATGGTATGTGACATTGTAGGTCCTAAATCCCCCTGGTACCAAGATATCTACACTTATCTCCATGACAATGCCTTACCCTCTGACCTCAATGTAACCAACAAAAATCCTTTATCCAACACACATCCCATTACACCATCATAGGTGATATGCTTTATCGATGAGGGTATGATGGAACCCTCCTTCGGTGTTTAAACGAGACCGAAGCCTGCACCACATTGGTAGAAGTACATAGTGATATTTGTGGGGCCCATTCTAATGGTATGGCCCTAGCCAAGATGATTCTCAAAGTGGGATATTATTGGCCTACTATGGAACATGATTCTTGTAAATTTGTAAAGAAGTTCCTTCCATGTTAGCAACATGTGGATCTGATTCATGCTCCTGCGCAAGAATTACAACCCATCACAACACCATGGCCATTTTCACAATGGGGTTTCGATTTGATCAACAACATTTACCCTCTATCCTTCGACGGTCATACTTTCATCATCACCGCCATTGAATACTTTACTAAGTGGGTGGAAGCCAAACCACTCACCCAAATTACTGGTGTTCAGATATCCAAATTCATCCTTTACCATATCCTCTACAAGTATGGAATCCCCTCCACCATCATTATTAACAATGGAAATCCATTCAAAAAAAAGCATGAAATTCATCTGCGAGACTTATCATATCCAACATCGTTGGTCTACCCCATATTACCCCCAAGGTAATGGTCAAGTAGAAGCAACCAACAAAACATTGATTAAAATCATTAAAAAGATGGTTAACAACACTAGTCGAGATTGGCATCTCCACCTCCATCCCACCCTTTGGGCCTACCGCACTTCCATTTGCACCCCCACTAGCACCACTCTATACTCACTAGTTAATGGTTTCAAAGCTATCTTGTCAATTGAAGTTGAAATCCCATCACTTCACATATCTCTGAAGAATTTAATCAATGATGAAGACATCCGGGTTGCACGACTGGCTCAGTTAGAACTCCTGGATGAAAAATGGATCAAAGCCTACAACCATTTACAATCCTATCAACATCGGCTCAAGAGAAGCTACAATAAGAAGGTCTGCCCTCATCATTTTAATGTTGGCAATTCAGTCCTTAAATAAAATTAGCGGAATCAACAAGATTGGGATAAGAAGGGCAGGTTCGAAGCAAATTGGTTAAGCCCTTACGTCATCACAACAAAATATGGTTTTAAAGCATACAGGTTGTCTACACCTGAAGGAGAGCCCCTAGAGGAGCCCATAAATATCATGCACCTAAAGAAGTTTTATACTTAGGCCAGCTAGGGTATCCTTCCTGTCAAAATCAAAAAATTACAAAAAAAAGTAAAAAATTGTCAAAAATACAAAAAAAATCATAAAATCAGAAAAAATCCAAAAATAGTAAAGAGAAATAATTCATCCTATGGTGAAAACCACCCTTGTTGGTGCCTTGGATATGTACGATTAGTGAAAACCTGGAAATATTCGTATAGGTCTTAATCATTATCTACCTTGCATCCAAGTTACTGTATGACTCATCCCCCCTGATCTCATCATCCTATCAATCCTATCCTTCCATCCGCTTGCATCACCTGGTCGCTTGGTATATTTTGGTTGAGCATTAGATGACCTTCATCCGCTATCCTTCATCCTGAGCTTTTATCCTAATATGATCTTGTGTCGTTCTATCGCTTTGTCTATCTCCATCTAGGTTCTTTCATCACGTCAGCCTTCATCTAGATCTCATCTTGTACTTGGCGAGCTACGTTGCCCCTGTTCTTTCACGTAGGCAAGGCCAATCATTTTATTTGCCCCTGGGGCTTTGCTTCTTGTTGTCTCCCTCTGTCTATTTCCATCCTTGGCGAACCACATTTCCCCTACGCTTTCACGTAGGCAAGGTCGATCATTTGATCTGCCCTTGGGGCTTTGCTTCTTGCCTAGTCTATTGTTGTCATATCTTTGTCTTCATCCTTGGTGAACTACGTTGCCCCTACGCTGGCACATAGGCAAGGTTGATCATTTGATCCGCCCTCACAACGTTTTTCCCTTCATCATTTGTTCCCATTGTCCTCTTTTCGCACTTATCCATCGTTGGTATTTCATCCTTTTTGAACTACATTGCCCCTACGCTTGCACGTAGGCAAGGTCGATCATTTGATCCACCCCCGGGGCTTTTCTTTGCTTTTCATTTGTTGTCATTTTGTCTGGTCATTGTCCTCCATCGTCTGTCTTCGTCGTCCTCTTTTCACTTTTATCCATGGTCTTTTCCTGAACTATGAGGGCTTTGCACTTTCACTTAGGCAAGGCTAATCTTTGATCAACCCCCAAGCCCCTAGGTCTTTAAGTTGTGTCAGTCTTGTGTCTTGTGTCGTTTTGTCAAGTATGTCCTTATCTAGTTGGTTCTTCACAAATGTCATCCATTTGTATCACAAGATTTAATCGGTTTTAGAATATCCTGCGTCATTATCAATCTTTTAGTTTAGCATCCATCTTTGGTCTCAACAGGATGTATCATTCCTAACATACCACATCAACCCCATTCATCCTCTTGATCCTATGGCAAAGGACGTTTTGAAATTGATTGCAATCTTTTGATGCTTTTGGCTTATGTTTATCATTTGAGCTCCCTATTATCACTTGTCAAGACCACTATGATCCATCATATTATGGTGTGTTTTGATTGGTTTACATAGGGGCATATCTTGATTTTTATCTTTCTTGTTGTTTTCCTGGTTGTCCCACGTAGACCCCTAAGGTCTTGTGTTACACTAGGACATCCTTTTGTGCTTGTGGTTATCCCAATGCCTGCCCCAACCAAAGTCATCGTGACTTTGGGATGTTGGGATAGCCTTCCTGTTTGTTGTGTTTATTTATGCATTAGACACTAATTCACCTTGGTCCACATACTACGGTACTTGGTGTCTTATGCTATAGCAAAAATTAATGCTCCAAAGATGGCAAATTACATTAGGATTTCATTTTATTTTCTCCTTTGTTATCCTCCATCCTTTTTCGTCCAGCCCATGACTTAGGATTTTGGTTGTGCAAACATCAATTCCTTCCATTTTCCCCTTTCTCCTTGGGACTCCAATGGTTCTTGACAGGTGCAGTTCCACATCCATCACCTCCTTCACTTTCATCCTTATGCAGGCCCTTATTTACATTCATGATCACATTGCATTTCATTTACTTATTACCATTTAGTTGCATTCTCATCCTGTATTTTAGGTTCACTAAGTTGCATTTCATTCCATGTGCATAATCATTTTATTAAGTTGTGTAGGTTAATTTTAATTAATTATTCTATACATCTTAAAATTCATTTCATTGTTAATTCATTCATTAGCATGTTCATCTTGGTGCACATCATTCACCTCTCACATGCATTATCACCTGCATCACACATTGTTAGGTTCATTTCCACATACATAGCATATCAAATCATAAATCATCCATCACACTCTACATTATAAACATTAGACATCATAATATCACCCACATAGGAACAATCATACATCATCCATCACATTCTGCATCATAAACATTAGACATCATAATATCATAGGCACAATCATAATTCATCCATCACACCTTGCATCATAAATGTTAGACATCCTACATATCACAATCATAAATCCATATAAGCATATCCATACATCACATCATCATAATCATCCACAATAAAACCCTAAACATACACATATACATAAGTAGATCATCCATCACATACAAATCATATAATGTCAATAAGGGCTCTCACATATCACATCAAAAATCAAAATGCATGTCCATCACATAGTCCATCATAATGTCAAAATACATAACCATCATATGCTATCAAATAAAATATGGGTACAAGGATCTGAATCAACCCCGATCTCTATAGGTCTATACTATACCCATCCTGCACCTGTCAAATACTAGGATCATGTCCCTCTGATCCTCTAAACTATGAGTTGTTTGCATCCGACCTTTGTGGTGACTCCGACACTAGACCTCTACGTGGGGGTGTCTCTCTCAAGCTACTATATCCCCCGGTATGTGTCCCTGTTGACTAGGATGGTGCTGGTATTTGTGGCCTCGCTCGAACATAGGTAGCTACTCGCTATCTTGGATCTAGCACTGTTGAGAAATAAGCACACATATAGTAGCTAGACTATCTCATATACTCATCCCACCCAGCGGCCTACAATCTGGATAAGTCCTGCTCTGCCCTATACCTGTCCCAGAATCCACATATGGATCTCCCCTCTTGTGCCCATGCACCCTGTGCTAACTGTAGCTGCTCAATCTTTGCCCTCATCTGAGACACTTGATCTATAGTGTTATCCCTCTCCTCCTGCAATATCTGAACCTTTGCCCCAATCTCACCACCCTATGCTGCTTGCACCTACCCCTACGCTGCATCTCTCTCCACAACCTGTATCTTTGCCACTGTTGCATCCCTCTCCTCCTGAAGGACCTGCACCTGTGTCTATAAGGCATCCATCTCTATCTCCAGCACCTGTACCTGAGCCCTCATGGTCTCCTCCCTCTCCTGCATCTATCCCTTGTCTCCCACTATCGGCTCTGCCACCTCAACTTTATCACAAAGCTCATCTTGCTCCTATCTCAACTCCCTCCTCTCTCTCAAAAGTCCCTCTACCTGTCTCCTCAGATTCTCCATATCCCTCTCTGCCTTTGCCAGAGTCTCTGTTGATATCTGCCTTAACGCTCCCCCAAACTCTCGTTGACCCCCTTCCTGCAGTATCATCACAGTTGCCTCTAGTTTGTCTCTCTCCCATCTCGTTGCCTCCCCTGCCTCATGCTCCCTTGATACCTCTCCCTTCAAACGATTCACCTTTTCCTATAACTCGCTCACCTCTGCTCATAACTTGTCTATCTCGGCTCGCAGTCTCTCTCCCTCCCTTTGCATTTTCGCCTCATGACGCGACACTGTATCAACCATCACCAAGAACTCTCTCTCATTCTTTGCTACTTGGGCTCGTAACATAATCACCTCCACCTCTAATCTACTCCTCGCCGCCTCTACATCTCCCAATCTCTGCTTGGCCATATCTAATCTCGCCTCAGTTCCTCTCACCTGCATGGACTGATCCTAAGTTATCAACAGTATCATGGCTAATGGGCAAACATCATGCATGTCCATATCCATCTCTTCTGCCCCTCTCTCGTCTCCTATATCCATTGCCTCAGCCTCCTCCCTCTCCCCATCGCCTCTACCTGATGTCTCTCCTCCTCGGGCTCGACCCGCACCCTCCATCTCCTCCTCCTACTCGATCTCCACTGACCTCCTGCCTCATCATCACCCTGCTGCCCCCTACTCCAACTTCCTTCGCAACTCTCCTCGGCTATCCTCCTACCCTGTCGACCCTCGACTCTCTCCTCGGTTGTCCCCTCCCTCTCCCTCTCCCCTGTCCTACCAAGCTAACCTCATCCTCTGGTCCAAAGCCTAATGCCTCTATGATCGGCTCCTCTGGTGTAATCCATGGAGGTTAATGATGAGAAAACCATGTGGCATATCTCACTGTCATCCCTGCATCTACCATCCCTCCAGTCCTCCCTAGATAGGTCACTAGATCCTGCTCTAGTGTCTCCCAGTGCTCCCTCACAAACTTTGGCAGAATTGGCTCCCCCCATGGTCACTCTCATGTAATCCGTCTAAACCTCTATGTTGCAACTGGAATATCCTGTATCAGCCCAAACTGCCTCGTCATTCGGTCTGGCCTGTGTGACTCCACTATCTAAGGCTCATTTCTGACTATATAACACCGGATCATGAAGTGTCATGTGTCTCACCTCGTCCTCCTTCCACCTAGTAAAGCGTCGTGTCATATACGACCTCCACACTATCTCCTCCTCATTGAGATCATCAAATAACCTCCTACATCTACCTAGATCCCCACATCCCTGATACTACCACAACCAGTCATACTCTTCCCCATACCAATATGCCACTAGCAGTGTTGCATCCTCTAGTCGCACTCTCACTACATCTGGTCTGGACACACTGATGTGCTCCCATGCCCATACCTGCAACAACGTCATATGGCACACACTAAGTCCCTCCCGGTAGCATACCATGTGCATATCCCTGTATAACTGCGCAAGGAAACATGGACCCCATGCAAACTCTCCATCCCTCCCCTCGACAATGTGTTGAATCACCTCCATGTAGCTGAGGCTACAAAACCATCCACTCCTATCCGGTATAAGTATCCCACCAATCAATTCGCACAGGTATAATGGCAACGATGGTACTCTCAATCCCAAACATTTATCCACATCTAACCCCTTCTTCTGCATAGGCAGGTCCTCTCGCCCAAACAAAACCCACATCGTTTGATCCAATGCCTCCCCCTCTGATCTCGTAGCGCTAACTAGGCGACCTGCTATAGGAAGCCTCAAAATCTTCCATACGTCCTCCAAAGTCACCGTCATCTCCCCTGTCAAGATATGGAAGGTCGCGGTCATTGAATCCCAGCACTTGATCAAGGTTGTCAACATCGCTCGATGTGCTTTGATAGATGGATACCCCAGCATATGCAATAGCCCCACCTGGGCTAAGGCCTGATGATCTGCCCCAGTCATCGCTCATCGCATCGCCTCCATCACCTCTGATCTCCTCTCCCACTTCCGCAAACTATTAAACTACTGTAATCACATCACACAACCTGTTAGTCCTCAATTCTCGGCCCTGGGTTCTCTTCTCACTAATAATTCCTAAGTTGCCCCACTTCAATTTCTTTTTCTTTATGATACTTTAACATTTATTCCCTTTTCGTCCCTCCTTCTTTGTTTTTATCGTCCTCCCTTTTGGATGCGATCGACCCTTTGGGCGAGGTTGCCCCTTTAGGGACGTAGCCGCCCCTTCCAGGGCACCATCGCCCCTTAAGGCAGGGTTGCCCCCCGAGGGTGGGGCCGCCCTTGTGTGGGCACAACCACCCCTGCAAGGGCATGACCGCCTACCCCTGTGTGGGCGGGGCTGCCTGTCCCTTGGGCACGGTCGCCCCTATGTGGGGCAAAAACCCATTTTTCCCCTACTTCTATGGGTCTTTTTGTTTAAAACAAACCCCCTTTTTCACCCACGCCTCTAGTTGGCATTTCTTCCTACTCGGTGGGCGAAATTGATTTTCGCCCTCTACCCATTTTTATAATTTGCCCTCATTCCCAAATCCATGTTTTTGAATAACATTATAACTTAAAAATAAATCACAACATGCTAAAAATCACAAGAAGGGTTTGGGCCTAACCTGGCGTGGAACTGGGCGCTCACGGTAGAACCTACACACCTCGTCCCCTCGGTGGACGATGTCATCATCGTAATCCTCTGACATCTTCTATCCCTGTCTCTTTCCTCTCCTGTTCTCTCCTTCACTCAAATGCCAACTGTGCAAATGAGGAATAGTAACTCTAAAATTACTATATATAACTTCCCCCCTTTTCAAATAAAGGGTATTTTTTCCCTTTATTTAACCTTCTTCTAATTCAATTAATCCTCAAACTTCTTGGGGCAACCATTTGCAACACCTGTGTCTGTTCGACTCCGTTCAAAAGCTAATCTTCATGTTTTTTTGAGCTCTATCCAACGGTACCTTCCATTTTTTCATATCAAGAAGTCGCCTAAGGCCCCTTTTTCTTCCCCAACCATCCTCTTGAGGGGCATACCCTACCATGTTCACACATACCTCCTTCTTGGTCATTTTCCCATGATATTGGAGCATCTCCCTTCACTTCCCTCCATTTGGGTCGCTCACAACCTCTCCCATGCCGGGGCATCTTTTTCCTAGTCGCTTCCTCTATAGAGTCATCCGCATTTTATTTTTCTTTGAAACATTGTTATTCTAACAATATTTCGAATAGGGGAAAAATGTAGACATCCAAATTTGACCACTCCCATATGGTCAAAATCCTATCATTTAGTCATCTAATTTGTCTATATTAATTAAATGACATATTTAATTAATATTATCTCGTTCTCTAAAAGTATTTAATTAAATACTTTATCCTTTACCATTTCCTCTCTAAATTAAATAAATGTATCAATTTATTTAATTTACTCAATTATCCTCTTCAATTTTAAATTCATTCTTTCTCTTCCCTTGTCCCATCCTCCATAACCTTTTCACTAATCTGGATTAATCTAATTAATCCTTGACTAAGATGTGCATATCCTTAATCAGGATTAATGTCACATCCTCCATATTAGCCACTTGCCTCTAATCTTCATTAATTTTCCTAATCACCTATTTGCACAACCTTAATATAATCACTTAACTTTTCTGGCATGTCCTTAAGTCAACCTTTCATGGTACTTACCTTATCAGGTTTGACCTCTTCCCCATGTGAATTAAAAATTCACATTTATTCCTCCCATGCATTTCTCTTCCCCATGACCTCTCATAGGTCACATCAGGCACATGAGACAAGGACCTCCTTTAGGAGGACCTTGTCTTACCCATTGGATTATTCCAAGTATGTGAATTAAAAATTCACATTTATTTCTCCCACACCATCCTGAATCCTCATGGTGATAAGAGAGAACTTCCGAAAAGTCCTCACTTGTCACTATCAGCCCCATGTGGGGACAAGGAATTCCTTTTTGAGGAAATCCTCTCCCTTCCCAAGGTACTTGCAAGTACCTTGTCCCTTTTCCATGTCACTTGTCCTTCTTCCATCTCACCCTCCACATGACATGATGTGAGGGCTTGTGAGTCCTCAACTCACCACAACCCTCCATCTTGTCCATGGTGGCTTAAGCTCAGCCATCCATTTTTCTTTAAATTGAGGGCCTTGGCCTCAAGTTAAAGAGGTTGAAGCATTCTAGTATTCAAACATTCTAGCATTCAAAGCCATTTTAGCATTCAAGCCAATTTGAAGCCATTAGTATCTCACCTACCATCTTCCATCACTCCACCCACCTCCATTATTGCATGCATTTTGTCATCAAGGAGCATACATCCAAGCACCATCAAGGGCCAACCAACTCAACAATCAAAACAAGCAAAAGGTATAACATTTCATTTGTCTTTATTATTGTTGTAGAACTCATTTGTGAAAGACATTCGACACACAAAATAATCATATTCCAGAAAATATTAACTAATTAATTTGACCAATCAAAGATAATTCTTAAATTGAAATGGATCCAATAATTGAAATGATTTTCACACTTACATAGAAATTTAATAACCAAAGAAGCAGATTATAACACATAGATTATAATATATTTCGTTCATTCATTAATCCAAAATTTTCATTCATAGGCGCACAACTTCCAAGTTTCAATTAACTTATTTCTTCTTCAAATTTGCTAAGCCCTCTTTTCGGTTAACATCATAGCATATATATAATTCTCAAGTGTAATTGCTTCTTGGAAATAACTGAAAAGGAAAAATTAAAAACTTTCAAATTTCTTGTAACCTTTTTAAAGTTCATTTACAAAATAAGACTAGTAAAAAGAATGAGTCATTGCTAAGGTGGCAAATTGTCAACGTTCCCTTATTGAGATAATCAAGCATCTTGCATGGCAATCTTGACCTTGTAAGTGTGGAAATCTTTGATAATAGGGGGTATCTCACTATGTTGCAAAATAATTACATTCTTAGTCCTTAGCTTCCATAAAGATTTGTTTCCCCGTGCCAAATCCAATTTATTAAAAAATATCATTGCATGTCCAAAGAATTGGGATAAAGATAAATCATTGTTTCTTAATCTTCTCATACTCTCCATGCTAAAATTTTGCTTGTTGTAGAGGTTCTCAATCAATTCTTTAAACTTTCCTTTTATTATTTTCGCATCCTCATCCTGAGAATCATTCTCTTTTTGGAGGTGAATACCTAGATGCTTGATTTAGGTTCCTTTGAATCTCAAATTTCATTTGGTTACATTCTTTAAGAAATTTTTTTTTGTTCCAATACATTTTGTTTCAAAAAGGTAAGCTTCCATTCGACACTCTTTTTCCACATAAAACATTTTCCATCTTTATTGTTTGGTATAAACCATTTCCTTTAGATCAACATCACCTTTCATCCAAATAGGCTCTTCATGTTTGGTGGCAGCAATCTCATTATCAATCTCTTCTTTCAACATCTCAATATCTTGATAGATCTTTTTCATGTTTGTAATGAACTTTGTTCCTCTAACTAAGATATCCTTGGCCCATTCTTTTGTGACTTTCCCATAAGTCTTATAACCATGGACTTTATTGATCATATCCTTTCCCATAGATGAGGTTGGATCAAAAGGAACACTTAACTAACTGATTGGTTGAGGAGAGGGATCGATCAATGATTTTAAGCAATCAATTAGGATATTTACCTGATTCTTTAACTCATCTTTGGTTTGTTTATCCCTAGTGTTCTTTCTACAAGTCTAGCAGTTGATACCTAAAAGTTAGGAACATCCTCATCCCTAGTAGAAGGCCCCAAATTAACTTTAGTGATATTGAAATCACTAACACTCACTTGTCCTACATCTTTTTGTGCAGAGGGATGTGCTACTTACACACACATATTCCATGTATCAACAACCTCCATCAATCTAGACATAGTCTTTAATTTTTTAGACTTGGGAGTTCTTTGGAGTAGTTGGTCAATAAGATTTTTATCAAGGAGATTTGGTTGAACTATTTTCATTTTCTTAGAAATATTTTTCTCTAACCAAGAAGTGGAAGTAGGAGTTGTCATGGACTTGGTACCAAGAGATGTAAAATGTAAAGCTCTCCTAAGAGGAGGAGCATCAAACATTTTCACTTTAGGAGAAGAAGGTGGAGTAGGGCCTACCCTTGGTGGTGAATTTTGTAGTGCATTTGGTGGATGAGAATTGGGAGAATCATGAGAAGATGAGGAACCACTTACTTGGGATGGAGAGGAAGGCACATTAAGTCCTTTTAGGGATCCTTTTCTCCAAAGGATCTTCATCACTATCTCCCTATCCTCCTAAAACTATTTATTGAGAAGAAAGAGTTGGTTTTGAAGTAGAGGACGAGGGTGCTTGACTTCTTTCCCCTTGGCTTCAAGTGTCCTGAGACTTGAAGGCATTGTGGATAATTTTTTATAGTCTTCTTGGTCATCCAATCTTGAATTCTTTTGATTACTACTACATTTTTTGCATCAATACTTTCAACTTCCTTTGAATGCTCCAATCTATTGATACGATTAGTTGAGTTTGTAGATGATTGATAAAAATTGGGTCTAATAAGTCTAATTCATCATCCTCAATACCTTGGATATCCCAATTTAATTTGAATGTTATAATTTTCCTAAGTGACAATGTCATCCAACTCCTTCTTTGAGATTCACATTCATTTGCACAGTCTACCCAATAATCTTCTAAATACGAAATATGGTAGAAACCTAGCCCTAGATGTAGATTTCCTTAACAAAATTCTTACTATCAAAAGGAAATCTTCTTTCATAGAATTGCATAGAAAAATTTACTAGGTCCTCAATATTAAAAGCATCAAACATGAATTTACATAGTAATCAAGGTCGATAGGGAATTGGATACCTACCTTTTTCCTTTATTGGAACCTTTTAATCACCTCATCCACTTGCCTACATATCTCAATAAAAATGAACTTATTATCTACATACTTAGGCAATTTATAGGGAAAATCATAAAATCCTCCAATTCTAATGTACATGTGAATCTCTTAAATTGTATA
Source organism: Sequoiadendron giganteum (assembly GCA_007115665.2). Classification (NCBI taxonomy): domain Eukaryota; kingdom Viridiplantae; phylum Streptophyta; class Pinopsida; order Cupressales; family Cupressaceae; genus Sequoiadendron; species Sequoiadendron giganteum. The sequence goes on along the minus strand of CM021101.1, from coordinate 72,396,022 downwards.
AAATGGTTGTTGTACATGTCAATCAATTGAGTAGCCTCTAAAGAAATTATTAAGCCCATGTCATCTTGGATTTCCCTAACCATCCTCATATTAAATGCATCATGTATTCATCTAAAACTTTTGAAACTCCTTTCCAATTGGAGTTGAGTATAATATTCATAAACTTGGATTATTTCATCATGGACTTCAATCGGTTACAAACCTAGTGAGGGTCTTGTACATGCAATAGCATAAAATAGATAATAAGACATATAGAAGGATCTATTGAGTGGAAGTTAAAATATGATGAGTGCATTTGATCACTAATAAGTTGAGCTCAATCAAGATATTTTTCACCATGAATAATTATATGGATAAAGAAGCACATCTAATCTTCAAAAACATGAGCCTTTTCATTACCCTTTAGTCTGTGCAAGAGGACAATCATATATGAGATCTCATCCACAAAATGAATTATGTGTAGCTTTTTAAGTAACTGAGATTTTCCCTTCTTTGGGGTGACAAACCATTCCCTAACAATGACATTTTATACTGTCCTTTCCTTTCTTGAATTTTTTTATGGGAAATAAAATTGAAGTCTATATACTCCTCTCTTTCTAGAAATCATAAGTACAAAGCAAAATTATCTCTATTTATCTTGACGACTACTCAATTATCATTTTCCCTAATTTCCCTTACATTGGAATCATAATGGTTAATACATTATATGACTAGGTATGTACATTGCACTACCATGAGAAAAGTTGCAGCTTATAATCAACCACTTTCAATTAGTCTTTATGTTATTGGGGATCTATCTTCTTTCCCAATTCTTTCCCAAAATTCATCTAAATTTATGTGCCTTAGCCTAGTATCCCCAATTTTCGGTAATGTGCTTGATAAACCAAACAAATTTTCATAGCCCAAGTATTTGTACTTCATGATGAGCACAATTGAGTGATTGCGACCACAAATCTTGTTCAAGAAACAATTTAACAGAGTGTATGGGCTATAGAAATAGCACTTTTGTTTTTGAATTTATGAAAACTCTTATTATATCACCTTATAGCAGACTACGTCAAGGAAAGTTTTCATTATACCTTTGAATATTGTAACACCCTTCTCCATCTTTCACAAACCCGCTCTTTTGTCATCAAAAAATTTGCTAGCAAGTGTTCGTTAAAATGAATTCATGTGGTAGTCTAATCTATGTAGAAGTGCTTGTAATTAATTCTCTACAGTGGTAGATAGGAATTAATGGCGTACTTAAAATTTGGCATGTGCGATATTTTCAATCAAACATTTATTTTTGGCACTTTTCAAAATTTTGAAAAGGAATGGATATGATTTTTTTTCAAAGAATCCATTGGTTTTACAAACCTTGTTGGGTTCTAATAGAGGTTCTAAAACCTCCATAATCACTCAAAAAGCTTTATTGAGATTGTGACTTGAAGAAAAAAATTCGATGAAGTAACAACATCAACTTTCCTTGAGGTTGTGAAAACCTTGTTGGGTCCTAACATAGGTTTCAAAACCTCAAGCAGGTTTCAAAATGTTTTTTAATTATATTTAAATTTATTGAAGCCTTTTGAAAACCCATTCTTTGAATTTTTTTATGAATATCTAGTCTAAGATCACTGAGGTTCCGAAACCTTGTTAAGTTTTGACAAAGGTTTCTAAGACCTTGTCAAGTTTTGATAAAGGTCTCAAAACCTTTAGGAAGATCCAAAACACCCGAAATTTCTCCAATTTTGATTAAGTGCATAACTTTTTTGACTTATTTCTGGCTTTTGAATAAGTTGTGAGAACCTCATCAGCTCCCAACACAGTTTTGAGTACCTTTGTAGGAGTCGATAAAGTTGGCAATGTTTGAATTAAAACCCATGCATAAAGCTATAATAAGCCTTTGACATAAAAATAGCGGGATAACATATGGTTGTGACAACCTCATTGAATTTTGATGAGGTTTCAAAGACTACATTGAAAATTGACAATTGAAGATAAAAATTTTAAACTTTTTACAAGGCTCACAAAGGATAAACAAAAACTGAGGTAACAAAATACACTTTAATTTTCTATAGGAATAATACTTCTTGCATCAAAATCATATAATCCATTTACACACTTTTGTATGTTGTCTTTGATCATTTGGTCAAAGTCGTAAAGTTGTTATGTCCAATGGGTTGGCATAGAGAACTTGACCTTGAGGATATGATAATCTCTCTAAGTGTGTAAACATGGCTATCCTTACAAGAAAACCAAAGATCAAAGATAAACTAGTTTTTCAAAAAGTCTACATCTTTCTAATTCATTCTTACAAAACCTAGTTCAATTATGTGGTGCTCGAATTTGAACTTGAGGGATTCAAACCTAAACTATCATAATTATGAGTCTACACAAATTATACTAAGACAATTATCATACTAAGGGCATAAAATTCTAGCCTATGATGAGCTAGTTTTGTAAATCTTCAACATTCATATTTCATCATTGGTTTGAGAGCTAAGCCCCTCTATATTTCACATTTTATTTTCAAATATTTATTTCATATTTATCAATTGAGTTCCTAATTAAATATAGGTTAATTTATGCTCAAGAATATATACATTTATTTAATTAGTATATATTTATGTAAAAGGGATTGTATTCCCTTACATTTTTGTGAATCTGACATTCTTACAATCTCTAGGGTTTTTCCTTAAGGTTTGTCTATCTTTGTCATTAGGGTTTTTAATTTGTATTCTATAATTATTTATCATGTCCAACTCTTGTTAGACTTGTATTTTGTTGAACACCTAGAATACTGAGAGGGAGGGCGAATCAGTATTCTTTGAAACCACTTAAACATTTGAACATTCTGTCCACATAGCATATTCAATTTGCAGTAATAAAGGAAAGCATGAAAGGAACTATCAAAACCACATAACACATGAACACCAAATTTTTATGTGGAAAACCCAAAAAGGGAAAAGCCACGGTGAGGATTCACTCACAATATAATAATTGGTTACAACATATTACATAAATTCTCACTACATGTGGACTCACTGCCCATAGAAAGAAGAAAAGATATAAGAGAGGGGTGGAACACAATGAAAATTAATTGTTACAAATTCATCTACAACATGTTGGAATATAGTTCCACTAAATCTCAATATATAGAGTCAACACACTTCATACCGCTATGCACTCTAACACTCTACTTTGCTCTTATTCACACCTTTTTGCACAATTCACATAAAAAATACTTATCATCACATGTATGTCACTAAAAAATTGAAAATGAACTCACATATATATGCATCTCAACCTCAAACATCAATTAGGTCAATCTAATTAGATGTATCATTCAAAATATAACTTGTTAGCTCAACCCACACACCATGCGCCTCAATTCAAACTTGACACACATAAGATGGGTCGAGGTGGACCTATAATAGTAGCTTTATAATGCAACACTTGCTTAACCTCCACAATACACATATCTTATTAGGTTGGCACCGATAATGACCTAACATCAAAATTCACCAATTGTTCAACCACAAACGGATATGTGGACTTCCAAACTTCATGCCACTTGAGATTAAGATACACTTGACACCTCTCAACACTCCCATAAATCCACAAGAACATATACCAATCCATGGTGAAGTATGGATTCATAAAAAAACATACATTTTGTACTTGTAGCCACTGTCACTGGCAAGCCTGATATTTTGTTATTCATAACTTCTTCACTAGAGGACAAAACAATGTGAAAACCTAGATTTAGACTCCTATAATATCTAAAAAATTGCCTTAAAACCATAGAGAAAGATTCATCAAGGCGAACCAAAATACCAGATGTCTTGTACATTGAAAACACTATTTTGACACTTAGCCAATTTTCCACTTCAACTATCTCCATTGGATCAAACCTTCTCGCAACTATATATTGGATTATCATCTATATACACACATGCTTCACCAAATGATCTACACATCAATCTCCATATAATGTCGACATCAATGACAACACTGCATACTATACAACTCATGCTCATACTCATGTTGCTAGTAGACATATCAATGAAAAACTCCACAAACTTCCAACAGTCTCCCCCTTTGTCATTGATGGCAACGTGCAAAAATTTCTCTCCAAAACTATTCTCCCCATTTGACATCAAGGGCAAGGGGTGCATATATGTTTTTTTCTTTGTTCCCCCTTTGACATCACTCACAAAATCTTTATCGGATTACATACATATTCACCCTGATTGATATATACATGTAGGAATGAGAGTAACAAAATTCTAGCAAAACTCCCCCTATCTCTACCATATGCATATATACAATGAAATCTGACTAAGAAACTGAAATGCATAATAAGAAAGAAATATACATTGTTGAATATTATAAACCAGAAAATGTATTTAACACCTACAACTTGTCCAGGTGTGCTTGCTAGTCCTTCTTCCCTTCTTCCCAACCCTTCTTGGCTAGTCCAAGCATACAAATCTAAGTCTCAAACCCCATAAGAAGTTTTGCACCATCATTTGGAGTGTTTGGTACCAAATCTAACTTCTTTTCTTTCTTTGCACTCATCAAGGCATCAGAGATAGGTGTGAATTTGGAATTTACCAGATCCCTAAGATTACCAAACTGTATAATTATCTTCTCCTTTTGTACTTGTAGTTAGAAAAACTGATTGTGCAGATTCTCAATCACATTCCTAGTGCTCCCATCAATGTCATATGTTGGATCATAGGCACTGGATGCCTTATCAATTTGGGGCTCAATGGAGTCCATCTCATCCTTTATGCTTTTGGTGGAGCTAGGCCATTTCATGCGAAATTGGAATCAGTTTTGCTTCCACCATGCAATCTTGTACATCTTTGAGACTATTCTAAAATTTATTATGTGTAAAGGCACACTTCTCTGTTATATCCATTTATCTCTTATCGTTCACCTTTTTATCTATCTATTTGTCCAATTTTTGTTTCAAACCATTGGAATAATATTTAAATGAATCAAGCAAAAACTTTAAAATCTCCATACTAGATAAAGAATTGTCAATGTTCACACCGGGTATGCTCTCCTATAAAATATTCATTACTTCATCAATCAGTTTTGCTCTCTTCTGATGAGTTTGCAATATTTATTTCTAAGCAGAGGCATGAAACACATCACCTAGTTGAATCTTGTGCAATGGAGAGATCTTATCGATGCCAATCTTCCCCTATTAAATTGGAAGTTGAAGTAGCTAGGCAGATACTACCGGTTGAAATTAAAGTTGCATACCTAATAAATTCATTAATGAATCTCTAGAGGTATCGAAAGATTATCCAACTATCTTTGCATTATCTTCTACAAACTTCTTCTCCAAAGCCTTTTCTTTGTCACTAATGTTGACTTCTTCATTTTAATCTTTCCTCATCCTTCTTTTCTTTAGTACCAGATGCATTCACATCGTTTTACTCATCATCGACAGATTTATCAGAGCTATCTGGAGGCATATTCATCTTCGGGTTCCCTTGTGCATCCTCTGAATTTACCTCTGGTTCCAGAGGATGGGAGTTATGATCTATAGATACATACTCCTTCTGTGCCTTTGTAACATTTACTTCTGCAGTGGTATTTATTCCTACTAGAGGAGCATCACCTATAGTACCTTCTCCTATAGTTTTATCTTCGTCGATAACACCTACAACATTTTCTTCCACATCTGGAAGAGTGTCATCCTACACATTCTCTTCTTCTACAACATGCTCATGTTGAGCATCATCATGTTGTGCTTCTTCTACTTCATTAACATCTGGACCTAGCATATCATCATGCATTTCCTCTACATCGTCTAAAGTTAGACCTAATCTTTGTGCCAATTCTGTAGCCTTTTCAACTATTTCATTTGAGAGCCTCTCAAGATCATCTTGATCTCTTCTCATAAGGGTAGTTACCCTTTTCTTTGTACGGACAGCCTTATTGTACACCTGTGCCAATGTGGCTTTATTTTCATCTGGAAGGGGTGCACTAATCTTCTCCAAAGAAAAACACCTCAACTTTTCTTCTTCATCAATTGCCTCTTGTCTTATTACATAAAATGCATCCCTCAACTCTACAAGCAATTTCTTTTCAATATTCTTCACATTTACTTCAAAAGTAATAATGTATTTTAAAATTGCTTCTTCTATTGTTGCCTTGTCAACATCATCCATAGTAGTGTATAATGCAACAACCTCTTCTAACATTTCATGTTCTACAATCCCATTGAATAAGGAATCTAATTTCATAGGGTTATGTGACCTTACCAAATTCTTCTTCTTCTTCTTCTTCTTCTTCTTGTCTTTCAATGACTTCTTCTCTTTGTTAGACTCTATTTTATTTTCTCTCATATGAACCATAAAGGCTTGTTTTTCCTTTTCTACTTCTGCCTCATCATCCGTATCCACAATGTCAGTTCTTATTTTCTTTGCACTTGCTTCTCCTTGTGAAGCTTTTGATTTCCTTTTTCGGACCAATTGTGGGCCTTCTTCTTCTACATCATCAATAGTCACTCCCAAGTATGTCTCTCTTGTTGATTTTATTTTTACTCTTCTTGCAGGGCATGTTTGTTGTGTTGTGGAAGTGGCATTTTCTTTATAGGCATCTTCTGCTACTTTTCCAAAGGTTTTTCTCCTTCATTGGAGTACCTACAGACTATTTCCTCTTCTCTCCAATGACAGATTTAGTCCCAAAGGAATTTGAGGCAACCAGAGGGCTGGTAGTTGTTCTAATAGATCTCCTAACACTTGATGATCCTCCTGATGATCCAAACATGGCTTTAGGCTTCTCTACTTATTCTTTTGTAAGGCCCATTGCTTCCGCAAACTGTGCAGTCATTTTATTTACCTATTTTTGCCTCTAATCCATGTGCACTTGCATGAAATTCTCTTCATATGTTCCATATCTCTCTTGAGAATCATCCCTAGGTTTTCTCAGCATAAGATCAACCAAACCAATTATTTCTTTCTCTTCAACTTCATATCCCATTTTTGGGATCCACACAGTTCTAGGCTCAACAACCTCCGTTATGCAACAATCTTTACTTACCATGAAAATAATGTTATTCTTGTATTTTTCTACCACATTTTTTGGTATCCTCTCTCTGGCTTCCATATTCTTTTCAAAGGTCTTGAAAAATCCCCATAATGTTGGTTCTTGTGTCTCCACATCACCTAGCCTCCTTAGGTGGTCTCTGATTTGATGTGCTACCAGTTTGTCCTTCAACCATACTATATTTTTTGTTCTGAGAACCTCATTCAAGAAGTAAAATAGTAAATAAATGATCAATGCACCAAACTTGAAAGGATATTTTGAATCCTTTGTTTTTTGCAAGTTCTTATTAATTACGCCCTCAATAACTCGCATAAATCATAGTTTGCACCCTTCGCAACCATTTCATATGTTGTATTTATTGCTAATACAGAGTTTTCCCTGTTAGTGAAATATATTTTGTAGCCAATCATCATGGTGGCATACTTGACTATCAAATATCTAATATTCTTGATTGTCAAAGCTCTCTAGTCATATGTCACTCTTGTTAACTCCATTACTACTTCATTCTTATAGACTTTAGTGCCAGTAACAACCCTAATCACCTCTTTGTTGATCAAGTGAGGTATATCAAGCCATATGAATCTATCATGGATTCTACTTAGGACAAATCTTACCCATGCATCATCATGACTAAAGTTGGGAAAATAGTGCCATACATCAAGCTTCTTCTCCGCCCACCTCTCAAATTCTATTTCCAGTTTGAAGTTGTCTTTAGTGAGTTAATCAACCCACACATCACTCATTTTACCATGATCATATTCTTCCAACTTCACATGAATGTATACCCTTATATTTTTTATGTGTAGAACACCATATGGGATATGCGAAAAATGCACCATCTGAATCATCCACTAGGGATTTGTCGGGGTCATTTGAATTTGGGTCAGGGACAATCCACTACCTCAATTACTTGTGGTGTATACATTGTGTAACAAATTCAAACCACTTTCGAAACTTAGGGTGAATAGAAATTGTAAATACCTCTTAATCGCCTTCCAATTAGGGTTTCACATGTAAGAACTTATGAAAAATTTCAAACACTCCACTTCGCTCCTTCATTAATATACTCTTCTCAAATGCTCGTTTGTAAATGACTTGGATTATGTATGAAATCACTTTTAAACCTTTTTGCATGGACCTAATTTGTATTGAATACATAATTTGAAAAGCTAATAAAAACCCTAATTGTATACATAGTCAACTTCAAATGCTCAACAAACTTTCACATTTTAACATTTTTCACTGGTTCTTTCACCAATAGGTTAACTATGTCAACCTACACCTTATATCCACATGCTGAAGCATCAACACCATTTCTTCGACATGGGATAAAATATTTTATGTTAATGCTCCCCTAAGCCAAGGCTTTCTACTTAGTTTCCAGAGGAAACATCTGCACCAAATGTTGGTGCAGACTTATTCTTAGTCTCACAGTCTTCCTTCTTTCTCCAAATCTTTTCCATCTCTTTCTTCACCTCTACTGGATCATTCTTCTTTACCAGATTGTTCTTTTTCACATTCATGCTTCTGCAAAATTTGGAAATGTGACTTGGTCTATTGCAATTGTAACATATGATAGCATTTTGAACAAGCTTACTTCCACCCATTTTGGATATGCATTGATTAGATTTATGCCTAAATCCATTGCATGTATAACAATAGCCATTAAAATATTGTAATATCATACCATTGTTATAGCCATTCATCATTTGTTTTTTGCATTCACTAGCCTTATGATTGAACCTTTTGCATGTAAAGCACTAACTGAAAAAAGATTGAACATTATGATTCATTCTACTTCTACATTCCATAGCCTTGAGTCTAAATTTATTGCACGAATAATAAAAAAAATGAAAAATGGGTACCTTTATGCATTTGGTTGTCTGATTGGTGGTCTTTTGAAGTCTTTCCTTTGATTCTAGACCTGCTTTTCATTCCTCTTCTTGTCCTCAATCTTCCTATTCGCCTGATTTGGAGTTTGATTTGTCTTTGAGCTTTCACCTTTCTCAAACTCGAATCCCTCTTTTTTTTTAGATCTTTTCTAGTTTGCAATCATTTCATCAAGCTTTGTAGAACTCATATTGAATTTTCCTTCATGACTATTTTTTTTTTCAAGATTTGATCTCAAGGTCACAACTTTTTCTTCAAGTTTTGAACGTTTTTTAGATTTGCTTTTCATCTTAGCATTCAAACATTCTTCAACTCTTTTTCCTTCTTCAACTTGCACTTTTAGATTGGAAATTGTTTCATTTTCTTGCTTCAGCTGCTCATTAACCTCCTTATGTCTTTCTCTAAACTTCCTGATTTTCTCTCTCAAATTTCAGATGAATTCATCCGCTTCTTTGACATTTTCCTTCAAATCTTTTTTCTCATTTTCAATCCTTTCTAGATATTTAAGGGTTATTCTGAGTTCTCCATTCATGTCAACCATGCACTCTTCTTCTGTGAATCCAATAGTAGGAATTTCTTTCGGAGGAGTAGGATATCTTCTGAGAGCCATGTGTTCAACCTCCAAGATCTTCCCCAAACGATTAAGCTTCTTCCAAGGAACCAAGCTTTGATACCAATTGTTGAATACTCAAAATACTAAGAGGGGGAGGGGGGTGAACCAATATTCTTTGAAACCACTTAAACATTTAAACATTCATTCCACATAGAATATTCAATTTCTAGTAAGAAAGGAAAGCATGAAAGCAACCATCAACACCACATAACACATGAACACCAACTTTTTATGTGGAAAACCCAAAAAGGGAAAAACCACAGTGAGGTTTAGCTCATAATATATTATAACTAGTTACAACATATTATAGAAATTTTCACTGCAGGTGGACTCACTATCCTAGCGGACTCATTGCCCACAAAAAGAATAAAAGATAGAAGAGAGGGGTGAAACATAGCCAAAATGAACTATTACAAATGCATCTACAACATGTTGGAATATAGTTCCACTAAAGCTCAATATTTAGAGTCAACACATTTTATACTGCTCTGATCTGCTCTGCATTCACATCACTTTCACACAATTTTCATCAACAATACTTATCATCACATGTATGTTGCTAAAACATCGAAAATGAACTCATATATATGCATCTCAACCTCAAACATCAATTAGGTTAGCCTAATTAGATGTATCATTCAAAATATAACTCGTCGGCTCAACCCACACACCACATGCCTCAATTCAACTTGTAACATATAAGATGGGTTGAGGTGGACCTATAATAGTATCCTTGTAATGAATCAACACTTGCTTAACCTCCAAAATATACATATCATATTAGGTTGGCACCGGTAATGACCTAACATAAAAATTCACCAACTTTTCAACCATGAACGAACATGTGGAATTCCAAACTTCATTCCACTTGAGATTAAGATACACCTAACACCTATCAACACTCCCATAAATCTGTAAGACCATATACAAATCCATGGTGAAGTGAGGATTCACCAAAACATACATTCTATACTATTAACCACTGTCACTGGCAAACTTGATATTTGTTATTCTTAACTTCTTCACTAGAGGATCAAACAATGTGAAAACTTGGTTTTAGACTTCTCTAATATCCAAAAAAAATGCCTTAGAATTAAAGAGCAAGATTCCTCAAGGTGGACCATTGTGGACCAGAGTACCAGATTTCTTGTACACTGAAAACATTGCTCTAACACAACAAATTTTCCACTTCAATTGTCTGCATCGGATCAAACCTTCTTGCAACTATACGTTGGATTATCATCTATATACACACTCATGCTTCACCAAATTATTTGCACATCAATATCCATATAATGTTGACATCAATGACAACTGAATATTATACAACTTATGCTCATACTCATGTTGCCAGTTGACATATCAATGACAAACTCCACAAACTTCCAACATATTCCTCTTCATTGGTTCTTTATAGATACATCTTTTCTTTTAGGGTTTGAGCTTCATTATGCAACCTTACTTTGTCTACTCTACTCACCCTTGGATTTTCTTTTACGATTTCATTTTTAAATATGGTAAAGATTAATTTTATTTTTTTTAAATCTAAGAGTAATTCATATTGCCTTATCTTTTTATCTCTGAGAGCCATATTGCTTAGTTTATGTCACTAGCTACTCGAGGCCCTAATCTTCCTTTAAGAAGGAACACTCATCTTAATCCTACCATGGCTACCCATCCAATATTAATGAAGATTTCCTTAGATGCTCGTGTTGAGAACTATTTTGATGAATACTAAGAATATGATCAAAATGGATGTGGTTAAGCAAGATCTTTTAATTACTAAACAGTTAGTTATTTCAATGCATTTACTTATGCTAAATATCCTCAATAATTGGTTACTCTTTTATATAATACATGAGAAGGTATTTTGGCATGAATATTCTTCATCACACTAATTCTTGTGTTGGGATTAAGGTGATATTAACCTTGCAAAACCTATATACTTCATGTGACTCCAACAAATTGGGAATGAGTATATAGATGCCTATGGGGTCTGTAGAGGAGGAGATTTGCTACTCCAGAGTCTCTAGGACAAAGAAGTGTCTACAAGGAGAAAATTATCCTCAACTACCTCAAATGCTAAGCTCAAGTGATAAAGACAGGTGAAGGGGAGTTTTCTACAATGTTTTATATTTTATCTATTTTTAGGAAAATGACTTTAGAAGCCAAAAGAGTAGGTCTCAAAGGTCTCAAAGACAAATTGACTAGTTCTCGACTAGAGGATGATAGCGTGGTGCACAAATGTTCCCACAACGCACTGTGGTCTCATATAGACCAAAAATAGAGCAAGCCTATTGAAATGCACAAAGCCTACTAACAACTTGGCAACTGAAATTCAACTATTTAACTAAGCTAACAAAATGCTATAAATGCCATAAAAGTTGACTATTTTGCCTCTTTGTTGAACTTTCTATGTATTTTGCTAGTTATTTTTGTTTTGTTTTGATGTAGGATGTTGAACATAGCTCTTTCTATTTCAGTTCTCTCTTTGTTTCTCTTTGTAATTGTTATTTTTCTCCATCCAATAAAAAAGTTCTCTTACGTAGTTTTGCTTTACTAATTTGCACAACTAACTTGGAGCAAATAAATTGACACTAAAAGTCAACAATAAAAAGAAAAGTAAGTGTAATGACTATAAATAAATGAGAGGTGAAATGAATAAGTGTATAATGATTGTGTAAGCAATATATTATCCACACAACAAATCTATTTAAATAAATTAAATTATACTAGACAACTATAATGCATACAACTTCTTTGAAGGGGATAATATAATGATGACCACATTTACTCCAACCTCTAAAATATTGTGCACTCCATTTTATTTATTTAGACCAATGAGATAGACAATGTTAACTTGCCAAGTAATACATTTCAATGTTCACTAGAGTTCCACAAATTTAGGCAATTCAAATAAGAAACACATGTACACATTTAAAAATAAATTTATTGATGCATAACCTATACAATAATTATATGAAAGGAGAAAATAATTTATATGTATTAGGTTAATAACATCAATACAAATAAATGAGAGTAAACGTTATAAGCATGACTTGTTTAAAATTGGTTATATGATATGAGTTGTTATATTTATTATATGACATGATGCAAAACACTTTGAATATATAAAAATTAATTTTGAATAAAAAATATTTTTAATAATTATTATTCATTTTTTACAATATTTGTTAATAGTTAGCATGAATGTTTATTTATTTTCTTATAATTCTACTATTTTTTCAATATTTATGAATAACTAACATGAATGCTTACTTATTCTATGTTTATTGATATTTATGTTATAATCTTCTAGAAAATGTGCTAGATAAATTAAATTCAAATGCAATATCTTCTTTAAATAATAGGTGCAATCATACATTCCAATTCAATTTCATTATAACTTTTTTAACTAAAACAATTGATTATCTTGAAAGCTAAAATATTATAATAATTTATTTTTGACAAATGATAGACTAAATAAATTACATGCACAATAAGATAATAAATTAAGAAATCAATATTATATTAAATAAATACATATTTTAACTATTTATAACAATATAAATCTTACAAAATGTTTTTTAGAAAGAATAAAATTTTATTACATTGTGGAAAAGCCTTATACAATTGTATATGGATGTAATGAACCCGTGTACATAAAAACCCAAATATAATAAATACAATTGTCATGTCACCATCGTTTTAACTCATTTTTGGCCTATATATTCTCACAACTACATGCAAACCATGAACCTTATCCCGATAATTTGCTTATGCTCTAAAATCGTTGGATAGTCATATGAAAGCAAGAACACGAAACTATCTTGAACCCATTCATACATTTTATAAAGGTATTCATGATCCATTTTTATGTTTTATGGAATAGTAATTTTTTTTCAAAATGAAATGAATACTAGAAACCATTACCTATTAATTTTTAGGTAACATGTTTCAAAACCCTTTTATCACTTCATAACATTCTTTATATCTTGGTTGCAGGGACGAAAGAGGATTAGGGATTTAGATTAATGTATTATGTATTATAAGTTATATATTATACATTCTACATTCTACATTCTACATTATGTTATTATTATATATTTAGATTTGATTTTTTATTTTTGATTTTATGTTTATTTTTCTAAGATTATGATAATAGTTAATTTTAATATATTTATAATACATTAAAATTATAAATATATTGTATATTATAAATATATAATAAAATAGATGTTTAGAAGAAGATATCTTTTTGATGTATTTTATACAATTTTTTTAAAGATATATGTTATCACGTGGATTTGCACCCTTGCCAAGTATTTGACTCAGTTATCCCTAAAACATGAGAAGACCTCTCAAAGTGTGGGCTTTGATAGTTATAGGTCAACCTCTAGAGAGGGTTGGTTCCCTTGATACTTCACTTAATTTAATCTATGCTATTGTTGCTTGCTGAGAAAAGAGATAAGAAGTGCCATGGAATAGAACCTAAATGATAATAGCGCAATGCACCAAACTATTTCAAGAACCTATACTGTTGCTTAACACACACAATTTGTTCAAATGAACAAGCTAAACTAGACACATTTTCAGCTTTCATATATTTAGACATAATTATTTCATAGTAAAATTAAAATGTTTTGAAGGTTTTTAGAAGGAAATCAAATGTTTCTCACAACTAAAATCTTCATAACTCAATAACATAAACTATGACCTACACACACATATTTCTGCAAAAAAGTATATTGAAATGAGACATGAAATTGAGGACCAATCAAACATCACAAAACCATATCAATCATTTTTAATATGTTTTTCACACAATATTAGAGAATTGAGAAGGCCCAAAATATTTTTTACCTTAAGATATGGACAAACAATCCTTGTTGTATTTTTAACTTGGATAAATCTTCAAAAAACTTAAACTAAGATTTGACATAAGACCTTAAAGCACCAAGGACACCCTATTTAAAGGCTATTTAGACCTTGAAGGCAAAAATAGACTAACAAATACATATGCTACTTATTATTGATCAGTTAAAACTAATAACTAATTTATGTTGATTAATCTAATATCCTCCCATTAAAACACTAGGGGAGAGGAGCCCAAAGTAGGGTGGGAGCCTATACTGGGGACAAAAGTAGTCCCGTGTGGGCCCCACAGTAGAGCTAATTAATAGGCAAATGTAAATCAGTTTTCACCCACAAAGTTAACACGGGTACACGTATCATTGTATCGTCAAAATTGTATTATAATGGAAGAATATTTGTCCCATACACAATTAGATGTTCACAGTCTTACATGTCAGAGAATATTCAAAGCACATTTGACACCACAAACATACAAGCCATATTGCTTGTTACTGGCCCTTCGATTTAAAACATGCACCCAATATATAAAATTAGTATAACCCAAGCTCCCCTATAATGTCACCACTTGCATTACATCACAACCAACTTTCAGGCAGTTGGGATGCCACGAGAAGAACTGCGAGCCAAGAATGTCCCATCACCAAATCCAATCCAGTTGAACCCCCATCCCACTTTCCCACCAACACAACACTCAGACGAAAAGCAATCATTCATATGTGTCCAATTTGTTGAATCGAACCTCTCTACTACTGGTTCCTCCTCCTGGTTTTGCTACCTGCAACCACCAAAACAATGGTGTTAAAGCCACCAAAATCTCTTGTCAAGCAAACAAGGATTGCACACCATTAATACATACAAACTTTGCAATTGAAGGCATTTGATGAAGAATTCAAATTTTAAAATAAAAGGATAGGAATTAAAGACTT
Organism: Sequoiadendron giganteum; assembly: GCA_007115665.2. Taxonomy (NCBI): domain Eukaryota; kingdom Viridiplantae; phylum Streptophyta; class Pinopsida; order Cupressales; family Cupressaceae; genus Sequoiadendron; species Sequoiadendron giganteum. Next base: position 72,380,665 of record CM021101.1, on the reverse strand, counting down.
CGCACCAAACCAACATTGAACATATAAGAAGATTTTCAAATTCAAAAATGCATTACTCAATCTCTTGCAATTTCCATTTAGCACATCCCACTTTCATTTTCAGTTATACAATTTGCTCAAAAAATATGAAGAAAGTTTAGAGGCAACAAAAAAACCATCCTAAGAAGCTACATGTATTCTATTGCTACAAATTCTTTATGCTTGTGAATGCAAATATGTTGTATGGGATGTCATTTTTTGTCACATTGACCTGTAACTCAATATCTAGGGTTTCAACTTACAAATTATATGAATGTCAAGTCATTTCAGTTCAAGTTTAGGGTTTCACTGGTTTTCCTTTCCTCTATACTTGTCCATGCATGACGTTTACCTTGCATTGTGCATTTCAATATATTATGTTATTCCTAATCTTGTGTTATTCATTGCACGACGTTTACTCTACATTGTGCTTTTCATATTTGCTTCTTTATACGAAATATGAAATGAGTTTGACTGGTTTAATTGGTTTTTCATTACTATTAGACTTGTTTGACGAAATATGGAAAGGGTTTGACTGGTTTTCAGCCATGCACTTATATTCGTGTGTTTGTCATTGCAAAAAATTTAACTCTGTAATTTGCTTTTTACATTTGTTTGTTATTCCAAAATATAGAAATGGATACAATATATTTTCTTGTTACTAGGAAATATTCATAGGACTTTAATGTTTATCATTTTGAGGGTTTCTACCATGCACTTGCATTCACGTGTCTTCCTCATTGCACAAAATTTATCTCTGCAATTTGCTTATAATATTATGATGTTATTCCAAAATATGAATACGGTATGACTGGTTTTCATTTCGAAGATATTCTAGCATGTTTATGTATTATTCTATTCTTCCATGCACAATAGTTATGTCTGCGAAATTCTTTTTTCATTTGATTGTTACTACCAAACATGGAAAGGGTTTTACTAGTTCAAAATTACAAGGTTTTCTCTTTGACAATGCACAAACTTTAACTCTGCAATTTGCCTTTAATATTTGTTTGTCATTCCCAAATATGAAAATGGATTCACTTTTTTTCATTCTGAAGTTATTCTACCGTGCAATTATATTATTTTGTTCTTATATATGTATTTGTCTTTCCATACATATATATACATATTGTGCATGGAAGAACATAATAATACATAGACATATTTCCATACATATATATGGTATGACTGGTTTTCATTTCGAAGATATTTTGCCATACAATTTTATTATTTTGTTCTTCCATTCACAATAGTTCTGTTTGCGAAATGCAATTTTTATTTCATTGTTACTACAAACATTTTTATGGTTTCACTGGTTCACAATTACAGGGTTTTCCACCATGCACTTGTGGTCTTCTCTTTGACAATGCACAAACTAACTCTGCAATTTGCCTTTAATATTTGTTTGCTATTCCCAAATATGAAAATGGATTCGCTTGTTTTCATTTCAAATATATTCTGCCATGCAATTATATTATTCTATTCCTGTATATGTATTTTTCCATATATATATTGTGCATGGAAGAACAAAATAATGCATAAAGATATATATATATATATATATATATATAGTGCATGGAAGAATAAAATAATACATAGACATATTTCCATACATATACATACACACACACACACACACATATATATATATATATGTATTCATATATGTATACATATGTAATTGCTTATGTGATTGTTACTACGAAATTTGTTTTATATATTTATGTTTGGCTCTCCATGTTTCATTGTTCGACTCTGCACTCAAGAAAGCTCCCTTTCTCTTTCAGTTGAGGTTTTCTACCTCACTACGCCTGTACCATTGTATTTCGTTTTGACAATGTTTGACCAATGTTTTTTCATGTGTCACTAAATAGATCTGCTCTAATTCATTTCAATTCAAATAATAAAATTGAACAAACCGTCAAAATGCACAATAATTGCATTACAAACTGTTCATAAAAACCAAGCAAAATAAAGACAATAAAAACAAATTGTTCATGCACAATAAAGACAATTGCATTACAAACTGTCGACAATTGCATTACAAACTGTCGACAATTGCATTAAAAACTATTCATAAAAACCAGAGCATTGAATTGCAAAATGTCAAGATGCATATTAAATAAATGCAAATTGTTTATGCATCACTGTGACTTCAACAATGTTCCATTTTTATTTTTTTTAACTGCTCCAAACATCTTTTTTAACATCTACAAGTGCAATCTAAAGGTAAACTGAGGTCGAAACCAAAAACCAAGACTACAAAGACGTCATCTCGTACACAAAAAGACACTGTAACAGTCCCCAATGTGAAACAACCGGTTGCAGAAGTAAACACGAATCCTGAACATGTTGAGGTTGTCCAGGAGGTTGTTGTACCACCAATCAGGTAGGCAAGAGCATCGAAGGAAAGGTAATGGTCATCATAGGACATGGACATGGCACTAGAAGATGTTGAAACAAATGGAATGTCGATGAGAGATGCTACAAAGAAGTGGAAAAACCTAGCTACAACACTTAACAATTGGTTAGGCGACCTGACCACCACCTCAAAGAAGGGTCCACCAACAGTCCTGACAGAAGAGGAGGAGGGTCTAATTGTGAAGTGGTGCACAGATATGGAAATATTGGCCACGAGCTTGAGATTATGAATCTCAAGCAAGAGATTGCTTAGATATGCTAGACTAGACCCAACCCTTTCACGAAGGGGCTGCTTGGAAATCATGGTGGACTGGATTCAAGAGGCACCATCCAGAATTGACCTTGCGCACATCTGAAGGTCCTGAAAAATATAGGGTAGTAAACCTTAGACCCAAAATAATAGTTGAATTTTTAAGAATGCTAACAGTAGCATATGAAAGTACCCCATACAGTCCTGACATAATTTGGAACTGTGATGAAACAGGCATTCAAACTGGAAAAAATGGAACTATGAGGGTCTTGGCATGACGAGGCAGCATGAATGTCTCCTACATCATTCCGAAAAGAAGATAATGGATAACAATTCTATGTTGTGTTAATGCATCTGGCCAAACCATACTTGGTTTCTATCTGTTCAAGGGCAATACATAGATAGAGAATTACATTGTGAACTATGAACCATGTGCAACTATGGCAACCCAAGCACATGCTTGGATGACGAAAGAGATTTTCTTTGACTGGTTGGAACATTTTCGTGTGTCGGTTCTTGGGGGTGTGTCACCTACTAATAGGCACCTGCTAATTTTTGACAGCCATGGAATTTACGTTGCATTGCCAACTATCTAGGAGGCAAGGAGGTTAGGCATTGACCTCCTTACACTGCCTGCTCATACTTCTCATACACTACAACCTTTGGATGTTAGCGTGTTTGCACCATTCAAGCAATATTTCAAATTAGAATGAGCAATTTTTCTCACTAGATTCCCCAATATTAATATCAAAAGGGTAGAATTGGTGGAGTTAGGTAGCAAGGCATTGAGAAGAGCTACAACTCCAGCCAACATAAAAGTTGGCTTTAAAAGGACGAGGATATGGCCCCTCAATTTTGATGCACTCATGTGAGACATGCATCCCAATGAGATGTATGAGATTGTTGACACCGACGATGCTTCTGAAGTGCAGAACATCCTTAGTCTTTTGGGACTTGATGTTTCAACAGATGAACTTTCACAAACATTGCAAACTCCAACAAATACTCAATTTCATGAAGGTGTAGAGCAATAACTTGAGGACATGGACAACCAACCCACACAAGAAGACATGGGGAATTTCACATTCCCATATCCAACACTCACACCTCCAAAAGAAACAATGCACTATTATGTAGATGGCAGCAACTGAAGTTAGGGTACACTGAACCACAAGGATTTTACTGACTCCCAAGTCAATGAAACAATTCAAATTCAAAGTGGTTCTCAAATCAGTAACTTCCTTAAGCTGCCAACTCACTGAGTGAATGGAAGAATGAGAAATTTTGCTAGTGGTGCTCTTCGGGTGAGCCAACACTCTCAATTGTTGACTGCTGACAGTTACATGACTCTCATAATGGAGCAGGAATGGAGAAAAAAAGAACTGGAAGAATTAAAAATTAGAAAGAGGCAACAAACCAAGGACAAAAAAGCAGCACAAATTCTAGCCTTGGAGCAGAAGGAACAAAAGAAAATTGAAAAGGAAATTAAGTGCAAGGAAAGAGAGCAGCTGAAACAGTTGCAAAAGAAAGGAAAAAGAGCAGAAGAAGGAGCAAGCGAGGATACAAAAAAAACAAGAGAAGGAAAGGGAGATCAAAGCTGCCCATAGAGCATTGATGCGAGATAGATGCTTAAACAGTCCTGCAACTCCCTTGTTTGATAACCACAGTTACTTTTGAGATATAACCAATAATAATATCCCTTTGTTTTCTATAGGCAATGTGTGTTTCAGTCTCAGCTCATCTCAAGGTAGTTGCACTCAATTTCCAGTTGGCCAAACTTCTTCACCACTAACGCCTTCAAATATAAGTTGCACATAATTGACAAACGTAAATGCAAATCAATTTATGGAAAGTCTAAATGTAGTAGCAGGAGACAGGAACACATCTCAAGATTCATTCCTTGGAGCATTCAATTGAGGTTGGGAGGGACCAACTGAAATAGTGCCTTATATCTTGGTTTTTTTTTGGGTTGTAGTTGGGGATGCCATTTTCATTAAGCTGCATTTGTTTATTAATGTGAACAAAATTTGTTTATTATTTTTAACTAAATTTGTTTATTAATGTGATACAAGTACCCTGGTTGACTTTGTGGGTGAAAACTATTTTACAATTTCATATTAAGGTGCTCCAGTGTTGGGCCCGTTGACAACTATGTCAATACCTTTTTATGGTTGTCTTATAATCTACATATCAGAACATATATTGTATGCAAATATTTTGTTTCAGTTTTGTTTACCACAATTGCTATGTTTATAATATCTATTCTAAATTTGTGAAAATATATTCTATGCAGATAATCTGTTTCAATTTTGTTTACAACAATTACTATGTTTATAATATCTATTCTACATTTGTGAAAAAATATTCAATGTTGATAATCTTATACAACATTTCATACAATACAATCTATGTTGATAATTTAACATTTGAAATTGCATGTGAATACATTTCGTATAGTCATTAAAAAGGTCTACCAGACATGTCTAAAATCCACAACATTTCATAACGAAATACTTGATGTAATCTATCCTTTTGTATATCAGTAGCTCAATTGAAATTTACTTTTAGGCTATACCTCTACAAAAGATAACATGTATGTATGTCTTATCTCAAGTTTATTTGTTTTGGTACATACAGTTCACTCTTTTTTTGTGAATGGTAGAGATGGATGTGACCTATTTGACCTATATGATTGTAGCTATCCCCTATTATTATGTTCATCATTGCACAAACTTTAAATTTGCAATTTGATTATAACATTTGTTTGTTATCCCGAAATATGAAAATGGTTTGACTGATTTTCATTTCGAAGATATATATACATATATATGTATGTGCATAGATATGTACATATGTATCTATGTGCATACATATTTAGATGTATGTCTATGTCAATATGTATGTACATATATATCTATGTGCATACAAATGCACATGTATGTACATATATATAAATGTGTATGTACATGTATATATATGTAAGTACATATATATCAATGTGTATATACATGTATATATATGTATCTACATATATATCAAAGTGTATCTACATGTATATATATGTACAATGCAATTGAACAATCAAACTGAACTATGTATATATATATCAATGTGTATCCATATGTATGTATATGTATCTACATATATATATGAACAATGCAATTGAACAATCAAGTTGAACAATGTATATATGTATACATATATATCAATGTGTATGTACATGCGTATATATGTATCTACACATATATCAAAGTGCACCTACATATATGTCAATGTGTATCTTCATATATATGAATGCGTATCTACATGTATATATATGTATCTACATATATACATATACATATACATATACATATATGTATCTACATATATATATATATATATATATGCCATGTACAAATATATACACAAATAAATAGATATATAGATACATACATTGATAAATAGATTGAAAGTTATAGTGTATGTATAGATAGAAATTAAATGAAAATATTAAACCCATTCAAGTCACAGTGATGCATGAAGAGAACCATATGTTTCCTTGACAAATTGAGTGTGTTTATAAACACAAATATTGGAAGTGTTCATAAACACCCTAAACGCCATAAACATCATAGCACATATTGTCAATGCACTTAGAATGGAAGAGAACCTTCGATCTATGGACAATCACATAAACACTTTAAATATTATGTTCAAGATTAGCAACAAAATAAATAATAACATTCAACTTAAGTAACACAACACACCCATAACAAAACAAATAAGTGATAAGAAGAAAGAAAAGGGAATGACAAGAGACAATGGCGTAGCTTTAGTGAGGTTAAAAACCTCACCTCTATGAATTGGAGATGGCCAATGGTATGGTGAATTTCTCCAACTGAATCCTGCAAACATATCTGAAAATACTCATTAATAAGAAAAGTGTAGTAAGGAAAGTGTTTAACTTACAATAAGAATGTATAGTATCCTTTTGTGTTTACCTTTGAAATGCAATTCACCATCACCAAGCCAATAATAAATTAAAATTGCACACCATCGAAGAAGATTGAACAAGACACAAATTTACAACAAGTGTCAGTCGAATATACCAACATGTCTAACAAAATGAAATGAATAACTCCTAACGAATATACATGATATATATGACATTCAAATTGAATAATTGAAATGAACAATTAAATTGAACATTGCAACTGAACAATGAAATTGAACATTCCAATTGAACAATAAAATTGAACAATGCAATTAAACAATGCAATTGAACAATAAAATTAAACATTCCAATTGATCAATCGAATAGAACAATCCAATAGAACAATAACTTTTAACAATGCAATTGATCAATCAAAATGAACAATGCAATTGAACAATAAAATTGAACATTCCAATTGATCAATCGAATAGAACAATCCAATAGAACAATAACTTTTAACAATGCAATTAAACAATCAAATTGAGCAATGCAATTGAACAATCAAATTGAACCATTGAATATAATATAATTGAACAATCAAATTGAACATATGTCTATGAGTTATACATATATACCAACATGATAGGGTGTAACAATCACAATCTATGGAACTGAAATGCATTGACATCCATAAACAGTGTAAGTTGAAACCCCAAATATTGAGTTACAGGGTGGTGGGTGACAAACATTGACAGTGCATAGAATTGATATATATTCCATGGCATATAGAATAAAAAAACCCTGAAAATGAACTGAAATGTCTTGACATTTATAAATAGTGTAAGTTGAGACCCCAAATATTGAGTTACAGTTTATTGTGACAAAAGTTGACATTGCATACAACATATTTGCATTCCATGGCTTAAAGAGTTTAAATGAAAAACCCAATGTGAACAGTATCATTGTGAAACCCCAAATATTTATAGATTCATGGAAAACATATGCATATCATACAAGAGATTGGCATTTATATATGTATGTATGCATGCATGCATGCATGAATGTATATATACACAAACATGAATATATATATATGTATGTATATTTATATGCATACATACATACATACATACATACACACATACACACATTATATACACACACACACACACATATATATACATACACATTATATATGTATATAAGTATGTATGTATTCATATATATATGTGTGTGTGTGTGTGTGTATATATATGTTAGTTTTAATATATATAGGCATTGGTAGAGGCCTAATGAGGTAAAAAAAATTATCTGAAAGAGAAAGGGAGCTTTCGAGAGTGCATAGTTGAACAATGAAGTGTGTAGAGCTGAACAATGAGTCGTGGAGAGCCAAACATGTATGGGTGCGTAACCAAATGAACACTCCAGAATGTTTGCAAACAAAAGGAATGACAATGAGTGGGATATGAGAGAATTTGGAGCATTGAACGAACCTTGATCTTCAAATTATGCGCTTGACAGTCTGAGTAAATACGGAGGGATGCGTAAGACAAGTTGCCCAGTGGAGGCAATGAAGGAGGCGATGAGCGATTATTGCTCTAAACTAGTCGTTTAGGGTGGGGAAATGCAGTAATTATATACATCTATTGCTTGCTCAACAACACATTCCCTCTTGTGCAATACACCAAATTGAATGAGTCGAACCCAAACAAAAAACATGAATAGAATCATATGTTTTACCCTGAATGTAAAACCCGATTTGAATTCCTATTTTTTGTTTGGTTTGACTCATTCGGGCTTAGTGCATTAGTTTTCTCCAACAACGTTCTATGCACTTTGCTACATTAGACCCCTCTTTCTCCACACTTGTCTCCAATACTTGCAGGAAACACTTCCCTGAAACAACAACCTTTACAAGGTTTTCTGCCATGCAATGGTTAAATATGGAATAGGATTCACTGGTTCACAATTACAAGGTTTTCAACCATGCACTTGTATATATATATACGTATACATGTATATATACACATGCATATGTATATATAAATATACAGTTTGCTTTTCTTTAATATGCATCTTTAAAGTTTGCAATTCAATGCTTGGTTTTATGAACAGTTTGTAATGCAATTGATGACACTTTGTAATGCAATTGTCTTTAATGTGCATGAACAGTTTGTTTTTATTCAATATATGCATGATGATAGCTTGTTCAATTTTATTATTTGAATTGAAATGACTTACAACAGATCTTTTTAGTGAGACATGAGCAAACAATGGTTAAACATTGTCAAAATGAAAGACAATGGTACAGGCGTAGCGAGGTAGCAAATCTCAACTAAAAGACAAAAAGAGTTTTCTTCAGTCCAGAGCCGAACAATGAATCGTGGAGATCCGAAAATAAATATATAAAAAAATTCGTAATAACAATCACATAAACAATTACAAATATACATATACGAATATATATATATATATATATATATATATATATATATATATATTGGGGCTTTCGTTCATTATACAATTTATACTGCCAATAACACTCTGAAAGTAGGAGCCAACTTCTCTACCTTCTTTTGCACCACCTTCGGGGCTTGCCCTCATGATATATTAGTTCCCTCACCTTAGGTCCTCACTCTTCTCATATAGAGAGATCGGGTTAACCCACAGTATAAATTGTATAATGAACTAGTCTCCATGCTAGAATATCACTATCCATCAATTGGGTGTAGATCTAGTTGTATATGTATGGAAATATGTTTATGTATTATTCTGTTCTTCCATGCATAATATATATATATATATATATATATATATATATATATATATATATATATATATAAGAACAAAATAATATAATTGCATGGCAAAATATCTTCGAAATGAAAACAAGTATATGTATGAAAATATGTCTATGTATTATTCTGTTCTTCCATGCACAATATGTATATATATGTATGGAAAGACAAATACATATATAAGAACAAAATAATATAATTGCATGGCAAAATAACTTCGGAATGAAAACAAGTGAATCCATTTTCATATTTGGGAATAACAAACAAATATTAAAGGCAAATTGCAAAGTTAAAGTTTGTGCATTGTCAAAGAGAGCAATACAAGTGCATGGCAGAAAACCTTGTAATTTTGAACCAGTGAAACCCTTTCCATATTTGGTAGTAACAATCAAATGAAAAAAATATTTCGCAGACATAACTATTGTGCATGGAAGAACAAAATAATACATAAACATGCCAGAATATCTTCAAAATGAAAACCAGTCATATATCATTTTCATATTTCAGAATAACATGAGAATATTATAAGCAAATTGCAAAGTTAAAATCTGTGTAGTGAGGAAGACACGAATGCAAGTGCATGGTAGAAACCCTTGAAATCGTAAACATTAAAACCCTATGAATATTTCCTAGTAACAAGCAAATACATTGTATCCATTTCCGTATTTTGGAATAACAAAAAAACATAAAAAACAAATTGCAGATTTAAAGTTTGTGCAATGACAAACACACGAATACAAGTGCATCGCTGAAAACCAGTCAAACCCTTTCCATATTTCGTCGAACAAGTCTAATAGTAATGAAAAACCATTTAAACCAGTCAAACCCATTTCATATTTCGTATAGGGAAGCAAATATGAAAAACACAGTGCAGAGATGCAATGAATAACAAAAGATTAGGAGTGCATGGTCAAGTGTAGACAAAAGAAAACCAGTTAAACCCTCCCCACATTTCATTTAAGGCAATCTTTCTCAAAGACAAAATTTCGCAACGATTTTTTTGCAAAAAAAAGTGCATGGCAGAATACCGTCGTATTCGAAGACAGTGGTATAGGTTGAGTGAGGTTAGAAACCTCATTTGAAAGAGAAAGGGAGCTCTGGAGAGTGCAGAGCCGAACAAAGAAGCGTGAAGAGCAGAACAATGAAGCATGGAGAGCCGAACCAATTTCAGTGCCGAACCAAACGAATAGTCAAAAATGTTTGCAAACAAAAGAAGTGAGAGTGAACGGGATATGTGAGAATGTGGAGCATTGAATGAACCTTGATCACTAATTAACTTGCTCGACAATTCGAGTAAATGCGAAGGGACGCGTAAGGCTAATTAGTTAGTGGAGAAAACGAAGGAGGTGACGAACATTTAATGTTCTAAACTGTTTGTTCAGGGTGGTGAAGTTGTCGTAGACACGCGGCTGTCCAATCCACTGTACGTAGATGTGTTCGCTGATTAAGGAGGCAAATGAGCTCCACTTTCGGGCGAACGGCAAAATGGGTCCGTTTTGGACACGGTGGTGTAAATAGTGCTTGATAAGTGGCAGGCTGCTCAATTTTATTTTTTTATGTTGAACTTGATGCACAAATGACAGGATGACATGGTGGACAAATTTTTAAATTTTTTTGATCCACATAAACGACCATGCAAAATTGACCCGCCCTACTTCGAACCCCTCTACCCTATCTATTTTTAATTTCTTACTAACCCTCTTTTAATCTTTTCTAGGTAGTTCAGAAGAGAAAGAACGTTGCACATTTAGTTATCTATTCTGTGTAAATTTCGAGCCATGCATTTGAGAGTCTCTCACGCTGCTACCTATATATATATCTTTTCTCCTCAATCCATTACCAAATTTTATCCACACAGATATGGCGAGCAGAGGTTTAATAGCAGGAGTGTCTGTTGACACTCTCTTTCTGTTTTCCTCCATACGTAAGCCACTTTCACGTCAATGTCGCCGTGTTGGACAGTATTGTCGACTTTTCAGGGCATCATATTCCACAAGACTCAGCCCAAATGCAACAGATTTGATTCAGTGGATACGTGATGAGGGAGGTTTTGCTCATCAGGGTTTAAGATTGGATAATGAAGGTCCTTCAGGCCTGGGCCTGCTGTCCTCCATAGTTATAGAAAAAGGTACGGAGATTATTTCTCTGCCGCGCCATATTCCTTTGGCTCTGCCGCCTCTCGACTCAGGGCCTAATCATCCCGACTCCCTTCTCATCGATCTGGCTCGCCGTTTGCCCGGTTAGTACGAATACTTTTTTCATTCATCTGTTTGAAAAGTTTTTGCGTTGGAAATTTTTAAGGTTTGAAAATATCTTAGCTGTGAGTGCTTGGGTTCATCCTGGTAGGTTTTTAACGCCTCAGGGAGAAATAATTCAAATATTTAAATTACAGATGGAAAATAGTTAAAATAAAACCAACGATACTATGTAGCAAACCTAAATATTGATCAGCAGAGTAACATAAATGTTTATGTTGCCCTGTAACGAAAATGTTGACAGTTTTGGAAAATTTTCAAACTGGAAATATTATATGATGCTCCGTAAGAAGATATCATCATTCTACATAATTGTGGCGGGAAAATTTAATGATTTTATCACCTGTGCAGTCTGTTGTCTTGCTTATTTATTTATCCGGTTTTGCAAAAAAATACACAATTCTTTGGTTGTTTGTGTGTTTATCTGAATGATACACTCCAGCTTCGTGATCTTTCATGATTTTTCCAAGCGTTTGCTTTAAATTACAAATCTTACATAAAAACTCTAGGGTAGATTAACTAATTAGCATTGATACATAAATACTTTTAGCATTGAAACTAGCTTGCCTTGATTTCAGTAACCTGCATAAGAAATGGTAATTTGGATAAAGGCATTTGATAGATAAGGAATATTTGATCCTTTCATCAAACTCTTAGATACTGATTTAATGGCTTGATACAATGATCAAAGACAACAATAAGTAATGCAATATGCCTATTATGCTATGCCAATATCAATACTCTTGCAATAATGTAGTGTGTAACAGAGCTCTCTTGCAAGGTCCTGAGATGTCTAACAAAGTTCACTTGCAAAGTGTGCAACATTGATCACAATGGCAATGAACATTTGCGATTGTTGGTTTCCACCAAATATGCACCTTTTACAATAAAACTATGTTTCCAAAGTCTCAAAAAATTGGCTTTACAAATCATAAAGAAAATGAGGACAAGGAGCTTTGACTTTGTAACCTTAGTAATACAGAGATGGCTGGCTGTTTTTGGGATGAGCAAGGGATGCTGTTGATGTCTCTAGCCATCCTTGGATGGTTGAGTGCTGTTTATAGTATGTTTCGTAACATACATGGAATATCAAGGATGGCCCAACGACATTCCTGATTTGTCCCCACATCGCTGAAATGTGATGTGTAAGAGGATATCTGGAAAGCCCCCGAGGATGTTCCTTGTGTATCCTTGTTTAATAGATATCGAATAGCTATTGGCATAATGATTGAGGTAGACATTTGGCCAATCAGTCCAACATTACATATAACAGTTTAATTGCCTCTTTATTAAGCTAGCGGTATAATACATGGATCCTTTGCATCAAATCAATCTCTTGGTTGTTTTCTCATTTTCAAAAAGACTTAAGAGCACTACATTGCAATTTCCTTAGAGCATATTTTCCAACTTTTTCTAAATTTGGAATCAAAGCATCAAAAGACACAATTGAACCCAAGTCAATTATTTTTATTGACAAAAAGTTACTTTTCATCTTTTGTCCACTCTAGATCCTCTTTTGTTGCTTCCTCATCATTTAGGGAGGAGCTTTTTTTACCGAACCAATTCATTTAAGGCTCAACTCCTTTATCTGGCAGTGAGGAAAAAAAATTGTGCATACCATTGTTGGAATTGATTGTCATTGATGTCAAAGGAGTATGAGAGATTGTTAGAATATTGTCATTGATGTCAAAGCGAATGAACAAGACTATTTTTAGTGATGTCAAAGGCGAAAGATCAAAAGAGCGTAATAGAAAATATCTTGGAAGTGATGTGGAACACACTCATTAAGAATACACCATTTAGTGAAGAGGTGTGATTTGTTTTTCAAAGGTTTTAGATGGTTAATAAAGTTTGTGTCTCTTTGTTAAGAGATGTCTCCCTTCATAGAGGCAAGAAGATATAAAAAGAGAGAATTGTGGGAAGAAGTGTGGAGAACAAGAATATACTTCATACAAGCACAAGCAGATTTCAAGGAAAAAAACAATAAAAGATCATTCAAAGGCAGCCATTACGGAGAAATAAAAAGAAGAAAGAAAAAGTGTTCAAAGGCAGCAATTAGTCTTAACAAAAAGACATATCCTTTTAAAGAGTTATCTCTTTCCAAAGAGATGCAACTCTTCATTGAGATGTAAAGATATAAATAGAGTTTATGGAAAGTAAGAGAGATGTGTGTGGAATAGAAAGGAGGATCTATTAGTCAAGAGAGAAGTGTGTGGAGGATAAAAATATATATTATTGTGGATATGTGTGAAAAGGCAACAATTGTTATTTAAGAGGAGACATGACTATTTGAAGGGTCATTATGAAAGGATGTATCTCTTTATAGAGGCATGAAGATATACAAAGGAAGTGAGAAATGTGTCGTGAATATGAGTGTATGTGAGATCTGAGAAGATTAAATAAGAAGAGGAGTAGAAAAGAGAAGTGTGTGTAAAGATAGTGAAATTAATTAGTTAAATAAAGACTAGTTTAACCAAGAGTCACAAGGGTACGGTGAAGGGTTGTGTCTCATGATAAAACAAGATATATAAGAGAAGTCATTCCATGAGATGAAGAGTGTGTGAAAGTTTTATCATTCAAGAGTGAGTGAGGTATAAAAGAGAGAAGGTTTTATCATTCAAAGAAGAAGTCTATGGAATTATAATATGTAGCATGAAGTAAATAAAAGGAATATAGAAGAATGAAGTGAATGAATATTAATTGAAGATTTGAATAAGAATAGTCAAGAGACACGTTGAAGAGCTATGACCATTAAAGAAATAATATATATATGAAGAGACATATCTATTCTAAGAGATGCATCATTGTACTAGGTTATGAAGATATAAAAGATAATTGCAAGTAGAAGTGAGAAGTGTGAAATGTGAAGATAAATAAGAGGAAGGTGTGTGAGGAATAAGAGTTTATATCAGAATAACACCTGCAGATCAGAAAATCAGAAGATAAAAGGAAGATCATTAAAGAAAGGTTGAAGGTAGGTTTGTAAGAAGAGTTTATGGCAGAATTATAAGAAGAATATATGCAGATGTAAAAGAGATGTATATGCAGATATAATTGAGGAGGAAAATATAAAAGGAGATCATTAAAGGCTATTCATAAAAATGATTTATTCTGAAGAAGACAAGATTTTATTGAAGAGGTTGGTGCCTCATATTGGAAAGGCTGGTGCCCCATATTGATGAGGCTGGTGCCTCATATCAAAGAGATTGGCGTCTTTTGTAGGTTGGTGTCTACAAAGATCGTAAGAGATTATAATATCAAGAAATATTTTGTTGTGGTTTTCTCTCGTAAGGGTTTTCACGTAAATAATGTGTTCTTCTTGTGTTGCATAATTGTTAGATCTTATGTGAATGATATTGTGCAATTGATATTATTGTGGTTGTTAATTTGAAAAAGTAAAAGATTGTATCATACCGAGTCACCCCTACCTCTTAGAATAATTGTGTGCTCATCAACCACAAGCACACGAAATATTCTATCAATGAAAGTCATGCTCTCAAATTAAACAAGGGGCGAATCTTTCTTGTTGAGTAGACTCCACAATATTAAAATTTAGAGATTTAGATAGTTAATCCTAACACTCAGAATCTTCAACTCATTCTCATTGTTAATGATTGTTCTATCAATGAACAGGAAGTTTGTTCAAACATAATTTTTCAAATAAAAAATAGCTTGGTAGAACTTATCCTTGAGATTGGCAACTAAAAGAACTTGATTTCACAGAAGTTGGTAGATGATCTTGAGTTGCCAACTAAAACATTCACATCCATGTCATTTGGGGTGGGTCAAGGAGGGATATTCTTCAATTGTTCCTCACAAATGTTCTATCACATTTTTCATTGAGCCATTTCAAGATAAAAATTATTGTGACGTCACTTCCTTTGATTGCTTTAATGTGATACATGGAGCAACTTATTAGTATGATTGAAAAATTGTCTTTGATGCCTTACACAAGACCTATTTACTTCACAAGAACGGTCAAATCCACAAACTCACTTTTTCTATTCCTCCTTTCCTCTCTAGTAGACCCACAGTTAAACATGGGAATTTGCATTAGTTTTATTCTTTCTCTGTATCATTTGAGAATCTAAGGCAAATAATGTTGACAAGCTTCACACTTTGCATAAGTTTCTCTTACTTTTTGTATCTTTAGAAAGCCAAGGCAATTAACGTTGACAAGCTTCCTTCTAAAGCAATCTGATTTGGAATCCCAACAAGAACCTGGCACACTGTATTAATAACAACCTTTGCAAATGAAAGTTACTAAATTGGAATTCCAAAATCCTAAAGGGGCTAAGAAGTTTTTTGAGACAACACATGAAAACCATATGTGCATAAGAACTCAGACTATACTTTTATTTTAAACAAACTTAACAATTTTTTTTTAATATTGGGTAAAGTTTACAAATAAGGCTCAGACGTGCAATTGCTTATAAATGTGACAAGAAAAAGCTCCTAAAGAGCTTAGTGGGACCAATAAAAGCTCATGATGATCTCATACTTACAAACTTCAAAATTATAATTAGCTTTACAAGCATGCATATTTAGAGACTAACATATGCTAGGGGCATACTTACAAGTGTCACTCAAACAAGACAAATTTTGAGGTGACTGAAGAGTATGTTTCAAACTCTAGCACAATTGCTAACCAAGTGAGGTGTGCATTGAAGGACGTCCTCCTGTTGAAGTCTATTATGGCTTCCAACCTTTGGCACCTTATGAGATTTGTGTTGCTCCTCTAGCTACAGATGTGCAGGCAACAGAATGACCGAGACAATGCTTCTACTATTGTGCAACATTTGTCTGGATTTCACTCATGAAGTCAAGACATTCTTCAGTAGACTCAATGCCAAATTCAAGGGCACTTCATTATTGATATTGAGTTCATCACAAGTTGAAGCTGATTGTATATGGATCTTATTTCATTCGCCAAGCAATCACACCTAATGCCTTTTGACTTGGATTTCCAGCTAAATTTGGCATACATGATGTTGTCAACGTGGGCAAAGTTCAAGTTGTATGAGCCATCTTATTTGGAGTAGGAGGTTTCTATCACTAATCTGAATGCTATCATTCTCAAATTTTAACAGCCATTAGCGGAAGATATGCTGCTCGATGTTTGGACTAACACAAATCAGTAGAGGAAACTGCTCTACGATGGTTCAAGTGTCAGATTTTCTAAAGAAGTTTACAAATCACGTGTAGAAATTTGGGGCACTTTCATCTAAGCAAGAAGGAAATGATTAGGACATCTATAATGGTTAATAGTTTAACTAATGGGTTACATCATATGCATATGTAATTGGGTAGAAATAAATAAATCAGAAAGTAGCTGGACAATTGTAACGGCTAGTAAGGGTAGATACTAAACGATAAAATAGATGGAAATTTAGAACAGTTACAGAGGGTGGATAGAAATGAATCAATAGTAGGTACACATCTAAAACAGCTGGAAAGGATATATAGACAGCTTGGAACATTAAATGCAATTTAAAGATTTTTAGCCTACAGAAACAGGTTTCTATATCTAAATGGATACCCAGAAATATACTCAGAAAAATAATCAAATAAGAGTTCTTAAAGTTGGGTGATGCTATACATAATAGTAGTTGAAGGTTCATGTTGGCATTTATCTTGGTTCTATCCCCTGAGGACAGATGTAGGGAGTTGATCCTAAGCCCTAAAAGTAAGTTTAGACGAGACTGCTAACATAGTTCAAAAGGAATCTTTTGTGGCAAATATTAAATCAAATCAGTCGTAACAGTTTGTTTCAAGTGTAAAAGTACACGGAAGATTGAGATCAATTAGAGATCTTGTATCGAATGAAACATATTATGCTCCAGACAAAAGTATATAGATTTAAGTATACTGTCAATTATTTGATGGGGAGGGGTTTTGTTGAACTGTAGCTTCTATTGCCATGCTCTTCAATTATGATCTTTTAATCTGGGTTGAGAAGACCTTCAAGGTTTGGTCATCATTTTGATAGCCTGTTAGCTGTGAAGAATTTCATGGCAGAAAAATGTGGTTTTTGTTATGTTGTATCCATTTGATGTTTTTGCAATTTTGTTTGAAGTTTCTTGTAAATAAGCCTGTTTGGGCTTTTGTTTCCATGTTTTTTGTTTTGAATGGTTGTATTGTAGAATAGGGAGCTTATTTTTTTCCCTCGAATGTTGCAAGTTAGATTAAACTACAATTTGCAAAAAAAGAGTAAAATGGATGAGGGGTGGAGAACATGTGGCAGAAGAGCTGTGGACGTTGAGGTTAGGTTTGAAGCTTCTTGGGGAGCGAGCAAAAGTGGGTTCTTTCTGGTGGCCATACATCAGTAACTTACCTCAAGCTTTTAATGTGCCCATTTTCTATTCTAGAGAGGAAATAGGAAACTTGCAGTACATTCCATTGATTCACCAGGTATACTTGTATTGTTTGTTTTTATGTTTTGGATGTGTTCTGTCAATAATTCCTCTTTGACTTTTCCAATCTAAAGTTTTTACTGGATGCATAATTTGTCAATTTGATGTTCGGAAGTCCTAGCATGATCTTGAGGGGAAGGAAATTCTATTTTGGCTTGTTTGCAATTGCATCTTTTTTTGACTTAACAAATTTGCTTGTACAGGTAAATAAGAGATGTAAGCTTCTTTTGAGTTTTGAAGCCATTGTAAAATCAGTTATCGAAGATTTGGTACCAGAGCAGCATCCTTTCGGTGGTCAACATGTTGATGCAGCTGCCTTAGGTTGGGCCATGTCAGCAGTTTCTACCAGGGCGTTTCGTTTGCATGGGCACTTAATGTCTGATGGTAAACGTGGCAGCACTCCAATGCTTTTACCTCTCATAGATATGTGCAACCATGATTTTCATGCCAATGCTCAAATTGTTCAGGAGGCTGGTTCTGGATCAGATAGGACTCTAGTTAAGGTGCATTTCTTAGATTTTAAAGCTTTTTCTTTATTCTGGGGAATGTAAAAATATGAATTCTTACGAATAACTTAATACCAATAAGATGGAGATTTAGCTCCTGTAGAGCAATAACTTTAAATAATAGCATATATATCCACCCTAGATGGCAACTATGGAAGTCCGAGTCACCCCTTAGATTCCCATATATTATGTCACTTCAGGGATTTGAACATGGGCCTCCACAATGAGAATCCAATGTTTAATTGTTATCATTATTATTTTTCTCAAACATATGTTTTTGCAATGCTAAGCATGTCTGCCTGACAGAAAAATGATGATTTATCCTTAACAAAATATTTCCACAGAACATTTTTCATTGTAGTTGAATTGGATTTGGAGGAGCATGAAATATACATTCAGGGACATTTGCTTATGGAAAACGGAGTGAATTATTTGAAATATTATTATTTTCCCTTTAAACTTTTAATTTTGTTTTATGGTAGGAGGTGGACTTGCATGATCTAGCTGCACCTTGGTGTCTAGGAGTATCAACGGTATTCTGGTAAGCCACAAGCTGAGGGCTGAAAGTAAACGGGTAGCATGTTGTTCTTCTAGTGGGGCCCTCGCTTGCCTAAACAGCCACAGCCACAACACACTGGCTGTTTAAGTTCCCAACTTAGGCATTCTAACATCCTTAATGATGTTTTTGCAAATAATTTAAAATCAAAGTTACCGTATGCTATATATGTACAAAAAATAGATCAAAATAATGCATATGCAGAATTTATTGAATTTATTTTTGTTTAAAACACGACATTGATAGTAGCTAATCTATTGGTGTCAGATGATTATAAAATTTACCTTCCAAATGAATAAAACTAAAATAAGACTTTCTTTTGAAACTAGAACTCATAGGATTTTCAACATTGTTATGTGAAAATCCAGTCATGTTCTTCATGCTGAATAGTATCACTATTTGTTGAGGGTCTTTCATTATCTCTTCTTCCATGGGTAATTTTAAAGTTTGGATAAAGTTTCTGTAAACATGCACCTCCTATATGTGTTATATTGCAAAAAAAAAATTGAGGTTGCCACTAAATAGTACTGTTTAGTATTTACAGATAAAAAATTGGATACAATTTACTGTCAATTACATTTAATAGTTCTGACTGACTTCAAATGAAACATAAACCACTGAACTATGCTAATTGGATTCTTAAAATACCAGTTGGTATGGCATTGTAGTTCCATTGAAGTCCAAAATAATTCTCATGTCAAGTCCATTACAAGAAACAGATCGGACTGTACTATTTTCAAATTGAGAGTTATGTTTTTTATTTTAATATATGTGGGCTTCTTTCTTCTTGTGTTTATACAAGTTGGATGGATTCTTTATGCCATTCAAACATTGACAAGCTATTGGAGTTGCTATAGCCTGCATAATCAATTCCTTGAACGGCTTTGAGCACGTATCAGGCCAAGCAAACCAGATAGATGAAATTCCAAGATAGAGGAAAAACAATAGGGCTATATTATGTGTATTGTAATTATGTTTGCTATATCTCTACATCTGCAAAATGTGTCCTTTGGTCATTATCTATCGGTTATTGACACAGTAGCAGATCAAATTAATTATTTCAGGAGATCGCATAGATAATAAATAAATATAATTTTTCAATAATGTCGTTGATTGCATTGGGGAATGCCAATGTCCCCACCAAGATTCAGATCATGTTTGTGCTAAGGGAGGTTGGAGTTTTAAAAATCATGGAGTGTGTGTATGATTGACTCGTTGACAATTTTGAGTAGGAAGAACTTCAAGGTCATAGAGAATCAGATCAATTGCCACACCAAACAACAAACGGCAAGAATAGAGCCAAAGATTTTTAGATGGCTGAAGTTAATATGAAACCGATGTAATAATATTGAGAGAAACAACAATAAGACTTAGGATGTGTACATGCATTGAGGTTTCATCAATTGATTGAAAATATAGTAATCTCTGAGTGATAATGGCATTCAATTCTAGTCTCTGTCTGCCATCTCCAGGTAATTATGTTTTTTTTTTCGATAACATGATGGTCATTATTAAATATCAATATAATTAATATTTGCTTTTGTTGATATCTACTTCTATATTTTTGTAACGGTGAAATTTGCATACCCATGCCATTTCCCATATAGTTTTTTGTCTTTTTTGAGGAGAGTACTTTGATGCACTGACATATTGACAAGAGGCATAATTTAGTGCAAAAGTTGGGTCCCTTTAACTATGCCACCTACCTATTCATTACACATTCCTATACACTTAACCCCCCTTATCTCATCCATATGATCATTATCACACAACCCAATACATTCATTGATTCACCCCATCCATACTTTATTATACCTATACATACACACATTCATAGGTGCACATTACCCACCTTGATCCACCCCTGTTTTTGGCCCCAGGTCAAGTTTGCATTCGGGGGGTCAACTCTAGACCCTTTAAAATTCAAAATAAGAAAAATAAAATTTCAGTGACTCTTGCCAATAATTTCCCTCCAAGGGCCGTCTAAACTCAAATTTACAAAATTTATTGTGATGCCCTTGTATTAAATGCATTTGATGCATTCATTTTACACATCCATGACTTTGAGAGCTATATTCACTTATAATCCACATTTCACACTTCAATTGGTGCAATTAAAGGAATCTAGATCTGCACAAGAATTCCTAGGAGCATATGTATGTTTCAAGAATGCTGTCTTCGATTGTTCATGCACATTCCTTTGGGTTGACCTAGAACATGTCTGCCTGTGACATAATGGCAGCCCTACCTAGGGTATTTCTAAATATTGTCAGCCCTAATATATCACGAAAGGGAGGAGAAGTAGGGGTGAATCAGGCAAAGTGTAGAACAGAATTGTATAGTCTGCTAGATCAAGTCCCCAGTTGAAGGACATTTCCATGATTGCGGATTGACCTTGATCCTAAGACCCGATCCTGCAAAGTGAAAACAAAATATTCTAATTCTGAGGCAGAACAAAGACATAGATACTCTGTTCCAGATCCTGAAGCATATATATGTTAACTTTCTGCATTTAACTATTCCAAATATTCTGAAAACTATAGCCCTCAGATTCATACATATGACATATCAGATCTAGGTTAATTGTGTGCTTATGTGTATGCATGCTATTGGATTACCCCACACACGCGTGCACACACAGACAGACATAGATACCCTGTTCCAGATCCTGAAGCATATATATATTTCTGCATTTAAGTATTCCAAATATTTTGAAAACAATAGCCCTCAGATTCAAACATATCAGATCTAGGTTAATTGTGTGCTTATGTGTATGCATGCTATTGGATTACCACACGGACACACACACACACAAACGCACACACATGCACGCACACACACGCACACATGCACACACACACACACAGATGGATAGATAGAGATATTTTTTCATTGCCAAGTACCCCTCACCAACTTCTGGAAAAAAATGACTTACTGGTATCCATCCCTGTCTTCCATACCAGCATTCATTTCCCTGTAACTACATAAGCTTAGCTTGCAGAATCAAAGCTCAATATTGTCTTAAAAAGTGACAACTTCTGCATGCTAAGTGGGAAGGTATCTTCCTCGAAGTATTTTTGCCTCTTGTCCATCGAAGGAATCTAATGCCTGCCAACCTAATTTAATCCTCATCTATATTTTCATTATTACTTTCCAGTTTCAAACCAATGTTGCAAATTTCCTTGGACACGCTCAGTAGGTGTTTTGATACCAATTTGATTATTTAAAAGGATAAATGTACCTTCATCCGAGGACATCAGAAGCTATAACAATGAGATGCATTCTGACGATTGATAGCTAAGATTTATCTACTTAGTTAAATTACAAATGAATTTTTAATGCGTGCATTGTAAGGTGTTATTATTATGATGAGATGAATTAATTTTTTGATTTTTTATAGCTAGGTCGTTTATTAAGTTTGTGGTTGGCTTGTAGATTTTTACAATATAGGCGTTTTCTTGCCACGCAGGTTGTTGCAGAAGAGAAAATTGAAGAAGACGAACCGATATTGTTAAACTATGGTTCATTGACTAATGACCTACTTTTGTTAGATTATGGATTTATAGTCCCCGGAAATCAACATGATTATGTAGAGCTAAAATACGATGAACTTCTATTGGATGCTGCTGCTATCACTGCTGGTGTGCAGTGTACTGCTTTTGCATCTCCTGCTCCATGGCAGCGGGAATTTATTTCTCAATTAAATTTTCATGGTGACAAGACCAATTCCAAGGTTTATTTTTATCTCTATGTTTTTTAGCATAAGCTCCTTAAATTCACTGGTCTGACATAATTTATATGGTAAGAGCATGTATGTGAATGTTCAAACTAACGTTTGATAATATTTGACAGGTAACTTTGGGAGGTGCGGAGATGGTTGATGGTCGGTTGGTAGCTGCTCTTAGAATATTGTTTGCGGAAGATTCTGAGTCTATTCAGAAGCATGGTCTGAGTACTCTCCAATCATTAACTGTCGAAGCTCCTCTTGGTGTGCCCAATGAGAGTAATGTTCTCCGGACCATTATTGCATTATGTGTCATTGCTTTGGGACATTTCCCAACCCAAATAATGGAAGATAAGACGATTTTAAGGAAAGAAGGGAATTCTGAAGCTCTGAAATTGGCAATTGAATTTCGTTTAAGTAAGAAAGAATTGCTTATCAAAGTCATGAAGACTTTGACTCAGAAAGTGAAGAGTTTAAGATGAAAAGAAAACAACTCTGCATAGATGAATTGATTGGGCAGTATTTGTGCGGCAAAGATGCATATGTTTGTTCTATGTACTATTGAGGTTGCATTATCCTAATCAAATGTAACGCATTTATGTTTTAAAAAAAGCATGCTGATACAATTTGTGATTAGCTGATAAGACATGGAAATCTTTTGCTCATTGCCAGAATGCCTTATGATAGTACTTTCTCCCAAATTTATGACATGGAGGTTTGTGGTCCGACATTTATTTACTGTTAATTTTCTCAATTTACATTTTTATAATGTTTATTATTGTTGCTGATAAAAAATACCAAAGTAGTTAAGCACCTGCCATTAGTGAATACCAGATCTTTTTGGAGGATTTTCCTGCATTTATGTTTCAACCCAATTTACTCTTCTATACGTAGACCTCGAATCATTAATCTAGACTCTGTCAACTACTAGAATTTTGTCAATTATTGTTATTCAATATCTATAGTGCAGTTAATAATTTATTATTAAAACGTAGAACAATTCTCATTCATGAGTTGTGATGATCTTTGCCAGGCTTGCTAGGAACGTGTCTCTTGTTTATATTAAAATGCCCTCGCTGAGAAATGGTTGTGACAGGATATGGGTGTATTCGGTTATGGGACAGTCTTGGGTGAGCAGTTTAATTGTAATTAATGGAAAGTCTGACTATCTGTTTCATCTTAAAATTGTTAAGGGCTTCCCACATGACCACAAAATAACCTTATGGTATCCACCACTTTGATTGTTGGTTCACAGAATTGCCATCAGTTGATGTGACTATAAAATCAACTTTGAATGGCTTAGAGTTGTGATGGTTCTTTGGAAGGCAAAATTTACTACACTATTTTTAAAGAATGGATATATTCATATATGTAAATCTTTAGGCTAAGTATAAATATATTTGACGTTTATGATAAAAGTACTAAAAAAAGGATACAGAAAACATCCAAGAAATTTGCTCATTCTTCAGCAACAAATTACTACGTGGGTTTAAACAATTTTGGCAACTATAGACATTGGACCATTAATAGATGCGATCCAATAAATGTACATGAGAGTTTGCACTAGATTCACATTAAATGTTTCTGTGAACTGGTAAAACATAGAATGACTTATTTTAATTATTACGTTCTGTATATATAAAATAAGTTTACATGTAACTTGAACATGTGCACCGGCAGATCTCCAGCTACAAAGTAAAATGCTTCTAGCAGGGACCAATTAACATTCCCTATGTGTGCATTCCAAGTTTCAACATAGGCTTGTAGATCGGATTGGGCCGATATAGCTGAGGAGATTAACATTTGAACCCTTGAAGTTGCAAAATTATTGATGGTTTGTTTCTTTGATTGGTGATAGATTTGACAAAAGGTAAATACCAAGGAGTGAAACAACATGGGACAAGGCTATGGTAAAAAGTTGCAAGAGAGAATGCAAAAGAAGGATCACAGACGGGCTCTTCCATGAAAGCTCAGACATAAAGAAACAACAAGATTGTATTATTGATTATATATTATTTAATGTATTTATATTATATTTTATAGTATTTATATATTTATATTGCATTGTTTGTTATACTTATATTTATATTATATAATATTATATTATATATTACACTATAATATATAAATAATAAATAACATAATATATATTATATAACATATATTATGTTATTTATTATTTATATATATATATTATATAATATATATTATGTTATTTATTATTTATATATTATATAGTGTACATAATATAAAATATAATATAAATATATACAAATAATAAAAAATAATATATACAATATTAATATAATATAATATAAATATAAATACAATAAATAATACATAAATAATATAAAAGAATATATAAATAATTTAATATAATATTATATAAAATGAATAGAAATATAATAAACAATATATAAATAATGTAATATAAATATATAAATAATATAATTACGCATGCAATATAAAAAAAGATAACATACTATTATATAATAATATAGTGTTTATTTATTATTGTATATTATGTTTGAATTGTATATAATATAAATGATTAAATATGTTAAATATTTAACACATATTTATTAGTTAATTATATATAACATTTAAATTATATAATTAATATATGTTATTTTTTATTTAAATTAATTTATTAAAAAAATAAAAGACAAACCCATCCCCCCATTAATAGGAACTCTTGACGATAAAAAAACAAAAAACTCCTCTTTTATTAGGAAGTGGGAATTTTCGGAAGGCTCGTACCAACCTCTACAAGGATCGTACAAACGAGAATAAATGATAAATGGTTGGCGGAAATAATGCACCCAAAAACAGTGACGGGAAAAAATGACCTTTATAACCCTTTTCGAAACCATATTTTTAGGTTGCAGCTCGCCAAAAATACCAACAAGGAAGAGTTTGGAGGAGCAAAAACCAATAGCGGCGGGGAAAGAAAAAATGGCGAAAAAAACCGAAAATAGCAAAAAATGGACGGTTGAGATTCGTTTAACTATCAACCAGGGTCTCTCATTGCTTTTCAATCGTCCGTAGACAAAATGAGCTCGTGAAGCTCAAATAAGGAAACGCCTTTGACGTAATTAATGCTAGCATTATAGAAGAAATCATAGCATTATGGGATTAGTTTTATATTTGTTATTATTGTGCTATAATTAGCACATTAGTGTAATTTATTTCAGGTAAATTGTACATTGTTAGGAGTTTGTTTCTAAATAATAAGATTGGTTGCTTTCATTCTTTGGCTTATATGATTTACATTTTTATCTTATAACATAATGAATTGTATTTTTATCATATAAACATTTAAAAATTTAAATGTATAAACAAGACTTTGCATAAATTATCTTGTGTTAAAATAAAGTACACAATGTCAAAAGAAATTTTTTTTTTTTTCAACAATTTCATTGAATTTGATGCTTTAATTAATATTCATATTTAGATTCAAATTTGTCTGTTACTCTAAGCTCCTTTAATTTGGTTGAGCCATTAAATTGTTAAAATGATATGATGAACAAATATGCTATAAACCAACATGGCAATGAAGAAGTGTAGTGAAATACATATGCGAATTTTCAATTTCTATCCTTCTCATTGGGAAATACAACCTTTAAGGAACCTAACAATAGCTACAACGTAGTCTCACTTCGTCTGTCTACTCACACTTTTCATATTTACTCGTTTGTATAAAAAAATACATCAATTTATATTTCATTTAATTGGTAAATAATTGTCGGAGCGGAGGGCCTAGTTTGATTGGCTTAAGCATCCTATTGCAGACAAGAGGTCACAAGGTCTAGTCTCCCCTTTGTCCACGTGGTGTCGGAGGGTGTGTCATGCTAGCGTCACCAGTCACGTGAGCGCGCTGCAGTTTATAGAGTGGCTATCTAATTCCTGTAGTCTAAATACATATAGGACTCATATATCATTATTGTGAAACTTATAGAATGCCTGTTTTAATTGAGCAAGATCTATAATCTTATGCTTATATTAAATTTTTTTACTCGACATAGGAAAAGGTGATAGTCATATCATTTACCATGTAAGCACTATGTAATTACATGATAATTATTTACTATGTAAGCACTATGTAATTACATGATAGTTATTTTGTAAAATTTATTTTGAAGTTACACATTAAAGAATAAAACATCTATATTAAAGATAGGGGGGTACATGAATGACCACTTAAAAAACATTTAACACCTAAGACATTTAACATATACACTTGCATTAGCTCCTCAATTGTAAATTCATGATGTGTTTTATGTAAGTTTATAAAAAATATATCTATATTCTAATAATTTGATTGAAGGGCAAAGTATATCTATGAATCTACTCATGAATTTTAAATTGAACTATAAAGTATTTTTGATAAAAGATTTTTAAAAATGAGAAAAAGAATTATAGATGAAGTGAATATAAAAAGACTTATTATAATGGTAAAATTGTTACATGAGAAACAAATACATATCTTTATAGTCAATCTTCATTTATTGAATAAGTATTTTGTGACCTATGATGCAAATGTGCCTTGTTACTAAGGGCAACAACTAACACATGAGGAGAATGTTATAGAACTTTTTTCTTGAGTATACAAGAATGTTATTTTCCCATGTAATGACCTTTTGAAATAAAAATAAAAATAAAAATAAAGGTTATTAAGGGATATTAAAATGAAAAAACTCTGGTTAAAATAGAGATTATAGTGAATTATTTATAAATTCATCTTTTAAAGGGAGGAATGGTTGTATTTATTATATAAATGATAACCAACCATTATAAATGGGTATGTTGGTTGAGACCACCTTATAAAAACTATTTAAATCATGGTAGAGGCTTGGAAACAAAATATGGAGGATTTTGAGAAGATAATGGTGGGCATTAAAGAAGGGGCATATAGAGTGTGTCCAACTTAGGGTATATAGTACATGTCTTGGCTAGGGCTGTTGTGCTTGAGTACATGCCATGTTTATTTAATCTTAGATTGTGATCATAGATTAAGGGACCTTTCCACTAATCTTCTAAAGGGTGTGAATCCATTTCCAAGATCTTCTCAAGACAAGTATCATTTGAAATTTGATTCAAAATGTATTTTTATATTTGATAATATATATAAATTATGTTATTTTAAATGATAAATTTCATATTTAAATGTTTGGTAACATATTGATTCAAATGCAACTAAATCATGATCTAAATAAATTTGAATATCTAAAGCTTAAATAAAAATTAAATTTGAGTTATTTGCTCATTCTAAATTATTTTGGAAATAAACACCTTATACAATAGGCCTCTTATATATAGGTATCATTATATAGTATTAGTATTCCAATCCCAATGTGGTTGACCTAACTTATAATAATTATACTTAGGGGCTAATAAATGATCTAATTGAAGATTTGTATCATAGTTGGCTACCACATATCACCATAAATGCTATAGGATAAGGGTGTAGCATACATCCTCCTTCAAACCCATATCCTTGATGCTGAATTGTCAAGAATACCATTGTAAGAATGCTTTAGCTTCCCAAATCACATCCTCATTCACAAAATCTTCACTTGTATATATACTTTGTAATCACTTTCATCCACAACCTTGTAGTACATGTCTAGAGGATTGATTTAGGCTCCAAAATGATTCTACCCTCCTCATCATTGGTAACCCTATCTAGGATGTGCTATTCACTTAATCCACTAATATATGTAGCCAACTTGTGGCTAACATAACCCTTAATTAAGTTATACAATCATTTATGTAGTCTTAGATAGATAGTTAGGTTTTGGGTAGAATCCAATGATTAAATATGCTATATATAGGAGGTGGTGATTAGTAGTTTATCATCATATTTTGAATTCTATTCTTGTTGGAGACTTTTAGAGGTTTTCTCCCTCAAAGTAGATTATTATTATCAAGTATTTACAAGAATTCTTATTAAATTTCCAAGTATTTATTGTTGAATTGTTCTGTTGTACAATTTATTCATTACAAGTTGTATTAGAGCATGATCAAGTGACATCTAAAACGTAAGAAACAAGGCATTTTTTTTTCAATTCTAGATGTATTGGGAAGGGTATATCTCTGTCAATTATCTAATTTTATTTAAATTATAGAGTTTCTCAATGACACATTGAAGAAGCTTCAATTTTGATTTGAGTTTATTTGGAGCATTTTTGAAGGAGTTACTACAAAATCAAGGTTTTTCTAAATTCACTCCCAAGGCTATAAGATTTTTTTAAAAAAATTATAGAGGGTTGATCAAGAGTATATTAAAGTAGATAAAAGACTTATTTGAGATAAATTAAAGGTATTTTGAAGGGGTTATTATAATATTAGGGTTTCCACCAAATTCACACCCAATCTTATAAATTAATAAATTTCCTAGGGTTTTTTTAGACAAGTGAGTTATAAGTATAGGTAAGTTATTCTTCCATGAAGTACCAATCAACCAATTGTATTTTTGATCCTAGTTGAATGTAATCTCTACAAGATATAGGCAATCTAGGCATTGAAGTATTTGTAATTGCTTGATACAATGGAGCCAAAAAGTAGTACCATGCATCCTTATCTTAGTGGTCCAATCATATATTGGAGCCATATTTTTCCTCAGTATTTGTATAGGGCTAAATATGAAGCTTGTTGGTTAGAGATATTCCACTAAATTCGAATAGAACAAATAGCACAAGTAGGTTGCGAAACTAATTTTCTTAGTGGAACCTCTTTTAATCATTAAAAAATGTTTATGCATGGATTCTACAATGTGCTCAAGAAATTTATATTTGATAGGTCAAGTAGCATAAAGGATACTAAATATGTTGGTTTGTGGCAACTGATCATGAAAATACTGTACACTCTTTACTTATCCTTTTTGTTAAATGAAAAATGACCTTGTAAAACCCTAATTCTAGAAGCTTTTAAAAAGCTTGTTATAAGCGGTTAGGATGCATGTTGCAACATTGTATTCGTGAGATTGTAATTTGTTTTGCACTAGATAATAAAATCATTGGGTGGATAAGTTTTGGTGGATGTAGCCCATATTGGGTGAACCATGTTAAATTTTTGTGTTGATCTCTTTTGTGTTATTCTTCTTTGTTATATTTGGGTTATTTAATCTGCATATAATTGTTAATGCTTATTGCTCTGATCTGCCTAAACCCTAACAAAATACCATTTCAAGGAGGCTTGTACCACTTCCTGATTGTTATCCAGTCCGAGGTAAAATGTTAGCATGGAAATAGTATCCTAAACCCATGGTTTAAAAATTTCTAGTTTATAAGGAGGCTTATGATTTTTTTGAATGAGTTGTACTTTCCAAAGCTATTTTATTTAGAAAATAAATTTTCTCCCCTTGATCAAATGCTTCATAATTACTAGCAATCTCTTCTAGGTCAATGCAGATGTTTCCAAAATATTCGACTGTAAACCCCAACACATTTCCAAATTCTTCTATAGTAATGTGTAATATATCTTCTTTGCTCTCTTTATTAACAATTAATTTTTTGTTATCATCATAATTATGGGCGTAGACCATGATAAATTTTGGGCAAGAGAAAACCTCATGTAACATCATGCACCCCAATCCAACTACCCATAGTGCAGTGATTCTATTAATTAGCATTTTTTTACTATTGGTAGTCCTAATTTTCTTTGCAACCTTATTCTCACATGAAAATATAAGTTTTGAGTTAAGCCTACCATAGATTACAATATCATAAATATCATGGCATTCATCC
The DNA here is from genome assembly GCA_007115665.2 of Sequoiadendron giganteum. Classification (NCBI taxonomy): domain Eukaryota; kingdom Viridiplantae; phylum Streptophyta; class Pinopsida; order Cupressales; family Cupressaceae; genus Sequoiadendron; species Sequoiadendron giganteum. The sequence goes on along the minus strand of CM021101.1, from coordinate 72,350,060 downwards.
ATGAAACCTGGAGTTTTAAGCACTTCAGAATAATCTATTTTTCTATTTGATTTTTCTTTTCCTTTCCCAATAGCTAATTTGGTAGTGGTGGTACAAACATGCTTGTATAGTGTGAACTCTCAAGTTCTCAACCTTAAACCCCAAGATTGAAAAATTAAGAAACGATGAAACATAGGATTTATGTCTCACTTACCCAAAATTTGATTCTTGAAAAGATGAATACAAAGACACTAATAGGCACAAAATGGTTGTGTTGGAATCCAAAATCTCCCTGGTGCACTGCCATGATAAATCTCCCTATGTCTTGACCCTCCCACTTCAAAATAAAATCACTTAGCAGTAGCAAGTTCACTTCTTATTTTGTTTCTTTTTCTTGAATATTAAAGTTAATGAAATGTGTTACCTCTAGACTACACAATTAATCCATTACAATTATGTGCTGACACTTCAAATTAAACTCAACAGTTGTCTTGCATTTCTATAACTTCTATTAATTGTTCACTTTCAGTGTGAGGTGGTGTCATTCCAATATTTTGTCTCAAATAAACTCTTAACCATCGATCTTTGTAACTCTAACGATTATAGGGTAGTTTCAAAGGTTTGATTTCACAAGTCTAGCACTCTATGCACTTCATTCTAGAATTCAAATACAAACATTCATCAAACGCTCATCAAATGATCAAGTAACTTATGATATAAACATGTGTTTTAAAGTTGTTTTAAACTTTAAAGTGTGCTAGGATACAAAATCAGTAAGTGGTAAATGGGGCCAATTATGCCATGTGTCATGATTCCATTGCTCACAATACTATCATTCGATAGAAAACCCATTGGAGACATTGAGATGAGTCCACATGTTCTTATTCTATAGTTTCGTGACTCACATATAGGTCTTCTTGAATCTGTTGGATGTTGTGGTTGTGTTGCTGATATATTGTTGTCACTAATGTCAACACTATTAGCATTTTAATCCGCTTAAGGTTGTATATGTCGAGGAGATTGAAAAAGTTGTATAAAATATAGTGCAGGCAACCAGTGGAGCTGAGAAGGTCAGAATGTTGGAAAGCTCTATGCGTTGAAGATATGAAGGTGCACTTCAAAGGGTTTATTGTTGAACCTTTCTAGTATGTTGTTCAAAAGTTTCAGAGGTGCACATAAATTTTTGTGGAAGTTATGAAGCTCTGTGTGCCTACAGTTATTCAGTTTCTGTAGATGGTGTTCTTGGTTGAAGCGGATGAAATTATGGTAATCTCATGTGTTGCGCATGAACCTATGACGTTCATGGATGAGTCTAGATTGTGCTCTATCCCTTCTGTACGTCCGCAATGATTGTATTGCTCGTGATCGAAGATTTTTCCAATATGTGCTCGTGTGTTCATGTTCTTGGCCGACATTGAGGTGTTAACATGTTGCGGATCCATGAGGATTAATATTTTATTGTTTGGCGTGTTTGGAGATTTTTGTTTGGGTCCTCACTATGTTGTGACCAATTTGTGTTGGTACACATTGTAATTTATTCATATATCAAGGCCAACAGTTGTAATTTATTCTTTATTTGTGGTTGACTGAATAGTGGATGTAAATCCATGTAGCGGATATATATATGAGATTGTTTTCCTCATTTGGAAGAAGTGCTCAAGTTTACAAGTGATGTACAAGTGTGAATAAAGGTTAGATCATTCAGAGTAGAGTGTGGAAGAGTTTGAGTAGAGGGTGGACGAGTTTGAAGAAGTTTTTCTGTGTCTAACTGGAATTGTCATTAGGATTTTGCAGAAGCTATTTTCTCAGTTCATATTCATCAGATGGATTTAATTTGATTACTGTATGTAAGACAGTGAGCCTTCCCTTTGAGCAATGTGCTCTAGGCAGTGTGCCTGAATGCAAGTGCATTCTCTTTTTTATTCTTCATTATACTTCTAACAGGGTATAATCTTGTGGACTAACATCCACCGTGGTTTTTCCCCTAACGAGGTTTCCACGAATAAAATCTTGGTGTTCATGTGTCTCTGATGTGTTGTTCTTATGCTTGCATTGTTAATTATCAAATATGTGATATAAGGGTTGGTTAATGTTGTATAAGTTTGATTTTGGTAACAACTGAGTCACCCCCCCCCTCTCAGTTGTCTATCCTTGTTTTGCCAATAGAATCATCTGATAGACTCGCAAAATTCCTTTAGAAATAATGACATTGAAACCCGCCCTCTTTTCATGGCAGTTAACTTAACCTTTATAAAACCATTTATGGACTTGTGGAATCATGCCAAATGGACACCAAGTGAACTACATTCCATAGTTTCATAGTTGTATTTTGTGTTTAGTAACATACCCTTTGCAGAATGGAAAAACCCACTAAAAAGGAGACAAGTGTCAACCCTTCCATAGTTTCGTGGGTGTTCCCTTAATAAAATACTTTGTGTAGATTAGAAGAAAGGAATAATAAGCAATGGGAACCATATATCAAGCATGGTCTCACTTAAGTCATTTAATTAAGAACATGTGAAATATTCTTCTTAAGTGAGCGCTAGGAGAGGATAAAGGAGCAGGTAATTTAACATTGCAAAGGACTTAATAAGATGACTAATGACATCAAGAACCAGGGGAGCAGGTCAATGAAAAATTATAAATAAAGTGTAGGGTTGAGAAAACTAGGTAGGGTTTTTTAGGGTTTTTGAACCTAAATTCACATATAAAGATTTTTTTTAGAAAAACCTAGCAAGAGTGACAATATTTTGTAGCTTAGTTGATTAGGACTAGAGCAAAAAATTGAGAGCCCTAAAAATGTGAAAATGTACTACCACCAAGAATTTTACAAGTATTGCCAGATTGTGGATTTCTAGAGATAGTATCATTGATTGCAGATATCTAATAAGTAATAAAATTAATTCTAATTACTTGTATTTTTAATGGACACTAAACACATAAAATAATTATTTACTATAAATGAATAATGAAGAATAACCCAACCATTTATTTTATTACAAATTTACAACGATACATAGATTTTTAAAGATGAGTAGAGCATACACGCTCTTGTATAAATGAAAAATATCACTTTACATCAAATAAAATTGATACCAAGTTGGTGATGGTAGTGGTGTTATGGGATGAAAATCATATTCTCAAACCATAAGGCTTACCGAACATGCTTGGGATCTTGGGATTTCACATGATAGCTCCAAGCCACTAGGATAGCCTAGAATGACTTTGAAAATCCATAGGGATTTCCTGCCATGTTGGGAAAAGGGAAGTCATGAACATAGAAAATTTACCTATCCTTAGTACCAATTAGAAACATGTAGAAGATAAGGGGTAGTAAATCTGCTCCCACTCCCTTTGGGTAGCCAAGGCACCACAATAGCACAAAAAAAATTTGAAAGTCCACAGTTCCTCTTTAAGGAACTTTGTCAAAATGGAGTATGAGAAATCAATAGGTTTACATGTAGAAAAGATTAAAAGACTTCTATGGTTGCAATCTCTATGAAAGTACTTATCTCCATTAGAGATCCTCATCCTAGTTCAAAACTTGGCTCAAGAGCTAGGTGAACTAGATCAACTGTTGAATACACAAGACAACAGAGAGGGGGGGTGAATCAACTATACATTAAAAATTCAAAACCCTCATAAACAGTTAGATCCACAACAACTTAATTAATCCTTAATATGTTAGAATAATTCAACATGAAAGTAAATAACAAAAACATAAACACATCAACACCATGCACAATAGAACACCAAATTTATGTGGAAAACCAAAGAAGGGAAAAACCACGGTGAGAATTAGCTCACAATATAAAGTAATTGCAACACCAAATACAATAGGCTCACTATCTAGAAGAAAGAAGGGCTCATGCCAATGGCTCACTTCCAGATTACATAAAATAAGAAAGAAGGATGTTACAGTGAGAAATCTATCTCAATGTAACAAAAAAGTCCACCACAACATCACCAACACATTCACAACCTTTCTAAAGATAGTAGACACCTTCTACTCACTACTTCCAGTAGTCTAACTCATTAAGGTCCACACTGCACTTCACAAATTCGCACTTCACACCTCTACAATTCGCATTCCACACACTTCATACAAATCCTCCATCAACACAACACTTATTTATACCTTCTTCAAGCTTGAAAATATTCTTCAAGATCGGCTATGCACCTCAACCATGCAAATTCAAATTAGGTCAGCACCAAAACATTCCCACAGTGGAAAGGAATGAAGGCAGACCACATCACACCTTAAATTGGACTCAAATATACTCATACATGCCACACCACATTCCCACAGTCACTTAAACAATTACACAATTAATGTAAACACCCAAGGTAGGCTAAACTCGTGTAAACACCATAAAAAATTTAAGTACATGCTTCCTTTGATCTAAAGATGACTGATGGAAAAAAAATTTACTTGAACAAAATCTAGAATATTCCACAAACACCCTGAAATCCAAGAAATTCCTTCACAAAAACTTTCACTTGAAGAACAAACTCATCTTGTTCACCCAAATCAACTTGCGGAGCACTAAACCATGAATAACTTCAATTGAAGATAGATATGAACATTATAAACACACTTCCAAAACCACAAGACCAAAAACCAAACTGCAGAGAAATACGAAGCAAAACCATTTCTCCTAGACACCATTGCAATACACATTTCACACACTGGTGAACACAAATTTCTTTGTACAATGATCCAAGACAATAAAATATGGATATAAAACCTATGAACACCTTTGATTAACATATTCAAACTAAACAAGAAGATCTTCAACATAGAAGAAATGCATAGCAAAAGAAAAACACTACTTTGTAGGCTAGAACACCTCTTCAACACACTGTTTCCTCTTTTATTAAAATTTTCTCAAAATAACTTGGAAACCAAGCACTAGAAACATATTATCATCATCTTCACCACTTACTCATCATCACCAAACCAATTGCAATACAAAAACTCAACCAAACAACACCCACAAATAGAAGCTTATCAAAGCAACACTAGAGGTTGACACAAGTAGCATTTACTAATGACAACATAATGCAACTAATCAAAGCATGGTCACCACTTTTCAACCATCATTAGACATCAATGAAAACATAAATATAAGCCTGTTGACATCAATGATAACACAAAATACTCATACTTGCAACAATCTCCCACTTTGTCATTGATGGCAACATGTGACAAACCATCAATAATAAACATAACAACTCTGATCACAAACATACTGCTCCATATCAATTCTTTCTCTTTCTCCCTTTTAATTTCTCTTATTTTCTCAACTGATCCTTTTTCATATTAATTTCTCTCTCCCCTTTGACATCAATGGCAAAGGGTGACACATTTGCATGTCTTTCCCCTGCAACATGTTTTCCTTTTTACTACTCTGCATACTCCCCCTTAGGAGCATATAAAAAATTGTATCAACCAAAAACCACTACACATATCCTTTGACACAACTGAAAAAGGAAACACCAACCTACACCAACACTTTACTCCCCTGACTGCAACAACCAATAATGACACTACCTACTCCCCCTGAGAGGTAGCCTCCAACATCAGTTCAAAAGAAAGAATAAATCTTGAAATCCCCTGGGCTGATGCATATCCTTATGCATCTAGTTCAAAAAAGGAGAGGTAATAAATCCTAATTTCTCTCAGAGATACTCAAAATTATCCTTAGGAAGAGCCTTAGTGAATATATTAGCATCCAAATATCCTTTATAGGCACATACTCAAGCTTTACTTCATTCTTTGCAACCTTCTCCCTCAAAAAGTGATACTGGATTGAGATATGTTTTGTCCTTGAGTGCATCATCTAATTATTTGAAATGTTAATAACACTTGTATTATCATAAAAGATAGAAATTGGTTCATCATATACAACTGTGATATCCTTTAAGGTTTGCCTCATCCACAACACCTGTGTGTAGAAAGATGCTATTGCAATGTATTCTACCTCTATAGTAGATAAAGACATCGAGTCTTTATTCTTGCTTAGCAAGACACCAATCTGCATCTAAGAAAGAATGCATGACCACTTTTACTTGTCCTGTCATCCACACAACTTTCCCTATCTGCATCTATATAAGAAATTAGAGAAAAATTAGGATCCTTTGGATACCATAAACCATGTTTTGGAGTGCCTTTTAAGTATCCAAATATCCTCTTCACTACTACAACATGTGACTCTCTAGGATCTTCTTGAAATCTAGCCACAAGAAAAAATGCATGCATGATATCCTGTCTAGTAGTAGTTATGCATAAAAATCCTCCAATCATTGATCTATACTTGCTCTGATTAGCCTTGGGAGATTCATAATTCTTACTTAGCTTACAACCAGTAACCATAGGGGTACACACCAATTTATAATCTTCCATTCCAAACTTCTTCAAAATTTCTTTGACATACTTTTATTGTGAAATGAATATACCTTTTCTTGTCTGATTGCTTTGTAGTCCAAGGAATAAATTCATCTCCCCAAACATAGACATCTCAAACTCTTTCTACATATCTTCTACAAATTTCTTACACATAGCTTCATTTCCTCCAAAGATTATATCATGAACATACACAACCACAATCAAGATTTGATCTTTTTCAATTTTGAAATAAAGATTACTATCTACAGTACCTTTATTGAATTCTTGTTGTATCAAGTACCTATCCAATCTTTCATACCAAGCTCTAGGAGCTTGCTTCAGTCCATAAAGTTCCTTCTTCAATCTACATACCATATTTGGTTTATCTGATAACTAAAATCCTTCCGGTTGTTCAATGTATAATTCTTCTTCCAATTCACCATTCAAGAAAACATACTTCATATCCATTTGATAAAATTTAAAATCCTTATGTGTTGGAAAAGCCAAATACATTATGATAGCTTCCATTCTTGCCACTGGAGCAAATGACTCCTCAAAATCTATTCCTTCTACTTGTGAGTAGCCTTTACACACAAGACTAACATTTTTTCTTACAACTTCTCCATTCTCATTCAATTTATTTTGGAATACCCACTTAGTTACCATCACATTCTTGTTTGTTGGTCTTGGAACAAGTTCCTAAGTCTGATTCTTCTCAATCCGCATTAGTTCTTCTTCCATAGCCTTGACCCATTATTCATCCTTGCATGCTTCAATCACCGTTTTAGATTCAAATTTAGAGAGTAAACATAGGTTTACCTATTCTTTAGTCATAACAACCCTTCTTCTTGTCAACACACCTTTGTTTTTGTCTCCAATGATCTGATCTTCAAAATGATTCTTTTGCACATACTTAATAGTCTGAGGGATCTTTTTCAGAGCTTCTTCCTCTTCAATCTAAACTTATTTTTCTTTACCTTCATCTCTGTTATTTTCTCTGCAAGAGGACTCATATGATTCATATCCATCTATCACCACAAAATTCTTTTATAAGTCTTCATCAACCTTAACACTTGCACTCTCAACAATATTCTTCAACCTCTTGTTGTAACACTGATAAGCTTTGCTTCTTTCATCAGATCTTGTATCAAACTTTCCTAAGTTCTCTTCTTCTCTTCTGATATAACATTTTCTTCCAAAAACTCTGAAGTATTTGACTGTAGGAATCCTTCCATACCACAACTCATAGGGATTCTTTGCACTATTTTCTCTTGCTTGAACTTTGTTAAGTATGTAGACTACAATATGAATTACTTCTCTCCAGTAGACTTCTGGTAGATTTTCCTCTTTCATCATTTTTCTTGCAGCTTCTTAAACAATCCTATTCTTTCTTTCAACCACTCCATTTTGCTGAGTAGTCCTAAGGGCAGATAAATGCCTCTTTATTCCATGATTCTCACAAAAACTGTTAAAATCATTAGAGGTGAATTCTCCATCTTTTTCAGACCTCAAACATTTGATTTTCATATCCATTTCATTCTCAACCATAACTTTGAATTCTTTAAACTTATCTAAAGCTTCTGCTTTTTATTTGAGAAAAGTAACCCATGTCATTCTTGAGTAATCATCAAAAAATAGCATGAAATACCTGTCACCTTGAAAACTTCTTACTCTAGTAGGACCAAAAAAGTTTGTATACACTAGCTCCAATAGTATGGTAGTAGATTGTTCTTTAACTTTGAAACTTCTTCTTTCTTGCTTCCCAATCTGACATTCCTTGTAGACAACATTAATAGGCTTTGTAATCTTTGATAGATCTCTCATAGCTTGAACTAAACTGATTCTCACTAGGCTATCAAAATTGATGTGGTACATCCTTCTATGCCATAGCTAAATTTCATTAATTTGAGTCATAAAGCAATGACCATCAACACCTTTGAGCTGTTAAACATTTCCATTTGTCCTTCTAGCAACAACCATAGTTTCAAAGCCTTTTCTGATCTCACATCCATCATCTTGAAACATAAGTATATCCTTTGCTACACATTTTTCCAACACTCAAGAGGTTATGTCTTAAACCCTTGACATAAAGAAAATCATCTATATTATGCTTGCCATGAAAACTGATTGAACCTTTCTACATGTCTTAGCAAATGTATCATCACCAAACTTAATAAGACCTTCATATTTCTCAAGTTTAACAAACTTACTTTTGTCATCGGTCATATAATTTGAGCATCCACTATCAATAATCCAGTATTTCTTCTCCTCCCTAGCATGAAAAGAAGTTACCATAGCATTATGACTTGCCTTTGGAGCACTTTCCTTCACACATCTCTCAGAGTTGGCATAATTAAATTTAACTTCCATAGCCATGAACACGCATTCACTATCTTCATCATCCACATAGTCAAATTCATCATCATATATACTAGCATCTTTTGTAACATAATAAATTTTCTTAATTGTTTTACCTTTGTTCTCCTTATTCTTGTCATTTAAAGCTTTGTTTGGACATCTTGAAGCATAATGACCTGTCTTTCCACAACTGAAACATTTGAAAGGTAAATTACCTCTTTACTTTCTAGTACCCTCTTTCATTCTCACAAATTTTGCTTCAACATCATCAAGATCCTCCTATGTTGATTCCTTAATGTTCTCTAATTTCTTAGCCTGAAAAGTAGTCTCAAATTTTGCATTACTTGAACCAAACTCTCTTAATTCAAAAGTAGTTAAATTATCAAGTAGCTGATCTCTAGAGTAATTATTTAGATTTTAAAATTACTCAAAAACAAAAACCTTATGACTATAGGATTTAGGCAGAGTTCTTAGTACCTATTTTACCACCTCATCATCTTCAAGATTTCCACCAAGCCCTTTGTTGGAATTGACATCTTTGTCCACTTTCTGCATGTAGCTTGTAATGATTTCATCCTCTAACATTTGCATATTCTCAAACATGATCTTTAGATTATGCATCTTAGCTTGCTTGACCTTATCATCTCCTTCATAAATGCTTCCCAACTTTTTCCAGATTTCTTTAGCAATTTTTAGATTCATAACTTTCACAAGTTTAGTATTTGAAAGACCACTTAAAATAGCATACCTTGCTTTACCATTGCTTTCATAGGCCTTTATCTCATCATCAGTACTTGGACCATTTGTAGGCACAGTGTAATAAGTCACAATAGACTTCCAAGCTTCATATCCAAGGTATATCAGAAAACCTTCCATTCTTGTCTTCTAGAATACATAATCTGATCCATCAAATAGAGGAGCATCTCTCTTGTGCACCATCATAGATCTACCTCAAGTGGTTAAGCTTTCTTGCAAGGAACCTTGCTCTGATACCAATTGTTGAATGTACAAGACAACTGAGAGGGGGGTGAATCACTTGTACATTAAAACTTCAAAACCCTCATAAATAATCAGATCCACAACAACTTAATTAATCCTTAATAGGTTATAATAAATCAACATGAAAGCAAATAACATAAACTAAAACACATCAACACCATGCACAATAGAACACTAGATTTACATGGAAAACCCAAGAAGGGAAAAACAACAATGAGGATTGGCTCACAATATAAAGTAATTGCAACACTGAATACAATATGCTCACTACCAGAGGGATCACTACCCAAAAGAAAGAGGGGCTCATTGCCAGATTAAAAAGAAGAAGAAAGAATGATAGTATAGTGAGAAATCCATCTCAATAAAACATAAAATTCCACCACAACATGACCAACGCATTCACAACCTTTTTAAAGATAGTAGACACCTTATGTTCACTGCTTCCAATAGTCTAACGCATTAAGGTTTGCATTGCACTTCACACCTCTACAATTTTAATTCCACACACTTCATACAAATCCTCCATCAACACAACACTTATTTATACCTTCTTCAACCTCAAAAACATTCTCCAAGGTCGGCTATCCACTTCAACCATGCAAATTCAAATTAGGTCGACACCAAAACATTCCTACAATAGAAAAGAATGAAGGTGGACTACATCACATCTTAACTTAGACCCAAATACACTCATACATGCCACACAATGCTTCCACAATCACCAAAGCAATTATGCAATTAGTGTAAAAACCTAAGGTCGTCTGAACCCGTGTAAAGACCATCAAACATTTAAGTACACGCTTCCTTTGATCCAAAGACAAATCATGGAAAACAAGTATTATTTGAACACAATCTAGAATATTCCACAAACACCCTGAAATCCAATAAATTCTTTCGCAACAAATTTCACCTGAAGAACAAACTCATCCTGTTCACCCAAATAAACTTTCACACACTGTAACTCAACAACTCAACTTACGGAGAACCATACCACAAAAAACCTTAGCAAAAGGTAGATATGAACATTGTCAACACAATTCTACAACCACAAGACCAAAAACCAAATTGTGGAGAAGTGCGGAGCATAATCATTTCTCCCAGACACCACTGCAATACACAATTCACACAATGGTGAACACAACTTTTTTTTCATAATGACCTAGGAAAAGAAACTTTGGATATACCACCTATGAACACCTTTTATTAACATATCTAAACCACACAAGAAAATCTTCAACACAAGAAATGCGGAGCAAAAGGAGAACCCACTATGTATGCCAAAACACCTCTTCAACACACTATTTCCCCTTTTATTCAATTTTTCTCAAAAGAACTTGGAAACCAAGCACCATAAACATAATATCATCATTTTCACAACTTACTCATCATCACAAAACCAACTAAAATGTAACAACTCAACCAAACAACACCCACATACATAAGCTTATCAAAGAAACACTAGAGGTTGATACAAGTAGCATTTACTGATGACAACATAATGCAAATAATAAAAGCATCATTACCACTTTTCAACCATCAATATACATCAATAAAAATAAAAACATAAGCCTATTGCCATCAATGACAACACCAACTACTCATACTTGCAACATCAACTTCTTTTCAATTCCATCCATTCTGAACTTGAAGGAAATTGGTCTCTCTTTTACTCTGAAACTACATAACTAGAGGCAAGATAATTTAGAGTATCCCCAATAATACCAAAAAATCATCTTATTCCTTATTAACCTCCCAAAATGAAAACACATCAGAATTCAAAACACTCCACTCAAAAGTAAAACTATTTTATGAATTTAAAGAATGATTTCAGTTGAAGTCACCACCCCTATTTATGGAATTTACTTGAGTCATGTGAGGTTATAATTATTTTTTTTGCACAAACCAAATTTACTCGTGTGAAAGCCATTGAGAATGTTATTTTGATTGACATCTAGCTATATGTAGACTGTACTTGAGAGTACCTCAAGTATTCAAACAATATGAAACCTATTGCAAATCTTATTTCGATTGATAATTGGGTTCATGTAGAGTACATCATGTAGTTATCAATATCAAGTGATCAACTCAATACACTTCTCTCACTTCAGATCAGAAGAGAATATTATTTATTATTTTTTAAATATTTCCCATTGAAACATTAAATTAAGAACATCATGAAAGTACACATGGCATCAGAGCATAAAATATTTATCAAAAAATAAATTTTACATATGAAGTGACCTGCTAGGGCATCACCGTAATACAAATTTACAATTTTATAACCATTATCACCTTATTCCTACTCATGAAATCCATGCAAGGTCAAGCCAAAAAACCTACCTTAAATGTAGCTAAATTATAGCCAAAATGTTCCTACAACACTTTTCAACACCAGAAACTAGGGTCTTCTCTCCAAAAGATATTGAAATGCAACATCTTGATTAAACATTTTAATTCCCATGGATGTAATAAAAAAATCTCTAACCCACACCCAATTATCAACTAGTTCTAGAAAAAAACATTTCTTTACGAATGTGAAACCACTTGTCATCTGAGCCCTATGCTGAGCTAGAGCCACCCCATTTAAGCTGAGAAAAAAGGGAAGAAGCTCCACCACTTCCTCAAGGATGAGAAACCATGAGAAATCTCTTGGCCTAGGAACCCCTATTCCTAGAAACGCCATTGCAAGAATTTCCTCAACACCCCCAATAATTTTGGTTTGATAATTTACCTTGCAATTGCTAGAACCATACCTTTTGATGCATTCAAGTCTGACAATGATACCATGAGCTGAGAGGAAATATATGTGTTGACTCGATGTCGGCGATCAATAGCAATAAATTATTTCCCTAAAATAAGTTTAATTTCTTCCCAAATTAAACTCCATTTTGGCAACACCATAAAAACCAAACGCAACCTGAGATCTTTGATTGATCCCAAAAATGTCATTTGTCTCTTCTATAAAGTTAGTCTGACTGGTGTTTCCATTTGTGAAGTGTGAAAACAAATATTGCAATGCTTTCATTCCTACTAGGCTACCAGAATATATAAGTCGAAAATCATCCTTGAACACTAGAACTTGCACTCCACTCATTTAATGCCTCTGAATTCAATATATGTGAGAGATTTTAATTGGCATGTATCGTAAGTTAAACTGATTTCCAATTACTCTTCCTTCCAAAGTTTGTGATGATTCCACCTAGCAAATGTGGAGGCAATTTTTTTTTTTATAAAAGGTCATTGGTTGATCTTTGTAAATCTAACGACTCTAGTTTGATTCTGTAGGTTTGAGTTTGGAAGTTTAGCACTTCATACATTTCATTCCTGAATGTAACTACAATTTTCCATTGAACATTCATCGAACGGTTAAATAATTTTGTACATTAATTTTATTTTTTTAATATATTAACATTAAATTAACTTATTAAACAATAATATTTTGTTGAGTATACTATTATTTTTATTTGCATACAAGTGTCTTGACAATTAAGACTAATATTAAATATATATGTTAAAGAAGTAAATAAGTGAATCATACAAAAATAATAATTCTTTTCAATATTAAAAATCAATTGTTACATTTTAAACCAATGCTTCATGTTGTTTTTTAATGCTCAAGGTGACAAAGCCAATGTATATATATTAAATATAATAAAATACAATTTTGAATTACAAAAAATTCATTAGCATTAGCGGAGGAGGCTAGTAGCAGAGGATCATGATGGTCCACATAGGCCCTCAATCAGGTGTTTGAGTAGGAGGTGAATTGAATTGAACAAAGTAAGACTAGAGATGAAAAGGGAATTACCTAAATCCTTCCTCCAAAACTCCAGACTCAACAGTGATTCATTTGTTGTATCACAAACTAGACCATACCTCATGACAACTAGGACAAGAGCTTGTACTGTAGAAGAAGCCAGTTCAACTTTGGGAAAGATTCCACCAACAGGGGCTAACCCAAATTCAAAATTATAATGCTCAAGTGCCAACTCCAACGAAGAAAGAAAGTAAATGAAAGGCTGAAAATAACATATCACCAACATCTTCACCAACTCTTTATCCAACAAAATATCCATGCAATTGGACAAGAAAGTAGAAGCTACCTCATAATAGAGTATGTACGTTGTTTTGAAACCATTACCTACCCAAAATTGTTCTTATAGCCTCCTCAACAAACACACAAGGAATAGTGAATACCCTACCCAACTTTTCTCTATTGTATGCATTGTTTCTTCTTTTCACCCAAAATAATTTGGGTAGCATGACACACCATGAAGAATCCAAAATATTACAGTAAAATTGTGAATAGAGAAGAGAGAATTAGAAAGTAAATATGTTATAAATGATATGAAGAACATAAAGTTGGTGAATTATATATAGAACGAAGACATCAATAATCAACACTTGAGCATTTAATTCACCACAAGCCAAACATGTTGATGTGACAATGTTATTTCACAAAAAGTGAGTCATGAATTTAAGTGATTTAATAAGTAATAACACATGTGAATAAAAGGTCAACTGTTGATCTTTACAAATCTAACTATTCTAGGGTGATTTTAGAGGTTTGAGTTTGCAAGTTTAGCGCTTTAGACATTTCCTTTTAGAATGCAACTACAATCGTCCATCAAACATTCATCGAATGCTAAAATATTTGTGTACATTAATTTTAATTTTCTAAGTATATTAACATTATATTAACTTATTCAATAATACAACTCATTAAGTTGCACTGACATATGGCTTCAGGTAGAGTACTTTGAAGCATTAAAAAGATAAGAGAATTAAATGGCTTGTTGTACCTTAATCATTATCAATAACCACTAACAAGTCACAATAAATTTCAATCACTTATGATCAAAACTTATAAATATGTTGACACTTGTCTCCATTCCAAAGACTTTATGTAGGAATTTTAGTGTGTGAAAAATTCATCCCAGAATAGAACGATATATAGAATTTGATATTTTCGCCACCCACACTATAATTTTTATTTGCATACCAATTTAATTCACCATGAAAAAAATTAATTGGTTTGAATATAGTGTTAAATTCACAAGACAACTGGGAGGGGGTGAATCGGTTGTTCATTAAAACATCAAAACCCTCTTTAACATTTAGATTCTTATTAACCCTTAAGTTGTTATACTGATTTAGCATGAAATTAAATAACAAAAATAACACATCAACACTATACACAGAAGAACACCATATTTATGTGGAAAACCCAAGGGAAAAACCATGATGAGGATTAGCTCACAATATAAAGTAATTGCAACACCGAATACAATAGGATCACTGTTGGAGGTCTCACTGCCCAAAAGAAAGAAGGGATCACTGCTGAAAAGAAAGAAGGGCTCACTGCCAGATTATATAAAAGAAGATAGAAGATTATTACAATGAGAAATCCATCTCAGGGCAATAGAAAATTTCCACCACCGCACCACCATTACATTCACACTCTCTCTGAATAATGTAGGCACCCTATGCTCACTACTTCTAGTAGTCTTAGTTGTTAAAGCTCACACTGCACTTCACACTTTCACTCTTCACATCACAATTCAAATCACACACACATCATACATAATTCCTCCAACAAATAAACACACACATATATATATATACTGTCCTCAACCTTGAAAATAATTTACAAGGTCAACTATGCACCTCAAACGTGCAAAGTCAAATTAGGTCGACACTAAGAATTCCTACGATGGAGAGGAATGAAAGCGGACTACATCACACCTTAAATCATACCTAAATCCATACATACACGCCATGCCACACTTCCACAAACACTGAAGCATTTTCGCAATTAGTGTAAACACCCAAGGTTGATCAAACCTGTGTTAACACCATTAAGCATTTAAGTACACACTTCATTTTATCCAAAGATGACTCGAGGAACAAATACATCACATGAACACAATATGGAATATTCCATCAACACCCTGAAATCCAACAAATTCCTTTGCAACAAATTTCACCTAAAAAATGTACTCATCTTATACACCTAGTTAACCTTCCACATACTGAAGCACATGAATCCAACCTTGTAGAGCACAAAAAAATGAAAAATTTAGATTGAAGATAGATATGAGTAATGTAAGAACACCCTCAGATCTGCAAGACTAGAAACCACATTACGGAGAAATGAGGAGCAAAACCATTTCTCCCAGACAACACAGTTCACACAAATTTTTTTGCACAACGATCTAGAACATGAAATGTTGGATATAACACCTCTAAACACCTTTGATAAATATATATAAACCACAAAAGTAGATAATCAATATAGAAGAAATGTGGAGTAGAACCAAAACATCACTCTACCACACTATTTCCTCTTCTATTTGAATTTTCTCAAAAGCACTTGAAAACCAAGCACCACAAACATCATCTCATCATCTACAACACTTCCTCATCACAACAAAACCAAATTCAATACAACAACTCAATCACACACATGCTTATCAAGGCAACACTAGAGGTTGACACTAGTGAGACTACTAATGGCAACACAATACAACTAATCAAAGCATCTCTAACGTTAAAATCAATGCACCAACATAGATATATTGACATCAATGACAACACAAAATATACAAACTTTCAACAATCTCCCAATTTTTCATTGATGGAAACACATGATATGAAAAAACACTAACAACAAAAGAAAAAAATATGATCACCAACACATACTGCACAATAATGCACACTACTGCCCCTTACACAAGCATATCCTTTCCAACACTTTCTCTTTATCCCCCTTAATTCATAAGGTTTTCCAGTTAAATATCTCCCCCTTTAACATCAATCACACATGTATCTACTCTGCAACTTCCTTTTCTTTTACTGCACTCTTTTTCTTCACACCTTCTCTATACACCTACACATTCCACTTCTCTACACACTCCCCCTTAGAAGTACACAACATAATTAACATATCCTTTGACACAACTGATAGAGGAAAACACCTATATGCCACAAAATGACAACACTTACTCTCCCTGATTACAACAATCAACAATGCCACTACCTACTCCCCCTCAGAGGTAGCCACCAACATCAATCTAGAAAAAATAATGAATCTTCAGATCCACTAGAATGATGCATATCTTTATGCATCTAATTGAAAGGAGGGGTAGAACCCCTAACTTCTCTCAGAGATACTCAAAAGTATACTTAGGAAGAGCCTTTGTGAAAATATCTACAACTTGATCCTTTGTAGGCACATACTCCAACTTCACTTCATTCTCTACAACCTTCTCTCTCAAAAAGTGACACCAGATCGAGATATGCTTTGTCCTTGAATGCATTACCATATTCTTTGGAATGTTGATAGTACTTGTATTATCATAGAAGATAGAAATAGGTTCATCATATACTACTCTAATATCCTTGAAAGTTTGCTTCATCCATAACACCCGTGTGCAACAAGATGTTGCTACAATGTATTCTACTTTTGCAGTAGAAAATGAAACTGAATCTTGCATTTATCTTAGCCAAGACATCAACTTGATTCAAAGAAAGAAAGCATCGTCAATTGCATTTTTTTGTCATCCACACAACCTCATGATATCCAGTCTGGTAGTAGTTAGATACAACAATCCTCCAATCATTGATTTGTACTTGCTCTGATCAACCTTAGGAGATTCATCATTCTTGCTCAACTTGCAACCAGTAACCATATGATTACATACCGGTTTAGAGTCTTCCATTCCAAACTTCTTCAACATTTCCTTGACATATTTTGATTTTGAAATGAATATACCTTTTTTTATCTGATTGATTTGTAGTCCAAGGAAGAAATTAATCTCCCAAAATATTGACATTTCAAACTCATTCTGCATATGTTCTAAAAATATCTTACACATGGCTTCATTTCCTCCAAAGATTATATCATCAACATAAATAATCATAATCAAGATTTGATCTTTTTCAACTTTAAAATAAAGATTGCTATTTACGGTACCTTTATTGAATCCTTGTTGCAACAAGTACCTATCCAATTTTGCATACCAAGCTCTAGGAGTTTGCTTGAGTCCATATAATGCCTTCTTCAATTTGCGGACCATATTAGGGTTATTTGATAACTGAAATCCTTTTGGTTATTCAATATATACTTCTTCTAACTCACCATTCAAGAATGTTGACTTCACATCCATCCGATATACTTTAAAATACTTGTGTTACAAAATCCAAAAACATCCTAATAGATTCCATCCTTGCCACCAGAGCAGATGTCTAATCAAATTCTATTCCTTCCACTTATGAGTAACCTTTACATACAAGTCTTACCTTATTCCTGACAACTTCTCCATTCTCATTCAACTTATTTCATAACACCCATTTAGTTCCAATCACATTCTTGTTTGTTGTTCTTGGGAAAAGTTCCCAAGTCTGATTCTTCTCAATTTGCATTAGTTCTTCTTCCATAGTCTTGATCCAATATGCATCTTTTCATGCTTCAATCATTGTTTTAGGTTCAACTTTGGAAAGTAAACACAAGTTTACCTGTTCTTCTGTCATGGCAACTTTCTTCTTATCAAAACACCTTTTCTTTTTTCACCAATGATATGATCTGCAGGATGATTCTTTAGCACATACTCAGGAGTCTTTGGGATCTTTTCCCTAGCTTCTTCCTCTTCAATATGTACTTCTTTTTCCTTACCTTCATCTTTTTCTTCTTCTTTGTAAGAGGACTCATTTGATTCATATTCATCTATCATCACTGAAAGTTTATGTAGATCTTCATCTACTTTGACACTTGCACTTTCAACAATCCTTTTCAGCCTCTTGTTGTAGCACCGGTAAGCCTTGCTTTTTGTAAAATATCCAAGGAAGATTCCTTCATTAGATCTTGCATCAAAATTTCCTAATTTTTCTTCATCTCTCTTTATATATAATTTTCTTTCAAATACTTTGAAATATTTGACAGTAGGAGTCTTTCCATACCATAACTCATAGGGAGTCTTTGAACTGTTTATCCTTTCTTGTACTTTATTAACACAACAACACAATAGGCAATTAGCGCTGACTTTTGCGCCAGATTTTAGTGTATTTGAGTTCATGAATTGAACAATTTGGCTGGCACTCAACCCGAAGCAAACATGCATGGCAAGTTCGGCGTTGATTTTTGCGCCAATGTTTCCACTGGATTTTGCGTCGGATGTTATGCCATCTTTAGCATCGAAAAATTACTGCGCCTCCGTTAGCGCCAAAAATATCACCGGGAAGTAACGTCAGAAATTGCGCCGAAATGGGCGCCCAATTTGGCTTTCGATTTTGCTTCCATGTCTACTCCCATTTTTTCTTCTAGTTTTGCTTCCAATTGACGTCCAGGTTTGCTTCCAATTTTTCTTCCAAGTTTGCTTTTGATTTTGCTTCCAGGTTTGTTTCGAGTTTTGCTTCCAAATTTTCTTCCGGTTTTCCTTCCAGTTTTGCTTCCGGTTTTCCTTCCAGTTTTTCTTCTAGTTTTGCTTCCAAGTTTGCTTCTGATTTTGTTTCTAGTTTTGCTTCTGATTTTTCTTCCAATTTTCCTTCTGATTTTTCTTCCAGGTTTGCTTCTTGTTTTGCTTCCAATTTTGCTTCCAAGTTTGCTTCCAGTTTTGCTTCCAGGTTTGCCTCTGGTTTTGCTTCCAATTTTGCTTCCAATTTTGCTTCCAGTTTTGCTTCCAGGTTTGCTTCCAGGTTTGCTTCCAGATTTTCTTCCAAGTTTACTTCCAGGTTTGCTTCTATT
Source organism: Sequoiadendron giganteum (assembly GCA_007115665.2). Taxonomy (NCBI): domain Eukaryota; kingdom Viridiplantae; phylum Streptophyta; class Pinopsida; order Cupressales; family Cupressaceae; genus Sequoiadendron; species Sequoiadendron giganteum. Next base: position 72,330,594 of record CM021101.1, on the reverse strand, counting down.
TTTACTTCCAATTTTCTTCCAAGATTGCTTCTGGTTTGCTTCTAGTTTGGCTTCCATTGTTGCTTCCTTTTTGCTTCTAAAAATGCTTCTTGTTTTGCTTCCATTTATTAATTTAATATTTTTTATTTCAATTTAATTAGTTAAATATATCGTGCCTCTTAAATCAATCATATGATTATAGAGTAAGTAATTGAATTATTTATCTCATATGATTAAATAACAATATATTTATTGTAACATGATCATCATCTATAATTATAACAAGTGAGTCAAATATCTATAATTTAATTAAATTTGAGAACATCCATCCTGAACAGTAAATTAAAATCATCATACTTAATAAATATCCATCCAAAAATCATCGACCACTTTTAATATATATAAATTGACAAGTCAATACTGATAAGATCATCATCATATATAACTAAAACAAGTGAAAGTCAAATATGCCAATTTATCAAAAACATGTCAAAATGATACATGTTCAAAAGTCGACATAAGTGAAAATGATACATGAACAAATGATATAAATAAAATTGATAAATTATGTAACTCAAATTGATACAATTCAAGATGATACATGTCCAAATGATATAGTGAAAATCATACATGTCAATATGATACAACTCAACAATATAGTATTGTAGGCCGTGAAAATGATACATATGATAGTAACCATGAAAAGAGTCATCATAACGATATATCAACAATGGTCCATGATGTAGTCTATATGATCATGAATGTCACTGGTTACTATCACCAACTGTCTCATCATCATCATCACCATCGTGATCATCATCATCACCATCATCGTCGTCGTCATCGTCATCGTCATCATTGTCATCAGCCTCAACATCTTCCATATCTGTGTCATCATCATCCTCTACCATGTGATTTGTACTGGCAGAACCAATATTTTGTGGATCTATATCATGTTGAGGATCATCTTGATCTTCTGGAAGACCCGTGTTCTACAAACACAAAACATTTAAAATGAAAAGTTATTATTTATTTCATGCAATAATTTATTTTTCTGTTATACATCTAATAGTAAAACATATGAGACGAAACCATAACCATATTAAATCATATCAAAGTGCACATACCATAAAATTGGTGAGTGAGGAGAAACTTCATCTTTCAAAAACAAAGCCAGTTAGGCTAGCAGACTTGTGGATCGGGCCAACATTTGGTGGAAGAGGAAGAAAGATGATTGGAACTCTGGAGGCCCACCATAATGGACTTCGCTATTCAACCATGAGAGAAGAAGAGAGAACTAATATCATATATCAAAACATTAATCATGCATTCTTCCAGCCAATAGAGAAGGAGATGATTACTTTGCTTCATTTTCATTTGCATAACCATATCATGGCGTGGGAACCAAGAAGACCAAGGATGTCCAGTTTTATGTGGAGGTAATGGATGTGGTCCAAAATTTAGGAGGGGAGATCCTGATGTCTACCAAGAGGCATAAAGTCAAATGAATTAAGTTCACCTACATGTTTGCCAAAGTTTACTTCCAATTTTTATGACTATTTTTCTTGACTGTCAGAGTTTACTTGCAAATTTGAAATTTTTTCTGGTCATTTTGATGAGGATATATTCAGCCAATGTCTAAGCACCTTCTGTTTGTATCACAAGCATATGTGCATTGCAAGAATTCTGATTATCTATGGTCTACAACTATGTTGTCTCACCTATTGGATCTTCTATTTCAATGTTTTCTATGGCCTTCTCTGTTTGAGGTAGCACCTAACAATCCTACCTCCTTTCCTTAGTTGAGAAGTGGATTTGAATTTGGAAATACTACAATTTAAAACTAGCTATGGTTTAAGGAGAGCTATTCTAGCTTCATTGTTGACACCGTCAATCTTCAACAAGGACTTAGATGCATGGACTGAAATGCAAGCTTTCAAACTTAGATTTGAATGTGCATGATTTGATTGATTACGGTTTTCATAGGAAGTTGTCTTTACATGACTATTCTAGATTGTCAATACATGTAATAGTGACTGCATCCTTATCAAGTTTGGCTACCCTTATTCATAATGCCTTGGTCTTTGGACTCAATACAAAGTTGTGTATTGTTATTCCATATTTGTAACATGTAGGACATTTAAGGGGTACAACGTATAGAAATTCAATACTGTCATCCAAGGAAAACTTACAGATGGTGTATCAAGAACAATAGAAAATTATTTTATTAGGGTTAATGCTTTCTTCCCCCACATTGCTGTTATTTTCCCCAAAACATGTTTTTTGTTTGTTATTTCAACGCATCTCAAAATTCAATGTATTGATTAACATTTGTTAGGAATTTCAGCTATTTATGCAAATGATGCATATATGTTAACTCTATCAGTGTTGTTACTTCGGTAGTTTGACTTCTATGACAACCAACCATTAGGCCATTGTGTGTGGGAGCACGTTTGTGTTTTTAGTTAGCTTTTTTGGATAGCTCTACTAGGTGTTGAGGACATTCCAATTATCTTTTGCATGTTAAGAAGTCAGAGTTTCAAGGATTTTTCAAGCGAGTAAGAGAGATATGGGAGCAGCCTCATCTAAAATATTTTAAACTAGAGTTTGATATACCATTTAGAGAGCTTGGTTTTCATGGAGTTCCTTTCAAAGCATCTTCTTTTAGTGTTCCTATGGTAAACTGTTTGGTGGAGTTGGTGGAATTACCTTTCTTATTAATCGCTATTAGTGAGATTGAGAATTGTTAACCTTCAGAGAGTAGGACTTGGGCAAAAGTCATTTGATATGGCTATTGTTTCCAAAGAATTCAAGCGGGATGTACTCTGCATGTACACCATTCCTCAATCTTCACTTGATGGCATCAAGGAATGGATGAACTCCGTGGATATAAAGTATTATGAAAGAAAAATGAACTTGAACTAGTGGCCAATTTGGAAGACTATTACTGATGATCCAGATAAATTTATTGAAGATGGTGGTTGGGAATTTTTGAATATGGAAGCTAGTGATTCTGATTCTGATAATTCAGAAGAGTCAGATCAAGGATACAAACCCTCTGATTTAGAAGAGGAATCAGAATTAGATGAGGAAGGTTCAAAATATGAATCTCTTGTGGAGTCAGAGGAGGACAAAGAAGAAGAAGAAGATTCTGAAGAGGAGGAATGTAAAACATGGGATGAATTCTAACAGTGAAGATCAGGAAAGATGACAACGAAAGGTAAAAGCTATAGGGAAGTCTTGGGCACTTGATATTAGAGATTCAAGAGGAATGTCTGCCAAGAGGCATAAATTTAGATGAATTGAGTTCATCTACATCCTTCTACTATTTATTCATGCACATAAACGATCATCTTGTAATCATAAGATTTGAGCTCTATTTACTCATCCTACGCATCAATAAACAACTCAACACAAGAGATGCAAATTGATATATTAACACAACAATATCCAACTAAGTTATTGAAACTCAACTATTGATACCTCGTTCTCCATCCAAATTACAAAATTGTTCTTTTTTTTGTAACATATTCTTTTCAAATTGCTTTGGATGCCGACCATATTTCTCCTCCTGTCAAAACATGGCACATGGAATAGTTAAACTAATTAATATGCAATCATTTAATTTTTCCAAGGAAAATAAAATAAAAAATCATTTAACATATTAAATATACTTACAAATGTACAGATCAAGGCCTGTAAACCTTTCTAGCCACTGCGATGCGTGGCACGAAGTTTCTCAAGCCTAGCCTTGGAGGCCTTGTCCTGAAACATATACTAATTCAATTTTAATATTGTTTAATAAATTTGATATAATCTTATGAGAAAATTCAAATACCTACATACTCTCCTCACCCGAATTCCTTCGTGCATCGGACTTCTCATATGATTTTACAAGTTTCCATACTTTCACACTTACATCAATTGGCCTTCTTTTCTGCCTTAGCTTAGGAGGGATATTTTTTATCTTCTTTGTTTGGTTGCACCGAAATCTCTTGAAGTTTTGAGACATTTGTAGCTTTATCTTCTTTATAGACCAACCTGTGCCAAATTCAGTCTCCATGTCATGGGTAATTGCTTTTTTCAGTTGCATGGGTATCTATGAGAATGGAAAGTGTAGATGGTCTTTGAACCGTTGAAGGCATGATTCCTTCAACCTATTCACAAATGTTTTCCCAGCATCTGTCATTCAGACTTCCCCTGAAACCACCTCATATTCTATCTTCGTATTGTAGCTACCAATGCAAGATTGATAACATGGCGTGGTGGAAGAAGTCTATGTCTTAGGAGCGGCTGGGACATTGGAAGTCTCTCTTCCCTATTCCACATTCTTAGAGTTTACTATCACTGATTTCCTCCTGGATCTTTTGCTCGATCTAGGACCGGTTGGGGAATCAATTGATTCCCTTTCACACAATTGATTTGTTTGCAATGTTTGAGGGGCGTTAAGAGATTGTTTTTCTATGTATCTAGAAAGCGTTGTCCAGTCCAATTAACCAATTTTTTCATTGCCTTTACCCCCAATATGGAAGCCAATTCCTCTTTATCTTTGTCAATCTCATGTCCCTATATATATATTTAAATTATATTTCTTCTTTTAAATTTAGAAATTAAAAACTAAAAACTACAATTCCTCTTTATCTTTGTCAGTCTCATGTCCCTATATATATTTTTTTAATTTATATTTCTTCTTTTAAATTTAAAAGTAAAAAAGTAAAAAGTAAAATTCAAAGAAAAAATGGAAACATTTACAAATCTATAAAGTGACAATGAATTACCTCATTGTGGCCAAAGTTGCTGACAATGCTCGCTTCCTTCTATTGCTTGACATTTTGAGGCGACCTAGGGAAAATTATTTTCATCTAGTCTGTGGAGGCACACGAAGTACACACTGTCAGGTATGAAAATTTTCGTCCAGTTTGTGGTATGAAAGTTTTGTTTTGTGGGCAAATATGTTTGTTGGGTTTGCTTAGTGTTGATAACCTAGGACAAATATGGCTGGGTTTTCTTAGTGTTGATAACCTTATCAAAACTCTTTCATAATTCAATCTTGCACAAATTTTTCATGGCATCGATGACTATGGCATGACTGGGCAAAACCAAGCGGTTTCTATGTTTATTTTCAGCAGTGATCAACCCAATTCCCAGATTTTCCAAGCAGTTCACTATTTCCTTGATACCCAGGTTAGGGAAAGAATATAGAGGCATCCTGGCTTCATGTTATAATATTTTGAGCCAAAGCTCAAATGGGTAGGGTAAATTTTTTTGTTGGTTTCTCAAAGGTTATACAATTTATAATGATGGGACAATTTAGAGGTTGCCTGGACAAATTAGGCCACGAACCAGTAAACAATCATGAATTGAAATGCAAAATAAAAAGCAGTAAACAATCACGAATTCAACCAAGAAAAAATAAATTGTAACCTTACCTATGGTGTCGCAAACTAAATCTAATTTCTCATCAATTGCTGGTAGCGCCCTGCCCTCCTCCTTTGCGCGATGATTTTCCCTTTTTTGTTGTCTGATTTCTTCCTTCACGTGGGAAATTTTTAAATTTTCGATTTTGATTCAGTAGTCGATGCTCTAGTCGACGTTAGTTAAAACCAAATTTAGCGCCAAATTTTGGTCATTAATGTAATCTATTTGGGGCACCTAAGGTGGTGCCAAGTGCACCTAATTGAGCACCTATCATTGTTGTATAGTGATTATTTACATTGTTGTGTATCACAAGATCCAGAGTGTTGGAAATAATTCCAAATCTTGCCTTGTTTTTGTGACCATCGCTGTCCCGTGGCTCCTTCATCAACTCGGTGTGGCAGAGCGGTTTTTACCGCTGTCCCACAAGGTGCTTCATCCTTCTCGGCAGTAGTGTGGTGAAAGCTTTTGTGGCAACACACGAGTCTTCCTTCTGTTCCTAGCGGTGTTACGGTGACTCCCGCAAGTCTTCTACCAAAAGGCGTGCAATAGTGCGGTGACCACCGCTGTCCCGCGACTCCTTCATCAGCTTGGTGCGGTAGAGCGGTTTTTACCTCGATCCCAGAAGTTGCTTCTTCCTTCTCGGCGATAGTGCTGTGAAAGCTTCCTTGGAAAAAAATTTATTCACGGAGGAGGCCATGGAGAGAGGATGTGGATGACATAGAAATACTAAATCACTGAGAGGAAAGTGGGTGGAAATAGATGAGACAATGAAATCTGCAAATACAATAGAGGTAAGAAGAGAAAGAAACCTCAACCAAAGGAGGAAAGTGTTTATGAATTCACAAATGCTACAACATAGAGGAGATATCAATATGTCAAATATATGACTAAAGCGAGGTTTTGTGTTGGTTAGCATACTTGTTGAAATGATATAATTGGTGTACTAAACATTATTTACTATGTTGTGTATTATAGGGGAAAGACGAGGCCATGGAAACAAATCGTGCCATATCAAATGAGGACACAATAGATGAAGCAGGACATTAGGTACTCAAATTTTTACTTAACTTAGGAAAAAATGATCTGATGGAATTTTGTGATACGCCCATCTTTTTTCACAGTATTATTGAAATTTATAATGTATTATCCAATCTTGACATAAATTAATGCATGTTGTTGATTATTTTAGATGGAGATTGGAGAAAATGCAAAGCCTGAGCGTTCAACTAGCAAAAGAAGAAGATATGTACGTGGACCTGGACCTAAAAATTGTTAAATCATGTAGATGATAGTGGGTGGAAGAGGATATGACAATGGATACTGCAGACACAACAAATGATTGCACTGAAGAAGAGGTAGGTCAAGACTATAGTACATGGGATGAATACTTTGAGAAAATTGTTGTTTGTGGATGTTTTGTATGTCGTGGAAAGAAACAATTCAAACGAGTGATTGTACAAAGACAATACATATATGATGAGCTTCCAGTCAGTAGTATGCTTCATACAATAGATTAAAACCAAAGAATAAAAAATGAATGTGGACTGATATTTTATAAACTATGTTGTCAAAATTATATTTTATTTAAATTATTGTATAAAAAAGGTAGTCTATAAAATAATGTTCCATTATTCAATTGATGTATATATGTTCATACAATTTTTATTTTTATTTTTTAAGCCATATTTGATTATATTTCTTTAAAATTGATACATTTATGATCTATCCAATTTTGTTTCCAAACATTAAATAAGGCTTGTGTTTGTTGATAGGTAGAAGATTTTGATGAAACAAATACTAATACCCAAGATCCAACTAGGTTATTGAGTTTGGACGAGATGATCAAAACCATCCTTTAAACCACTGTGGATGTCAAAATTTGCGAGAGAGAGACTTAAACAACTTCATGTTGTTAGCACGAGTCAATTTAAATCAGAAAATTTAACATCCCTATGAAATACTTAATCATGTTCAAACATGCAACTAATGAGCAGAAAACAAACTAAATAGAAGCCTATGCAAAAAACATGATTAAACCCTTATCTCATAGTGGATTGGTTCCAGTTTGTTGTGTAGTAAGCAACCCTTTCCCAATCCTTGAATTGCAGTGTTGATGTATAGATTGATCAAATCTCCTCCATGAGATTTGAGCATAACCTAGTTATGAAATGGTGAAAATGATTAATATGCTTGAGTGGAATGAACAAAATTAGCTCTCAATTCAAGAGAGTAACTTTGCATTAAATATGTGGAATGAAGATGAATTTTGAGTATAGTAAGTTTACTCAAAATTGTGGATCCTTAAATGAGGAGAGAAGCCTCCAATTTATAGACTTCCAAAATGGAGGAGAGAGTGAAAACAAGCAAATGTGGGATCATTCAACATCCAATGGCCAAGTGCCACTTGTCAAGATGTGAATGGTTGTGCACATTTTTGCCAAAGTGCTAATAAATGCAATTAGGTGGAATTTGAAATTGAGGAAATGACATGTGAGGGAAAAAGGAATGAAATAAATGCCACTTGGCTCAATGCACAAGGACATGTAAGAGGAGTGAATGCCTTGTTGGATGTACAAGTCCACTTGGACTTTTTGAATTCAAATTTGAGAGAATATTCCCTTTTGATGCCATGTGAGGGAAAATAGAGATTTAATAAATGAATTAAATCTATTTTCATGTGCAAGTTGTATTCTCTAGAAGATTTTAGTGATAGGGATTAGCTTAATCAATAGTTTGATTAATTTAATGATGGTTTAGATAATTTGACAATTTTGATTTAAATTGGTGAATTGATTTAAATCAGAATTGAGAGGAAATGATTAATTAAATAAATGATTTTGATTTATTTAACTAAGCGGTTAAATGTTAGATTAAATCAAATAAGGTTTAATTTATTTAGTTTAGTAAGAGGACTTTAGAAACTTTAATCAAATAAAATGATTTATTTAATTAAACATAGATATAAGATTAATTAAATTAAATTGATTAATTTAATCAAAAAAGGAGAAAGACTTAATCAAATAAACAATGATTTATTAAATTAAGAGACAAAATATGATGACAAGCTTAGAGTATGATTCAGGAAGAAATGTTGTTAATAATCAAGATCAAGTGTATCGAACCGAAATGTACATTTTTCATGTCTACATTTTCCCTCTCTTTGAAGCAATGCACTTGTTGCATTGATTCAAAGAATAAACTATTGTGATCAAAGTTTAAAATTTTCTTGATTTTTCAGAATGCCCCACTATTGCCCCAGCAGAAAGATATTGTTGGTATATTGCCCCCTCGAGAGATCGAGTAGAAATGCCAATTTCCAATCGATATCACGATTAAATGCGAGAGGAGTGGTTCTATTGATCAAAGGACGAAATATAATTTTTTGATGTAGACAGATCTGATGATGTATAGACAGTCATTGACTATGGGTAGTCTCGTGTATACCTTGATACAACACACCGATTTTAGATAGAAATGTTAGTAAAGATAGAGGAATAAGAATAAGATGGACTGAAGGAGGATCCAACAAGCATACATTATGATGATGATGATTTGTTTACCAGGAGTTGGGATATTCAAAGGGCCAATTACTTTATGTTTGATAACACACATAGATACGATGCATCGAGGTATAAGGACCAGGATGGCATTGTATCCAGTGTGATGGACTTTGACTCGACAATTAGATAGGAGTATTCTTGTTCACACTTAGCGTACGTACTTCATTCAGGATGTAGTTCAGACATTCTAAACATCTCGAGCCAAAACATAGGAAAAAAAGCTTTCTTATGTGGTCAACAAGATATCTAAAACATCCTCTCCATAAACCAAACAAAGCATATATGACTAAGTTATTTTACAAGTGTATCCCACAAGCGCAGTAGATAAAAAAGATAATGATATTTGCCCCATTCCTTTCTCTCTAAACCTATTTTGTTTAGGCATCATCGAGAGGTCCTTGGAATGAGCGCAAAATAAGATAAGTCAACAAAGACCAAGAAAAAGTAAACAAACAAGCCAATGTTCTTCATACCGCTAGCCAAGGCTAAACTACTACAAGATACCTGATGCTTATGTCCATTGTGGGAAGGATTCGTCCTAGGACATGTAGTGATCAGGGTTTTGGTGGAACTGATTGGGTGATAAGCCATTGATACTCCGAGTTGACCAACTTTCTTGCTTACTGACTTAGGCTTAAGACTTTGACGATTAGGTGTTCACTTTGGAACCTGGTAAACTTGCTTTTGACTGACTCGCCAAAGGGTGAAGGCGATGATTGAATTTATTATGAGCGATGCTTATTACGGGTGAAAGCGAGATGAGACAGGTGCACCATTTTGGGTTTTTCAAGTATTTTGAGGCTGTTTTTGGTATTTTTGAAGATGTTTTGCAAATGTTTTTGGGTTTTTTGAGCTTTTAAGATGAAGAAACTAACTAAAAGACCTATTCTAGGGGTCTCAGGAGTTGATCCATAGATTAGCCTTGCCTACGTTATACACGCAGAGACCATGTAGTTCGACTGACGACAAACTTGACTCAATGATAAGATAGATGGGCAAACGGATTGCCATTGCGACAGACGCATAAAGGAATGACCTAAAGTGTAAACTAGATGGACAAACGGATTGCCATTGCAATAGATGCCTAAAGGACTAACTTAGGGTGTCTCAGGGGATGATCAAAGATCAACCTTGCCTACGTTCAAGCTCAGAGAGGACGTAGTTCGACCAGGGTGAAAGACTGACAACACCCAATGATAAATTTTTGAAGATTTTCTGAGATTTTGACATTTTTTTGGATTTTATGATTTGGATGTTTTGGAATTTTGTGATGTTTTACAAATGTTTTTGGGTTTTTTGATGAAATTGGGAAGAGCACAAAAGATATACACAAATCCGATCCACTGCCAATCTCAAGGACATGCCCCCAGTGTGGTGTGATAGGCTACTTCAATAAAGGCAAGACAAACTGACCTTAGGAATATGCCAAGTAGTACTACGGTGGAATATAATATGGGCACCAGCTCAAGCTATGGTATGGATGCAAGCGGATGGGTGGATGGATGATTAATGAAATGTGATGGAATGGATGAGTGAATAGTGCAGATCCTGGTGGATGGGGAGTGCTTTATTTACACTTGGCGCTTGTTTGCCAGGTTTTCACCAAGGTACTTGTCCAAAGCGCCACCAAAGTGGTTTTCACTAGAGGACGATTATTTTTTTTACTGTTTTCAATCAAGGCAACCATTTTTTCAAGACATTTTTCTGATTTTTTTGTATTTTTCGGTTCTATACCTTGCAAGTTCTTAGGCATAAAACTTTTTGAGATGGGAGTTGTTCAGAGGCTCGCCTTCTGATGTTGCTAATTGATATGCTCCTAATTTATAGCTTGCTATGATGACGAAAGGTCCCAACTAGTTGGGCTCAAATTTCCTTTGCTATCTGGGTTTAACACATTCTTTTGGTTCTCTTTTAGCACAAGGTCACCGACTTGGAAGGTGCGTTGCCTGATCTTCTTGTTGTAGCTACGTTTCAGGCAATTCTGATAGACCTATAGATGATTGAGGGCATCCATGCACCATTCATCTATCAACTCTGGCTCGTCCAGTCTTGTAACCCTATACTCCTCATATGTGATGAGGTTTTATAGTGATATTCTTAGTGACGAGAGCTCGATCTTGATAGGGAGGATGGCTTTTGATCCGTAGACCAAAGAGAATGGGGTGGCGCTTGTTGGCGTGTAGATGCTAGTGCGGTAGGCTCATAAGGTGGGATTTAGCTGCAGATACCAGTCACGATCAGAGTCATCGACTATTTTCTTAAGGATTTTCAGAATAGTTTTGTTGGTAGCTTCTGCTTGCCCGTTGCCTTGTGGGTAATATGGAGTAGAAAAGCAATGTTGGATTTTGAATTTTTTGCACAAGTCACAAACATCCTAATTCTTGAAAGGTGTCCTATTATCAGAGATAATAGATTGGGGAACACCATATCGACAAATAAGGTAATTCAAGATGAACTTGGATATCTGCTTTTCGGTGATGTAGGTCATGGGAATTGCTTTGACCCACTTTATGAAATACTCCATGGCGATGATGATGAATTTATGGCCGTTAGATGAGGTGGGTGAGATTTTACCTATGAGATCGAGCCCCCATTGGGAAAAGGGCCAAGGTGTAACAATGAGATGTAATTCTTGAGTTGGTGCATGAATGAGGTCTCCATGTTGTTGGCATTGTAGACACCTTTTGACAAAGTCATGTGCCTCTCTTTCCATTGTCGGCTAGTAGTACCCGGTTCTTAGTAACTTCTTGGCCAAGGTCATACCACTCGAATGTGAACCGCACGTGCCATTATGTACCTCATTCAAAGAAATCAGGGCTTCCTCAGGTTTCAAGCAACGTAATAGGGTTCTATCAATGCTTCTGTGGAAGAGGGTTTCCCCTAGGATGACAAAACGTAAGGATCTCTTGACAAAGGTTCGCTTGAGGTTCGAGGTAATGTTGGCTGGGAGGATTCCTAATCTTAGGTAGGTGTAAATGTCATGATACCAAAGATCATTGAGACCAACAATTTTGCACGCATATTCCAACTCTAGTACCTCAAATGTGGGTATGAGAAGCTACTCTATCAAGAATTCATGTTTCAAAAAATTGCGAGGGATATCTAGCAATGATCCAATTGTTGCCATCGCATTAGCTACTCTGTTGTTTTCCCTCTGTATTTGCTCAAAGGTGATATCAATAAATGATTCTTTGAGGCTTTCTACTAATTTCTTGTAAGGTTTGAGCTTATCATCCTTAGTTTAGTATTCGCCATTGACCTGGTTGATAATAAGCTATGAATCCCCATAGACCTTTAATGCCATGATTCGCTACTATGCTACAATTTTGAGACCTATGGTTAAAGTCTCGTACTCTGCAATGTTGTTGGTACAGGGGAATGCCAATTTGTAAGATCTTGGTATGAAATCCCCCTATGGGGTGATAAAGAAGACAACTGCTCCTGATCCATGTTGTATGTGGGAACCGTCGAAGTATAGTTTCCAATGATCAACTATGTTGAGATTAAAGATAGACTCATCTGGAAATTTTGATATGAGCGGGTTCTCTGCGTAGATGGGTGCTTCTGCCAACTGGTCTGCAATAACCTATCCTTTGATTGCCTTTCACTCCACATACTCAATTTCATACTCCGATAGTATCATGACCCATTTAGTCATCCTTCCTGTGAGCATAGCTTTTGACAGTAGATATTTTAAGGGATCTATCTTAGTGATGAGCTTGATTTTATGTGCCAGCATGTAGTGCCAGAATTTCTATGAAGCAAACACTACTACTAGGCAAGCTTTCTCAATGAATGTATAATTTAACTCATGGGCAACCATTGTTCTATTGATGTAATAGATAGCCCTTTTAGTTCCATTCTCATCGTGTTGAGCCAAAAGAGCACCCAGGGCTACTGTTGTTGCTGAGATGTATAAGATCAAAGGTTTTCCTGCAATGGGTGGCATCAATACGGGTGGTGTGAGCAAATATTATTTGATTTTGCTAAATGCCTAATCGCATTTTTCATCCCACTTGTATGCTACTCCCTTGTGGAGTAAATGTGAATAGGCAATTTGTTTGTCTGCCAACTGTGTTATGAACCTCCAGATGGACTAGATTCTGCCTTGTAATCCTCTAAGTTGTTTCAGTGTTCTTGGTGCTTCCATATCAAGGATCACCTTAACCTCTGCGGGATCTACCTCTATCCCCCTCATTGACACTATGTAGCGCAAAATTTTACCTGATTGTACCCCAAAGACACATTTCTTTGGGTTGAGCCTGACCTTATACTTCTCCAGTCTATCAAATATGTCACTTAGGGTTGCCATGTGGTCTTGTCTCTTCTTTGATTTTGCTAGTATGTCATCCACATAATCTTCGACAGTTTTATGGATCATGTCATGGAAGATCAGTGTCATGGCTCTTTGGTATGTAGCCCCTGCATTTTTTAACCCAAATGGCATCATATTCCAGCAGTAGGTGCCCCATGGACATGTGAATATCGTCTTATGTTGGTCCTCTTTTGTAATCATTATCTGGTTATACCTCAAGAAGCCATCCATCAGTGATAGCATCTCATGTCCGATCGTCAAGTCCACTATCATATCAATGTTAGGTAGTGGAAAATCATCATTAGGACATGCTTTGTTAAGGTCTCTGAAGTCAGTGCAGATGCGGATGCCCCCATTTGGTTTTGAGACTGGTACAAGGTTAGATACCCATTCTGGATAGTCAATTGGGCATATGAAGCCAACATCCAGGAGCTTCTGTAACTCTACCTTGACTAGCAAGGCTATCTAGGGATGCATTTTTCTCAACTTTTGTCTAACCAATTTTGCTCCAAGGTAAACAACTAAGTGATGAACCACCACTTCTAGATCCAGACCTGGCATGTCAGCATAGGTCCATGCAAAGTTTACCCTCCTTTCCTTTAGAAATGTTGCTAATAGTTCTTGTTCTTCTATTAGAAGCGACTCAACATAGAAAGTGATATGTGGTGCCATCTTTGTTCCCAAATTAATAGGATTACACTGTTCTACCAGGACTACAGATTTTTCTTGATGCAGTGCAGTAGGGGGGAGATTGAATCCTTCATTCTCCAGTGCCTCAGAGAGGTTTTCACCATTGGATGCATCCTTTATTTTTACTATTCTTTGGTTAGAGAGTGCCACAGTGTGGTTTTCACTCAATAACTCTGAGCTTATTCTCGATATTTTTCTTTTGCGACTGAAGGATTCAATTGTCTCCCCGTAATATGCTTGGGTGTCTAAAGTGATGTCGAAACCTGCCTTGTGATCCCCACACGAAACTATATCCCTTAGTCCCATGAATTTCAAGAGAGCCTCATCGTTTTCGAATGAGTCTAGAATTGGCGGTCCTCATTGGTCATAGTCGATGAGTTGAGGGTATACTAAGGTGATTTGGCAGGTTTGTTGGTTTGACTTAGTGGGTGAGGTAATAATCATTAGTAAGGAGGAATCCTCAAAGAGCACGGGAAGGTCAGTTATGGTATCATCATCATCACTATTGGAGCAGACATTGATTACGTCAAAAGTGAAATTGTCTAGGGGAAGACCTGTGGAGACGGGTAGTTGAAGAGTGGTTGCCGACAACTGAGGGGGAGACTTGATTGCTCTACTAGGAGTACCTTTGCCACATATGGTTATACTCGGGGGAGTACATCCAAGGCCAAGGTTATGCATTCTTCTTTCTACAATGATGGGCTCCAGCCGTCCATCACTGTTCCTTCCAAGGCTTTGGTTCCTGTTATAGCCCATATCAAGCATTATTTGTAGTCCTTTGTTGGTTTCATCCATAGGTAATGTGGGTTTGGGTTCTTCATCACGGTATATTATGCTTGAAATATCTTCCTCGTCAAAATTCTCCCAACTAAGATCCCCCCAACGACGGAATCCAGAAGGGTCTGCCCTAACAGTGCAGACAGGTGTTTTGGTTGACCGAGGTTGCCCATGCAACCTAGGAGATTGTGGTAACTCTCCTACAACAAATGAACTCTTCTTCATTTTGTAGTCTCTGCATCCATTGTCTTGGATCATGATCTTGATTTAGGATATATCAGGGATGGCGGGTGTCTCTGTCGCAGAGGTGGAGGCAAGGTTAGATGGGTCGATGTATGTTGTGGATGGGCCCTCATCATTTTTCGGTACTTGGGGGATCTTATAAAACTTGGCTTCTAAGTTTTTGCAATAAGCGAATGGTTCGGGATCCCCGTGTATAGTGACCTCCTCATTTTGGTGCAAGAACTTGATGCATTTGTGAGGCCACTACTTTCATTCCATGGATCCATGGATGTCCTAAGAGGATGTTGTATGGTAGGTCGAGGTCGAGGACCTGATAGGTAGTGTCCATGGCTGCTGGTCCCACTTGGATTGGGATTTTAATAGTGCCTTGAGACACTCTTTCTTGATCATCATATGCCCTTATTGTGATGCTCTTATTCTTGTTAATGGAATCCTCAACGAATCCCAAGTTCTTTATAAGTTTGAGAGAGCAAATGTTAAGGCCTGCACCTCCATCCACTAGGACTCTTTTAACTTTCTTTTTGTGGACCAACACTTGAAGGTGAAGTGCACGGTTATGAGATGGTTGTGGGGGGAAGTCTTGATCGGAGAATGTAAGGAGATTTGGGGTAATGATATTACCAACCATAGCCTGAAACTGTTTTGTGTCAAGGGTGGTGGAGACGGTGGATACTACTAAAGCTTCATCAAGAATTTGCCTATGGGCAACGAAGATTTTTAACAGTTCCATGATGGAGATTTGTGCGGGAGTTCTTTTTAGCTGGTCGATGACATTATAGTCATAGGGGACGACCTTTGTATTTGAAATGGGGGTCTTATATGGTTTCGGTGCCCCTGCAATGGTGACCTTGCCACCACGTGTGGTGACTCCATAGTCGGTGTTGGCTCCTTTGACATTAATGACCATGACCATTTCATTGACGCATGCGACTATCTCTTCATATACTAGGTTAGCACTAGCATATTTTTGCTTGCCTTTGTTGTTCCCCTGGCTATTTCCTTGATTGATGGAGTGTGCCCATTCTCTTTCTTGAGCTCAAATTATAGTTTTTGGCCAGTCAAATTGATAGCATACAATATTCCCCCATGGATGAGTGTTAGAAAGGAGCACCTTATGTTGACTCTCATTATTCCAGGAAAACATCAAGTTAAAAACATGGATGTTTATCTTGCGCCTTTTATTGATGAGATGCAACTGCTATGGAAAGGAATAAGAATGTATGACATATCACGTCCTCCATCAAATAGGTCCTTCATTTTGTATGGTGTGATATGTTGGACTATTCATGATTTCCTAGGACTTGGTGTTTGTTCTGGTAAGATAAAATATTTACGTATTTACACTCATAATTTATTTTCATCCCAACTTTCATACTTAGTTTTATACTATTTTTTTTTATGTTATTAACATTACTTATTGAATTGCAGGGTTTCAAACAAAGGGGATATTTGCATGTCCAATATGTGTAGAACAATTTCAAGGGTGGTATTCTAAAGATCTAAATAAATTTATTTATGCAAACAACAGGGTTTTTCTACCACTAGATCATAGGTTTAAAAATCGCTTGAAGAATCATTTTGATGGAAAAGTTGAAAATAGAGGCCCTCCCATGATTATGGGTCCAGGTGATTGGATTAAGAAGTATGAAGATGCTGAATTGAAAGCTTGGGAGGATTTTTTTGATCGGGGTGATTCAATTGAAGAACCAAAACAAGTTGTAGTTAATATGCTAGAAGGAATAAAAAGGAAATCCATATTTTATGAGCTCCGTTATTGGAAGGATCTATTAATATCTCACCTATTAGATTCTATGCACATCTTCAAAAATATCCTAGATTCTATATTTCGACATATATTAGGAAAAGAGAAGGACACCTTGTCTTTGAGGAGAGATATTGCTCTTTCGCATACCGAATTTGATAGAAAACATTTGTGGCCAAACAGGGAAAATGAAACATATGAAAAAGCTCCATGGATTTTGAAAAAAAAAGAGCTAGACCAACTAAAAAATGTCATCCGTTCAATAAGGACACCTATTGGCTATGGGTCATCATTGGCTAAAGATTTTACAGTTGATGGACATATCACAAGATTTAAAACACATGATTTTCATAATTTAATGAAGGTATTATATATCAACATTTAACATTTACTAGTAACATTGATTAAGCACTAAATTTATTTTGATATTTTATTGTGTGAGAAAAAATTACTAATGACCTTTTCATAAATGTGTTTGATAGCATATCATGCCATTGGAAATTAGGGGGGATTCCTGTCTTATAGTTGACTTAAGGAATGCCATAAGTCGATTGCCAGTATTTACAAGGTATGTGGTTATATGAAATGTTCATGTGTGAGAGACATAGAGATATTATATTGCATTTTAATTTATGATTAAAGGTTCATACTAATTTACTATTCTTATATTAGGTGGGTGACCTCCAAGGAGATCAATGAATCTGAAGTTCCAAAGTGGAAGAAGGAAATTGCAGAAATTGTATGTGCATTTGAGAAGGAGCTCCCTACAAGTTTCATTGACCTACAATTCCATTTACTTATACACGTAGTCGATGACATTGAATTGGCGTGTGTCGTATAAATGAGGTGGATGTTTTTCTTTGAGAGGTATATGAAAACTCTTAAAAGATATGTCCGATAAAAGGCACATCCAGAGAGTTGCATGGTTGAAGGGTATGTATTGAATGAAGCATTTTTATTCCTATGTGAATTCCTTGGTAAGGATTTTGAAGATGGCCCATGCGTCTGGGATGAAGAACGAGCATCAGATATTATTGGTGGAGAAAAACCACAATCTAATGGTGTTGAAATAGAAATTAGTAATTAAATTCACGATCAGTGACATTTTTCTTGCAATCATTAATTTACTCTATAATTTATTTGTCAAATTAACAACATGAAAATTGGATTTTGAAATAAACATGTTGACATGTAATAGGTGTAGACAAAAGTTATATACTCGACAAGTTCATTATGTACCACATGGACTTTATGAACAAATGGATTGATCTGTATGATAAAAAGAGAGAAGTGTTAGAAGCAAGGAGACAGTTTAAGAGATTGAACCCAAGGAATACTTCACTTCCCACTCATTTGCTTGGGGAATGGGGAAAATATTGCACACTAGAATGGGTTACTGAACTAATTCAAAATCAAATAGAAGATGCAGGTACAGATTCAAACATAACAGAAGATGAAATCAACTTGTGTAGAGGATGTGAAAGAAAGGTATAGTCGGAATTTTACAAAATGTTGTTTCCTTACAATTTTGATAGTATTAACTATTTTAATATTCATCATTATATTTGTTTTCACTAAAATAAATGGTCTTTCATAGGCGAGGAAATATCCAACAATGTGGGCATATGGTCGACATTATCATGTAGAAAGTATAGATGTAAAGAGATGATCCTTCGATTGTGGCATCATGATTGACTTTGAGCGATCCAGTCGATCAAGCTCAAAAGATAAGAATATAATTGAAGGGAATCTACAATATGTTGGGAAAATACAAGAAATTATTGAGTTGGATTACCGCTCTTTCAAATGTTGTATTTTTAAGTGTAGATGGTATGAAGCATTTCAAAGGACACGAAGACATGATACCCATAGTGGATTGTTTTCTATAGATTCCTCATCATTCCTACCAAAGGATAAGGAGCCTTATGTTCTACCAATTCATTGTGAGCAGGTATTTCTTTAACTCAAACAAGAAGCGGTAGTGATCATTAATCTATTAATTCATAGATTATTGTGAATATATACATTTGTTTATTAATCAATAAAATTATTATAACATACGTCTAATATATGTATGTCGTTCATGTGCAGGTATTTTTCTATGAAGATATTTTGGACCCGAAATGGATATTTGTCATACATTATGATCCAAGATTAAGGCATGTATTTGACGATGCATTAGTGGATACTGACCAAAACAATGTTGGATAAAAAAATGAGAGAGAGGGATTAGAGAACATCAAATAAATTGACATCCATGATGATGTTGAAGATGGTTATGTTCAGGCACAAGAAGACAACAATCTAGAGTTAGATGATGTTATGGAAGACAACAATATGGATGGTATAGAAAATGATGATCCAAATACATCTGGTAACAATATAGATGGTCTACAGTCAAATTTCAATGATGATGAAGATGATGCCGGTCAATATGAGGATGATGATAATATTAAATACTTGAAAGAACATATGAACATTGATAATGATACACTGGATGACATTGTAGCAAACAATAATGTTAATGACCAAGAATTCTGAATTATCAGAATTATTTGCAATCTATGTTTAAAAAAGGATGATTCTTATGGCCTAAAATTTGAAATGCTTCAGTAATATTATGTTCTACTTGGACAATTGAAAACCTATTTTATTCTCCTAGCAAGCTTTTTTATTTTCCATTATAATTCTAGACCAAACAACATTTGTGGGGATGGCCTTTTACACCAATCTTAATTTGTATGAAGTTCAAAAACCTGTTGTCAAGTAGTAAATTCCTTTCATAGACAAGAAATGTAAAGGCTTCATTCAAGAAAAGATAAGTAGTCTCTTTCTAAGGGTAATCCACATGCAAAAATTAAAAAGCACATAAAAAAAAATTATACAATAGAAAATCAGATTCAATCAGTTATGGCTTATTTCTCTTGCACACTTATTTGAAAGACATAGGGTATTCATCATACATTTCCCTTGACAAAGAAAACATGTGCTTTCATTTATTTTTACTTTATATCTCAAAAGTGAAATTGTTGTTACATAATGATGCACTGAGAAATTAATATATACAAAAAAATGCAAAGAAAATGTTTGAAATTTAACATGCAACCTACTGTGTTGTGCTAAAAGGAATCAAGATTAACTGGGACAAGAAATAAAAACTAAATTTTGATGATTGTAAACAGGATATGAAAAGTGTGGACAATGATGGTGCTGAAATTGAAAACCCTGATTCTGATGACATCACTGTTCTATGTCATTAGAGATAAAGAGCACATACAATTTTATATACATAGCAAATGAATATTTGAAACTACTAAACTGAAAATGTAAACACTGTAAAATTTTTCCCTAAACAATAATTCACATACTCACTGACAAAAAAGGGTGAAGCATTTTTTATTCAAACTCTGTTTTCCTTAATAGACATAATAGTAAAAGAATATTTAAAAGTATTAGAATATATACACTGTTTCATAGAAAATAAGGAATGTTTCATAGAATATACAAGTACAAGAATATTTACAAGTACAAGAATATATACATTGTTTCATAGAATATATACACTGTTTCATAGACTTCTAAATTTTCAGAGTTATTTGCAATCTGTTAGGTCTCAAAAACGTAGGTTTTTAGACCATAAGAGGGTGGAAATATCTAAGAGGACTTTAATCCTTAATACAAACCAATTAAAGTAAATTATTTGAAAGGACTTTAATTCACATCTAACCAGAAACCAATCAAAGCATCCACACAGTAACAACAAATGTGCCTTGATAAATATTGCAAATTTAAACAACTTGAAAAGACCACTTTGGAGACAACAAAGCAATAAATAAGCTTGAAAATCAACACAACAATTGAACACTGAAAATGGACTATGAGTTATAATATATCTACTCCATTATATTGCTCAAAATATAAACATACATAACATGAGTTCTTTTGATATGAATAAGTGGATGAGATGGTCTAGTATCTATTCTAATGGATTGAAATGATGATGATATGATGATCAAAATCGGACCTTGGTTTCCCTATTTGTACGAGAAGCAACAAGCTTCAGGTCCGTTCACAAAATTTACATCGTTTCTTAACTAAAGCATAATTAACATAACATAGAAACTTAAAAAGAGTTTATTGTTGGATGCACCATAGTCCGTTAATCATCAACAAGCGCCCGTGACCACCTAAGATCTGTTCAAGGCTCAAGCACCATGTTAATGCGTCCACATCAACAAAACTATGACTACCTCCTCATACAACTTGTGCAAGGAACAATTTAACCTTTGACATGTGATCAATGTATTTCTCCTGGGCATAAGTGTTTGCATTATGTAGAGTGTTTGTCATTACATTCTCCAATCCATCAATCCTCCCAAGTTTCTTATGCATTTTCCTGAGTACCTCATCCTTATCATTGATGTCATCAAGGATTCCTGGCAAATATTTTGATATCTCATTTTTCCAAGTTTCCTGATCCTTCAAATTTGTTTCTTCAAAGAAATCTGGCATGGCCATACATAGTGGCTGGTTGAAGTCAGTCAATTCTTGTGTCAAGATATTCTGGAAGTTTTCATGTGTATTCATGAGGCTCTGACATTCTTGGAGCAAAGCATTATTATCTCCATCTTTTGCCTTGATATGGGATTCCATTTCCTTCATCCTATCAACCAATCTTCCATGCTCCACGAGAGCCTTGTATGTTCCATTGTGAGCACGCCATACACCATCTGCATGTCGGAAAATATCTTTGAATTTCATACAAATTATCCATGATGCTACTTCAAAAGTAGTAGCCTTCAATTTTAATTTTGGTTCTTCCTGTTCCTTTTGAGCCTTTTCAAATTTATGCTTCCATTGAGCAGTCTCAAACATGGCCTCTAACACTTTTCTTTCATGTTCAATTAAAGGAGAGTAAAGCCTTGGAGAAGTAGGCAGCCTATCTTTGTAGCTGGTTAATTCTTGTTTCAACCTGTCATTTTCCTCTATCAGCCACTGGTTATCTCTTACTAGCTTTTGGATCTGGGTTTTGGTGAATTTGGCTACATTCACATTCAAGTCAATAGTATCCAAGGGATTTGTCTCCCCTACTCTTTGCACTAGGAGATGTCCAAAAAATTGATCATGGTCAACGAGAGAAGGCTTCTTGCCTAGGGGGTAAAGAGCCCAAATTTGCAAAGTGTTATTATCAGAATTGTACCCTGACCCTATATAGACCCTGTCACCTACTTCATCCGTTATTTACAAAGTTTTATTCTTTCTCTTCAAAAAGCTATCAAACACAATGGCTGAACTAATATCCCACGCAGGAAGGAGTATAACTCTAGCTTCTTGCAATAATTCTCTTCCTCTCTCAGCAGTCATGTTTCTAATTTCCCTATCAACTTCATGTTGCAACTCTTTCAAGGCATAAGACTCTTTCTTATGGTCAATGTCCTTTAACCTTTCTCTTATTATTCTTCCTTTATACTCATATATAAAGGAATTAAATTTAGGGGTCTACACAAAAGTATCATTTGCAACAAATTCCTAACTTGCACGATGCCTCACATCATGTGATAGCTCATCAGAGGCTTCAAAGGCAATCACACTTCTTTCCAATGGCATCTCATATTGGGGTATAACAGGAGCATTAAACTGTGAGACTTCTTCTTCCTCCTTATTATTATCTTCTTCCATGGATGGGGAACCAACTGAAAAGCTCACTTCAAGAGTAGGCTGAGGTGATAAGTGATCCAGTGGTATGATATTTTCTACTTGCCTCCTATGAATGATGCTCCTTCCTCTTTCAAATGCCACAAGTGGCACATCTCTTATTAGTTCTTCTTCATAGAGGATTAACTGTTCAATTCTTTCTATGGGATCTTGTACCTTAGGGAAATCCCCTAGGTAGCCTGGGTTATTATTCACCTTCCAAGCCTCAACCATCATAACCCTACTATAGGCATTCATTCTCATCATGTTTTGTTTTTCTTCACAATTTCTGATGACGTCTTCTAAAAGGAAACTATGCTCATACCCTTTCAATTTCTAAAAAATTTTGGCATCACAAATGAAGTGTTCAAGATCAAAATTTTCCCTTTTTTTCCAACCGGTAAGCCATAATAATCCAGTTTACCACTAACCAAGTCATAGCCCGAATCAAAGATCATAGTGAAATCACAAAAGCATAAAGTGGAAGACATGAAAGTCTGCCTCCCATAGCTCTTTAAATACATGAAATTTGAAAATGACAATTGCCTTATGATCTCTAAATAAACAACTCTATCTGGCACAGTCTTAGGTAGAAAATAAGGTGTAGCTTAAAATCCATAAACCCTAATAAGAGTACAATCCCCAAACATGTACCAGTCCCCCCAATTGTGATTTATCCCTGCTTCATGACGCATATCTTTTGGTTGGAGAAATCTTAAGATCTCTAGGGAGAGGTTGTAGTCACATTTGTGGCCTAACAACTTGTATAGTGGTTTGAAAAAATATTCCTCAAAATATAGGTAGTGGGACCTCCCACACCTGCTGTCCCACACATATGTCCAAATTTGTATAGGGCTTGAATTTCCATCATTATCTAAGTCTTTTATTCTTAATTCCTCACCCCATATCCCCATCACCTGCCCTTCGTATAATATCATGTGCATGAAAAGATAATAGTTCTTGAAATTAATGGCTTCACTATCATTCTTGATGATATTGAGGGCATTATTGATGGCCTCTAATAAATACTCTGCATAATCATAGGGTCGGGCATTATGGCTCTAGATGTCTATGGATAAAACCATGGGAGAAATTTTCATGTTCTTAGGAACATCAATTCCCAGTACTTCACCAGTTGAGTAATAAGTGTATTGAAAGTATTCTTCAAACAAAGCCACAAAGAATGGGGGCTTATATTCACTAGAGAACCTCATAGTTTGGTTACCCGCACATTTAACCCTATGTAGAGGCAATTTCCACCTCTTGTAACTTTTGTCCATGGTGCGGTATTCCTCCAAAAAGTCTCTGATTCGTAATTTTGTTTTCAAGGAAGTGTCTATCTAAAAAATCATGAAAATATAATCTAGATTTATGACCATGAACTGTGACCCATCAGGCAAATGAATTTCTCTCATCTTATGATTGTAGTTCTTTTCCAACACCTTGATTAACTCTATGTTCACAAAGATGTTGGGTACTACAAGTTTACCCAAATTCAAATTCCACGGGTTTGACATTGGGCTATGCCGAAATTTCTTCCTATAATGATAAATAAAAAGGTCGTAACCCCTACACGGAGTCCATACATCTCCCAAATTTTCTTTTTATCTTGTAATGTCACACACGATAGGTTAACCTATGTTATTCTTCTGGATATTCACCCAGACCCAGGACACTGATCGATTAAGTCTTGATTCAATTGCCTAGCTTCAGTTTTTTGTCCTTTTCCTTTCTGTTTGCTTGGGGTTTTTTCCATCTCAACCCTACTCATGCAATTATTTCATCTACTTACTAAGAAAATACTTTGAGCTAAGTCTAGACCACTTAATTGGATAAATTATACAAATTTCCAACTGCCTACCGTCGTCTAACTTGGTTCTCTAAATCTTTCAATTACAATTCACAATGATTTCAACTTATTTGAGGCCGTATTTATCAAATTTTAGGACACTTCATCCAGCCCTAGTTCATAAATGGCACTCGCACCACCTTTATGATCAAGTTCTTCATTAATAGCGGTAGTCTCATCAATATTTTTGTTAGTCACATCAATCAAACTAATCATCATTTCATAACCGTCGAAGAGACTTTTAATTAAAATGCTCGTTGTTTCTTTGATATGTCGGTATGGTGGTGTTTTGACCTCCCCTTCTTCTGTTTATTGCACTACCACCTTGCTCAAGGATTCTTGTTGTGGGGTTGCGGTGTATACCGCTCTACCACATATGTTGCTAACCTTCCTGATGGTATAGCGGTGTATGATTTTGATCATTACTTGAAGAGTGTCGATGAGACAATCTTATTTGTCTTACCGATATCTCAATGCCTCTTCGACATTAGATCTTATGTTCCTCTGATATTGGTTGCCAGTGTGGACGAGACAAGTTAATGTATCTTGCTGATATGCCACTGTCTCATTGACAATTACTTCGTTATATCCAATAGTTGTGTTTCACCGAGCACATGTAGATATACCTTCTTGATGTGACATAAGTGATTCTCTCCTTGATATGCCCATATCTTGTTGACATTTCACTATTTTACATCGTCTCTTCGACATATAAATAAGTCTCTTCGACATAGGGGTGTCTCATCTACATTTCTGATTTGTGCTTTGTGCTAATGTCAGGGAGACTTTGGAGGCACTCTCATCGACATGGTGTTGTCTTGGCGATATGCTATGAGTAATCATAGGAGTATTTCAAAGGAGGAATACACTTTGATGCTGTGATCAAGGGTTTTATTTGGAAGCTCACATGAGGGATTTTATTAAATTTAAGTTATTATGACAAGAATTCTATGCATATGGTGGATGTAAGAGATGAGTGAAAATGGAAGTATGCAAAAATAATTAGGATGAAATTTTGGCTACAACACAATCCATGTTTAAAAAAGGATGATTCTTATGCCCTAAAATTTGAAATTCTTCAGTAATATTATTTGTGTCGATACAAATTACCTATTGTAATATCCTTAAATTGTTCAATATTTGGTATGAATTGTTGGCAAAAAAAATTAGGATTACTTGGATGCTTCTTCCATTCATTTTGTATCAACATATGTTCGTGAAGACACAAAAGTTAATAGCTCAATCGGGTAGAGCTTTTGTGATTTTCAAATGAAGAGGAAGGTACATTTTTATTTCTGCTACATTACATTCATGTGCATAAACAAAATCAGAAGATTACATTACTAGATTTCACTTATGCAGATGCATATAATATAGGAAATATTACACAATCCTTTCAAAAATGTAGTCTTTATTGATACTGTAAATGTTTGTTGTTCCACACAAGCTGTGGAACTGACTATTTGAATGCATATAATAGAAAAATTATACATTTATAGATACAAAAGAGAAAAATGCACATAAAGAGAAAGGGGACCTATCATTGCCTCAATGATGAATCCCGGTTGTTTTTTTTGGCATCATCTTCAGTCTTCCTGCTTGTCTAAGCCTTCGATTTGATGTCTTCCTTGCTTCTCCTAGGTTCCTTGCATTTGAGTGAGAAGAGTGTTGTTAGAGCAATGAAGGATCACCAGTCAAAATATGTGCATACATCTATAACATATAATTTGATCATCATGTGCATTCAAATAACTTGCATACCATAGATGTCCAGGAAAACAAGAAAGTTATCAAACATATCTATCATATGCTCGGTTTTATCTAACATGTTTTCTCATTGTGCAGGTATAGATGAAATTAGGTTGTTGTTTTGTTTATCTGGTTACAACATGTGGGGTGAAATGTGGCTCCCACAAGGGCTAAGCCCAACCTGCTTCCCTATTGTTTCATTTGAGAAGGATAATCACAATTAAACCATCCATGAAGCATTAAATATCAATATTTGCAAGGATAGTGGAGTATGTTGGTAAGGGGTAATCTCCTTATTGATAAAGATTTATCCTTATTAATAAGAAAATTCCACTATCAACAGAGCCACAATTCTGACAAAACTGATCATCAAGGATTCCAAGATAGTTTTCATTAATAGTCTAGTTAAAATTAAGCAACCCCAAGCGTCATAATAGTCACAAGAATTGAACATGAGGGGCACTAGTCATGTAGATTAAAAGCTTACACAATAGTCATCACTTGCAAAGACAAAGACAACATGTTTCCACATAACAAATTAAATCGAATGCATGAAAGGTATAATGATGAAGTCCATAATAGTGAATGTTGCTTAAGAGGGATTGGAGGACAATATTTTGTATCAAGGAGAACAAGGTAACCTCAAACTCTGTTGTACTTGAGTATGATAGTACCCGAGCTTCTGGTGTTTCTAGATGGAACCTATAGCGAAAAAGTGTAGTCTCCATATGAAGGAACCATCTTCGGAGCTCTTCCCTGAAATGAGGGTTGAAAACATTAGAAGAAAAGAAATACCATAATTCTAAAGTAACAATTTTTATCAAGACAAATGTTATAAAGTATAATTAAAAAGACAAATCCTTACAATTGGACCTCAAATTGGACCAACAGATTTATGATTTTATCTTTAGAATGTAGGAACTTTCTCTATCGGATCTTCACGACCTGAAATTGGATATCAAATTGGACCAATAAAATTTATGATTTTATCTTTAGAATATAGGAACTTTCTCTGTTCGATATTCATGACCTCAAATTAGATCAGAAGCTGTATAAGCAGATTTATGATTTTATCTTTAGAATGTACAAACTTTCTCTATCAGATATTAAAGATGTAAGGTTGGATCAAAAACTGGATAAGCATAATTATGATTTTATCTTTAGAATGTAGGAGCTTCCTTTGTTGGATATTTAGAAATTCCTACATAGAAGTTATGTTTCGGAGCGAAAACACCCGGAAGTGTTTCACACCAGCTCAAGGTACAATCCAACCTAGTTATGACGCTGATAGAAATCCAATTTTTCCTGAACCGTCCATTCCCAAACGTTGCATCACAATCTATTCTTCCTGCACATAAAAATGCCACATATTAACCCCTTCTAAATAAAACTCAAAATACCATGAAACAATGAGTCCCCTATATTAGTAAGTAAGTAGGCAGTCTATAGGGCATAGTTTAATTTTATACAAGGATGCTCATGAAAGGAATCTTCAAGTGGCAGTGAGTGAGTTGTTTGAGATTGTAGCTGATGGTGCAATATCCAGTCTTAAAGGTAGTTAGCAAAGTAGTAAATGTGCAAGAAAATCAAATTGTACACAACAAACAATTCACAATGTTATCCTACATAATGCCTTAAGTTAGAAGACAAAAATTTCATTGTATCTTGATGAAAGTAGTGACCATAATGGTCAATCACTGACAAACGTGATTTTAAAACATGCTATTGTGCTTATGGAGGCAACATTTTAAGCAAGGTGGTGAGTGGTGGTTTGGAACAATGGCAGGTATGAAGGATTTGCTTTATATGCATACTATGCAGTCTAGCTTAAGACAACGTTCTTAGAAGAGATATTGAAGGTGGATTATGGAACTCAAGGGTTACCATGATAGAGATTAAAGAAAAGACTGAGATCTATTTAAAAGCCACTATCATGAAGATATTAAAGATGTCAAATGCAAAACCCTAGCAGTTGGAGTAATGAACATAGTACGAAAGAAGACAGTGTGCTAGGGAAAATTTAGGAGATATCCATATTATCTAATCACAGGAAAATACATCATTTATTTATTTTTAAAATTAAAATAAATTATTCTAAACCCTATATAGGACACATTGATACTTCAAAAGCATCTGATTTATTTTTTAAAATTAAAAGAAGTCATTCTAAACCCTATATAGGATACATTGATACTTCAAAAGCATCTGAAGGAATTTGAGATTATGCAAACATACGTCAATTAAATAACTAGATTACAAATATTAGCATGAAGATTGTAACCCTTGTTGATTAGAGCAAGAATGAGATAAACAACAATGAATCCTATGCCTCCTATCACGCACATCTCCTTACCATTCTTTGTCATTCTTTACCGAAACACTTCTCCATTTTGGTGGGCTACGCCTGAAAATAAGGTTTCAACAAAGGTTTTATTGTATGTTTATTAAAATGAAAACACCATTCTAGCGGGCTATGCTTGAAAATAAGATTTCGATGAATTTTTTAGAGTATGTTTATTAGAGTTTTAGAGTATTTTGGCAGGCTATATTCTTGATTCCTTGAATGATTTATTCAAATGAATTGTGACTTAAGTGATTTGCTACATTTAGTGTTATAAATTTTAATGATTCCATGATTACCGTACTACCGCTATCTCTTATTATACCTGTTGTGGTATGGCGGTGTTTTTCCCTTCCCTTCTGTTGTTTATCGCACTACCGCCTTGCTCAAGGCTTCTTGCTACGAGGTTGTGGTGTATACTACTCTACCACATATGTTTCTCACCTTCCCAATGGTGGTGTATGATTTTGATCATTACTTGAAGAGTGTCGATGAGACAATCTTATTTGTCTTACTGATATCTCAATGTCTCATCGACATTTCTTCATTATATCCAAGAGTTGTGTTTCGGCGAGCACTTGTAGATATACCTTCTCGATGTGACGTAAGTGATTCTCTCCTCGATATGCCTGTATCTTGTTGACATTTCACTATTTTACGTCGTCGATGAGACATATAAATAAGTCTCTTTGACATAGGGGTGTCTAAACCGACGCTAAAACTGAAGCTAAACTCAAAGCTAAAGATGAAGCTAAAAGTGGTGATAAACTCAAAGCTAAACTCAAAGCCAAAGGCGGTGCTAATGGCGGCGTCACACTCGAAGCCAAAATCGGGGCTAAAGACGGTTCTAATTTTGGCACAAATTAGTGCCTAAATTAGCACTGACTTGTCCTGATCAATGTAAATAGATGCCAAAAATAGTGCCATCCCAATAAATAGCACCGACGTTTTCAAAAAATTGGCAAAAAATACATTAAAACAATGGGTGGAAGCAAAAAATGGAGAAAATCACAGGGATTTTTTGTAGTGTAAGTATGTATACTATAGTATGAATTGATTCTCTCCAGTAGACATATGGTATATTTTCTTCTCTCATCATTTTTCTTGCTACTTCCTGAATAGTCTTATTCTTCCTTTCAACCACTTCATTCTGCTGAGGAGTCCTAGGGGTTGAAAAATACCTCTTTATTCCATGATCTTCACAAAAACTGTTAAACTCATTGGAGGTGAACTCTCCACCTTTGTCAAATCTTAAACATTTGATTTTTATATCCATTTCATTCTCAAACCATAGCTTTAAATGCATTAAACTTATCTAAAGCTTCTTATTTTTCTTTGAGAAAAGTTACCCAAGTCATTCTAGAGTAATCATAAATTAGTAACATGAAATAACTGTCACCTTGAAAACTTCTTATTTTGGTAGGTCCACAAAGGTCTATACACACCAAATCCAAAGGACCGGTAGTAGATTGTTCTTTGACTTTGAAACTCTATCTAGCTTGCTTCCCAATTTTATCTTCCTTGCATACAATATTGATGGGCTTTGTAATCTTTGGCAAATCTCTCACAACTTGAACTATACTGATGCTCACTAGGCTATCAAAATTGATGTGACACATTCTTCTATGCCATAGCCAACTTTCCTTGATTTGAGTCATAAAGCACATACCATTAGCACCCTTGAGTTGATAAACATTCCCATTTATCCTTCTTCTTGCAACAACCAAAGTTTTAAAGCCTTTTTTGATCTCACAACCATCATCCTAAAACACAAGATTATATCCTTTTCTACACATTTGTCCTACACTTAGAAGGTCATGCCAGATACGCTTAGCATAAATAAAATCATCTGTATTATGCTTGCCATTAAAACTGATTGAACCTTTTCCCCATATCTTAGCAGATGTATTATCACCAAACTTAACAATACCTCCAAATTTATCAAGTTTATCAAACTCACTCTTATCACTAGTCATATGATTTGAGCATCCATTGTTAATGATCCGGTATTTCTTGTCCTCTAGCATGAAAAGTAGTCACCATAGTTCCTTCAATATTATGACCTATTTTTGGAGTACTTTCCTTCATACATATCTTAGAGTTAGCAAAATTAGTTCCAAAATTTAGAGCTATGAACAAGCATTCATTATCCTCATCATCAAGGTAATCAAATTCATCATTAGATATACTGACATCTTTTTTAACATAATAACTTCTCTTAACTGACTCACCTTTGTTCTCCTTATATTTATCTTTTGAAACTTTGACAAGACATCTTGAAGCATAATGACCAATCTTTTCACAATTTAAACATTTGAAAGGTAACTTACCTTTGTATTTTCTAGTGCCCTATTTCAATCTTCTCACAAAGTTTGCTTCCACATCATCAACATCGTCCTGATATGATTCCTCATTCTTTTCAGCTTTGCCAACTTTAAAAGCAATCCCATTCTTTGAATCACTTGGACCAAACTCTCGCAATTCAAAATTAGTTAAAGAACCAAACAATTGATCTCTAGAATACTGTTTTAAATTTTGAGCTTCCTCAATAGCAGAAACTTTAGAGCTATAAGATTTAGTAAGAGTTCTTAGTACCTTCCTTACCACCTCATATTCTTCAAAATTTCCACTAATAACTCTAATGGAATTGACAACTTCATCCACTCTATGTATGTAGCTTATAATATATTCATCCTATAACATCCAAAAGGTTTCAAACTTGGTCTTCAAGTTTTGTATCTTTGCTTGCTTGACCTTATCATCTCCTTCGCAGATACTTTCCAGATTTTCCAGATCTTACTAGAAGATTTGAGACTCATAACTTTTACAAGTTATGAATTAGAAAGACAACTCAAAATAGCATACCTTTCTTTTCCATTGTTCTCATATGCCTTGATCTCATCATTAGTGCTCAGACCATTTGTAGGCACAATATATCCAAATTCGATAAACTTCCAAACTCCAAACCCTAGAGAAAAAAGGAAACCTTCCATCCTAGTCTTCTAGAATGCATAATTTGATCCATCAAATAGAGGAGCCTCTTTCTTGTGCACCATCCCAAATCTACCTCAATCGATTAATCTTTCTTCTAAGGAACCTTTCTTTGATACTAATTGTTGAATGCACAAGAAAATTGAGAGTGGGGGGTGAATCAGTTGCTCATTAAAACATCAAAACCCTCTTTAACATTCAATTTTTTATTAACCCCTAAACAATTATACTGATTTAGTATGAAAGTAAATAACAAAAACAACACATCAAAACCATACATAGAAGAGTACTAGATTTATGTGAAAAATCCAAGAAGGGAAAAACCATAGTGAGGATTAACTCACAGTATAAAGTAATTGCAGAAACAAATACAATATGATCACTATCAAAGGGATCACTACCCAAAAGAAAGAAGGTCTCGTTGCCAATGGCTCACTTCCAGATTATAGAAAAGAAGATAGAAGATTGTTACAATAAGAAATCCATCTTAGAGCAAAATTATTTTTTGACCACTACACCACCAATACAATCACACTCTCTCTGAAGAATGTAGATACCTTCTACTCACTGCTTCCAATAGTCTTAGTCTTTAAATTTTTCAATGCACTTTTCACTACATCACAATTCACATCATACACATCATACATTAATCCTCCAAAAACTCAACACATATATATTGTCCTCAACCTTGAAAATAATTTACAAGGTTGACTATGCACCTTAAATATGAAAATTCAAAATAGGTTGGCACTAAGCATTCCCACGATGGAGAGGAATGAAAGTGGACCACATCACACCTTAACTCAAACCTAAACCCATACATACAAACCACCCCATGCTTCCATAAATACTAAAGCATTTCCACAATTAGTGCAAACACCCAAGGTCAGTCGAACCTGTGTTAACACCATTAAGCATTTAAGTACACACTTCCTTTTATCCAAAGATCACTCATGAACCACACACATCACTTGAATTTTTTTGGAATATTCCATCAACACCTTAAAATCCAAAATATTCCTTTGCAACAACTTTCAGCTAAGAAATGTAATCATCTTGTACACCTAGTTAACCTTCCACATACTGTAGCACATGAATCCAACCTTTCAGAGCACAAAACTTCACAAAATTCAGATTGAAGATAGATATGAGAAATGTAAGCACACCCTCAGATCTGCAAGACCAAAAACCACATTGCAGAGAAATGTAGAGCAAAACCATTTCTCCCAGACAACACTGCTTTCACAGTTCACACACTAGTGAGCACAAATTTTTTGGCACAATGATCCAAAAAATGAAACACTGGATATAACACCTTTGAACTCCTCTGATAAAAATATCTGAACCACACAAGTAGATTGTCAATATAGAAGAAATATGGAGTAGAACCAGAACACCACTCTATTGAATGGACAAGACAAATAAGAGGGGGGCTGAATTAGTTGTACATTAAAACATCAAAAACCCTCATTAACATTTAGAACCCATATCAACTTTATTAGCCTTTAATCTATTAGAATGATTTAGCATGAAAAAAAATAACAAAAATTGAAACACACCAAAACCATGCACAATAGAATACCAGATTTACTTGGAAAACCCAAGAAGGGAAAAAGCATGGTGAGGATTAGCTCACAATAGAAAGTGATTACAACACCAAATATAATAGGCTCATTGCCAGAGGGCTCACTTCCTAGAAGAAATAAGAGCTCACTACCAATGGCTCACTACCACATTAGAAAAAAGAAGAAAATAAGATTGTTATAGTGAGAAATCCATCTCAATGCAATAGAAAAGTACACCACAACATCACCAACACATTCATAGCCTTTTTGAAGATTGCAGACACCTTCTTCTCATTTCTTCAATTAGTCTTACTCATTAAAGCTTGAACTACACTTCACAAATTCACACTTCACAACTCTATAATTCACATCACACACTCTACACTTCTTTGTGATCTCATCCTTCATCAACACATTACTTATTTATACCTTCTTCAATCTTGAAAACATTCTCCAAGATCGGCTATGCGCTTCAATCATACAAATTCAAATTAGGTTGGCACAAAAACATGCCCACGGTAGAAAAGAATGAAGGTGGACCACATCACACCTTAACTTGGACCTAAATCCACTCTACATGCCACACCATGCTTCCAAAATCATCAAAGCAAATCTGTAATTAGTGTAAACACCTAAGGTTGGTCGTACCCATGTAAACACCATAAAAAATTTAATTACATGTTTCCTTTGATCCAAGGATGAATCACATACAACAAATATCACTTGAACACAATCCAAACTATTCCACAAACACCCTAAAATTCATCAAATTCCTTCGCAACAACTTTCACCTGAAGAACAAAATCATCATGTTCACCCAGATAAACTTCCACACACTGTAACTCAATAAATTAGCTTACGGAGCACCAAACCATGAAAAAATTCAACTAAAGGTAGATATGAATCTTAACATCATACTTCCAGAACTACAAGACCAAAAACCAAACTGTGAAGAAATGTAAAGCAAAACCATTTCTCCTAGACACCACTGCAATACAAATTTCTCTACACAACAATCCAGACCAAGAAACTTTGGATATAACATCTATGAACACTTTGGATCAACATATCAGAACTGCACAAGCAGATCTTCAACACAGAAGAAATGTAGAGAAAAAACAAAACACCATTTTGTATGCTAGAACAACTCTACAACACACTGTTTCCTCTTTTATTTAAATTTTCTCAAAAGCACTTGGAAACCAAGCACCGGGGACATATTCTCATCATCTTCACCACTTCCTCATCAACATCAAAATAACTGCAACACAAAAACTCAACCAAACAACATCCATAGATAGAAGCTTATCAAATCAACACTAGAGGTTGAAACCAATAACACTTACTAATGACAACATAATGAAACTAATCAAAGCAATATCACAAATTTTCAACCATCACAAGTTGGCATCACTGAAAACACAAACATAATATTTTTGACATCAATGACAACACTGACTACTCATACTTGCAATAATATCCACCTTTACCATTGATGGCAACACAGGATGTGAAAAACCATCAATAACAAATATAACAACTTTGATCATCAACATATTGCTCCATTACCAATTCTTATTCTTCTTTTTTCTTCCCCTTACATCATACTCTCCTTGTTCATTTGACTCTTTCTCCCTTTTTCAAATGATCCTTTTTCACATTACTTTCTCTCTCCCCCTTTGACATTAATGGAAAAGTGCAACACATTTGCATCACTTTCCCCCTTTGACATCAATCATACTTGTACCTACTCACTGTTGCTCTACAAAATCTTTTCCTTTTTACTGCTCTGCATACTCCTCCTTAGGAGCACACAACTCCAACAACAACTACACATCTCCTTTGACACATCTAACAAAGGACAACACCAACCTGCACCAACACTTACTCCCCCTGATTGTAACAACCAACAAAGCCACTACCTACTCCTCTTGAGAGGTAGCCTCCAACATCAGTCTAAAATAAGGAATGAATCTTGGGATGCACTGGATTGATGCATATACTTATGCATCTAGTTCAAAGAAGGAGGGGAAATAACCCCTAACTTATCCTGGAGATACTCAAAATTATCCTTTGAAAGAGCCTTAGTAAATATATCAACAACATGATCCTTTGTAGGAACATACTCTAGCCTCACTTCATTCTTTGCAACCTTCTCTCTCAAAAAGTGATATCAGATTGAGATATGTTTTGTCCTTGAGTGCATCACAAGATTCTTTTAAGTGTTAATAGAAATTGTATTTTCATAGAATATAAAAATTGGTTCATCATATACCACTCTGATACCCTTCAAGGTTTGACTCATCCATAACACTTATGTGCAACAAGATGCTATTACAATATATTTTGCCTCTACAGTAGATAAAGAAACTGAATCTTGCCCCTTGCTTAGCCAAGACACCAATCTGCATCCAGGAAAGAATGCACCACCATGTGTACTTTTCCTATCATCCACACAACCTGCCCAATCTACATCTATATAAGTTCTCAGAGAGAAATCAATATCCTTTAAATACCACAAACCATATTCTAGAGTTCCCTTCAAGTATCTGAATATCCTCTTCACTACTGCAACATGTGACTCTCTGGGATCTTCTTGAAATCTAACCACATGAAAAATTGCATGCATGATATCCAGTATAGTAATAGTTAGGTATAGAAGTCCTCCAATCATTGATCTATACTTGCTCTTATCAGCCTTAGGAGATTCATCATTCTTACTCAACTTGCAACCAATAACCATAAGGGTACATACCAGTTTATAATCCTCCATTCCAAACCTCTTCAACATGTCCTTGACATGCTGTGATTGTGAAATAAATATACCTTTCTCTATTTGATTGATTTACAGTCCAAGGAAGAGATTCATCTCCCCAAACATATATATCTCAAACTCTTTTTGTATTTCTTCTACAAACTTCTGACACATAGCTTCATTTCCTCTAAAAATTATATCATTAACATACACAACCACAATCAAGATTTGATCTTTTTCAACTTTGAAGTAAAGATTACTATTTGTGGTACCTTTATTGAATCCTTATTATATCAAGTACCTATCCAACCTTGCATACCAAGCTTTGGGAGCTTGCTTCAATCCATATAATGATTTCTTCAATCTACAGACCATATCCGATTTGTTTGATAATTAAAATCCTTCCGGTTGTTCAATATATACTTCTTCCAATTCACCATTCACGAAATTAGACTTAACATCCATTTGATAAAATTTGAAATTTTTATGTGCTGTAAAATCCAAAAAAATCCTGATAGCTTCCATTCTTGTCATTAGAGAAAATATTTCCTCAAAATCTATTCCTTCTACTTGTGAGTCGCCCTTACACACACACCTTGTCTTGTTTCT
The DNA here is from genome assembly GCA_007115665.2 of Sequoiadendron giganteum. Lineage (NCBI taxonomy): Eukaryota > Viridiplantae > Streptophyta > Pinopsida > Cupressales > Cupressaceae > Sequoiadendron > Sequoiadendron giganteum. The sequence goes on along the minus strand of CM021101.1, from coordinate 72,294,297 downwards.
CACCACTTCTACATTCTCATTCAGTTTGTTTCAGAATACCCACTTAGTTCCAATTACATTCTTGGTTGTTGGCCTTGAAACAAGTTCCCAAGTTTGATTATTCTCAATTTGCATTAGTTCTTCTTCCATAGCCTTGATCCAATACTCATCCTTGCATGCTTCAATCACTGTTTTAGGTTCAACTTTAGAAAGTAAACATAGATTTACTTGTTCTTCAACCATATAAACTTTTCTCCTTGTTAAAACAACTTTTCTTTTGACGTGCCAATGATCTGATCTTCAAAATGATTCTTTTGCACATACTTAGGAGTCTTAGGGATCCTTTCCAGAGCTTCTTCCTCTTCAATATGTACTTCTTTCTCCTTACCTTCATTTCTATCATTTTATGTACAAGAGGAATCATTTCATTCATATCTATCTATCACCACCAAGTTCTTTTGTAGGTCTTCATCCACTTTGACACTTGCACTCTAAAAAATCTTCTTTAGTCTCTTGTTGTAGCACCGGTAAGCTTTGATTCTTGTAGAATATCCAACAAAGATAACTTCATCATATCTTGTATCAAACTTTCCTAAATTTTCTTCATCTCTTCTAATATAGCACTTGCTTCCAAACAATTTGAAGTATTTGACAGTAGGAATCCTTCCATACCACAACTCATAGGGAGTCTTTGCACTGTTTTTTGTCTCTTAAACTTTGTTAAGAGTGTAGATTACAATATGGATTGCTTCTCTCCAAAAGACTTTTGGTAGGTTTTCCTCTTTCATAATTGCTCTTGAAGCTTCCTGAATAGTCCTATTGTTTCTTTCAACCACTACATTCTGCTGAGGAGTCCTAGGGGTAGATAAAAGCTTCTTTATTCCATGATTTTTATAAAAAACTATTAAACTCATTGTAGGTGAATTCTCCACCTCTTTCAAACCTAAAAAAAATGATTTTCATGTCCATTTCATTCTCAACCATAAATTTGAATTCTTTAAATTTATCTAGGGCTTCATTTTTTTCTTTGAGAAAAGTAACCCAATCCATTCTAGAGTAATCATCACTTAATAGCATGAAATACCTATCGCCTTGAAAACTTCTTACTCTGGTAGGATGAAAAAGCTCTGTATGCACTAGCTCCAATGTTCAAGTAGTAGATTTTTCTTTGAATTTGATACTTCTTCTTGCTTGCTTCCCAATCTAGCATTCCTTGTAGACAACATTGATAGGCTTTGTAATCTTTGGTAGATATCTCATGGTTGGAATTGAAACGATCCTTACTAGGCTATCAAAATTGATGTGACACATCCATCTATGCCAAAGCCAAATTTTGTTGCACAGACTATTTCCATTGCACCAAAGATCGACCTGTTAATGCCTAATACAAGCGCCAAAGTTAATAAATCCATTAGAAGCAGTTAAGACATGCCACAAAATTGAGCAATACGTTGCACAAAACAAAGAGACTAAGGGAACACAACTTGAAAAAATCCCCCTAGTGCAAGTGAGGGGTTCAAACCCGTGACCCAGGCTTTGATACCAATTGTTGCACAGACGATTGTCATTACACTAAAATATCGACTTGTTAATGCTTGATACAACCGCCAGAGTTAATGAATCCACAAAAGGTGGTTAAGCTATGTCACAAACTCGAGTATATTGCTTCAAAACATAAAGAGACCAAGGGTGCACACCTTGCAACACTTTCATTAATATGAGTTATAAAGCAATGACCATCAATACCTTTAAGATGATAAAAAAATTCCATTTGTCCTTCTTCCAACAACAACCATAGTTCTGAAGCCTTTTTGATATCACATGCATCATCCTGAAACATAATATTATATCCTTTGCTACACATTTGTCCAAAACTCAAGAGGTTATGCCTTAAACCCTTGACATAAAGAACATCATCTGTATTATGCTTTCCATCAAAACTAATTGAACCTTTTCCACATATCTTAGTAGATGTATCATCACCAAACTTAACAAGACCTCCTTAATACTTCTCAAGTTTAAAAAACTTATTTTTGTCACTAGTCATGTGATTTGAGCATCAACTATCAACAATCTAGTAGTTCTTCTCCTCTCTAGCAGGAAAGGCAATCACCATAGCATTATGATCTACTTCCAGAGCACTTTCCTTCACACACCTCTTAGAGTTAGAAAAATTAGATTCAAATTTCATAGCCATGAACAAGCATTCACTATCCTCATCATTTGCATAGTCAAATTCATCATTAGATATACTGGCATCTTCTCTAAAATAATATCTTTTCTTAATTTTTTTACCTTTGTTCTCCTTATTCTTTTCATTTAAAGATTTGTTTGGACATATTGAAGCACAATGACCTATCTTTCCACAACTAAAACATTTGAAAGGTAACTTACCTCTGTACTTTCTAGTACCCTTTTTCATTCTCCTCACAAAGTTTGCTTCAACATCATAAAGATCCTCTTGATCTGATTCCTCAGTCTTCTTTGATTTCCTATCCTTAAAAGCAACCAACTTTTGCATTACTTTAACCAAACTCTCTTAATTCAAAAGTAGTTAAAGTGCCAAGTAGCTAATCTCTAGAGTAATTATTTAGATTATGAAATTCCTGAATAGCAGAAACCTTATGACTATAGTATTTAGGAAGAGTTCTCAGTACCTTCTTTACCACCTCATCATCTTCAAGATTTCTACCAAGCCCTTTAATGGAATTGACAACTTTGTCCAATTTCTACATGTAGCTTGTAATGTTTTCATCCTATGACATCCACATATTTTCAAAATTTATCTTTAGATTTTGCATCTTAGCTTGCTTAACCTTATCATCTCCTTCATAAATTCTTTCCAGATTTGTCCAGATTTCTTTAGTAGTTTTCAGATTCATAACTTTCACAAGTTCAATATTAGAAATACCACTTAAAAGAGAATACCTTGATTTACCACTGTTTTCATAGGCCTTGAACTCATCATCAGTACTCAGACCATTTGTAGGCACAATGTAATCAGTCACAATAGACTTCTAGACTCCATATCCAAGGGATATAAAAAAACCTTCCATCCTTGTCTTCCAGAATGCATAATCTAATCCATTAAACATAGGAGCATCTCTCGTGTGCGCCATCCCAGATCTACCTCAAGTGATTAAGCTTTCTTCCAAGGAACCTTACTCTGATACCAATTATTGAATACACAAGACAACTGATAGGGGGTGAATCAGTTGTACATTAAAACATCAAAAACCCTCATTAACATTTAGACCCATATCAACTTTATTTTGCTAGGTAAATAGCTACTAAGGGGAAACATCCCGTTTATTAATCATCAAAGATAAAAATTACAAAGATTTAGATACAAGTTTTCCCTCCCACACTAGATACGAGTTTCCTTTGACAACCAACTTGATAGCAACCCCCATTTCCTTTGGGATATTTTATATTGCAACATAAATGCCCAAATATCTGTCTCCCAAAACAACCCACAAAACCTAAAAGAAAATGAAGACAACCCAACACCAATTGCTCCATTTCTCCACATTTAGAATGGGAGCAAAGTTGCATATTAAATTTAACCTCATTCTTCTTCCCTTTCCTCTACACTTTCATCCAGTTTTCCTCTGTCGAGCCACCCAAATCCTCTTCTTCACTATTTGATTGAACTCCCCCAGAAGACATTATTACTGAATTTATAGACAACATTGTCACGAACCACATGTTTTTTTTGGGACAGCGGTGGAGGTTTTACCAATTGCATCACCAAAATTAATGCAATTCACCACTATAGAGGATGAAACCACCAGCTTTAGAGTCACGACTTCCACCATAGACACAACACATTTTGCTTGATCTTCCCCTGCTCCTCCTAATTTTGGCTCCTTAGCATCCAAATGTTTCTTTCTCCCTGATGGGGGGTAGCTTCCTTCCCCACTAAATTTTGCAGTGCCATGTGAGTGTCACCAATGTCTTTAACTTCTTTGTGTATCTCTTCTTGCTCTACCAAATAATGCTGATGGGAAATGCCTTTCCACCAAGTGGCTTGGTTGATACCTCTTTGCTTAGCACATTGGGTAAGAATGTGACCAATGTTGAAGCACCTGTGACAAAAAAATGGTAAACCCTCATAATCTATCAACTGTTTCCAAATCCCATCTTTAGTTTTTAGCGATAACTCAACCAGGAGTGCTCTGGTGGTGTCCATCTCCACTAGAATGCGAGTGTAGGTTGTGTGCATGTAGTTTGATGAATTTTTTTCCACCTCCAAGAATTTCCCCAATACATTACCAATAGCTTCGAAGCACAAATCAAACCTAAATTGTAATGGGAGGTTCAAGAGTCTTACCCAAGTTGGAGTAGCATCAAAAGACTTAGTAAGAGGATTGAAAGAGGGGTGCCATAGTTTCAACATAAGTAGGTGTTGGTCCATACTCCATTGGTAGTCACACAAGATTTTATTCCTATCACGATCATTATCAAAGAGGACCATAAAAAAACAACATGCATAGGGATAGATCTCAACATCGCCATCCAAAATAGGGTGCCATACTTTGGTGATCCACTTATGCAGTGAAGCGAGGCTCAACCAAAACCCTTTGAATCTTTTGAATAGACCCAACTCAGGGAAATAGGCCTCATTTTCTGTCACCTTCATACAGATCATCACATCCAGGAACCCCGTTGGGGAGGTGGAGGCACATTAGAGGGGGAAAATGGGATGTTTACCCTTAGCGTCACCTTCTTCACAAGACAACATTGCCCTCATCGCATCTCCAGAGATAGGAAGAAGCCCTTTTCCGTGAGTATCACCCCCAACCGATAGCCTACCATCATCAAACAACCTTCTTGGATGCCTCAACTTCTGCTGGTAATGTCGTCCCTCAACAAATGTATGCTTAGGACCCCCATCACCTAGTCATTCTCCCTTCACTATGGTTTAAAGGGGCGAACAGGCTTGTGATATTCCATTCACCCATCATCAGACCTCCATAGTGTGACATTGACGAAAACCCTAACAGTCAGGGATGTAGGCATCGCCGCAAAAATGTAGAACCAAAAATTCTTATTATTAATACTTTTTTATAGTATTATTTTGAATAGAACCATATCAACTTTATTAGCCTTTAATCTATTAGAATGATTTAGCATGAAAATAAATAACAAAAACTGAAAGCACCAACATCATGTACAATGGAACACCATATTCACGTGGAAAACCCAAGAAGGGAAAAAACATGGTGAGGATTAGCTCACAATATAAAGTGATTTCAACATCGAATACAATAGGCTCACTGTGGGAGGGCCCACTACCTAGAAGAAAGAAGGGCTCACTGATAGATTACATAAAAGAAGAAAAAAATATTGTTATAGTGAGAAATCCATCTCAATCCAACAAAAAATTCCACCACAACATCACCAACACATTCGTGTTGGGATATGGTGTTATAAACCATTGCATAAATTGATTTATTATAATATTGTAATTAAGTAATTATTTAGTTGTGATGCACCTTGGTGGTGTGGATAGTCACACTAGGTAATTATTTGGGGACCACTTATGTTGTAGTGTAACATTGTATTATTATTATTTATGTGGGAGACATGTGATAATAATTTAATATTGGGGAAATATTAAATAATGTGATATCTTAGTACCCAATATTAAATAAGGGGTTAGTGGTTTTGTGGTACATGGTTTCACCTTACCACTAGTTGTATTTAGTGTGAGCTTGTGTCTATAAAAGAAAACACATGTGTAGTGGTTTAGGTTGGCTGAGTGGTTTGGCTATCATTATTGAGTCTTCTCGAGAGTGCATTTGTGAAGCATGGCGTGTGATGCGTGGATTCATGCTTGGACACATGAGAATGCATTGGAGGGCTTGATGCTTCATAAGTGTTCATTGTAACTCTTGTATTTGCTTCATGGCTGATTAATATGATGGAGTATGGATGCTTTTGGAGGCTGGGTTTTTCCCTCTTGAGGGTTTTCTCAGGGTATATCTTGTGTCATATTTGATGGGTATGTTGTCTATTCTCTTACATGTGGAATTTGATCACTTATTTGCATTGTTATCTATTTTGGGTTATGTGGAAAACTTCATACAAGGGTTGCAAGTTTCCTTACAATTCACAACCTTTATGAAGATTGTAGACACCTTTTGCTTACTGCTTCCAGTAGTCTAACTCATTAAATCTCGCATTGCATTTCACAAATTCACACTTCACAACTTTGAAATTCACATCACACACTCTACACTTCTTTCTGCTCTCATCCTTCATCAACACATTATTTATTTATACCTTCTACCTTGAAAACATTCTCCAAGGTCGACTATGTATCTCAACCGTACAATTTTTTTGGGATATGGTGTTGTACACCATTACATAAAATGATTTATTATAATGTTGTAATTAAATAATTATTTAGTTGTGATGCACCTTGTGGTGTGGTTAATCACACTAGGTAATTATTTGGGGGACCACTTATGTTGTATTGTAACATTGTATTATTATTTAATGTGTGGGAGACATGATAATAATTTAATATTGGGGAAATATTAAATAAAGTGAAGTCTTAGTACCCAATATTAAATGAGGGGTTAGTGGTTTTGTATTCACATGGTTTTGTGGTATGTGGTTTTACCTTACTAGTAGTTGTATTTTTTGTGAGCTTGTGTCTATAAAAGAAAACACATGTGTAGTGGTTTAGGTTGGCTAAGTGGGTTGGTTGTCATTATTGAGTCTTTTTGAGGAGTGCATATGTGAAGCATGGCATGGGTTGTGTGCATTCATGCTTGAAAACATGAGGATTCATTGAGAGGACTTGATGCTTTAGAGGTATTAATTTTAACTCTTGTATTGCTTTATTATTGAATAATATGGAGTATGGATGCTTTTGGAGGTTGGGTTTTTCCCTCTTGAGGTTTTTCTCAAGGTATATCTTGTGTTATCTTGTGGCTTGTCTATTTGATATATGCATTGTGGTTACTTGTATGCATTTTTATCTCTCATGGGTTATGTAGGAAATGGATTAAGATTGTGGGTTGAATGCAATATTTCCTAACAAGTGGTATCAAAGCTTTCATGGTTGAATTTTTGTTATAACCCTAGTTTGAGAGTTTTTGCAAAGTTGAAGCCATGGACATGCATGTAAGGTTTGAGGAATTACAAGATATGGAACACATGTTGTAGGTGTTTTTATGAAGATTTAGGTTTTTGGGTTGTCAAGATTTATTGGGTTTATTGTAGATTTGAAATTTTCCAAATTTGGGTGAAAGAGGGTTTCTTGGTTTAAGTTTTCATATGAGGGTTTTGTAGGGGAATTTTCATAGATGAACTCTTGAGACAAAATGGACCTCATGGTTGGATTCAAGTTGGCCAAGAGACGAAAATTGACATAAAATTCAACCTATTTAGGAAAAGTTGATTTTTTTTTTAGTCGTATGGCCTTTTCAGTTGCCCAATTCGGCCTACCGTAGGAAAAATATTTTGAAAATAGTAAAAATTTTGAAAATGATTTTCTGTATAAATATTTTTATTTGACCTACAAAATCCAAATTAAAAAATTATTAGAAAATCGCATAATAAAAGATTTGAATTTTTTTTTTGGGGGGGGCCGATCTCCCTCACTATGCTTTGGTAAATTTTGCCACATTTATGTTCAATTTTGTTATCTCCATAGGGTTGGTATCCACTACTCGTTGAACCAAGAGATGACCAAACACTTGGTTTGGATTACTAATTATAGCAGGTCTTTTATCATGGGGATACAATGACCAAATAAGCAAGGTGGCTTCGTCTGGGTTGTACCCAGATCCTGAATACATTTTATCACTTGCTTCTTCTGTGAAGTTCATTGTTGTATCCCCTCTTTTTCTGAAGCTATCAAATACAATTGAAGACCTAATATCCCACCCTGGCAGGAGCAACACTCTAGCTTCTTGAAGCAATTCCCTACCTCTTTCAGGAGTGATGGACTCCATTTCCTTTTCTACCTCCCTTTTCAATTCCTCCAGAGCGGTTGCCTCATGTTCAGGAGTGATATCTTGTATCTGTTGTCTCATTTTTCTGCCTTTGTATTCATAAACAAATGATTTAAATTCAGAAGATTTAACAAAATCACAATCAGAAATAAATTGTTGTCTAGCCCTGACCCTCACATCATCAGATAGTTCATTTGATGCCTCCAATCTTACAATATTCTTCTCTTGAGGGGGCTCATACTGTGCAATCACAGGAGCACTGATTTTTTTGACCTGCTCACCCTCTTCATCACCCTACTCTTCTTCACTTATATTAGTATCTACAAAAAAACATACCTCAGGAGTAGGTTGTGAAGGTATGTAATCCAAGGGCTCTATGTCTTCAGCTTGTACTCCTGAATAGGTTGCATGAGGTGCATCAAAAACAACTGGGGGAACATCCTTAACCAGTTCATTGACATGAGCGATGAGTTGCTCAATTCTTGTTAAAGGATCTTGTATCTCACCAAATGCCTTTGAATAAGATGGGACATTTTTTCTCTTCCATTCCTCTGCAAGTATAATCTTGTTATAGGCGACTATTCTTTCCTTGGTGGAAGCCTCATCATGGTTTCTTATGACATATTCGATTGAGAACAAATGTTCATACCTTGATAGCCCCTGCAATAATCTCGCCTTGTGAATAAACCCTTTTGCATCAAATTGTTTCCTTACATCACCTAGAGGTAGGTTGTATTGTGCTAATATACCATCAATTTCTCCATATCCTTCATTAGCAACCACTGTAAAGTCTCCAAAACATAAGGTGTTGGGCATAATTGATTGTTTGTTATGTCCTTTGAGGTGTTTGGAATCAAATTTTTCCAATTGCCTCATAATTTCTAAATAAGCAATTCGGTCAGGAACTACTTGTGGCATCAAGTGTGGAGCCCCTTTGAAGCCATAAACCCTTATCACTGTACAATCAGGGAAAGCATACCAGTCTCCCCAGTTATGATTCACTTTATTTCTCCGGTCATTTTCCATTGGTCTTAAAAATATTTGTACTTCTGGGGATAGGTTATAATTGCACAAATATCCCAACAACTTCATCAATGGTTTTACAAAAAATTCTTCAAAATAAAGGTAATGAGACCTACCAAATTGGTTGTCCCACAATGAAGTCCACATTTGTACAGGTTTAAAATCTCCATTTTCATTTGTATCTTTTATCCTTAATTCTTCACTCCAGACACCTCTGACTTGTCCCTCGTACAATAGCAAATGCATAAGAAAAGAATAATGTTCAAAATTAATATTATCACTATTATTTTTTATCTTTTCAAGCCCTCGATTTAGGGTGTTGGCCAAGTAGCTAGCATAATCAAATGGCCTAGAATCCTTGCTTTGTATATCTGCAGCTAAGACCATTGGGGCAATCGACATGAGAGGCAAAAACTCTACGCCCAAAACCTGACCAACTGAATAATAGTTGTATCGGAAATACTCTTCGAACAAATCTTCATGAAAAGGAGGGTTTTCACTGCTAGAGAGCCTCCTGAGTTGGCCTCCTTCATCCTTGGGCCTATGCAAAGGTAATTTCCATCTCTTATAGCTGGTATCCATGTGGTGATACTCTATCAAGAGATCTTTGACCGTGAATGATAAATTAAGTGAACACTCTAACTGAAATACATTAGAAATGAGATCCCTAGAAATAACAAGCATGTCACCCCCGCCATGTGACTAAATAGTTATTTTCTTGGGGTCATATCTGATAGCAAGATATTTAATTAGCTTTGCATTCACAAACACATTGGGCACCACAATTCTTCCCAAGTTCAACCTCCATGGATTGCTGACTGGTTGAAACCTAAATTGTTTTTAGTAATGGTACATGAAGAGGTCGTACCCTCGTTGTGGTGTCCAAATATCCCCTAAGCCCTTTTGTTTGTCCCATAGTCAATCCATGGAAGGATTCATTTGAGCACTCCTCTTGGGTCTCGGCCCCGACCCAGGGCATTGATCTATCAAGTCTTCATTTAGGAGTCTCTTAGGCTTTTCAGTTTTCTATTTTTTAGCTTTGGGTTTGTTTGTACTCTCTTCCATTATTTGAATCTTAAGATTTTGATGAAAATAGCTTCTCAACTGGGTCTGAAGTACTTATGTGAGTCTCGTTGAGTCGCCTCCACAGTCCACCAGTCTTTGCTGCATCAAAACTCCAAGTTTTTGCCTTTCTGCTTCTTCCCTAAGCGAAATCTTCTAGGATTTTGTAACAACTATGCAATCAACTTGGCATATAATTCACTTCAATTCTGGTTCATAAATGCACCGCATCATGATGCCCTAGGATGTCACATCAGTCTTTCACCAATAGCCACCGTCTCCACTGATGGACACCTATCCTTTGTTCTATCGGTGGGATGCCAGATAATGTTTCCCCGATGCACCATAGTTCCCCTGATATACTTTATGCATTCGATAATTCATGCCCATGGTTATAATTCATGGTTAATTTTGTTGACAACTTGACTCTATCAGTATATTGGGAGAGCACCTCATGAGTTAGGAGTCAGCCTGATAGAGTATTGTTACACCGATACTAGGTTGTGATCTATTTTCATCGGGCCATCGGTGGGACTATGATGGGGGTTCCACCGATGAAGCATTGTTAGGCCGATGGTTTGATTCTATTGAATTTTGTTAGGAATGGGGGAAGGACTACGTCACTACGAAATTTCAAATTTGTTTAATATTTATAGATGCAATGTGAATGTAGGCTATAATATGGATCTTGTCACACAAATTTCTATAATTTGCATTGTTCATAAAATCAAAGTGTGGTATATTTTTGTAATTATTGATAAAATAAGATAATTCATGCCCATGGTCATAAATTATAATTCATGGTTACTTTTGTTGACAACTTGACTCTATCGGTATATCGGGAGAGCACCTTAGGAGTCAGCCCGATAGAGTATTGTTACATCGATACTAGGTCGTCGGCGGGATTGTGATGGTGGTTTCACCAATGAAGCATTGTTAGGCCGATGGTATTGAATTTTAAATAATTTATAAAATATCATCAACTACAGTTTGAATTTGGCATATGATTCATGAAGTACAATATAATATAAAATATCATGGAGACTTGGAGTGCAATATAAAATAAAATATCCTGAACTTGAAGACTTGAAGTGCAATGATTCACAATTTATTTGAATACAATATAAAAAATCATCAACTATTGTTTGGAATATGATTCATGCAGTGCTTGAGTGCAATATAAAATAAGATATCATGAAGTGCAATGATTCACAATTTCAATGTTCATTGAATAGAATATAAAATATCATCAACTACAATTTGGACTTTGGAACAATGGAAACTGATTCAAGAAGTGCAGTAAAAATACCTAAAACTTGCTAATTCTCTTCCATTTCTCAAACAGAGTCAGGGTCCTCAAACCGATGCTCATCTTCAGATAAAGTAAAAGAGTCATCTTGATTCGGAGTCTGCTCTGCACTTTCTTCGGCCTGTGTCTCAAATTCAACATTCATTGTTTGATTTGTGTCAATTTCAATATCATTGTCATCTTGATTTGTCTCAGGCCCACTGCCACTAGTACCACCACCAGTACTAGCGGCTCTTAGAATTGGAGAGCCTGTGTTGCACAACCCGACCCCTCTTCTTTCACATGTGGACCTCCAGATTGCAAGTGCCCTTTCAAAAGGAAATTTTTTGACATTATATGCAATTTCTTTCATCCTCAAGCAATTTTCCAAATTCTTGTCTAGTTTGTTTCTTAACTTTGATTTCAAAAACCCCAATGTACTGAAAAATCTCTCATCCTCCACCAACCCCAATATCATTGTTTGACATAAATCAGTAGGTTTGAAATATTCTGACATCGAACCACACAATATTTCACTTTGACCTAAGCTTGTCCAAACCTTTTTTATTGATCCTGGTTCAAAGGCCTTCTCCTTTCCCATGGAATTAGACTGGTCCCTCATGGTTGTTGCAAAACTCCGACATTGCTTTCTAAGCTTATTTTCATTTAAAATTCCTTCTATTCAATGATGTTGGTCATGACTGGCACCTACAACTAAATCTTGCCTTATGGGCTTACCACACAAGCATCTGTACTCCCATTGGCGCCACTCCATACTCTCTTGTATTTGGATCTAAAGCTATCTTACCTATTGAGGTTGAAATTCCTTCCCTGAGGGTATCTTTAAAAGGTCACATTGACGATGAAGAATACTCTGTATCCAAATTATAGGAGTTAGAATTACTGGATGAATGAAGACAAAAAACACTAGACCATTTGCAAGCATATCAGAATCGTCTTCGTCGTAGCTATAATAGGAAAGTTCTAAATAGAAATTTGGACATTGGTGACTTGGTTTTAATGGAGAATCCCAAGAATCAAGCTAAACGAGAAAATCCAGGTAAGTTTGAACCTAACTGGTTAGGGCCTTATATTGTCACAAAAGCTTTTGGATCAGGAGCGTACCAACTCTCTACCCCTGAAGGAGAGCCACTTTTGTCACCAATCAACAACCTAGATCTGAAGAGGTTCTATGCATAGCTTCTGAGAGTCTTTGTCTTAATCGAGAAAATACAAAAAAATGGAAAAAACAAAAAAATGGTTACCTTGATGAAAACTTGACAAACATGCATCTTTGTAACACCAAAAAATTTGAAAAATTAGTAAATAGTAAAGAGAAATAATTCGTCCAATAGTGAAAACCACTTCGGTGGCGTTATGGATAAGCGCCATGGTGAAAACTTGGCAAACAAGTGCCATATGTAGTCAAACTCGCTCTTTCATCTACCATCATTCCAATCAGAATTTTTCACCATCCCTCATAATAAATGGTTGTCTTATCCATTGCTTGGAACGATTGACATCAAATTCTATTCTGTCACATTCCCCAATCCATCTCGCATGTATTATTCCCGACTGGGGGAAAATCCTTATTTTGTACCATGAAGACCTTGTATATAGCATTACAACATCAAAAAATGTCCTGAAAAAATCGAAAAACATTAGAAAAACTTCAAAAAATAAAATAAAATCAAAACATGTCAGAAAATCCCCAAAACAGAGTCAGAGTTAGTCATGTTAAGTCAGTCGTAGATATAGTTGAACTACGTTGCCTCTGCGATTGGACGTAGGCAAGGCCATTAGTTGATGTGCCCCTGAGGCATTAGGTTTGTTTGTCTAGGTTTGTCATGTAATCACACGCATTAAAATCATGACTCTTTGTACATTCAAAGTCATTGGTCGTGTCAAACTATGAGGTCTCTACGTGTACAACGTAGGCAAGGCTAATCAATTGATGAGCTCCCGAGACCACACTAGGTCAGTCCAATAGGGTTTATCACATTCACTATCACACACATTGCATATCATCAACTTAAGTACATATTTTCAGTCAGTTATGTCAATTAAAGTTGGGTCGAACTACGAGGTCTCTGCGTGTGCAATGTAGGCAAGACTAATCAATCGATGAGCCCCTGAGGCTGCATTAGGTCAGTCCTTTAGGGTATCATCTCAAGTCATACACTGTCAAATACACACACACAATCAAATTAGTCAAGGAATCAAAACAAGCCATGGATCAACAAGGCAAACATCTCAAACTGTCATCAAGTCAATATCAAACACATTGTCAAATTGATCAACTTATGTCTTACCAAGATATGTCTTTCTTGTCAACGGACATCGTCAAATTGACATAGCCTCATGTAGCTTGTCGCATCAACGTCATCAGGCTCTAATGTCTTATATGACACATGTCTTTCTGAAACCAGGCTTTGTCATGCCTTACATAGATAGTCACCAAGTCGAAATCAGACTCAATGTCTTATGCGGTATGTGTCATTCCTCACATTATGCTATGTCGAACATCAAACAATCCTACAAGATCAAGTTTTGGCGAATACTTTTATTTGGCTTTATGACTTTATATCTTATTTTGTCTTATATTTCTATTTAGTTGTGCATAATTCCAGTTACTAGCTTTCTCGAGGATGTCCCTTGAAGGATTTAGAGAAGCAAGGATGTCTCAGGACTCTTTTTCTTTGGCTGTTGTCTGCCAACTGTCTTTTTAACTTTGGTTTTTGAGTCATGTTACTAGTTTTCTCCAGGATTTCCTATCAAGGATTTAGAGGAGCAATGATGTCTTATGACCCATCTTTTATTTGTTTGTTGTATGTGGTTTGTTAAGACAAAACGACTGGGGCAATTTTGTCCTTAGTATGAGTTAAGACACTCCTTGTCTACGACTGTTTGTTTTTCGCAGATGGATGACTTTGTACACTATGGTCTATCTCATATCATGGTGTGTACTATCCATTTATGTCATGTCTCGCCCGATGATGATAAAAAAAACAAGCTTAGCATATCTGGAAAAATATCAAAGATCATATGGTTTTCAATCAACCACCTTCGTTATTTCTTACTAACATTCTGAAATTATTCGTGCTAACATTTTTTTTTTTTGACATAATGATAAAGTCCTGTGACACAACAAAAACATTAGATAATCTGCATATGGATACATTCTATAAGCATTTCATATAGTTACATTGCATTTCAAACGAATAGGAGCATTAACATCTTCATTGCATATCTACAAAATCATTGCATAATAGGCATTCCATCATCATAAGGTACATAATAGAAACATTACATGCATTTCACCATCACATATAAATAACATCATATAGAACATTGCATTCCATTATCATAAGTAAATATAGAATCATCATAACATCATAGACTGCATAAACACATCACATGTAGAAACATTCATTCATAACACATATACATACATCATCTAGGAAACACAATCATATAGAAACAATGCATCACCATAAAATAGAACTGCATATCATATAGAAGCCGCCAAAAATCATATATATATCACTCAAAATAATGTGTCACAGTACAATGTCAAGATGTATCCATAAATAAAAATGAGCTCATGGGCTCTCTCATCAAAATATAATGTCTACATATATAACAGTGTCAGCGTGTCCCACTACCGCTACTGTCATGTGGTGAAGGTGGAGGAAACTGCCTCAGAGGTACTCTCTATGAGGTGGAAGGCCTATCATATGGACCTGTCCTCGGTGGTCCTACCACACCCTCTACACTCTGTGTCCTGGTTTGACTCCTGCTTTGTGATCTCTGGCTGCGAACCTCTAAAAAGCTAGGAGCTCGTCTCTCTGCTGGCACCACTGACTCATATAGATCCTTGTAATAGGTAGCCCTCTCTACTGATCTGACTAGCTCGCGAACCATACCATCAGATGAAGTGCCACTACAAAGTCGTGTAACCTCTATGAATTGCTGCTCTATCTCCTGTCTCCGAGCTATGGCCTGATCTCTCTCCATAAAAGCACTGTCTCTCTTTATCCGCACGACATCTAGCTCTGTTGTGACCAGTCTCAATCTCTCCTCCAAAGCCTCCCTGTCACTGTCCCTAGGAGCCTCCTCATCCCATCTCCCCTCTATAATCTGATCTCAAAGCTCTCTCTCTTGCTCCTCCATAGGTACCTCCTCCTCAATATCATCCTCCCCATAGCCTGCCAAAATACCAAGAGGATCAATATCCACATCAACTTCCTCCTCCTCTGCAAGGTCCTCTCCACCAATCTCTACCTCTGCATGCTCCTCTGCTACTGCCTCCTCGACAGCATGCTCATCTCCAACCTGTGCCTCTGCTCCACCTCCAAGGTCCAACATCAGTACATCCTCCACCTCCACCTCTCGAATAGGTGATAGTCCACCTACTCGACCACCTCTCCGACCTCGTCTACCACCACCACCTCTACCATCATCACCACCACCCCTACCACCACCTCTCCCTCTACATCGCCCTCTCGGCTTTGTGCCTTGTCTCTCAACTGGTGTCGGCTGGTCTGGATCTGCGTACGAAATCGACCAATGCTCGGCCCACCATGTGTCAAAGGTAGTTGTAGTCCCATGATCTGCTACTCCATCTCTCCAACCC
Organism: Sequoiadendron giganteum; assembly: GCA_007115665.2. Classification (NCBI taxonomy): domain Eukaryota; kingdom Viridiplantae; phylum Streptophyta; class Pinopsida; order Cupressales; family Cupressaceae; genus Sequoiadendron; species Sequoiadendron giganteum. Next base: position 72,278,339 of record CM021101.1, on the reverse strand, counting down.
CATTGTACAGGCTGTAGTGCCTGAATTTATGCCTCTGCAATAGCAACTGGAATCATAGGCCCCCAATATGGAACCTTTCTGGATGAACGAGCAAACTCTGCTCTACCTCGAGGCTCATCCTGAACCTCTCCAAATTGTCTCAACACCTAATCCGACAGATGTCTCTCAATGATATGCACACTCGAAACAGTCCTCCCAATCAGGTATTGTGTCTATCTGCAATATGGTAAATGCCTATCCTCGTCAAACCATCGCTCACAGTCCATGTATGGTCTCCAAGTGAACTGATCTAAAGTATCCAATGCATGTCTCCAAAATCCTGTATCCTTCGCATGACTCTGAGTAATGTTTCTTGTGTACCGAAAAACATATGAAAATCTAGCCTCCCACTCTATAGTAACTGGAGGATGAAACACAACTATCATCTCCCACGCCCAAACCATCAAAAGAGTAGTACCACAGCTCATCGACTGTGCGTTTCTATACACTATGTCATGTAAGTGGAAGTATAACATGCCCAATAAGCACGGACCCCAGGCATACACAATCTCTCTCTCTCCAGCATACCTACTAACATCTCTCCCACCCAACAAGAAAACCATGACCCCATCGGTCTGGAAGTACTATAGCCCCTATCAATGTGCATAGGATATAGTCGATCCTCTCATATCTATCTACCAAAACTGGCCATTTGATCTCATAATGCTCAATACCTAGCCTACTAATATCATTATACTGATTAAATCTGGCAAGCTCGCTAAATCCACGTTGGGTATCATACATCACCCGCTCTCCTCTAATAGGAAGTCTCAAAATCCTGTAGACATCCTCCAATGTGACTGTAGCCTCCCCAATCGGTAGATGAAACGATGGTGTCTCTGAATGCCATTGCTCACACAATAGAGTCAACATCCCTTTGTTTGCCCAAATTGTGGGCATCGCAAGAACATGATGAAGACCGAGTCTCCACAATAGTCGTGTCTCCACACTAACTAGCGAATCTATCAGATCGAAGGTATCAAGATGTGACTCCCGAGTATAAATAGGATCTAACACAACCTGCATTTCAATCATGATGTCAAGTTTTTCAAGTTTTTACTTATAATTTTTTTCAAAAACTTTGCCAGCCAAATGCGGTTCACTATAGCAAATGCGGTGCATTCATACAAATGCGTTGCAACACAAAGCATTTGCATCGCATATTTTATATGCGTTGCACAGTTTCATTCCATTTTCCAACTAATGCAAATGTGGTGCATTTTTTATAACCTGTCTACCTGATGCATATGCGTTTCATCAAAGCAAATGCGTTTCACAAACCTACATGTGTACATTTTAAATACAAATGTGATTCATACATACATATGCGGTGCATTTTATAACATATGTGATGCATGCCTAAAAAGACCTATCCTAGCCTAGGTGTGATTTAACATATGTGTCGTTCCGCAAGCAAATGCTTGCGTATGATTGCATATGCGTCGATCTCGAAAGACCGCATGTGCAAATTAAAGTTTGGTTGCCTAAAACTACGTGCAAAAATAAATTTCAAGGGCTCATTTTCGGGTACATACCGGTGGTCCTACGTCCGCTGGCTGTCTGAAGGTTTGGATCTGATAACCTCGATGCACAATGTATGGAATGAGAGCCATCTTCGTCCAATACTTAGAGAAAAATCTCAGTTCTTCAACTCTTCCGAGTGTAAATGAATTGGTTTTCAACCTAATTTCTATTTATACCTAGGGTATGGGTGGCATTTCTTCTGACCTTGTCTATTGGTCGCGTAAACTTTTGACTTCTACTGACCCGTGCACGTCCCTAACACTTCCAAATTCAATTCCGTCAACTTCGAAGCATTTTTTACCATCAAATTGATTTATCGGGAATATTTCTTGATTTTTTTATTTTATTTTAAATTTATCAATTTTCCCAAGGGGGCATACCCTAACCTATTTCATACTGGGGCATGATCGGGGCATATTTTCTTTGACACAATGCCGAAATGACATTGTATCAAAGAGGGGCAAATTGTAGACACCGAAAACTGGTCTAGGCCTGCGAGCATCACTTTCGACATAATTTTCTAATATCCACGGTCATGATTAAATAATGTTTATTATTTAATTACCTTTCTAACACATCTTTCTTCTATTAATTAAATACCTCTTTTTAATTAATTCATTAATTCATTATGACCCTTTATTCAACTTGATTAATTAAATAAATCATTATTTATTTAATTATGTCGCTAACTAATTAATTCTCCTTCTTAAATAAATAATTTATTATTTAATTACCCTTTTGTCACATTTCAACTATAATTAAATATTTATTATTTAATTATTCAATTAATCCTTTTCAACAGTTAATTAAATAGATTATATTATTTATTTAATTAATTCATTTCAATTTTGAATGTTGAATTAAATTAATATTTAATTCATTATTAATTCTTTATGTCACATTCTTCTATCATTTAGTTGACTAATCATTCACTCAACTTCTGATTCAAGATCTATTTTAAATTCGTCAATTATCTCTGGGTTCGATATCTTATCGTCTCTGCGAGAGGACTCTCTGTCACAACCAGTCAGTTAACTAGTTCTGACTCATATGCATGAATGTGTTTATTAATTAAATATCTTTATTTAACCAATTAATTCATGTGTGCATTCAAATGGATTATTCTTCGAGTTCTAACTTTGTCTTTGTCATTCAAAGTCTATATCTTCTATTTTCGGAGACTCTTAACTGAGGATTAAATTGTTCATTTAATCTAGAACTCTTGTTCTTTCTATTTTCGAATAGTCTAGACATAAGATTAAGGTATCGTTCTAATTTAATATTTATCCTGCAGAATTTTCTAACTCACGTCCTATTTGACACAAAACTCACATCGCATGACATTCATCAATCTCGTCCGTCGATCTCTCTTTTGAATCTGAGTCGATCGTTCGAAAACCCAAAATCTATAAAATGGCCTGTCATTATCATTATTCCTCCTCCTAAAATCAATACTTTTGAGAAGAAACTTAATCTTCGATATTTTGCTTAGACATTCAACAAGGTTATGCTTGCATCAATACTGAAAAATCTGAGGGCAAGAATACTAATATAGCAAAATGGAGAAGGACAATCGAGATAATTCGAAGAAGTGGACGCATATTCGGTGATATCTTTTCAATTATTTGTGTTATTGTTTTATGTTCATTTACTCATTTTTTATTGTTTTTGATTTAGATTATTTGTTAGATTTGATCATCTTAAATCTTTTGCAACAATTCTCTAGAAAATCTATGTTACAACAATGAAAAAATTATCATATTTTAAGTGTAAATATATCATTTTTATAAAATTGAAATGGTGAAATTTGAATCAAAATCAATACATTATTTAAGTTGATTTAGATAATGTAAATTATATAGTTTAAATTTTGATATTTTATAACAATTTTTAATATAGGATGTTTAGATTCTTTTCTGTTTATCATACAATTTTTTAATAAGAATCATTTTAATTAATCCAAGGCTTATGTCTTAGATTTTAAAGCATTGTTGGCGTGACAATTGTCACATTATCACTAAAACATTTCAAATGAGTGTAGTGAACCATTTTATAATCACTTTGTCATAGACCATTTATCCATGTTTCTTAAACTTATTTATTTGGGTAATGTATAGTTGAAAGTTCAAAAAAAGAAGTTGTAGTTTTATATAATTAATATATTATTTGAAACTCGACAAGGGGTTTGTGGGGGTGGCAATTTAATGATTGAGGGTAAGATAGATTCTTGATTGGATGGGATGAGATTCATTATTTTGAAAGAATTGTGCATTTATGTATATTTATGGATAGTGATAGTAGTGGGATATTAAGGACCGATCATGACATTCAAGTTTTTTTATGATAATTTCTCAAGTGGTTTGATGGAATCCCCATCTAGGGACATGTGTGAGAAGTTAAAAAGGTGAAGGCTATGAAGAGGAAAGAGCTCATGATGGAGAAGAAGGGTTGGTCCAGAGGAAGTGACAAGTTTATAGAGAGGAAATGATAACATATTTATGATGTTTATGGAATAGGAAGTTACAAACGAGCATAATTAAGGCACTAGGTGGTGTGCATATGGGAGCTAGCTAAAGATCTTGACAACACTCCCTATGTAGATACTAGGTCCATCATGGAAAACTTGCTATTGGATCTAGGCCATATGTGGGGGCAAAGGAATGTGTTTGATATGGCTCAAACTCTTAGTTGCACTTCCATCCTATCAAATGTTGCTGATTTTTTTCTTCTCCATGATGATATTGAAGAGGCCATTCATCAAGCCAAAGTGTATTTCAATAGTATTTTGGAGCATCTTCACGCAACAAAGCAAAAACATATTTATTTGCAAAGGGTTGTAGAAGAGATAACAAAATGGGTCAAGGTCTTCCTTATGGTGGATGCTATTCCTACATTCTCAACATGTTATTACAAGGACGAGTCATACGATGTGACAAAGGTATTTCCTTTAGGTAAGGATGTTTCATGTGAAAATGTAATGAAATGATGAAAATGGTAGGTCGAGGCCTACATAATTTGCCTCAACCCCTAATAGACTATATACTCCCTTTTTTATTTTTGATGTTTGTGGTGGGGGATAATCTATTATGGGATGGGGTTTGAGTGATTTTTGTTATGGTTGGTATGGTGGTGTTGAATGAGCTAGTGCAACGTTGTATGGGTTATGATGCAATGGTTTATAAATGTTTGGTTTGCTTCTTTTTGTATACTCTATTTTTTTATTTACATGAAATTGCTTTTAGCACTCAATTTTTTCTTAAATCGATATCTCATTGGTCCATAGTGTAGATGATTGAACTAGACCTAATGACTATTTACCACTACTATCTACTATCCTAGAATTTAACCCTTTTTTTAAATGATTCCTAAACCTCAACCACATACACATACACATATTACACACATGCATATAATTGTTATTAGTGGTGAATATTTTAAAACTATTTAATAATAATATTTGTTTTTAATTAAAAAATCAATGAAAATGTTATATATATATTTTAAAACTATTTAATAATAGTATATAGTTTTAAACTACTCACCACTAATAACAATTATTAAACATTCTAATTAAATCATAGAAATTTAGTTAATCAAGGAAAACTTGGATGAAGCAAAACAACAAGTGGTTGAACAAGTGGGACATCAAATTGCATGAGTGTCCTGGCACTGGCACCAATAGTGAAATAAAAAACTATGTGAGGGAAAAATTTAGGACTGCCATGTGGTCAAATTAGATTGGGCGAAAAAAAAACATATTACATCAAAGAGTTTAACCTAACAAAGGATCATGGAGAAAAAACCTATTTAGGTGCAGCTATTAAAGGGAAGGCGAGGTTGTTAGTTGCGCAATTGAGAACGGGATCGCACCATCTTAGATGCGAGACTGGTAGGTGGAAGATTCCTAAAGAGGCTTGGGAAGAAAGAACGTGCATATTCTGTAATAAGGGGGCGGTGGAAACGGAATGGCACTTCGTCATGGAATGCACAACTTATGAAGATATCCACAATCAGTTCACAAACAGTTTGGGGGTGGACAATATGCAATAGTTATTTGAGGAGGATAAGATCAATCAAACGGCCAGCCTTCTAGTCAAAATCAATAGCAGGTGGTCCGACTTGAAAAAGAGCTTGAAGACAAATTAATTTGTTTGTTTCGGTCCCATAAACTATTTAATCTCGTGGACGTCATTAAAATCTTTCATTCATTCATTCAAAGAAATTGCAATGGGTTCTATTTGAACGAAACAAACATCGCGTAATGAATTTAAGGAATTTTTAAAATTTAAAAAGTGGAAAACATGTGTCTCGGACCCACCTCGATAAGAGCCCAAAGCCATTACAATTTTGTTTTATTGTTGAATATCCATGTGAACATGACGCACTTTAGTTATGAGATTCCTCTGTATCAGTCTCTCTGAAACCCTTTTTTTCATTTCTCTTTAAATTTCTATCTTTTTCGATTGCTAATCGAAGGAGTGTGGAGAATGGCTTTGGCACGCATTTTCAGGAGATCTCAGACCAAACAATTCGCATCTGGATTGTCACAGGTCTTCAAACATCCTTATCATTCGCCTAAATTTATTATGTTTTTTTTTTTTGTGTGGTTTTCAAGCGAATTGTAAAACCCTTCAAATTCAGAACTGTATATGCATTGTGTATATGTTTGCTGGAATCTCAGTTTGCTGCACAGCGAAATGGAGCCTTGTGTGGAGATGTCCCGTTTTTGCAGGGGTGGACAGCTGCTGCAAGGGCCTTCAGGTTGGTTGACTTATTGCTAGCGAAAAAATCTCTTAAATAAACTGATTCAAAATGGCGAACATGTATAAATTATGAAACAAATAATTAATATTTAATTGGTGGGCGAGAACATATGCAGCAAACCTTTTATGATTCTGTAAAGTTAGTACGTTTTTATTAGGTTCTAAAGGCGCAGGGGTCAAATGCTAACCTAATCTCCGGTTATTAGTGGGGCTGACATCAAATCTAGACTGTAGAGAAATAATTTTAGGAGTAATAATGTGGTTGCGGTGAACTGTAAAATTCGAAGAGTCTCGTCTCTGCCACTTAGCAAGAGGGTTTGTACTATCCATCTGGGATGCTAAAAGTATTGATGGAAACTATATTCTAAACCCACTTTTGTGTGAAAAATCTGGATGATTGGGATTCTGTCATAGGAATTTTAATTAATTTTGAGGTGACAGGGAATAACCTAAACTGTTAACTTCATGGATTAAGTTGTATCCCGTGTGATATAATCAACGTCTAGGTTTTCCAGCGCATCCACTGGTGCCAGTATGACTTTTTCTGTTGTCTGTAATAGCCTAAGTGCATGGTGATTTTTTTTGTTTATAACTTTATACTCACTGCCAATTCGTTGAAGGCAGAGAATTTCTGACAACTTTGAATTTTTAAAATCCCTCATTGTACTTTGCAAATCGGCAAATCTTATTAGCTGTAATGGTTAACTGCAGGGGTTTTCTATCGGCGTGGTCTTTGGATCTTATGATGAAGATTGTTATCTGGGAGCATTTTTCTCGCAGGGGGTAGAGGTTTTTTTTAATTAGGTTGCTGTTACTCTTGAGACTGAAATTCTTCTCTGCTGATATCCTCACCCTTGCCAGTTGGAGGATTGCCCTGAATGCCAATGATCTCCTTGGTGGAGGTGGGGCCATCTTTTTCATGATCACTTTACTTATTTTTCTTGTCTCGTAGTCAAGGTTTTTGATTTCCCCAAAGTCTATTGCCAGCTTTGCATAATCTTGTTCATACATGAATCTCTACAAGGATCAGTTGCACCACATTTCTTTTGTTGGGTAAGCTTCATGTCTAATTCGATCAGTGGTGTAGGCAATGCTGTGGGCTGAATAGAATTCTTTGGGATCATACTTTCTTGGCTTGAGCTGAGCAAGCTCCATCTAGGGGGAGTCTATATTATTGAATGTTGAGGTTTCATTTGTTTTATGAATTTGAATCAAGATCAAACAGTAGAATGGAAACTCCTGCTACCACCTACACTATATACACAACTGTTTTGACATTATCATGTCTAAGGGAAAGGAAATTCCGGAGGAGAATATTTAAAGATGGATAGGCATGATTGATAGATGTTAAGATGTTTGTTCAAGTGAATCAAAACAGGATATATACATGAGCACTTTATAGTTTATACCATTAAAAGTAATGGAGTTTTGCAACTCAGCAACATGCTGGTGATGACTATTGATGTCCCAACACAGGAAAATTTGGGTACAGATGTGTAAATTGAGTGCAGAGTTAGTACATGAAAGAATTTTCTATGACAAAAGGATTCCCACTTTAAGTCAAGAATTGGGAAATGTGTATATGGAAAAATCGGAATCCTTTAATGATAGCTGGTTTGGTGAGTCAATTAACATACTGAAAGATCATGGCTTAGATGCAGACACCATTACAATCAAGGCTCTGAGAGTGAAATTTCAAATGCTGTCTGTCATGAGAAGTGATAATGAGATGCCATTCTGGTATCAAAAGTACATAGATGGCATTTAAAATAGTAAGGAATATTTACTATCCCCCTATAATTGTGTTAAGCACTTAATAGAGCAAAAAATGGTCCCGCAAGTTGTTTCTACTTGTCTTTACAAAACCCCAAATTTGAGGTGATAAAATAATACATGGAGTACAATGCAAGAGTAAGAGGAAATGGGAGTTTAAAATCAAAACTTGACCAAAAACAACTACTCAAAATTTCTGCCTGCCCAAATGGCACAAAAACTACAAATAATTTGCACCACATGTCATAGCTCAGAATTAGCTTTCCAATGCTTGTAAAAACACAAAAAAATTAGAAACCAATAAATGGGTAAAAAGAAAATAACCATTTTTGTAAAAGTGCTCCATGAAGCCAAAAAGTGGGGCCTAGGTAATTGATGACATCATGTTGATTCAGTGTTTGAATTGTTGAAGTGGCATTTTGTACAGATGATGTGATAGGGTGTTGTGATGACATGTTGTATTGCTGATGTGGCATTGTTGGCGTGGCAGTTGATGTAAGCAAGGAATATTTTGTAGAGATTGGTAGCCTATTCTTGTGCTATCTAGCACATCTAGGAGTGTTCACTATGGGTGGTTGTGGCACTCCCTTGAGCAACAAGTGGCAGTAATGTGTTGGTGGCATTTGGGTTGTGAGCCAATGGTGGTAGTGGTGACACTTGGGCATTGCCCAAAAAAAGTTATTCTCAAACTGCATGTTCATAGAATAAAATTGGATTTTTTTTGGGGGCTTCTACAAAAAGTGTTACATTTTGATGGTTTGACAGTTGATATATATGTTATTAGGCTTTCTAAATGCACTAACAAACTCAAATTTTCTCTAGCACACTTCCCAAGAAAATTATTTGTAAAAACAAAACCTACAAACTTGCAAGAATGTTAGATTTTGCATTGGATTTTTATTTCAGATGGAATGAAAGGAAAATTTGACTTTTAGGATTCTATGAACACAACAATGGGTTTAGATTTTCTCCAGTACACTCCTGTAAAAGATTGGCTTTTAACATTTAATTGCTTTGGTGTGAGATTTGGAACTAGGCCTCCTGCACAAGGGATGTGTAAAAAACAGGACACCGACAAAAGAATCTGTTAAGCATAAATGCTCAACATTCAAAAGCTTCCAATCTCCATCAATATAAAAATGTTGCAGTGTGGTTGGCTCATCTTGTGGATCACTAGTTGAGGATTCAAGCTGCAGGTGAGGGCAAAAATTGATAAACCAATAGGATATGGGATCTCGGCCTCAATATAAACAAGTCAATTCTTGGCTCTTGCATGGTGCTGGCTTTAGCAAAATAACACCTGTGACATTCAAAGAAATGATGTGACAATCAGATGAATGGTGTAGGACCGTAGGTCATTCTCAGGTTATAAAAGATTTGAAAATACTTTTTAGAGGATCTGTGCCAACAAGGCAAATAAATTGATCTGGCATAGGCACTATGAATTCAGAATATGGCAACACCATTTTAAACAAATCCAGGCAGAACCAATATGGTGCAGACATGATTGGGCATTTAAAAAGGAGGCGCCAAGCTATATAAACAATGGTACAGCATAGTTGGTTGCATTGACCATTTATAATCACAAGCACATAAATGGCATGCAACATTTTGAAGGCTGCCAGAATGGGAAGGTGCATAATTTAAAAATAAAATAAAATAGTCTTATCTGCAATAGCCAAGCCAAACATTGAAGCCATGGTGCAATTGAAATAAAGTCAAGGAAAATATGGTGTAAGCCATAATATGGTGCACAACACCTTACACCTGCATTTTCCTGCAATTAACAAGGTGAAATCAATCCATGAATTGGGGCACTGCTATAGAAGATGGTATGCCAACATTGTAATTTATGCAGAATTGCAGACCATCTATTGGTTGAGAATGTACAGAATTTCAACACACAATAATTGCTTTTCAAAGTAGACTTCCCAACCAATATGATAGTTGCTTTTTACAAGTTTGTTGCAGCAGAAATCGGCTCTTTGAAAGCTGCTTTATTGTGTAACCTGGGGATATATTAGCAACCACTAAATCTAATAAAGTTCGATTACAAATGGCTCTATACAAGCAGTCTTAATTATCAAGATAATCTTCAATCTAAAAATGAGAAGGATTTCATTACGATATCATATATTTCCAATCATCATGATGTTAGTGTTTCTTAGATCAGATTAGATAATATATTATTCAGTAGAAATGCAACACATAAGACAATGAACACAGCAAGATACCCTGGGAAAACCCTCCTACTCGAGGGAGAAAAACCCAGCAATGATTCTCTTATATATGGTAATACAATAGCAGAATTCTGCTTACAAATCAGGCCCAACAATGGCGCCAATGCTTGATAAAATATTTGCCTTCCTTCTTAGTACAAAGGACTGACTTCTTACTTGAATTTGGACTGCTGCCACAAAGATGATGATCTGCTGTTCAAGTATGACCTTCTTCTAGGAATGCGAATTTCTGTTCTGCTGATAATAGGTGCGAACTTGCTTGTTGTTTTTGGATTGCTCTCAATAGCCAAAAATGACCTTGTATATATATCTCCTAGGTGCCTCTTCATTTGGGTCGGCCTTTGATAAATAATAATTAATTACAATTTAAGTCGGCCAACAATAAGTACATAATATGAATCCATATAAGGTCGGCCCATGTTGATATTCACTTAATATATTTTTCTTGGGAAGTGCAGACCGACGCTGTAATAACATCAACACTCTCTCTCAGCTAGGGATGAACTTCCATCTGCACAAGACACATCATATTAAAAAAAATAGAATATCACCTCAACGTGATATTAACCATTATGGCTACTCTCATAGATGGTATAAACTCATCACAGATTCCCTCACGTGATGTTGTCATGGAGTCACACACATGACTTCCACCATAGCTTCTCCCAGAGGGTGGAAACAAGGGCTTTCACCTCAACTCTCTCTCATCAGAGAATTGCATTATCAAGGGCTTACACCTCAACTCTCTCTCATCAGAGAATTGCATTATCAAGGGCTTACACCTTAACTCTCTCTCAACAGATAATTGCATTATCAAGGACTTTCACCTCAACTCTCTTTCAGCAGAGAATTGTATTAACAAGGGCTTGCACCTCAACTCTCTCTCAGCAAAGAGTTGCATTCTCAACAAGGATCACTGATTACTGAGACTCTTTCTCAGTCACGGCTGCATTCTCCACCATACCAAGTTTCTCTCGGAAGTATACAAACTTAATCTTGGCAAGAGGCTTGGTGAGAATGTCTGCCGTTTGCTCTTCAGTGCTGATATACCTCAACTGTATAGCTTTCCTTTGCACCATATCTCTAATATAGTGGTACTTGATCTCAACATGTTTTGTTCTGTCATGAAACACAGGATTGACAGAAAGCTTCACACAGCTTTGATTATCACAGTGTATGATAGTAGGCTCCATTGATTGTCCAAACAATCCTGCAAGGAGCTTACGAAGCCACACTGCCTCACGAGCTGACACACAAGCTGCAATATACTCTGCTTCAGTTGTACTCAAGGCCACTGAAGACTGTTTCCTGCTACACCAGGAGATCATAGCAGTCCCCAAACTGAAGCAACAACCAGAAGTACTCTTCCGATCTGAGACACATCCTGCCCAATCAGAATCAGTAAAACCATGCAGCTCCAAATCCACGTTTGAAGAATATCTCAACCCATATCCAATTGCCACATAAATATCTCAGGATATGTTTAGCTGCTACAAGATGTATTTGCTTTGGTTCACACATAAACTGGCTAAGTGCACTCACTGCATAGCAAATATCAGGTCTAGTGTTAACTAGATACATCAATGAACCAATCAACTGTCTATACATCGTAGAATCCACTGGTTCTGAACTAGCTGCAGCTTCTTTCAACTTATCTAAATTAGTCTCCATGGGTGTAGACATAGGTTTGCAGTCAATCATACCAAACCTTTTGAGAATGTCAACAGTGTACTTCCCTTGACTTAGAATCATCTCATTTGGCTTTTGCCAAACTTCTAAGCCAAGAAAGTAATGCATGAGACCTAGATTCTTCATCTCAAATTCTGAAGCTAATTCCTTCTTGCATTTTAGAATTAGATGTTCTTCACCAGTAATGATCAAGTCATCAACATATAAAACCAAAATTAATGCTTCACCATTTACTACTTTGAAGTAGAGGTTAGAATCTGCATCATTCTTTGAGAAACCCAGACTTGAAAGATACTGATCAATTCTTTCATACCAAGCACGAGGAGCTTGTTTAAGACCATACAAGGCCTTCTTCAGCTTGCAGACATGAGACTCTTTCCCATGCACCTCAAATCCTTCTGGTTGCTCAATGTAAACCTCTTCTTCTATTATGCCATTCAGAAAAGCTGTCTTTACATCCATTTGGTGAATCTTCCATCCTCTAGATGCAGCAATAGCAATGATGGTTCTAACAGACGTGTAACGAGCCACAGGAGCAAAGGTTTCTTCATAGTCAACTCCCTCTTTTTGTGAGAACCCTCTAGCCACAAATCTAGCCTTGTGTTTCTCAATGCTCCCATCAGCTGCATGCTTGATCTTGAAGAGCCACTTAGAAGACACCACAGATTTGTCTTTGGGTCTAGGAACTATATCCCAAACATCGTTCTTAAGTATAGACTGATACTCCTCAATCATGGCATCTTTCCATACTTGTTGACTAGAAGCTTCTTCAACATTTGAAGGCTCTGACTCAATAATCTGACTCATCAAGGCAACATAACTAGAGAACTTGTGAGGTCTCTTGCTTTCTCTGAAGGCTCCTCTTGGAGCTGCAAACCTTTCTGCTTCCTGCATTGTCCTGCGAGCCCAAAGAGGTCTTTTCTTTCCAATCACAATGTCTAGAGGCCCATCAGTAGGATCCAAAGGCTCAGCTGGATCAATATCTTCTTTAGGTTCTGTATCCTCCTTCAGATTCTCTGGAATATGGTCAACTTCCATATCTTGAGGAGGTTCTTCTTCATGAATCTCCATAGGAGTGCCTTTGGACCTTCTATAAGCAACATCTTCCTCAAATGTGACGTCTCTACTAATCTCAATAGACTTCTGTCCTGGAATGTAAATCCTGTAAGCTTTTGATGTCTCACTGTAGCCTACAAGAATTCCTTTCTTCCCAGAAGGTTCTAGCTTTGTTCTCTTTTCCTTTGGAATATGAACATAGACTGGACAGCCAAAGATCCTCAAATGACTAACTTCAGGCTTCACGCCTGAGAATGCTTCTTCAGGAGTTTTATTCTCTAAGATCCTGTGGGGACTCCTGTTTTGAACATAGACGGCTGTTCTTGATGCTTCAGCCCAAAGAGAGATTTGTAAGTCTTGATCATGGATCATAGCTTTCACTGCTTCCACAATAGACCTATTCTTCCTTTCAGCAATACCATTTTGTTGTGGATTATAGGGAACACTGAACTCCCTCTTAATCCCTGCTTCAATACAAAAGTCTCGAAAATGTGCCAGAAGTGTATTCTCCACCATTATCAGATCTCAATACTTTGATCCTCTTCCCAGACAGATTTTCAATCTGTGCTTTGAATTCTCTGAATCTTTCTAATACTTCTTCTGATTCTTTAGATCTCAAGAAATAGATCCAAGTCTTTCTAGAGTAATCATCAATGAAAATAATATAATACAAGAAACCACTAGATGATGCAATAGACATTGGACCACACAAATCAGAATGAATGAGATCAAGAATACATTTAGATCTACTTTCACTGGAATGAAACGTACCTTTTGTGTTCTTGCCTAGGGCACATCCCTTGCATGTACCTTCATGTTCTTGATCGAATTTCGGAAGACCGGTGACCATCTTCTCCATGATAGGTAGAGCACGAAAGTGAATGTGAGCCAATCTTCGATGCCAAAGATCACACATGCTGGTACTGTTATGCACAAGTGCTTGAAGAGGACGAGTGCACAGCGTGTAGAGACATTCATGTCTAACTCCAATCACTTGAGCAGTTTTGAAGCTGGAGTTCTTTGCCCATATAAGAACTTTCCCTTTAGAGAAGGCAACTTGATAACCCTTGTCTTCTAATGCTGAAATTGAAACAAGGTTCCTCTTTATCCCTGGTACGAACAGTACATCATTCAACTCCAAAGAAATTCCAGAATCCAAGTGAAGAGTGGAATTTCCAATCCCTTTTACAGAATATCTAGCATCATCTCCAATAACAACTTGATCACTAGAGTTGCTTTCCATTAAGTTTGAAAGGTGACTTCTGAATCCGGTGATGTGCCTAGAAGCACCACTGTCAATCAACCAAGTGTTAGAGTTAGTAGAAACATTGCTAGACAAGGCTGAATAAAATAGATAATCACTGGAGTCCTTTTGTGGAGTGACTTCTTCAACATCTGCAGTGGCAACTTGAAGCTTAGGTCGTTGAGGGCACACCCTCGCAAAGTGACCATACTTATCACAACGAAAACATTGAATCTTGGACATGTCTCGTTTTCTTTTGTAGGTAGGAGCATCATCATTTCCATCTTCTCGATTCCTTTTGAAGGATCCTTTCTTAAAGCCTTTTCCTTTGTTTGATGAATGAGAGGCAAGAAATTGTAATTCTTCATTCTTTGAGCTTTGACCAATTCCTCTTGCTGTTAGTCTTGACTCCTCTTGAATGTAGTCAATCCTTAATCGATCAAACTTGGGAAGTTCAGATCTTGCACTGATTCCTTGAATGAATGCCTCCCATGAAAGCGGATGACCATTGAGAGCAAGCATAGTCAGTTCTTTATCATCAATCATGTGACCAATAGTGGAGAGCTGATCTTTTATCTCTGAGATCCTCATGAAGTATGTAATAACAGATTCTCCCTTCGCCATTTTCACATGATGAAGTTGTTGCTTCAGTGCAAGGGCTCGACTGGTGTTGTTGATTTCGTACATCTCTTCCAAGGTTGTAAACATCTCTCTTGCTGTATCCAACTTGAAGACAATTGGTACAATATGATCCTTGACGGAATCAACCAATACTTTCTTTGCCCTAGTGTCTTTCTTTCTCCATTGCAGCTTCTCTTCTTCCCCCTCAGGTTCGGGAACTTTTGTTTTCACAAACTCAGCCAAATCATTCTCTTCCAAAGTTAGCATGAACCTGAACCTCCATGATGTGTAGTTCGAGATCCCTTCGAGTCTATCCTCGATTTTCAGACCGTTCACCATCTTGAGAAATTTAGAAGATAGACTGAAAAGGAATAAAGTGAGTGTTGCAAACTAAATCTGATCACGATCTTTTTCACACCCGCTCTGATACCATGTTAGTGTTTCTTAGATCAGATTAGATAATATATTATTCAGTAGAAATGCAACACATAAGACAATGAACACAGCAAGATACCCTGGGAAAACCCTACTACTCGAGGGAGAAAAACCCAGCAATGATTCTCTTATATATGGTAATACAATAGCAGAATTCTGCTTACAAATCAGGCCCAACAATGGCGCCAATGCTTGATAAAATATTCGCCTTCCTTCTTAGTACAAAGGACTGACTTCTTACTTGAATTCGGACTGCTGCTACAGAGATGATGATCTGCTGTTCAAGTATGACCTTCTTCTAGGAATGCGAATTTCTGTTCTGCTGATAATAGGTGCGAACTTGCTTGTTGTTTTTGGATTGCTCTCAATAGCCAAAAATGACCTTGTATATATATCTCCTAGGTGCCTCTTCATTTGGGTCGGCCTTTGATAAATAATAATTAATTACAATTTAAGTCGGCCAACAATAAGTACATAATATGAATCCATATAAGGTCGGCCCATGTTGATATTCACTTAATATATTTTTCTTGGGAAGTGCAGACCGACGCTGTAATAACATCAACACATGAAGCTCATTTGCAATCTCTGAATGAGGTCACTCAAAGTCGGAATCAAGGGTTTTCATCCACTAATTCAGTGATGAAAATCAGCTGTTTTTTGTCCTCCAATTTCAGACCTAAAGGGTTTTCATCCTCAAGTTAATTGAACCAAAGTCCAATGCTCCAACAAGGAGTAGAAATTAAGAATATAATGGTTGATCAATGATGCCCATTCTCCTTGGTAGGCCTCTATTAAATAGAATTTCCCTCCAAAAGTCATGACTCTTCATATTTCCCTCATGACCCTTGATCGATATTTGAGAGGAATTCTTACAACAAACTTAATTATAAGAGACCTTCTTTTTTAATATTTTAACTATTTTTAATATTTCAAAGGTGGATTTCATCCTGCAGATAAATATTTCATGAAAAGGCAAAGAACATGTATTTTAATATTAAAACTTTGTTTTGATATTTTAATTCATGAATGAAATATTTATTATTTGTCTACCTGGGTGAGTATTGCACAAGAAGTTATACATGCCAAAGGAAGCAGTATCAGACTGTCAAATCAGGGAGCTGGTTGCATAAATTAATGCTCCTCCTACAGCTGGTGAAGTTCAAACTTCAGATTCAAAATTCAAACAGCTATAGGAGATTTTCCCCCCTGCTTTTCTTCTAGTCTCTCTCTTCTCTGTCTTCCCATTTCCTATATATATCCTACAGAAAGAGTTTTAAAGGGCTAGAACATTTTACAACAGGCTTTCATATTGTGGAGCTCCTAACCTTGGGGGGAATTATGTATGTCACTGAGCTGTTGAACCTAGAATGTGTATTATTTTGCCTCTCCCCGTCTGCTGCCTAGTTCTCGGGGAGCCTCATTGTATGTTTCCTGAGGAGTTGTGTTCATGTAATGGTTGATTGATAAGTGAACTAAGTAAGAAGCAAGCTACTGTCTTAATGGTTTCCTAAGGAGTTGTGTTCATGTAATGATTGATTGATAAGTGAACTAAGTAAGAAGAAAGCTACTATCTAAATGGTTTCCGATCTTGTTTTTACTCATGTCTAATTGTTATGTGCATGTTTCTTTCTGTTGATTATTGAAAGGTGTGTTGTTAAGATGTGATCAATCAGTGGGTGGGTGCCTACTCTTGGCTACACCTTGTTAAGTTTTAGCATTTCTCTCTCTTTCCCATTTTTCTTGTGATGTTAGAGCTAGCTTAGAGTAGGCAAAGTATTAGACCTTGATCCGCAGATTGGCTTGCAGGTCGCTCCTTGGCCTGCAAGCTTTTCATTTTTGGTGGTTTGTGCATGGCATGTTCACTCATTGAAATGGAGGTCATCTAGATGGACCTTCACCAACATGAACCTTATGGGAAGGGGTTTGAATGGATAAGCTCTGATGCCATGTAGGAATAAAACTGTATCCCTATATCTCAGAATACGTTAAACCAACAAACCTTTCGCTAAGTTCTACACAAATGCAAAATGAATGTAGGGAAAAAAAACAGAATAACTTTGCTAATCAACTTAATTACAAAGTACAAATGAGCCCTTGCTTATCTAGAGCAAGGGTGATGTAACAATTGCATGATAGGTGGTAGCTAACTCTGCTTGATCTAGCATGATAGATGGTAGAAAACTTGACCAAAACTAACTAAGTCTGACATGCTGCAATCAGGTGCACAAGACATGGAATGGAATATACACATGATTGACTAATGCAAGTGGAAAACTCATATTGCTTAAATAAAGATAAATAACTAGTGTGAGCATAAATAAATATAATACTAGTCTCGTGAAAAAGACAAGACATCTAGCCTATTGTGAACACACTAACAATAATAAGGAATAAGATAGAATGCCTTAGTGAGAAATTTGGCAGTGATGGCACCTGCAGATGCTAAGAATACACAGTACTACTTTGATTACATCACCAACAGTGGAGGATGAAACCATGAACCAAATGTATCACAATATTTCTTTTTAATTAAATGAAGTTGATCAATATCATCAAGTGAACGAGGAAATTTCACAACAATGAGCTGACTAAAAAGGCAAAAGAATAGGTGGTAGGATTATAAAAAGTTAAGCAACCCTAGCAGAAGGAGAAACCATCGAGGCAGAAGCTGATAGGACAATTGCACATCAATATTATCTGCTTCATAAAACCTATAATCCTTGTGATACCCATGTAAATATGAATTGCGATAGAGGAAATGAAGGTAGGGATTGTGAAATTGAACAATTCATTGGTGGTATATGAAAAGGTAAATATGAATTTCCAAATTGAGTTTGATAAGTTGAATAATCCACCAAAGAACTCAATGAAAGTGAATTCCTTTTCAAATAATTTTAGATGCTCTGCTTATGTAGAGTTAACTGGGTGGAACCTTTGTTAACAAGATCTCAGGAATCTCCTTGTTTACACATTCACTATGAATTAGTCACTGTACAAGACGGAACTGCTGATTTAGTGTATCAAGAGGAGCTGACTCTTGCAGAATAAGAGATGGCTCCAGCCATTCAAGGCCTGGTTCAGGTGGCTCAAGTTCGTGGAGTGCAATATGGAGAACAAACAAAGCTGTAAAGGACACTATAGGTTGAATGTATCTTATCAGATTCACAATATTGAAAATTTTCAAAAGATCTACGGCAGTCTTAGGTGTTACAGATAATGTCATTATCTAGTTGTTAATATGAATAACATGGTAGTAATGCAATGGGCTGAAGTCTCATTGTATCAAATGTTTCATAAGATTTGTCCTCTGACTAAATATCATTGCAATCGTACATGCAGAATGCACAACTTCATATCCAACTGTCAATAGATAAAATCCATCATAAACAAAGGAATGACTGATTTCTCATGCCATTTCTAGGAGTCTACTTCAACCAATTTAAAAACAAGGGAAGAAGTTAAATGTGCGCAAAACCAGGATGTTGGTGCGTATAAAGTAATAAACCTCTTCATGCAAGTTCCTGTTAGGAAAAACTGTCAATAACACATTTCACATCCGTTTGGTGAAAAGATACTAATGAAAGCTAACAGTGAGAGAAGTACGATCTTAACAGGAATGTGATTATCGATAAGACACTTAACTTTGGCAATGCAGACATATGTTGTCTGCTACACATCCAAAAGCCATGGTCAATGATATTAATTGTAGTATTCACTCTCTTGACACCACCTATTCTGGACTTTGATGCCAGACATGTAATTTTGGGTTTCTTTGATGAGCATGTTTAAGAGTTAAATATGGATGTAGGGGTGGACCGTAAACTCTCAACGTAAAGTAAATTTCAAATCACAAATTTATTATTTACTGTTCTACTTGATTTATTAAATGACAGTATTAAGTTGCAAAATAGGAAAATAACATGCTGGAAATTAAAGGAATTCAATGGCAACTGCATTTTTATTATAAAAAATTAAAATTAACTAATGATTTCTTACCCTCGAATGTAAGAACCCTTACTGGTTCAAACTGAATTTTTTCCCTTTGCTGGTCTGAAAATTTCTGATTTGTTTTGCTTGCAAAGTACTTAAGCTTTTAAACGTTCATCTTCAACAAAGGGTTGTAATATCATGTAGATTCAAAGGTTCCAAGCATGAATCCAAATAACAAGAAATGAACTTGAAACATAGATATTAGGCAATCTAACAAGTCACATAAACATAGATGAACATACCAAGCAATGATAGCTTCACTTCTTATTGATTTGAAAACTGATTACAAATAGAGAGGGATGAAAAGTACAATTGGTTAAGTCTGATTTGAGTTTCAGACCTTCAATTACATCCAAATATGCCAAAACACAAGTCCAAACCCAAGCTGTATGAAATGGAGATGAAGCTATATGAAGTATGGATGATATGCCTAGCTGGAAATGACTGAAATGCAAGTGTAGCAGCCCACTGGAGGTCTGATATTGTTGAATTAAATCTGTATCAGCCGCTGTTATGAAATCCAGATGATAAATGCCAACAAAAGTGCTAAGAAAAACACTACAAACTCAAACGGCCATGCACCAAGCTTGCACAACTCTGCTCTATGATGAAACCTGAGTGATTTCACCTCTCAAACAGGGGTAAGGGAGCATCACCAAACCCAACTCAAGGGAACACCACCTTGAAGTAATTTCTGAAAACTTATTTCAGACAAGAGAAAGCAAGTACTAACATAACATGATCATCTCACAGCCCTTTAGGCCTTTAAATAAGGCTTCTAGTCCAAACCGCCCTTAGAAGAAGAATCTGATTTGTTTTCAATAAAATATTCAATGACTTCATGGCTAAGACACTTAAACCGCCTTTAGGGAAGATCTGATTTTATTTTATTAATTTTATTTTTTGCCTTCTTCTCAAGGTACCAAAGCTGCCCTTATCCAAGGATCTGATTTTATTCATTAAAATATTCTTTGCCTTCTTCACCAAGGCACCTAAGCCGTCCTTATCCAATGATCTGATTTTATTTATTAAAATATCGGTTGCCTTCTCCCTTAAGTCTCCTAAACCAACCCTAGGAGAGAGAATTGACCTTCTAGAAGCAAAGAGCAAATCAGATCTGATTTGATGTGGGTTGACCAACCAAGGAGGATAGTAATATTTTATCTATTTTAAAACTCACCTCCTTGTTTGCTTTGACTTGCAAGTGGACCATGAGATATTAATAAAATATGATCAACATAATGCTTTATTTTTTTGTTAAGGATAATTCCTCACCAAAATTTATGATTCTCATGGCCAATATCATTCCCTTATCTCACCATCTAACCCACGGGAATGTTGGATAGGCTAGAATCAAGTCATCAAAATGTCACTTCGAGAATGGGGACATTACAGTCCTCCCTTCCCGGGATTGCTTGTCCTCAAGTGTTGATGAAAGGTAGCTTCGGTCAGATATAAATGATGATTGCTGAAAAGCAACGTCATCATTTATATAAGATCAAGGCTATTCTTCATAATAATCATTTTTGGAAAATAAGTGAAATCGAATTTATAAGCATAAATAAATTCAATAAAATAAATGATGTTAAAATTTTGTATTTAAATAAATCGGAATTCATATATATATCCGCCACTTTGGTTATGTGTGTGTTAAGGCACTAACCAAATGTTAGTGATCATGTAGGAACCCGCGCGCTCAAAGGGACACGTCCCATGAGTGGACGTGTCTCTTAGAAGCGGGTCTCCATACATACTTATGGTGGTTCCTCATTGATATGCAAAACATCGAAATTTATTAATGTTCTGCAATTAGCACATTCGGCATAAAGAGAAGAAATCTGGAAATTGTTTTTGACTTAGAATTCTCACACACAGAATTTTCAGACCTTAGTGTTTTCTTAGGTTTATTAGGATCCTATTTGATAAAGATTTGATTACATTTACATGGTATCAGAGCTAAGTTGTGTGAATCCAAATCAAATCTAAATATCAGATTGCTCTAGAAAATTCGTATCTTCTAAAATCGAATTCACATCACATTCTTCATAATGTCAAGTGTGATCAGATTTGAAGATAATCTTGCAGGAGCAGACAACTTCACATCATGGAAATTTAGAATCATGATGATCCTTAAAGAGAATAAACTAGACTCACTTGTGAGAGAAAATAAAAGGGAACCAAAGGCTGATCCTGAGAAAACCTAATGGATTGAAAACAATGAAAATTCTAGTAGATGCAGTTAAGGATCATATAGTGCCCATCCTAGCAAAACATGAAACTGCATATCATATATTCAAATCTCTTGAGAGTACCTATGAGATCAACAACACCAGTAGGACTCTTGCATTAAAGAGGCAAATCAACAATGCTCAAATAAACAAAGGAGAGTCAATTAATGCATACTTCATGAGGATCATTGAACTAAGGGATCAATTATCCACAATAGGATATCAAATTGATAGCAAAGAGTTAACTCTAATTGCACTAGGAGGCCTACCTAACTCATGAGAGTCATTTGTTCAAGGAATAAGTGCGAGATCTAAACTCTCCAAGTTTGATAGGCTAAGAATTGACTGCCTTCAAGAAGAAACAAGACTCTCCACTAAAGAAAATAAACAGAAGAACATAGATGAAGACATTCATGTACTCAACACAACGTCTAATAAAAGGAACAAGAAAAACTCCTACAAGAAAGGATCTTTCAAAAGAAAGAGAAATTCCAATGGAAAGGGATCTTTTAAGAAGAAAGACATCTCTCAAGTGCAATGCTTTAGATGTGATCAATATGGTCACTATGCAATGAAGTGCCCTGACAGATCAAAGCAACAAGCATCTTTTGCCAAAGTAGGAAAGACAAACTCAGATCATGAATTTGAGAACTTTGTGTTCTATACAACCTTATCTAGTCAAGTATCTAACAACACCCACAACTGGGTAATTGATAGTGGTTCCTCTAGACATATCACAGGATTCAGAGAACACCTAGACACTATGACTGAAAAGTCTGATGAAGAAGTAACCATTGGGGATGATTCTGCACACCTTGTAAAAGGGGTTGGAACTTGCTCCATCAAACTGAAATCTGGTCTTTCTCTTCAACTCACTGGAGTCTTATTTGTACCTGGAATAAAGAGGAACCTAATATCCATCTCTGCCCTTGAAGACAATGGATATAGAGTTATCTTTATGGATGGGAAAGTTCTAGCATGGCCTAAAAACTCTACCATCAAGAAAGCCCAAACCATAGGTGTAAGACAAGGGTACCTTTACAAACTATGCACTGAAGTTAAACAAGCCCTTACCCTTGACACCTTTGATTCAAATGAGATTTGGCATAGAAGATTAGGACACCTTCATTTCCGTGCCCTACCTTCTGTGGAAAAACTTGTAACAGGCTTACCTAAGTTAAAACCATCTCATGAAGGAACTTGTAAAGGTTGTACCTTAGGAAAGAATACAAAGGGATCCTTTCCCAATAGTTTGAGCAAAACCCTAAATGTGTTAGAACTGGTTCACTCAGACTTATGTGGACCCATGTCTGTACCCTCTAAAGCAGGATTTCTCTACTATGTCATATTTGTAGATGACTTCTCTAGGAAAACCTGGATCTATTTCCTTAAGTGTAAAGAATCAATAGAAATCCTCAAAAGGTTCAAAGAGTTCAAAGCCCTTACTGAAAACTTCTCCGGAAAGAAAATAAAAACCTTAAGGACAGACAATGGGAAATAATACACCTCTGAATTTTTTAAGGAATTCTGCATGAGTGCTGGAATTAAGAGGGAGTTCACAGTTGCCTACAACCCTCAACAAAATGGGGTCGCTGAAAGAAAGAATAGAACCATTGTAGAAGTTGCTAAGGCAATGTTGCTTGACCAAAACATTGAAACTTCTTTCTGGGCAGAAGCCTCTAGGACTGCTGTCTATATCCAAAATAGATGTCCTCATTATCATCTTGACAACAAAACTCCTGAAGAAGTCTTTACCGGCATAAAACCTGACATTAGTCATTTTAGGATTTTTGGCTGTCCTGTCTATATTCATGTGCCCAAAGAGAAGAGATTCAAACTAGAACCTTCTGGAAAGAAGGGAGTATTTGTGGGTTATAGTGAAACCTCCAAAGCCTACAGGATATTCATACCCGGGCAGAAACAAATTGAATTGAGCAGAGATGTCATCTTTGAAGAAGACATTGCATTCAAGAGGGCAAGAAGTTCTAGTGAGATAGAAACCTATTCCCCTAGAGTACTTGAAATGGAACTTGCTCCTAAGATTCAGAGGGAGCATCCTGAGGAAATGCCACATGAACTTCCTTCTACTTCAGATGAGAATACAAATGACAAAGGCAGAAAGAGACCACTTTGGGCCAGAAAGATGATCAAAGAAGCCGAGGATCATGCAGCACCCAAAGGAACGTTCAGGGAGAGTAAAAGACCCAAACGTTTATCTAGCTATGTTGCTCTAATGCACAACATCATAACCTCAGAACCTGTCAGTGTTACAGAAGCTTTCCGACATCAAGCATGGAAGGATGCAATGACGGAGGAATATCAGTCTATTCTAAAGAATGATGTATGGGATATAGTACCTAGACCAAAAGAGAAATCTGTTGTCTCTTCCAAATGGCTCTTCAAAATCAAGCATGCTGTTGATGGCAGTATAGAAAAACATAAAGCACGTTTTGTGGCAAGAGGTTTTTCTCAAAAGGAAGGCATTGATTATGAAGAAACATTTGCACGTGTTGCCTGTTACACATCAATAAGAACAGTGTTAGCCATTGTAGCAGCTAAAGGTTGGAAGATCCATCAAATGGATGTGAAAACTGCCTTCCTAAATGGAACCATTGAAGAGGAAGTCTATCTGGAACAACTTGAAGGTTTTGTGATACATAAACCTGACTCACATGCATGCAGACTGAAGAAAGCCCTCTATGGATTGAAACAGGCTCCTAGGGTCTGGTATGAAAGAATTGACAACTATCTCTTGGGACTAGGATTTTCCAAAAATGATGCTGACTCCAATCTCTACTTCGAGGTAATCAAAGGTGATATACTAATAATTATTTTATATGTTGATGACCTACTGATAACAGAAGAAGATCACCTCATTGCTCAAGGAAAGTAGGATCTAATTTATGAATTTGACATGAAAGACTTGGGCATTCTACACTACTCCCTAGGTTTGGAAGTATGGCAGAAATCAGAAGGCATTATACTAAACCAAGGAAAGTATACGATTGATATTCTGAAGAGATTTGGAATGTTGGACTGTAGACCCATGTCTACTCCTATGGAAACCAACCTTCACAAATTGAAAGAAGCAGCAGCAGAATCCAAGTGTGCAGTTCCAACCCTTTACAAACAAATGATTGGATCCTTGATGTATCTGGTTAACACCAGACCTGATATTTGTTATGTAGTGAATGTTCTCAGCTAGTTCATGTGTGAGCCAAAGGAAATTCACTTAATGGCTGTGAAACATATTTTGAGATATCTTCAAGGCACTATTGGATATGGTCTTCTTTACAAGAATGATCAACTAGATCTACATGGGTACTCTGATTCAGATTGGGCTGGAAGTGTAACTGATCGGAAAAGCACATTAGGATGTTGCTTCAGTTTAGGATCGGCTATGATCTCCTGGATTTGCAGAAAACAATCTTCAGTTGCACAAAGCTCAATAGAAGCTGAATACATTGCAGCCTCAATCGGAGCAAGAGAAGTAGTTTGGCTTCGTAAATTGCTTGTGGAACTCTTTGGTGAGCTCTTGAATCCTACAATTGTTCATTGTGATAATCAAAGTTGCATCAAACTCTTTGTAAATCCTGTCTTTCATGATAGATCTAAGCACATTGAGATCCCCTATCATTATGTAAGAGATATGGTGGAAAGGAAAGTGATCCAGTTGGAGTATATTAGTACAAATGATCAAACTGCAAACATTCTCACCAAGCCTCTCTCTCGAATCAAGATAGAGCACTTCAGGAAGAAACTTGGTATGGTTGAAACGTAATTTGTTATTTATGTTTGAAATACAAATTGTTTATAAATTGTACTAATATATAAAGATGTTTAATGTGTAGACTCTTTTGTCATGTGTGCGACTCCATGACCTTATGGGCCTACTCCCCCTGTGTACATTATTGAAAGGTGACGATCTTTCTAATAATGAACACTTGTATTTGACATTGTAAAGTGACGACTCTACAATGATGAGTTAAACTATCATGATAGATATCACGTGACTTGATATCTGTGGACATGTCATGATAGTATCTCTTGGACACCTTGATGGATATCATGGGACTTGATATCATTTGAAGATCATTGTGATCCTTAAGAGATAATCATGGTGGATATTTATATCCTTGGATATGCCATGAATTATGGTAGACATCATGTGACTTGATGTCAATGCACATACCATAATGAAGATGTGTTATGAAGAATGTCATGTGACTTGACAATATTGAGAAAAACATACCATGTCTTCGATATCACGTGTGAAGGTGATATCTCCACTTATTTGATTTGAAATATCTTCCCTAGCTAAGAGGGAGTGTTGATGAAAGGTAGCTTCGGTCAGATATAAATGATGATTGCTGAAAAGCAACATCATCATTTATATAAGATCAAGGCTATTCTTCATAATAATCATTTCTGGAAAATAAGTGAAATCGAATTTATAAGCATAGATAAATTTGATAAAATAAATGATGTTAAAATTCTGTATTTAAATAAATCGGAATTCATATATATATCTGCCACTTTGGTTTTGTGTGTGTTAAGGCACTAACCAAATGTTAGTGATCATGTAGGAACCCGCGCGCTCAAAGGGACACGTCCTCTCATGAGACGCGTCTCTTAGAAGTGGGTCTCCATACATACTTATGGTGGTTCCTCATTGATATGCAAAACATCAAAATTTATTAATGTTTTGCAATCAGCACATTCGGCATAAAGAGAAGAAATCTGGAAATTGTTTTTGACTTAGAATTCTCACACACAGAATTTTTAGACCTTAGTGTTTTCTTAGGTTTATTAGGATCGTATTTGATAAAGATTTGATTACATTTACATCAAGCAATCACCATATATCCTGCTGCTCCACTCTGATTGAACTGCTAATATACCATAATCCGTGAAGCAACATAATGGAATCCATGTGAAATGATGCACCCAACCAATCAATATCAGGATCCCAAACCAATCTATCCATCCTGCTGTAAGAGATGTAACTGAAATCTCTCACGAAGTCACCATGAAACACCCATCCATTATGGTAGACCAATAAGAAGATGTTAAATTGAACTCTCATATGCATATAAACCAATCCATAAGACCACTAAATGCTGCTGTAATAACTCAAACCAGCGTTAAGATCAATGTCAATGGTGTCATCATACCCATGTATAAGCAGAAAATTCATCTCATATGCAATATCCATCAAGAAGATATGTCTCCACACACTCCCATGCAACTCAATAGCTGTTAAAGACCATGCTAAATCTGAAAGTGAAATGGAAACCCAAATAGGACAGCCACTTACCAATAAAGAATCCATGAAGATTATGCTACCATCATACCAATGAACAGCTGTCATATCATAGAGAATAGGTGACAACTCCAAAGATATGTCGTAGACGCCTTCATCACTGACCAAAGGTAACTCATGAGTGGCTGATCCACTATAAGTGTCATCCAATGTGTATGGAGATGGAAAACCATTACTAGATCCATCTTCAACCAGGGCATGGTGATTTCCATCATTATAAACTATTCTAGATACTGTCGTACCTAAACTGAAACCACACATTTCAATACCTAGCAATGAAGAATCACTATGAAACCATGGAGAATAGTCTATTAGAAAACCCACACACTCCCATATGGAATTCTCATCAATATAAAATTGTGTCATCACAATGGTTTGTCCCAGCCTATCAAAAGGAACCAAAGTACCTTGCAAATCTGAATTACCTCCATCTTCATTGTCACACACATGTGCGTCATTAATGGCTGGCCTATGATAATCAATCAAAGCTGATTGCCTCATTCTTTTTACCCTTTCTAGATCCTGTTTTGCTTGACTTGCAATTAGCTTAGCATGCCTTGCTCTTTCTAGCCAAATGTTACACTTCTCTTGTGTCTTTTTCACACCTTCAAAAGTACTATCATAAGCTATTATCCCAAGGTGTGTGCCATATTGAAAACTTCTCCCATGAGCTTTCATACTTTCCTTCTCAAGGCTGCCAGCTGTATTGATTAGAAAACTGCTGTCCATAATGATTAACTCAAATCATTTTCTTGAAGAACTTAGGTCTGGAAACTAGGACAACATGATGTCTATCCAAGGAGACAAAAGCACAAAGGGACTTCATTAAATCTGAGTTGAGATTACTTGTGCCTACATCATTCCTTGCTGCCCCATGGAACATATATGCCATTTCTTCTCTCATCAATCTGGATTGAGTCTTCAATTGGCTCACCAACTGAGGTGTCTCACCAATCCAATGACCCAACTCATGTGCATGATATGAAATTTCAGGATTGTTCTTAACAACAAACCTCCCATCAAGTAACCACAAATCTGGGTGCTTTTCGTGCTTGTCCATACTAAGAAGATCAGAATTGTGATCATAGCTTTCTGAGGTGTCTTCCTTGCCTTTCTTTGTATCTTCTTCACAAATAGGTTGCCCTCCATGAGTGCTGGTCTTAGAGGTGTGCCCAACTGAAAGTTATGTGCTCTTCTAGCTGCCATAGCTGTTACAAAATCGATTCATACCTTCACGTCCTTAGCTGATATGTTTTTTGCTCCCATCCAACTCCATGGTGTTGTATCCATAACAAACCAAACATTATCAAATTGTAGGATCTTCTTGTTAGGCAATCTCTTAGTCTCTACAATCAATTCTCTAAGGCATAATGCCTCATATAATCTTGAAAAATGTTTTTCCATTGTGGATAATGTATATTCAACCCAAACGGAATCACTTACATCTCCCTCTACTTGTGTAGGTATAACACTAGTGGTTGATCCACTAAGTGTGTGCCCAATATCACCTCTAATTTGAGCCTTCAATGGGTTCTCTAAAAGAGGAAACTTATGAACCTCATGATGCAAAATAGATACCCAAACATAATTTTCTAAATCATGCTTCTTCTCTTGTTCACACCCATCTACATGTTCTTCTTGTTTGCTTACCTCAAGAAACTCCTCCTTTGCATGCTCAACTTCTACATATTCTTACCTTGGAAGAAATAATGATTGAAGATAGGCTTCTCTTCATTGTCTTGCTCGATCTATATGATTGACTTGTTCTTTGGTTTCCTGAAGGCGCTGTCTTGTTTGGGCAGCCAACAACTTTGCCTTCTTAACTCTTTGTAACCAACCGTCACACAAGACTTGAGTTCTCTTGACATCTTCCATGGTGTGATGTATAAAATCAAAACCTTTGTGACTTGAATCTACAATACATTCCTTGTGTTTAACACACAAAACTTCAGTGCTAACATTGGAAGACTCTATAACATTATCATCTTCATATGATTTATCTGTAACCTCATGATTATGTGACGATAATGGACTGATATTTGTAATAAAAAAATCAGAATTATCATCATACCTATTTGTGGTGTCTTCATGTGTATGAACATATCCACCTTCAAGGTTACCCAACTCACAATTTGATTCCTTGCAATTACTATGTAGAGTTGGTGAGATAATGCTTTGCTCAAATAATGGATCATCAAAAGAATTCATACCTTCATGCGGCTGATCAAGAACAATCTCTACATCACCAATGTAGAAATTCGTGTACACTTCACTTGTAGAAGAGGCAAGTAATTCTCCTTCTTTTGTAGATGCTTCACGTGATTCTTCTTGTAAGGATAATGGGGCCACATTAGAATCATTACAAGATTCTATCATTTTATCCGCATGTACTAAATCAGCATGTTTCTCAAACTCCTCATGAAGATTTTTGCAAACCTCACTAGTAGTTTTCTATCCTCTTTTTGTGCAAATAGATCAAGAGCTATCCTGTGGTATTGTTTCTTTGCAAAATCAGTTTTGTAGTGTAGCCTGGGATGCAAGTTCATGAATACAATGAAAGGTAAATCTTTCTTAACAGATTGAGGGAGAGTATCATATTCTTTAAACATGCTAATTATTTCTTCCCTTCTATCCAGCTGTGTTGAATATTTACTTGTAGATGTGGATGAGTCATTAGAGTGCTTGGATTGTCTCGAAAGAGAATCTTCATAACGTTACAAATTATGAGCTAACCTTTGCTGAGTTTGGACAAGGTCCTTGATGATCTTTTCTATGCTAGGCATCTTTCTCATAATTAACTAATTCATTGCCCACAACTTAAAATCGATCCAAACTGAAATACAATCAACTAATTTTACCCAACAGGCTGGCAAGATCCAAGCTCTGATACCACTGTAAGAACCCTTACTAGTTCAAACTGAATTTTTTTCAATTTGCTGGTTTGAAAATTTTTGATTTGTTTTGCTTGCAAAGTACTTAAGCTTTTAAACGTTCCTTTTCAACAAAGGGTTTGTCATATCATGTAGATTGAAAGGTTCCAAGCATGAATCCAAATAACAAGAAATGAACTTGAAACATAGATATTAGGCAATCTAACAAATCACATAAACATAGATGAACATACTGTTGGTGTGTGTTTTGAATACGCCACCATACACAGAATAAAATGCCTAAGGACACTTTATCCTCTCTTGAAAAGTAATTGTAAATACCTAAAAGATAATACAATGACTCCAATGTTTCTTTTGGCCAGGTTATGACATATGGACAAGGTCAGTGTCTGAGACATCTTTCCACTTTGACTTTATTATGGTCTCTGGCTGCGATCCTTTACTTGCAAACTTCATCTGTGCCTGCCTGGATGTTTCCCTTTGATCAATCGTCAACCTCGAAGATCGTGTTCTAGCTGCGAATGAATTTAAAAAATTCAGAAATCTGCCAGAAGAAGTGCGCCAATATGCTGGAAGTGCGATTTCAGCAAAGAAATAAATTACTTCTCTCAAAAAATCACACCCGTCAACAAGAAAATGCTACCTCGATTATCACAACAGTATTATTCTTATAAATTTCTCCTTTGCGAACGATTTCCTGAAGATTCAAGAGAGATAGCTACTTCTCAGCCGGAATTGTGAAGAAATGAGTTGCTGAAACTCATTTTATGGCTGAGAAGTGCGATTTTCTTCAAGGCATTGTTTTCTTTCCTCTGATTTTCTTCCAATTTTTAGAAACGTTTTCTTCTCAGATTGGCAAACTTCTAATTTCACTTTCAGTTATCGAGACAAGTTTCTAATTTTCATCTCTGTGCCGTCTCTGCTTGAGATTTTTGAATTCTCTCAAAAATTGCCTAAGTGTTGGAAAAGATATTAAATTAATCGTTTAAAATTAATTTTCCAACGTATTTTAAATCTTCGAATCATGGCAAAGTTAAATTTATCTAAGGCAGAATAGTTTAATCTTCCAAATAATCTCCGGTTTTTGAATTTTTGATTAAAATTCCCTAAGTGTCAGGGAAATAATTAAAAATATTAAAATATTAAATTCCAACCCGTTTAACCTTGATACATGGCTAAGTTCGTTCGTCAGAGGCAAAAATATCTCTTTTCAAATTGTCTGCCTAGCCAAAATATGCTCAATAGCTCATCTGCCAAATTTCAACTTTCTAGGCGGAGTTCTGACCTCTTTGGACATTTTTATTTAGCCAAACGATTCATCTTCTAGGTTGGGCGAACTTGGAGATCTCTGCCACTTTGCCATTTTTTTACTAGTGCCTTAGGAATTTTCCAAGCTGAGAGGGGCGGACTTCATGCTTGCTCTGCCAAACACTCTTCATTTTGTGCCAAAGAATTTCATTCCGTTGTGCCGAGGCGTGATTTTTATGCCGGCCAAACCTCTTCTTCCTCTAGACATTTCTCCGTTTTTCATGCCTTAGAATAATTTTCCTTCCAAAGTTTGGACGAATCTCTTATAATTTATTGCCTATGGCGTATTTTATTCTCCATTTGTCTTAGGCGAACTTCACACTTTTCTTGCCATGGCGAATTTTATTCGTGCCTTGTCCAATGGCAAATTTCATTTGTTTCAACCATTTGATTCAATTTCTAGTGAATTCCCTTGTAATTTCACCCCTTTCCAAACATCTTGGAGCGCACCCCTTCATATTTTACCTTTCTCCACACTTCTTGGGGCGGACTTCATGTGCCTCTTGCCATTTTTCCCTAGGCTGGGCGGACTTCATGAGTTTTATGCCATTTTTCTCTAGGGGTGGACTTTACCTTCCATGCCACTTTCCATATGGCGGACTTCATCATGCCTTAGCCACTTCCTAGCTTGCTGGGTGGACTTGGAGATCCTCATGCCATTTGACTTTCTTGGGCGGACTTTGACCTTCTTGTGCCAAAGGCGGACTTGCCTTGTCTTGTGCCATCCATCTCTCTCCAAACATCTTGGGCGAACTTTTGCTTCCTCATGCCAAGGGTGGACTTGGCAACTTTCATGCCATGGCGGACTTGGCCTCTCTCCTGCCAGCGGCTGACTTGGCAATCACCTTGCCTATGGCGGACTTTGAGGTTTCCATGCCCTGGCGGACTTGAGCTTCTCCATGCCATCTTCTTTCTTGAGGGCGCCATTCTCAGACTTAAGCATTTTTCCAAAAATTTTGCCATCTTTCAAACTTTTTTTCATTTTACCTTGATTTTCTTGATTTCTGGAGACATGTTGATTTTCTGCTCTGTAGGATCCAAAAATAGAAACTTTCCAAAAATAAAAAAAGCAAAAAGCATCCCTAAAATATAGGAACTCCAGAATGGCCTAAAAATGCCAAAAATCAAAAAAAGCAAAAAGCAAAAAAGCAGAATCCCTAAAAAATAGGAAGTGTCAGAAACGACCGAAAGCAATGGCGATCTTCGTCTACCGGGTCTTCTAAGCACTTCTATGACGTTAAAGCACAAAAACGGGTTCAAAATCCCAACTTAGCCAGACTGACTTTCAAAATTTACCCAAATTAAAGACTCTCAAAGACGTTGCGCAGAGGGCGGAACCAAACTTGGGGGTCCCCATTTGCGATGGGGCTATGTGTGAAATAGGTCACAACACATACCAGGCAATGATAGCTTAACTTCTTATTGATTTGAAAACTGATTACAAATAGAGAGGGATGGAAAGTACAATCAGTTAAGTCTGATTTGAGTTTCAGACCTTCAATTACATCCAAATATGCCAAAACACAAGTCCAAACCCAAGCCGTATGAAATGGAGATGAAGCTATATGAAGTATGGATGATATGCCCAGCTGGAAATGACTGAAATGCAACTGTAGCAGCCCACTGGAGGTCTGATATTGTTGAATTAAATCTGTATCAGCTGCTGTTATGAAACCCAAATGATAAATGCCAACAAAAGTGCCAAGAAAAACACTTCAAACTCAAGCGGCCATGCACCAAGCTTGCACAATTCTGCTCTATGATGAAACCTAAGTGATTTCACCTCTCAAACATGTTGATGTTAGCAGCATCGGGCATCTACTTCCAACCACGATTTATCAAGCAATAAATTAAATATAGCCTTATCGGCTATTCAATTTATTGGAGATGTCATTTGGTGAAGAGGCGCTTCACTTGAGACAAGAAATAATATTTAATTATTATTATTAATGAGGCCGACTTATTTAATTATTATTAATGAGGCCGATCTTGCATCATGAAGGGATGCGTCCTCTCCACTGAATTGTATATATGAGAGATCATTTCCATTCATTTAATAATCAAGTTCATTCAAGACAATTCACATTAATAGAAGAAGTTTGCACTTGAGCAGCAAATCGATTTCAAGGAGAAACATATTCATTTGTATCTTTGCATCTAGGAGAGGTGCTATTACTCATTGTATCAAATTCGGCATTGTGTTGTGCCTGAGTTGTAAGCAGAGTTCTGCTCTTATTCCTTAAATATATAAGCGATATATTTGCTGGGTTTTTCTCCCTCGAGTAGGAGGGTTTTCCCAGGGTATCTTGTTGTGTTCATTGTCTTATGTGTTGCAATTTCTGCTTATTGAATTCCTGATCCTAAAACTAACATGGTATCAGAGCAAGTCTAAGAAAAGATTGTGATCAGACTTTTATATAAGCAACATTATCCTTCTCCATTATTCTCATCTGTGTGTGTCTATCTTAACTACGAAAATGGTGATCGGTCTCAAGGCTGAAGATAGACTCGAAGGTGCATCTAACTTCATCTCTTGGAAGTTTAGAGTTCCGATTGCATTGGAAGAAAATGAGATTTTGGAGTTCATGGAGGGCGAAGTACCCAAGCCTTCCGATGAGAATGAGAAGACACAATGGAGGAAGAATGGCACAAAGGCCAAGAAGATATTGATTGATTTTGTGAAGGATCACCTTGTGCCTATTATCTCCAAGTTGCAGACACCAAGTGAGATGTTCAAAACCTTGGAGGGATTGTATGAGATTAATAATACCAGCCGAGCTCTTGCATTGAGGCAACAACTACATCACATCAAGATGGCGAAAGGAGATTCAATCATCTCTTTCTTCATGAAGAAAACTGAGTTGAGAGATCAGCTTTGTGCCATTAGTAATATGGTTGATGATAAAGATTTAGTCATGTTGGCTCTTAACGGTCTTCCTCAATCTTTGGAGCCATTTATCCAAAGTATTAGTGGAAGATCGAAGCTACCAAAGTTTGATCGTCTTAGGGCAGATTGTATTCAGGAGGAATCAAGATTGGCAGCAATAGGTAATGGACGAAGTTCTAATAATGAAGACAACCATGTTCTTGCTGCTCAAACATCAAAGAGGAAAGGAAGAGAAGGAAGGAAAAACAACTTCAAGAGGAACAGGGATAGAAGACTAGACGGTGCTCCTGAATCTAAGAAGAAGAAAGATCTCTCCCACATTTAGTGCTTCAGATGTGACAAGTTTGGTCACTATGCAAGAGATTGTGCAACAAGACCAAAACAACATGCTACTACCGTGGATGTGGATGAAGTCTCTCCTCAGAAAGGTTCAAGAGACAATTCAAGTGGATTTCTATTTATCTCAGCCCTATTAAGCAATGTTCCAACCGATAGCAGCACATGGTTGATTGATAGTGGCGCCTCTTGTTACATCATTGGATTTAGAGAACATCTTTCAGATTTGGTGGAGAGAGATACCAACATTCAAGTCATTATTGGAGATGATGCATGCTATTCAATGAAAGGTGTTGGAGCCTCCTCTCTTCACCTAGATTCCGGCATCTCTCTTCATTTGAGTGATGTGTTGTTCGTACCAGGTATCAAGAGGAACCTTGTATCAATTTCAGCCTTGGAGGACAAAGGATATCAAGTTGCATTTTCTGAAGGAAACGTTCTTGCTTGGGCAAAGAACTCTAGCATCAAGATTGCCCGAGTGATTGGTGTTCGGCATGAGAGTCTTTATAGGATTTCCATTCGTCCAATGCAAGCATTGTTGCATGATTCCACTAGCCCAAGTGAGCTTTGGCATAGAAGACTTGCTCACCTCCATTTTAGAGCTCTTCCATCCATGCAGAAGATGGTCACTGGTCTTCCAAAACTCAGTCAAGAGCATGAAGGTACTTGTTGAGGATGCGCATTGGGTAAGAATACTAAAGGTCCTTTTCATAGCAGTGAAAGTAGATCTAAATGTATTCTAGATCTTATTCTTTCTGATTTGTGTGGTCCAATGTCTGCTGCATCCTTGAGTGGTTTTTGGTATTATGTACTTTTCATTGATGACTACTCTAGAAAGACTTGGATTTATTTTTTGAAGTCTAAGGAATTTGATGAAGTACTTGAGAAATTCAAAGAGTTTAAGGCTCAAGTAGAGAAAGTATCCGAGAAGAGGATCAAAGTTTTGAGATCTGACAACAAAGGAGAATACACTTCTGGAGTCTTTCGTAACTTTTGTATTGAGGCAGGGATTAAGAGGGAGTTTTGTGTCCCCTACAATCCTCAACAGAACGGTGTTGCAGAAAGGAAGAATAGATCCATTGTTGAAGCAGCTAAAGCCATGATACATGACCAAGACTTGCAAACCTTCCTTTGGGCAGAAGCATCTAGAACTGCAGTGTATGTTCAGAATCGGTGCCCTCATTGTATTTTGGAAAATATGACTCCTGAAGAAGCCTTCATAGGAGTAAAGCCTGAGATTAGTCACTTGAGAATTTTTGGTTGTCCTGTGTACATTCATGTGCCTAAAGATAAAAGGACTAAGTTAGAACCATCTAGCAAGAAAGGAATATTTGTGGGTTACAGTGAATCTTCAAAAGCCACAGGATTTACATTCCAGGTCAGAAACTAATAGAGATCAACAGGGATGTTACTTTTGAAGAAGATGTTGCATTCAAAAGATCTAAAGGCTCATACATGGAGATAGATAACAAAGATCAGGAGACTCCTCAGGACATGGACTTTGATCATACTCCTGAGATTCAAAGGGAATCTATTGAACCAGAAGAGGATGGTGATCCAGTTGAGCCTTTGGAACCAACTGATGGGCCAAGAGATATTGGCATAGGTTGGAAAAGACCTCTATGGGCTAGGCAAACAATGCAGGAGGCAAAAAGGTTTGCAGCTCCTAGTCGCACATTTAGAGAAAGCAAAAGACCACAGCAGTTCCCAAGCTATGTTGTATTAATGAGTCATATCATTGAATTTGAGCCTTCCAGTGTCGAGGAAGCATCAAGTCAGCAAGTATGGAAAGATGCCATAGTTGAAGAATATCAATCTATCATCAAGAATGATGTTTGGGATATTGTACCTAGACCAGAAGGGAAACCTGTTGTATCTTCTATATGGCTTTTCAAGATCAAGCATGCAACTGATGGAAGCATTGAGAAGTACAAAGCTAGATTTGTGGCTAGAGGATTCTCTCAGAAAGAGGGAATAGACTATGAAGAAACCTTTGCTTCGGTTGCTCGTTATACATCCATTAGAACCATTATTGCTATTGTAGCAGCTAAGGGATGGAAGCTACATTAGATGGACGTGAAGACAACATTCCTTAATGGTGTGATTGAAGAAGAGGTATACATTGAGCAACCTGATGGTTTTGAGATTCATGGGAAGGAGTCTCATGTTTGCATATTGAAGAAGGCTTTGTATGGCCTTAAGCAGACTCTTCATGCTTGGTATGAGAGGATTGATCGATACCTGATGAGCTTGGGTTTCTCCAAGAATGATGTTGATTCAAACCTGTGCTTCAAGGTAGTTAATGGTGAGGCATTAATCTTGGTTCTTTATGTTGATGATCTATTTCTTATTGGAGAAGAACATCTCATTATCAAATGCAAGGAGTTAGCTTTTGAATTTGAGATGAAGGATCTTAGATACATGCATTACTTCCTAGGATTAGAAGTATGGCAGAGGCCTAATGAGATCATTCTAAGTCAAGGGAAGTATATTATAGACTCTTGAAGAGATTTGGTATGATGGATTGCAAATCCATGTCTACACTAATGGAAACCAATTTGAAGAAGTTGAGTGAGTCTGCAGCTAGTTCGGATTTGGTGGATCCCACTATGTATAGGCAGTTGATTGGATCATTGATGTATCTAGTCAATACTAGACCATATATTTGCTATGCAATGAGTGCACTTAGTCAGTTCATGAGTGAACCAAGGCAAATACATCTAGTTGCAGCTAAGCATATCCTCAGATACTTACGTGGCACAGTTGGATATGGCTTAAGATATACTTCCAGTGTAGATTTTCAGTTGCAAGGATATTCTGATTTTGATTGGGCAGGGAGTGTAGCTGATTGGAAGAGCACCTCTGGTTGTTACTTTAATTTGGGATTTGCTATGATTTCCTAGTGTAGCAGGAAGCAGTCTTCAATGGCACTAAGCACCACAGAGGCAGAGTATTTTGCAGCTTGTGTGGCAACTCGAGAAGCAGTGTGGCTTCGAAAGCTCCTTGCAAGATTGTTTGGACAATCATTGGAGCCAACTGTCATCCTTTGTGATAATCAAAGTTGTGTGAAACTTTCTATCAATCCAGTGTTTCATGACAGAACAAAACATGTTGAGATCAAATACCACCATATTAGAGATATGGTATTGAGGAAAGCTATCCAGTTGAGATACATTTGTACTGATGAGTAGACGACTGATATTCTCACCAAGCCTCTCTCCAAAGTGAAGTTTGTGTACTTTTGAGACAAGCTTAGAGTTGTGGAGAATGAAGCCCTAGCTGAGAGGGAGACTCAACATCAGTGATCTTCTCTGATTTGCTTTTAATGCATCTTTTTCTGTGAGAGAAATTTGAGGTGAAAGCCCTTGGTTCCACGCTCTGGGAGTAGCCATGGTGAATGTCATGTTGAGAGACTCCGTGATGATTTCTTTGCACTTGTGTTTTTCCACCCTCTGGGAGTAGCATGGTGGACGTCATGTTGAGACGATGACATCACGTTGAGTGACTCTGTGATGTGTTCTCTTCCACATATGGGTGTAGCCATTGTGGGTGTCATGTTGAGAGATTCCATGACCTTGTGTATCAAAAAGTATTCCTCCCTAGCTGAGAGGGAGTGTTGATGTTAGCAGCGTCGGGCATCTACTTCCAGCCACGACTTATCAAGCAATAAATTAAATATAGCCTTATCGGCTATTCAATTTATTGGAGACGTCATTTGGTGAAGAGGTGCTTCACTTGAGACAAGAAATAATATTTAATTATTATTATTAATGAGGCCGACTTATTTAATTATTATTAATGAGGCCGACCTTGCATCATGAAGGGATGCGTCCTCTCCACGGAATTGTATATATGAGAGATCATTTCCATTCATTTTATAATCAAGTTCATTCAAGACAATTTGCATTCATAGAAGAAGTTCGCACTTGAGCAGTAGATCATCATCTTGTCACAGCAGATCGATTTCAAGGAGAAACATATTCATTTGTATCTTTGCATCTAGGAGAGGTGCTATTACTCATTGTATCAAATTCGGCATTGTGTTGTGCCTGAGTTGTAAGCAGATTTCTGCTCTTATTCCTTCAATACATAAGCGATATATTTGTTGGGTTTTTCTCCCTCGAGTAGGAGGGTTTTCCCAGGGTATCTTGTTGTGTTCATTGTCTTATGTGTTGCAATTTTTGCTTATTGAATTCCTGATCCTAAAACTAACAAAACAGGGGTAAGGGAGCATCACCAAACCCAACTCAAGGGAACACCACCTTGAAGTAATTTCTGAAAACTTATTTCAGACAAGAGAAAGCAAGTACTAACATAACATGATCATCTCACAGCCCTCCAGGCCTTTAAATAAGGCTTCTAGTCCAAACCGCCTTTAGAAGAAGAATCTGATTTGTTTTCAATAAAATATTCAATGACTTCATGGCTAAGGCACTTAAACTGCCCTTAGGGAAGATCTGATTTTATTTTATTAAAATATTATTTGCCTTATTCTCCAAGGTACCTAAGCCGCCCTTATTCAAGGATCTGATTTTATTCATTAAAATATTCTTTGCCTTCTTCACCAAGGCACCTAAGACGTCCTTATCCAAGGATCTTATTTTATTTATTAAAATATCGGTTGCCTTCTCCCTTAAGTCTCCTAAACTGCCCTAGGAGAGAGAATCAACCTTCTAGAAGCAAAGAGCAAATCAGATTTGATTTGATGTGGGTTGACCAACCAAGGAGGATAGTAATATTTTATCTATTTTAAAACTCACCTCCTTGTTTGCTTTGACTTGCAAGTAGACTTCCTTGTTTGCTTTGACTTGCAAGTGGACCATGAGATATTAATAAAATATTAAAATATGATCAACATAATGTTCTATTTTTTTGTCAAGGATAATTCCTCTCCAAAATTTATGATTCTCATGGCCAATATCATTCCCTTATCTCGCCATCTAACCCACGGGAATGCTGGATGGGCTAAAATCAAGTCATCAAAATGTCACTCCAAGAATAGGGACATTACATTGAAATAGCCCAAGGGGAAAAATCCATTTTTTAGTGGCATATGCGTTTTGATCATAGTGATATAAAAAGATTAGGCAAGTACAATTATTTTTTGTGGATGCAATCTGCCCTGTGCTCCCCTAATTGCATACACTATTGTCATGCATCCAATTACAACCAAGAAGAAGCTGAATTCTCCTTTATGTTTTTATCAATACAACATTTTATTTTTTCCCCCCATGCTTAAAAACGCACATCCCATTTATTATAATTGTAGGTCATGTTGGAGCATCCCTTTCAGAGCCTAGAAGGAATCCTGAAAATGGGAAGCAAAAAAGTTGCCTTTTTTAATTCAAATTCCAATTTTACATGGTGGTCAAAACTGAATGTGTGAGTTCATCCCTGCAGGTTTGGGTCTATCCTGCTTAGTTGGAATCCACCTTGCAAACTCGAAACTGCCTGTTGTTATCTTTTCATGAATTCATCTTGCTGTTCATACATATTTACATTTTTAAAGTTTTCATGACCCTTACGGATCACACCTCCAACTCCCTTGTTTGGAAGCTTTTCGTCCTAAGGAAATTATTTCCCCACTTCCTCCTCTATGGAGGGTGGAAGATGTTCTTTGCTTTCCACATAATATGTTTGGAAACAAGCTTTGTCCAAGTCTTGTGGGTCGGTGGCAACCTAAGTCACAGAATTTGGAGAACTCGAAACATGGAATTCAAATTTTTTTGAAATTGAAATATTTATTTAAAATTCGTTCAAATTCGGCCATTTGTTTGTTTGGAAAAATGCACTGATTTTTTCCATTAAAATATAATTTTTTATAACTGTTTTTAGGGTTTTCTAAAGCATTTTCTAGGGTTTTTGTGGTGTTTTTTTAATAAAATGTGACCCCGTCACGATTTCCTTCATTTTTGCCACAATTAGGGTTTTTTCATCATGATTTCTGTAATTCTGTCGTGGTTTGTGTTTCCTGACTCTTGCAGTGCTCAGGCGACCAGATATATTACTTATATTTCAAAAAAATTAAATTTATATTAGGCGAATTTAATGCCGATTTCTTTTTCTGAATTTTTTCCTTTGCTAAACTTCATCCAAATGTTTTCCTTGCTGAACTTCATCCGAATTTTTTCCTTGCCAAACTTCATCCGAATTTCAATGTTGCTGAACTCGAATTTGAACCTTGTGACTTAAATGGCAACTAAACTTTTTCGATGATTGAGTGTTTGACCTTATCATATATTTACATAAAAAGATAGCCAAGTGAAGAACTCGACTTAGTGGCGTGAAATGAGTAATCATGTTTTCTATCAAGCTAATGTAGGTGTGAAGACCTCCAAGATACCTAATAAGTAATAAGTATACCTCAGCATCCAAGTCCATACCCACTAACATGGCTTGTTGACTGAATTTTGTGGTGCAATCCTGCACACTTTGCCCATTTTCTTGTCTGAGATACAACCACTTGATTTTTTAGTTAATTTTATGCCCAATAGGATAGAAATTCTTTCATAGCAATTCCTTAGATTCTTCCCACTTAGACATGACGAGTTTTCTTCTCTTTTCAAAAGATAACACATAACTTTCCCATCTAACAAGAGCATGCCCACTCGTTTTGAGACGTGCATAAGATATCTTTTATGCCTCACTATAAACTTCCACTTGTTTAATCCAAGTATCTAAAAACTCAGCATTTATTTGTCCATAAAAATATTTTATTTCTACCTTTGTTTCAACTTCAAATGGGGTAGATTTTACCCGGATCTCTTCATCACCTTCCAAGAAAGTTTTTTGCTCCTCTGAATTTTTTCCTGCATCAGCAATATCCAATTTCCTGGCTAGTGCTCTCACTACTAATCCAATAGAAGATTGATTTTGGGTTATGCACTCATGTTGCTGGATAATATCTTCTTCTTGTTGCCTAATCCAATTCTGATTTTTTTGTAACAATCTCCATGTTCTCAAGGGTTGTCACTCATTTATTCAGATATTTCAGATACTAAATATTCACCTCTTTATTCCACTTTTGGGTAGAGATTTGTCTGGTAGTATCTCCTTTTCTTTCTGTGACCTACAAAATTCACTTCTACAAATCACACAAAGATCAAAATTGCTTTGATACCAAAATGATCCATAATCTCTCAAATTAAAGTAGAATTTTGAATTACAAATTTCTTGTATACCGTTCTACTCGATTTATCAAATGACAGCTTTAAAGAGAGTAATGCTGTTGCAAAATTATAAAATAACATACTGGAAATGAAAGGAATTTAATACAGTAAATGAAAAAATTTTACCCTCATAACTCCCTAAGGGGATTTGTAATAAATAAAGATTAGGCAAGTACAGTTAGTTGCTATAGATGTAATCTACCCTTTGCTACGCTAATTGCATGAACTATTGTCAAGCCTCCAGCTACAACCATCAAAGACCCCTTGCTCCACTAATTGTATGAACTATTGTCAAGCCTCCAGTTACAAACATGAAAGAACTGAATTCTCATTTATTTTGATCAATACCATATTCTATATTTTCTCCCATGATTGTCGTTCGTGCTGAAGCATCCCTCTTGGGTCATGGAGGGATCCCTTGGAAACTAGAAGTGGAAAAGTCACCTTTTTGTTTGAAATTCCAATTTACACAGTTGGGGGACAAATCCAAACATACAGTTTCATCCCCATAAGTGCAGGTCTGTCCTGTATAGTCAGATTTGACCCTGTAGACTCAAGACTGTCTATTGTTCATCATTTCAAGAATTCATCTTACTATTTATACATTTTTTACATTTTACATGATCTTTATGGATCAAGGGGACCTTTATGTAACTTGGGTCCCCCATTTTGTGAATGTCTGATATGTTGATGATCCTATGATGATTTATGATACTATGGGTGTATAAGAGAAAACACAAGGTTGCTGGATATCTGGAAAAGTAGAAGGCAAGGCTTTTGGCAAAAGGGTTTGCTGTAGGGGGTATAAACTATGAGGAGAGGTTTGCTCCACTACAAAGATGCCAACAATCAGGTTGGTTTTAGCCATTGCAACACAATTGGCGAGAAGTTTTACCAAATGGGTGTGATGAGTGCATTACTCAACTATGATTTGGAGGATGAAGTGTATGACTTACCCATACTGTTTTGGAGCTGCAGGGAAAAATCATTTTCTGTAAGCTGGTCAAAGCTCTTAACAGTTTGAAGCAAGCTCTGTTACCCTAGAATACTAATCTGTCTACCAAAGCCTTTCTGATTCACACTTATATGTGGAGAATTAAAATCATGATATTGTTATTCTCACTGTCTATGCAGATGAATTAATCAACATAGATAACTTGATCAACACAATTCAACAGGTAAAATCAGATCTGTGCCATACTTTTGACAAGACTGATTTGGATCATTTGCACTATTGCCAAGAAGTAGAGTTTTAACAGGCTAATAAAGGAGTGCTCATTTCTCAAATGAAGTATGCCAAAATTTTGTTGGAGAAATTTTGTATGAATGTTTTAAAGCAAGTTTCTACTCTTACAGATGCCATTCTGAAAATGTGTTGGTGAGTCTTTTTCAAAATTTGGTGAGAAGCTTGATTTATCTCTCAGCCACAGCCTGATCTCAATTTTGTTGTGAGTCATATGTTCAAGTCCACAAGTGAACCAAAGATGGATCGTTAGAGAGCAAAACAAATGAATTCTGAGATATGCATAATGCACAGTAGAGTTTGGTATTTGGTATGGTTGGATTGTTTATTTTCAGCTTGTTTGTTTAACTAATGCTGACTGTGTAGGTCCAACAGATGATAGGATTTCTACATAGGCCATGCTTTTGTTGTTGGAGCATGATTTGTTTCATTGGCCAGCAAGTAACAATTAACAATATGTCTTTCTTCCCTTGAAGAGGACCATAAAGTTGTCCTTGCAGCTTGTGAAACAGTTTGGTAGAGGGAGTTTACTCATTGGTTTGGAAGTGTTGTTCAAATGGAAGCTATAATGATTCGTTGTGACAATCAAAGTGCAATAAAGCTTACCAAAAATTCATTATTTCATGGACGCACAGGGCATATAGAGGTATATTTTGTAACCAACAACTTGCTGTAACTGGAGAGATACAACTTACAACATGGTGTGACTCAATTGCAGACTGGAAATCCTTCCCAAAATCACTTAGGTAAGACAAGCTTGTTAAGGTTAAAGGTAAGATATATGTTGTACCATGTGTATGACCACTGAGGGAGGGTATTAGAATATATGTAATTGTCATAACAGCTGTGAATTACTTGGTGATTATGAGTTGGTTGTTAGCAATGAGATTGTTGACTTTTAGGAGGTAGCTGAGAGATTCTAATCAATTCTTGAAGGATGTTTCTAATCTAATGTAAACTTTTAACACACAATATTTTGTTCTCTATTCTGTTGTATTTTATTCTTTCTTAACCAGAATTCAAATCCTGACTATATGCTTGCTATGATTGCCTGATTGAATTACTGATCTTGCTATTATTTGTTTTAAAAATATCCAATTATTTCTTAGAAACTTAAAAAGCTTATTCTTGAGAAATCCTTTTCAACCTAAGGGAGAGCCATGTATGTCTTCTTTATGCCAGTGATAGGAAAAGTTTGTCTGGCTCCCAGGAGTCATCTGGTGTACAATATTCTAAATTACTCAAAGTTTGATATGATATGAATCCAAA
This sequence comes from Sequoiadendron giganteum, assembly GCA_007115665.2. Classification (NCBI taxonomy): domain Eukaryota; kingdom Viridiplantae; phylum Streptophyta; class Pinopsida; order Cupressales; family Cupressaceae; genus Sequoiadendron; species Sequoiadendron giganteum. The sequence goes on along the minus strand of CM021101.1, from coordinate 72,234,309 downwards.
TTATAAACAAGAAGCTTCAAATGGGTGAGCTTAACTGGTAATATATTGGGGCTTCCAAATTGGAGCCCTAGTTAAATTACTAAGAGACGTTGATAAACTGTTGATATAGGGTCAAATATCAAATCCAACAGACCCAGTTTGATGTGGCATACTTAAACAGATGAGCCCGGTTGCGAGTCTTGGACATAAGGTCAGGGCATCTAAACAAAATAAAGTCATGCAAGGGAGTTCACCAAATAAAAATAAAAGTTGTAAACAAGAATGAGATACATTTGTAAGATTCTTTAATGGCATGAATAAAAATAGTATATAAAACAAAGGTATTGTATGGAAGACTAAATGGTTGCTCTTCCAGATGTGCTTCATTTTCTGCAATTATAATACAGAAGAACTAGCATCTGCACTGTCATATGCCAATGGAATTATTCGTGCAGCGATGGATGAGTAGGAGGTTGATAATCATTAAGGCAACATGGAAATTACATTCAAGCATTTTTGTTTGCATGTTTTGGATAGCATCGATGGCCACATCTTGTCATGCTTCCTTTTGCCAAGAACCAAGCTGCTGGTGCCTTTTTCTGGAATGGATCTAATGAAATAATTTTGAGCATCCTTAACCATTAAGTTTCACCACCATGCTGGTCCTGAGAGATGCATAGCCTTTTTTGTTCTTCTATCATCTATTTTCGTATTGCTAACTGCTCCCAGACTTTGCATTTCACATGGAGTTCAAGTCAGAAATGTCGGATGTATTTTTAAAATCTGATGTTGAATGTCTTAAGTATCACCTATGTATTAATTTAGATGTATTTCACAGCTTGAGTAAAATATGCATTTGAACAATTGTCAAACTGAATTGAACTCTCACCAACTTGCCATTAATCGTACCCCACCTTATCAATGCTTTATGTGTTGGTGATATTATTCTGAGACAGTCTTTTTCGAATTTTATACAACTAGCATAATATTCATGATTAAGTGTACTCATTCAGTTTTCTTCAGTTCAAAGGGATCTGGAAATGGTATCATTGGAATGGATCTTGTTAATGCAAAGTCGCACAATGGAGTAACAGAGGCAAAGGTAAGTTTAGAATTTACATTCTATTTGAAATTTCATAATGTTGCATAACTTTGAGATGATGTAAAGTGGGATATAACTCTAACCTGCAGGTTCCTCAAAAATCTCCAAATGGCCATGTTTGGGTTGAAACAAATGAACAGTATTTGGCTAGTCGAACTGGTGCACTTCTTACAGGAACGATGAAAGGAGCTGCAGAATCATATATTGGAAGGAGTGTTGTAAATGGTGCTGTAACTCTTCCTTCTTATTTTAGTAATATGCAAAGGCAGGCTGTAAATGCTGTGGGAAGAATTGCTGGGTTTTCCACTGTTAGTGGAACAGTTGAGGTAATTAAGAGTAGTTGCCATGATAAATTAATATTGTCAATTTGTCATGGTTAGTTTATTATGATAAAGCGGCACTCTTCTCTAATTTTTTAACTTTTATTTGTCTTGCAGGGAATACCCACAAATGGTGAAGCCCCAATGCAAAATGTAGTAAGCCCCAAAAAGAACATTAATCGTCCATTATCACCTCATCTTAGTATTTACGAGCCACAACTTACTTCAACATATTCAATTTTCAATAGAATCTCCGGAGCTTTCTTAACTGCTGTGCTTTTGTCTGGTCTCCTTTTTGTCTTGGAAATAGGTCCATTAAGCCTTTCTTATCCTAGTCTATACCTGTCTTCTTTCTCTGTCGATTTTCCAAAATTGACTCTAAGTTTGTTCAATTTTACTTTATTAGCTTTTTGCTATCATATAGGTAATGGACTTCGTCATATATGGTGGGATCTGGGTTTTCCTCTGGAATCATTTCGAGTAATTCGGATTTCTGAATTTCTTATGCTATGTATAGCTTTCTCAGCTTTTGCAAAGATTATCCAAAAAATCTATTTCTGAGGAACAAGGTGCTGTGAGTGCCAATAAACTCACCTTCATTGTGGAACATTGGAGGGGAAGTAACAGTTTTTGTTTTCCTTCAGTAGAACAGTACTGTTTTTATTTCTTGAGTTGATGTTTGCTTGTGTGCCGGAACGATCCAAAATTTGATATGTAAAACTCTTTAATGAAATATTACTTGTGGCTGTTTTTTTTCTCTAATTTCAAGTTTGTTGAAATGTTTAATAATCTTGCAGTTGCTCTCTAAAATTCATTACTGAAGTTTACTGTCAAACATTAATCATAGTTTAAAGGCAAAGATTCTCTGGGAATAGTTGTCGAGAAGGATGGTTGTAACTTGTATGTTCAGTTTAGGAATTGGTGTACACTAATTGAAAGCCAGCCAATTCAATTAGTCTGTAAATATGCTCCACACAGATTTTGCAATCTCATAATGCTTAGTTTCGAGCAAACTGTAGTGTTTCAATTGGCTGAAATGACAGCAAGCCTGGATGCTTAATATGTCAAATAGATATTATTAACAACATGGTCAATGTCGGGGATATATTGCATGGACTAATGTACCTTGGTGGCATATTCATTTTGTGAAGTAATTGTGTCTCAATATGTCCTAGATGTTTTTCATTAATGTATTAGGGCAGGCAACAAGAAATATATATTTTGGAGAGTATACAATAGAAGAGTGTTAGAATCTCTAAAATAGATGATAATCTTGAAATTAGTGTAAAAAATAAAAATTATTAAATTGCAAATACAAATTGTTAAATTGTAAAATAGTAAGAAAGATTAAACTCCCATAGAATATGCCGAGATTTCTCTCTCCACCTATGGTTGTACTTATTTTATTAATTTAAGTAACTTTAATTAAAAGTGTGGGAAAGTTTAAATAATAGAAAAGTCAAACCATTAGGAAAATAAAAACTTATATTAATACTTCCCTTAAGTGTAGATTAGGTAGCTGAAAAGATGGGCCTCAACAAATGAAGATCGATGAGGTATTCAAATACTATAAAAGAGAAGAAACTACAACCCTTAATAGAGAGAAAAGACCTCCCTAGAGTAAAGAGAAAGGAAGGACTGAGAAGGTACCTCAAATATAAAGCTTCACACCCCATCAAAGCTTGAAGGACTAAGAAGGTACCTCAAGTATGAAGCCTCGCACCCATGAAAGCTTGTAGATGAAGATATTTGCTTGGAGTTGAGTAGTAATGAAGATTAACAATCTATCCATGGATAAACTCCCAAATGTAATGCATGAGGGCTTCTATGTGCTTGAGTTGTTAATGATGAATTAGGTTTCATGAAATCTGGATGACACTTTGGTTGTTACAAACTGTGCTTGATTTGTTAATGATGGATTGGGTTTCATAAAATATGGATGACACTTTGGTTGTTACAAATATGATTGATGATTGCCTGAATTGGAAATGAAACTTGGTGAAAATGTGGTGAAAACAATTGGCCTCAGTGGTGGCATTCATAATTCCACAATACTCAAGACTCAATAGAAGATATAGCAATAGCAAACTACTTGTTCGACCATCAAATAGGATTGGAATCAAGAGAGATGTAACTTGAAGTAGAATTGCAATTTTGAGAATTTTTGCCGAATTTGAATAGTTGTAGACCACCAAGTCAATATCAATGCTTGTATAGTGAATTCCAAAATCGTAACTTGAATATAATGGAGAATTTGCTTGGTTACCTTATATTGTATCTCATTGACCTTTCCATAAACTTAGAGTTGGTATCTATAACATATGAGATATCGGGCTTTGTGTATCAAATAAATGAGGCTGCAAACTAACTATTGATAAAGGTTCCATTCACCAAATGTGAAGAACACTGAGTTTCAAGTTAGATTCCGAAAGGAAAAAAGTTAGGCTTGTAATTAGTTGTGAAATTTCAACAATAAATCTAGAGCATAATTGGATTGTGTGATAGTAATGTTAGAACCTAATTAAGATATTTTGTGTGATGTCCCCATCCTAGTCAGTGTCAGATGACTGTGGAGTTAGCCTATTTTTTGGATCCTCGTGGGTTGACAGGACTTGGTTAGAGGGTTAGTGGTTCTTTTGGGTGGGTATTTTTATTCTCACCTATTCAGCTCAGTGTTGGTACCAGTGCAGGGAGATGGAGTTCAGTGTTCGTTAGCTTCTGACGGCATGAGTTTATACTGAGTTGGGGAAAAGTTATCAGTATTTTAGTGGTTAAGTTATTTATTTAATTTAGATATTTAATATAAAGTCAAATTGACTTTATAATTGGAAACCACTTAAATATATTATAAAGTAATAAAAGATTACTTTATTGAAAAAGTGATTTATAAAAAATCACTTAAATCACTCAAAAAGGTACGCCCAAGTATATTATTGAGAATTGATTAAAATACAATTTAATTGTATTTTAGGGTGAAGTCAGACCTTTTTTAGAATCGTGCCTTTTTGGTTAAAAGGAAAAAGAGAAACAAATTGAACTCACTTTTTTGATTATTCAACTTTGCTTCTTATTTCTCTATGCTTGTTTGAGAACAAAGGTTTACATATTTCAGCCATTGAAGAACGCATATTCTTCAGAGGTTTGCTTCCTTGAGGCTGTGGGATATCAGCTAAATCGATGCAGTGTGAGAGGGCTTCATTCTAGAGCTTTCATTGGGCTTAATCGGGATCTATTGAGGGAGATATCAAAGTTTCTCACTTTTAGAGGAAGGGTTTCTTCATCAAATCGCCATATATATCTTTCCTTCCAACATACTTTTGCATGAGGTGTGTTCTTTTTGAGGGAGGCGTGGCACTTTTGAGGCAAATTGCCTTTTTCTTGTCCCATTTCTTTCTTGCATCATAGGCGTCCCACCTCTACAGGTCATTTCCTCCAGTTTACTTGTGGGAAAACGCAGATCTGAGCTCCTGGTGTGCATCCAGAGGTTTTTTAGTCATTCTTACCTGGCAAGCTTGGAAATTCTTTATTTAATTATTTTAGAGCATCTCGGATACATTTATCATTTGTAAATTCATTGTATGCACTACCTAACACTATATATATCATTACTTGAGCATTTAGTTTGTAAATTTTACTTCAATAAGCATTTTATGTTGTTTCGACCCTTCTACTTCTATCTAAATTTCCCCCTAAAAAACTTAATAAACACATTAAAAAGGCAGTACAATTGGGGTTTGGGTAAGAGAGCCAGCTGGGCTCATCTCATTTTGATCATGAGGAAATAATGCAACAAGCGTAGGTCAATCTTAAAAAACTTATAATGAAGGATAGTTTTCATTGTTGCAATGGATGATGAAGAATTCTCCATTATCAATAAGTTATCGACACAAAGAACTAGTAAGAGAAGTGGATCATCCTATTGCAAAATATAGATGTTTAAATCCAAATGGCAATTAGAGAACCCAAGTGTACGGGGAAGGAATTAATTTTGACATATGAAGCTCAAGTGGCTTGTTTCAAATCATAAATAGTTTTCTTTAGTTTGCAAATCAAAGAAGAGTTTTTTTTATGATATTGCTATTAGGATTCAATCTGTAGTTTCGAGTCAAACTCATTGACCCATGTTTCATGAGTAGTGGTTCACAAGAACCCATCTCTCGTGATAATGAAGGGTCCACTTAGCACTCATTGCATCTAGGTGATGCTCACAGAGGTGAAGCACTGGGCCTTATCGAGAGGTCAGCCATCCCAGTACTACTCCAGCTCAAGCACACTTAACCACAAAGTTTTCTCCAAGGTTAAGCCCACTTAGCTTGCAACCCCATTTGCAAAACCTTCAACTAGTGTTGTGCCTTATGAACCATTCATTATAGAGCCCCTTTAACTCATCAATTGATAAGTAGGAAGTATTTTCCACTGAGTTTTTTTTTAACAACCCTATGGCCAATCTATGCATATTTTCTTCTCATGGTTTATACGAAAAAATGTACTCGTCACATCCATTTAGTGAGCCTCCCATCAATATGCTTTGCAACATGTGCAAACGTGGAAAAATCCTTTGCAACTAATTGTGCCTTGTACTTATTGACTGACCTATTTATCGTGATTTTTGTATGGAAGATTCACTTACATTGAACAAGTTTCCTTTCTTTAGGAAGGGGACAAGATCCCAAATGTGGTTCCTAACCAAGGAACTAAACTCCTCTTGCATAGTAACATCCCACTCAGGAATGTGTCTCCCTAATGTTTGATGGATCCCCAACCCAATTACTTGTATCCTGCAGTGTTTGTCAAGCCCAAAGTAGACATGAAGTAAGAGAATCAAGAGGAGAATCATCAACCTCTGAATGATGAGATCTAAGAGAAAAAAGCTGAATCTTCATAATTGCTCAGCGTTTGAAATGGAGGAAGAATGCTCTTCATCACCAATAATCTTTTTAGGTGGATCTGAAACCTCAAAAGAACTATCATCTGACCCAAGCGACTCCAATGTAAATGAAGAGGAAGTGGAGAAATGGCAAGAGTATAACTCCAAGAGCTCTCCTCAAAGTGAATACTCCTTTCAATGAACAACTCGCATATAGTAGGATGGAGCAACCAATAACCCTAAAAACCATATGGATAACTCAGAAATATGCAACACTTACGAAATAGTCAATGGCTCTTTCGTTGACTGGCGCTCAGGCAAGAACCCTTCCAAATTTTTTGCTCCCGCCCTTTGCAACAATCAGCCTATCCACTGGTTGTAGGGATAGTTTTCATGGGGAAACATGCTCTGTATCTTCCGTGGATGGCTTGGCTTTGTCCTAGGTCGATTCGGTAGCATTCGGTGATGCATAATGGCATTTCGAGGATTGTTTTGTTGGCGCACTCCCTTTTGTCCTCCCAGTTCTCCCTAGACCCATCATCGACGCTGGTTGTGTGTGTTCTATGTCGGTAGATACCCGCAAGACTCGTTTGCCTCCTGTGTTGGCTCGCGAAGTTGGGGTTTCCACTGGTTTCACCCCTGTTCATGTAATAGCTGGTTTTTTTTTACTTCATCCCCTCTGGAGTTGCTACTTCGGATGCTGGTCGTCTTGCTACTCCTGAAGCTAGTTGTTAGAGGGACTCCCCTGTTGTTGGTGCTGGTGATGCTGCTAGCCCTCTGTGGGAAAAAAATTATCCCATTCCTTGTGCTAAATCTTCCTTGGTGATTTGGGGCGAGGATGTGGTGGAAAACAAAGATTTCTATCAATGAAGGGGCTTGATTTGTAGATTCAACAATTTTTGGATTTCTCTCATAGATCTCGACACTTAGTTTTGGAGTTGTGGAGGCCTATTGTTGCGGACAAGATCGAGCTCTTCTCATTTCCTAGAGGTTTTTTATTCTATCTTTTAAATCTTCAAAGGACATGGATTTGGTGCTTGATGGTAGGTTGTGGGGTGAAAATTCTCTATCAGTCAAACTTTGTTTCATGTCCTTCAACACCCTCTCTACACTTTTTAATTTCATATATATTTCGATTTATCTTTCAAATCTCTTTCTTCATTTTTTGGAGTATCAGTCAAACTTTGTTTCATGTCCTTCAACACCCTACCTACACTTTTTAATTTCACATCTATTTCGATTTATCTTTCAAATTTCTTTCTTCAATTTTTGGAGGATTCATGTTATGAGGCCATAGGCAACTCTATTAGATATTTCTTGAAGGTTGATTCCAAAACATCCTACATGGAGCACTCTACTTTTACTCGCATATTGGTGGACATTGACATTTCCAAGCCGCTTCACAAGGATGTGGTTTTGATGGTAGAGGATATACCTTGGATTCAATTGCTTGACTATGAGGGTCTCTCCTTCAAATGTAAACGATGGTTCACCATTAGACACCTAGTTGTTGATTGTTCTCTTTCCTGGTGTAAGGATGTTGCGACATAGCGGAAGAATGCTCATGAAGATCATTTTGATTATTCATGTCTCTAACTCCTAGGAGTTTGGCTCCTCACAAAACAATGATTATTCTCAAGATAATCGTTCTCTTGAACCTATTGTTGATATGACGTGCCTAGCCCTTATTACTCCCTCCACTTCCACAGGAGATCCACCCTCTTCTTTGATCACTCAACCTATTAAGCCTTCAACTTCAAAACAACTTCAACCTTCTGATGTGGTGGAGGTTCATCACATAGCTTCAAATTTGATTCAACCTGATCTAGTGGTGGTTGACCAATGTGTGTGGCTCACCTTGACATACTAATGTTGACCCTTAGTAGAGGAATCCCTCCTTCACCTTGTTTTATAATTTGTATGATAGAATTACATGGACTGTTGTACAAAGGTGGAAGAAAGGTCTTCACAAATTCCCACTATCACAATAGAGTGAAGGATGTGAGATTGAATAGGGTTGGGTTTGGCATTGTCTTGTGTAGACCATAGTGTTATTTGTTGTAGTGGTGGTGGTTGGTAGCTAGGTTGCGACTGTATCTCTCTACATTTCCTTTTTTGGTTCCATATCTCATGTACTTCTTCCATTTGCTTGATGGTTGATTTGTTGTAGAAATGTTCTAGCCCTTTCAAAACCTATTTTTTAAGAATATAAAAGACTTATAAATATGCAAGGCCCGCTATGCAGATCCACAAATTTATGTTCTTTGTAGGAATGTGAGCACATATAGGAGATGCAAAAATTCTAAAGTGCTTAATTTTTGGCTTTTGACAACTCCAATTTTTTAACCAAGGCTCGATAAGGAACATGATTTTAGATATAACAAACACAGTTAATGGTCTTTGCCTACTATTAAAATGCAAGAGATTTGGAGTATACCGTGTAGTTTTCCATTTCCTTCAAAAAATCATTATTAGATTCTACCATACTATTTTATTGAGGGTTGTATGCAATTGTGTGCTACAAATCAATCTCATTTGAATTGTAAAATTATCAAAATAATAATTGACATACTTACCTGTATTGTCAAAGCACAAAACCTTGATGGTTTTCCTTGCTTGTTGTTTTGCAAAAGTTTTAAAGTCCTTAAAGTGTTGAAAGACCTTAGGCCTATGTATGAGAAAGTATACCCAAGCATTTATCATCGATAAGTGTCAAAACTTATCTAGCCTTGTTGAAGGAAAGATGTGGAAATTGACCAACCAAACCACTGTGAACTGACTAATATTTTGAAGTTCTCCATGTCTTTCTTTGTCAAAATTTTCTTTGAGATGCTTACCAATGATGCAACCCTTACAAACACCACCATAAAAGTGAATTGAAGGCAACTTTATAACCATGCTTTGTTGGTTGAACTGTTGTAAGTAGCATTAGTTAAGATGGTCAAACCGAGCATGCAATAACTTACTTAATTAGAGTGAGTGAGAAAATTGGTCAAAGGAGGATGAGGAATGAAGTGAGAAAAAAGATAAAGTTGAATTGGCAATCTACTCCCTTAATACAATTATAAAACCACCGTGCATCTCATTGATGACCATTGAATCACAAGTGAACTCAACTTGTTTGTTAGAATTTGTGAGTGATATAATAAATTGATGACATTACTTGACTATGGACACACAATGAACACCTAAAATGTGTCATCCCCATATCAACAAACTCTTTCTATTTACTTTGATAGGATGTCATCATCCATCAAAATGGTTAGTGTAAAACAAGGCTTCAAAGATGCAAACTCATCTTGAGATGAATCCATGTGGCGTGAAACACCTCAAGAACCCAAATGTATGGTGGAGAAGCAACTACTATGAGGGCTTTGCCCTTTCCTTTTCCTTTTTTATATTTTGCCTTAGTAGACCATGTGAACTTTGTTTTACCAACTTAGAAAATTGATGTTATTCTTCTCCATAATATTTTCCAGGTATCTATTTGTTTCTTCAAACACTTGTGTGATCTATTTGTTTCTTATCCTTGTTTCTTGTTCCTTTATGTTATTTTGTGTCTTGGTTGGCAAATAAGGCATATGACTTAGATGATTTTAGAGTGCCCATTTAGATGAACTTATTCTATTTCTTGGTGAGAGAGATGACAAGTTCATCTACAATTGGCACAGTGAACTAAGTTCTTAGATCACTCTTGGTGGCATGGAATGTAGAAACTAAGTCTCAATAGTAAAAATCAAGTTTAGGGGGAAGAATGAAGACCAATTGCTCGCATGTCTTTTCAATTGAATTTTGTTTCCATGCATAGTGTCAAAACTATCTAGGCTCAACCTAATCAACTCATTCTCCAACTTATGACCTCTCATAGAATTATTTACCAAACAAAGTGTCCAATTTGGTCCAAATTTCATTGGGATAATTTAATGGTTTAATGTGAAATATAATATTGGATTATACAAACAAACACAATGTTCCATAAGCTTCATCATACTTATTAAATCACTTAAATTTTTTTGAAATTAAAGTTGGTTCAACTTTTAAACCCATAGTGGTTTGATGTAAACCCATTTTTTAGGTATACTGGCATTTTAGATTTTTCACTCATAGTAGTTGTATGGTTTAAGAAGAGGGATTGAACTTTGGTCCATGTTACAAAAAGTAAGTGTAGAAAAGAAGTGTAAGTGTGCAAAAAATCAAGAGAACACAAGACAACCCTCATGCTAACATTTTTGAAATAACTCCTCCCAAGAAAAATAATTTGACACTTTATAGTTAGTATACTAAGTATAATTGCCACTAGTAAGAAATATAAAGTAGAATTGATTTCAGTGTTTTTTTACAAATGCTAAAAAATAAATTCAAATGTGTATTTGAAAATAAAACACTCAAAACAACATTGCATCTAAAAAGGTGAATGTGTGTGTCTAAACAAAGCCTCACAAGATTCCAAAATGAGAACTATCACTTGTGTCACCTATTAGAATTTATAAATTCTAGTCAAATAGTGTATCAAAATAAAAAAACACATGCACCACTATGAAGAGCATAGTAAAATAGCCAAAAACAAAATGCTAAAAAAGAGGTTGTATGCCTAAGATATTGGCCTTTGAAGTGAAATCCAAAAACCAAATTGCCAACAATGAAGGGTGCTAGACTAGAGAATATAATGTTGTTATCATGTTGACATCACATGCTAGAAAAGTACACATAGTTGGAATAATCCCTATCAACAAGGGTATTCCTAAATTGTCAATGACCACTTGAAAATATTGTTCAAAAACAAAATTGCTATTTTTGAATTCAAAATTATTGGTATTGGGTGGGAAACACCATTGTGTTGTTACTTGTTTGGTGGGTTGAGCAGAGGTGGTGGAGGTTGGTGGTGCCATTAGTGGTGGACAAGATTTGTCACCACTGAAGGCGTTGGTGGGACTAAAGCCTACTACTAGTTGTGGTGAGGCTACATGGTGGTGGTTAATGACACTAATACTTGCATTGGTGACGAGGACCAATTTATTTATATATTTTTGTAATCCATACAACTACACAAGGGACCTATGACTTCTCTAGTGAAAGTTTGTTTACTCCAAATTCACCATGTATTAAAATAGACAAATTTAAAATGAAAAAAAAAACATTTTTAGGCCTTCTAGATGCAATGATAGGGTTTGATTGACTTAAAAATGCCCCCCAAAAAGTAGTTTGCATGATATCACATTCAAATCCATTCACATACTAGCTTTTTTGAACTCCGATATAGTGAAACAAAAACCCATCTTAACTTTCTCAAGCCTTCTAGATGAAATGGAATAACTGAAAATGCTAACAAGACTATCGAAAAGTTGCAAATGCCCAGATTTAAAAAAAACACACATATGAAACCCAATAAATTTTTATATATTTATTTTAATTCTCTAGATCATTCAAAGATGTAAGAAAAGAGCATCTTGATTTTTTCGGAAACCTACATGCAAATTGATTATCCTCTTCAAATCTCTAAAAAGAAAACTAAAATTTGTTTCCCTACACCATGAACTCTAATACCATGTTAGAATCTATAAAATAGATCATATTAAAAACTAGTGCAAGAAATATAAATTATTATACTACAAATATAAATGATTAAAGATCAAAATAACATTAAAAAGTTAGAATCCAATAAGAAAAATGTAAATGCTTCAAAACATAAAACAACACTAAGAGAGCTCAAAAATTATGAATTTATGAATTAATAATACAACATAGGAGAGTGAGTACATATAGCTTATGTGAGAAGGAAGAGGTGAAAATACAACCAATATATATAGAATAGATGAAAATTATAAAAATGAAAAAATGTAACTCGCATGGAAGATACTGACATCTCACTCTACTCACACTAATACCCACTTTATTAATTTAAGCAAGCTTGATTAAAAGTGTAGGAAAAATTGGATAACATAAAAATTAAAAAATATTGAAGAACTTGGAAAATATACTCCAAAGTTCTTAGGTCTAGATACTAGTGCATTGCATTATCATCATAATCATGCTTTGGTATTTGATTTGTAAGTTGTCATCCGAGGAAGGAAGAAAATAAAACTTTTCTATGGAATTAAAAAATACATGCACAAAGAAAAGTGAAAACACAAAAAGTAGGGCACAAAGTATATCTATACATGTAAAAAATAAAAGAGATATACTCTAACAAGCTAATTTAAACAAAGTATAAAAATAAAATGAAAGAGAAGGGAGTGGAATCTTCATACATTTGGTGAAATTCAACTACTTGTTCTAGGACAAGAAAAATGTTTGGGACTGCTTGGAAGGTTGCCAAGAATGGTTAAGCCCCTATTTTGTTCTTTTGACCTTCACATATAATCAAAATAGAAGATAAAATTGGAGAGTGTATTTTTATCTTATTGGCATCTAGGAATATGAACAATAAATTAATCTATGAGCATTTTTATCTCATATTTATATAGATTTTAGTATCCTAGTTTATATAGAAGCCAATAAAGGTGGTAGTAACTCCATAGTGCCAAAGGAAATAATAAAATACCAAATAGTAACAAAATGAGAAGGGTAGAGAACAAAAAATCAATCTTCACAATGACAATGAAGGATGCTTACAAGGCCAAGGAGGTGTAAGAAAGTGTTGGAATGTGGCAACATGCTATCAAGATCTAAAGGTGGTGCTATAAAATGCCTTAGAGAGCTCAAGCTTGCATGATGGAATGAAAATCAATCTTGGAAGAATGAGAAAGAAGCCTAATACTCATCCAAAATATAAAGGTGGCTATTAGACTTCCAAAAATGAAATGAACAATGATTACAAAGGGATTTTTGGAAGCTAAAGAGTTAGTAACAATCCAAAAAAAGTTTTGACAGTGATTTGGAAGCGGTTGATATTTTGAAGAATCTATAGGCTTTGTTGTTTCTATTCCTCTTTTTGGTTGGTGTTTTGTTGGTTGTTTACTTCTTGTTGGCTACTCATTTTGTTTTTTATTATCTTTTATCCTTTTTGTAAGGGTTTTGAGGTCCCTTCAAAACCCATTTTACCTGTAATAAAAAACAAGCCAAAACATGTTCATTGTACAATTATATAGCTAGATGATGACAATGTGTTGTGTTGATATTTGTGCATTGTACTAGTCTCCAAATACAACATGCTTAGAGATTACATGGGATAGGAACAAAACATAACATAAACATGGGGAAACACATGACAACACAATATAGGGTTGAAAGCACAAAAATATAACACAAAATTAGCACTAGGAGAGAGACACAAGCTAAGGCTAAGATAAGATGATCCTAAAACATGCTATGGTAGGTGGGCACTGAAGCAAGCCCTAAATCTAATGTGATAATTGCAAGGTATGTAATTTTGACATTACATTTTACCAAAACTAATATCACTAAGTGATATAGCTACACTAAAATATTAAAAAATAAAATATTAAAATTGAATAACATTATATAAGGATACACAACAATCTTCGACTAAGAAATCAATGCCCCCAACTAAGATTTGTAAAACAAAAATTTTGAACACAAAACTTGCAAAATGAGCAATGTCAAGAAACATAAAGCTTGTCAAATAACTATGTCAAAAATATATAAAACCTACAAAACAAACCAAGTTAGAAAATCACAAACATACATATGGAAAACAAAATAGCACATAAAATCTACTAGAGGGGAAATCTTATATGGCAAGAATAATGAAATGAATAAAGCATTTGAATTAAAAAGAATAAAATAATGCATACAAAGAGAAACAATCTATCATTCAAGATCTAACTTGCCTTATCACTAGGAATCATGAGAATTGAATGCATGATTCAAGAGTTAGTGTGAACATGGTATATTACCTAACTAGTTTTATATTAGGTCTTATTCATAATTACACAATTAATCTTACTTAGGTCATTTATTTTGTCTCATACAATAGGATTAAGATATTTGTCAAGATCTTAATATGTCCTAGGGTTTCATCTTTTTCTTTATAAAAGGGTTTCCTCATTGTATATTATACTAGTTTTATTATTGCATTTAATGATTTTCTTGGCTTTATAAAATTTTCATTGCTTCTCCCTTGTGTGTAAATTTGTTTTTATTGTAGGTGATCTTTTAATATTGTGGTGTCAATCAACAATTCTTATATGATTTTATAGTTATGGATTTATAATTCCCTTGTCTCTTTTTTGATATTTTTATCTAAAGACTTTCAAAAAATGTATTGTGGTGCAAAAAACCTCACCATTGAGTTTATAAGGTTCGAAAACATAAATAAATATAAAAATCAATAAGGTTTGGTGCCATTTTTTTAAAGTTATAAGTTTACAAAAAATTACAAGAAAATTTCATATGTTTGTATGAAACCATACAACCATATAGTCCTTATACACTTCCATCTTCCATTGCTACATATATGGCACCAAATAAAATCCATCTAATGCTTTGTGTAATCTAGTACGGTTATAAAAAAAATGCGTAGTCAAATTCATTATCAAGTACAAGGTTGACATTAGCTAGTTCAACATTTTAAAAAAAAATAGATCCTCAGTCATATCAATGATTAGGGATTGTGTTCTTTAGCATTTGGGGTTTGTAGATGAGTGATCTTGGGGTTGAAGCCCTTGTTCCTATGGGTAGGGGATACACTGGTCACCTTCGGGTTGGGGGGCTACAACTTATAGCTACACCTCCCCCATAACACAACCTTTGCATAACTCCACTCGAAAGGACTACAATTCAACCACCTCCACCCTGCTTACATTGATGATGCCACTAAGGCTTTTCCCTAATAGTAGAATGTGTGCTTTTTTTTAATCCCTGAAGGAGAAACTTTTTGAGCTATAAATTAGGCACACAATATCATTTTTTTATGAAAAAATAGGTGTTAAAAAACTACTTTCATGGACTTTGGAGAAATTTATCTAGTTTTTCATGATATAACCCTAGGTGCCCATTATTTCAATTTGAAGTATTTATTTTTATTTTTATTTATAATTTGGATATCTTGAGAATATAGGACCATTTTTTTAATATTGTGAAGGTTCCAATTTCACATATTTTGATCTCTAACATGTATATGAGGATTCTATTAATTGTAAAATCATTATTTTTTCAATTCATCCCTCCATAATCACTCTAATTAAAAGGAGATAAATCTTGGCAAGGCGATATCATAAAACATCTTAGGTGACTTCATCTCTTTTCTTATGTTTATGGGCTTGTCCCTAAACAAGGTATATTTAATAAAAATATAGCATGGGGAAACGATAATAATCATGTCCTAGGATTGATTAGTAGTAGTGTTGATTTTGATAGTATTTCATCTATAGAGTACCCATGCACTCTATAGATCAAAATGTGGGAGATATTTGAAGGAACACATCATTCTGCATTCTTAGGTGATATTGTTAGGGACAATATTGTGCCCCTTGATGATGGTCATATCCTACCATATGATGGTGATACAAAAGAACATATTGATTATTTGGTAGGTATTGATAATTTTGATGATACTTAGGCTTATCTTGATGCTTCTTCTATTCCTATAAAGACATCAATTGATTCTTTGGATTATATTAATGTTAATCTTCATTCTAAAAATACATCAGATTTTTCTTCAAGTCACTATCTTGAGTCTAATATTTCTTGGATTCTAATATTAGTTGATTCATCTCTAGGTTTTCATATTCAAACATTTTGTGTGGATAGATCATCATGGAATGGAAAATATAGTTGGATGACATATATTGAGATCACATCTTCATCGCTTGTTTCTTCAATTCATTCTTTATAGTACGTACATCATAGTTGTCTAAATTTAGTACATTGGGATGAGTACTTGATAGATATTACATGTTTTTTTTTGTGAATCTCATCTTTCATATTTAACAAACACAGTTGGGTACATCTCTTTAATGACAATCTCATCATAGTCATTGTCACACCATCTTTATATTTGGATCTAGTTCTTTATTTGTTTGCATATGGTCCTAGTTTGTCACCTTTTTCATTGATTAGACTTGCACCTAATTTCATTGTGGCATACTTTCATATTGACATGGTGAAACTTTAGTAGAGTTTAAAGACAACATTACTATGCATCATGATATTTATTCCTTCATAGAAACACACCTTGCACGTACACTTAGTTTTTTTCTTCCCAATGGTAGGAATTTTGTTTAACATTCTTTAATTTTCATCACCATCCTTTGTTGATCATCCAACATCATTATAAAAAAATTATGCATTGTGGAGGGGGGCTACATATTCTCTCTCTTTCTCTCCTATATGAGTAAAATATATTATACATTGGTACATAATAAGTCCTAAATGGGGTCATGTTGTTTCCTTCTTTCAATTGTACATGTTTATTTGATCTTTTCTCTTTGGGAAAGGGGCTTTTTACTATGGTGGGTTTTCTTCTTTATTCCATTGTAGGATATTTTTTTGTCAATGGTACCTAAAATTACCTTGTATATAGGATCCATCCTTGCATGTTTTTATTTTATAATATTCCATAAGTTGTACTTAAAGGCGGTGTTGGTGTGAACATAGTATATTACCTAACTAGTTTCATACCAAGTCCTATTCATACTTAAGATTATTTAGGTCATTTAGTTTTTGTGTCTTATATCATAGTATTAAGATACTTTTCATAATATTATTATGTCATATGGTTTCATATAAGGTTTCATCCTTATCTTATAAGAAGGTTTTCTTTATTGTATATTGTACTAATTTCATTTTTGCTTCTAATGAATTTTTTAGTTTCATAGCATTTTCATTGATTCTTTCTTATGTGAAATTTTATTTTGGTTGTAGGTGATCCTTGGATCTTTTTGGGTTGATCAAAAAATATTACATCAAGGTATATCTTACTTTTACATTAGTAATCATGAGAATCAATGAATTACTTGTACTAACATGCTTTACTGCTAGATGATTTAGATGCTTAAAAAATGCAAGATCGCTTGTACTAGAGTGTTCTTTTATAGGTGATCCATAATAAGTAGCTAATATGAGTCACATGTAATAGTTCACTATGTTTCTAGGTGGATAATATACAAATTAAATACTAGGTATTGCATGTGCTAACATACTTTGTTGCTAAGAAATCCTAATAAGGGTGGAAAATCCAAGAATTTATTTGTACTTAGTACCACAAGTTACTAATGCTAGCAATGTACATGTAATTCCCCAAGCCACACATACTCAATTAACCAAGCAAACCTTTTTTTTTAAAGAACATAAGAATGAATTTAGTGTACACTATACGATATTTCCATGTTGCAGTACATGCTAACACACATACATGTTGTTTCAAGAAAAGAAAAAAAAGAAAGATAAAAAATGACCTCACCATTGCTCCAAGAAATTAGCACAAACAAAATATTTACTAATCATGTGACAAAATAAATGTGATGAACCCATGAGAGATTCAAACAATACCACAATGATAATCAAGTCCTAACCCATGATCACATTCTCTTGCACTACATCCTCTACACATAATTGATGACACAACACCGAAGTAAACTCAAGCATGACGTAGAACCATTAGAAGATTTCATAACTCAATTAGTTAAGACAAAAAATGGTTTCCTAAACATGGGGTAAGATAAGGATTACAAACACCTCAAATCCACTCCATGGCACTCCAAACAACCCCCAAATATAAGGGAAAAACTTCACCCAATGTTGCACTACTAAGAGGTACGAGACATCCACCAATATGAATGACCATGGATTTCTTTCGAGTAGGGAATTCCTCCCAATACAGAGGATGGAATAAATTATAATTATGGACAATTATCAATCAAGTTTCAATATGGGAATATTCACAAGGCTAAGGGGGACAACTTTCATATGTCAATTTTCCCTAAAAGTTATCAAAAGTGCTTGTTGTTTGAAAAAATTGAAGACTATAGTGTTCTAGAGGACTAAAACATGATAGAAGGACAATAGACCATTAGAGAGACATTAGCACAAATCTATGGGTATCCTAAAAATGTATTGGAGTCCCGCAAATGTATTGAAGTCCTAGAAAAGCATTGGAGTCCAAAAACTATGTTGTATTCCTATTTTTGCATTGTAGTTATTGTTAGAGACTAAAAAAATGATTGTTTCTACGTTTCATACCTAGGGACAACTTCCAAGAGTCACAAAAATAAGAATACAACACATAAAAACTTTGAAACAATTAAAAATAACTAGGAAACTAAGATAGACAACTAGATATTTGATCTCCAACACATAAACAAATGAAAGGGACACTTTCCAAGGAATGTAAGGCCTAAAAGGGACTCGTGAATGAGTCCAAGAGCACAAGAGATGAAGGGGAACATTTGAATCACACCCAAACACCCTCCAACAAAAAGGATAACCCAAAGTGACACCTCATTTAGGTGATTATTACACCTAACCATAAGACAACGCAAACCAACATATGTTCCAAATTACCAAACTTAAATATTTTATATCATATTACATTCATTTTAAACATAAATCCAAATATTCTCTCAATTTATTTTAACCCACATGGAAATAATGATGAAAATCATTTAAAACAACATGTGTGTTCAACACCAACATAAAAGCATGATAAAAGCAATAATCTTAGTGTCACCACTTATGTGGGAAACTTACAATCCATCCACTAAGGAGGTTTCAACATAACAATTACAATTACAAAGATGATTCAAATATCTTGAATTATACATTTTGAAAGATAATTTACTAATTATAAATTTGAATTCAAGGATTAGAAGACTCTTACTTACACATCCTTCCAAGCTCCTCTAATAAATTTCAAGTAACCAATGATTGTTTTTATGCCACCCAACCATGTGGCACTTGTAATTCCATCCCACCATGCTAGGAGATCATCACTTGGGCACAAGCACACACACACTAACATAGAAAAACCTGGAGTAGAACTTACACACATGTCAACCAAGTAAACAACCATCATAACATCCATTTAGAAATGAGAAATACAAGTTTACGGGGCACACATGCCAATAAGAATAATCAACAAATCAATGCATAAATATGCTCAAGGGGACAAAATCACCATAATAAGTATAAGAGTTACATCTGCATGCCAAAACTTAAGATAACATAGGTATGAACAAGTACAATCATAGTCTCATCCATAACATACACATGGCTAGGTATTGGTCCCTTGTCGGATACCAAATACAAGAAGAAGAAGAATGATGGTCCTAAAGGTAGGTGAGGAGCAACAATGTAATAGAAAAAAGGTATGGCTTTGTACACCTGAGTACCAATAGTCATCACGAGGTAAGAAAATATCCACATGGTATCCATCAACTCCTTTCTACCTTATAGGCACCCAAATCCTAGTTGCATCATGCAAAAACATTATTTGGGCATGACACAAAAATCAATCAACAAAAAGTGGAATAATTTTTTTGAACACAATCTTAAAATGCCCCCATCAAAAAATTAATGAGGAGACTTATTTTCTCCAATTTCAAATCAATCGAAATCACTCCCAATTCAAGGAAATGAATTTAATTTTTTGAAAGAAAACCATACAGTATTTCATATCCATCATTAATGAATGCTTAAATTTTTATATTTAAAATTAAAAAAAAAATTATACCCTTTGGTTTCAAATGTGAACAACACATTTTTGCAATAAAATCCTCATTCCCAAGATTTTTATAAAAACATTTATAACCATAGTTTAAGAGTGGACATTTTCTAAAATTTTCTAACATAATTTAAATCCAAATAATATAAGGAAATAAATATAAATTGAGTCCCAATTCTCCCACAAGGGTGAGCATGGTGAACATAAATGGATACAATTCAAAATACAAGAAAGATATTAAAATTACCTTCAAATTGGAGAGAAATCCATGCCAAATCCAATCTCATAAAGAGTTTAGAGAGACACACACACCCTCAATCCAATCCCGAACAAATGAGTTTTCTTCACATGCAATCCTAGGAAAATATATTGGGAAAGGTGTATCAACCTTGCTCCTCATGTTAATATTACAAAAGGAGCAATTTTTAAATAGAAAAAAAAAACTTAATTTATGGGCTATAGGGTTAGTTTTTGGTTGCTTGGCACAACCAACCATGTGCCTATTATGTAGATCTCTTTGGTTACTCAATTTAAAAGAAAATCTAGCCCAATCAACCCACTCAATCAAAAGGTATTCCTCCAAATTTTTACATAGAAAATATAAAAAATTGTTGGATGCATAAAAGAGTTGTAAATGGGAGTTACACCTATTGACCAACTTATGATGTGTGTTATGATACATCATCAGGCATCTTTTATTTGGGGGGTAATTTAGGTGCCAATTTTGGGTGATTTTAGCTCATGGAATTTTAATTACTATTTGATGTTTTTAGGTTTTGTATCTCCTACATATTATGTTCTTGAGATGGAGGTTTTGTGTAGAGTTTTATAGATAATGTTAAGATGTTAAAATTCCTCCAAATCTTTGGTTCGTGGTAATCCTATGAAGGCTTTTTCTACAAGTTTATTTTAATCATGGTTTATTGAATAATACATTGAATTGCTTCGGAGTATGGGGTTTTTCTCTTGAAATGGATTTCCCCATGGACACCTATGTTATGGTATATAGTATTTTTTCTATTTAAATGTGTTATTACTTTTTGTATCATTTAAAAGATTGAAATTTATGCAAAACTCTCCTCAAAATATCAGTGTAGGAAGTGTTTCCACATACCCTGTTTCCTTTCATTTGGTATTATATCATGACCACATAATATTATAGGTGTTGGGTAGAGGTTTGTTTATAAAAATATTGATTTGAGTAGGATCTTGCATAGAGAGGCTTTTGATATTGTAGTAGGAAGCAATGGAAAACATATAAAAATAGAGATGGTGAAGTTATTAGGCACAAACTTTGAGTTGTGGAAGCTCTAGATGGAGGATGCACTTATAGACTATGATCTATAGGTTGTAGTATCTATATCTAAACCTACATCTACATCATAATAAGACTAGGAAAATATGGATAAAAAATAAAGGGTCTTATTAGACTTGGCCTAGATGATTTAATGTTCCAGAATGTGCATGAAGAGACTACTATAACAAATCTTTGGAAGAATCTTGGAAAAAATTATCAAGCTAAATCCTTGGTGAATAATATTTTCCTAAGAAATAAGTTGTATACCCTTAGGATGGAGAGTTTATAGCCAAACATCTAAATGCCTTCAATATGGTAGTTACTCTATTGTGTTACATAAGAGTGAAAATGGAGGAGTGTCAATGTATAAATTTTTTGTGTTCTTTTTCAGATTCATGGGACCATCTCTTTATGGCCATTGGGAGAACTACCACTAAGTTCAAGATAGATGAAGAGGTTTCATCTTTTATTCTAGAATAAATAAGAAGGATGATTTTTTTGTCAACTAAGGAAGCCCTAATAATATGTGGAATATCTAAATAAAAAGGAAAGAAGAAAGAGAAGAATCAAGATAGGTCTAGATCCAGATCCCATGGGATATCCAAATATCCTAGTAAGTTCAAGGTAAAATGATGGAACTGTAGATTCCCTATTAATTTTTAGTAAACTTGGTGACAAACACACAATTCAGAGGGAAAACCTAATTGAACAATCCACTTGAACCTTTGGAAAGACCTTCATTGAATTATCGATGAAGGCTAGTAAGCTTGTGATGGTATTAGCACTGTATGTGCTTTCAAAGACTTTAGACTACTTAAATCATCCTAGTATAAGTGTTACACTTGCTAGAAAATCATAAAACTGTATAACAGCAAAGGAAGTAATGTTGACACTATTGCTATGTGTACCTATAATATAGGACTAAATAATTACTATCAAGAAATGAATGTTGGAATTTAATTGATACTTATAACTAAATCTACACTCTGAAGTACAACAAACTTAAGCAAACTAAGGCATAAATGTGAAACAAGAATCACTCATGAATAACACAAGGAATCTAATTAATATGCATTTGTGAAATAACTATTACAACACAAGTAATTGTATAGAAAATAAAGTGAGGGACAATTACCTTGAGTGGCCCTTTCTCAAGTGATTGTCTCCATTGATCTAACTCAAATCTAGCTCCTTAGATTAACACAATCATAATAACTCAAAATCATTCATTGCACAACTCCTGAATATCACATAAGACTTTGCTAGGATATCTTATTCATGAAATCATGATTGAACAACAAACATCATCTGAGTAAGAACAACAACTAACTAGAAAAATATTTGATAGCTATATATGTTATTGAACAATTAACTAACTCCTAATACCTCAACCAACGAGCTATATATATAAGCACAGGGGAGTTTATTTAAAATAATTACTCTAAACTAAAATCATAAATCACCACTCCCTATATATCATAGCATGATAAAGACTAAGAAATTTATAACTAAAAAGGGAAGAAGATTCCAAGTAGAACAATGACTTTGTTATAACAAAACTAGAATGTGGACTGGTTGAATTAGTAACATTAGATTCCTAACTACAACAGTGTTCTTCTCCTTCAACATCTTTATTAAATGTCATAGTGATGCACAATCATCTTCATTAAGTGCCTCCATGTTGTAGTTGTTGCGCTCAGTTTTATTTTGAAAGCTCCCCTGCTTTGATGTTTGGGAACTCCTTTGGTTGCGTGGGCTACAACCTACCTCCTTTAGGCTACAAAGAGTCAATTAATAAAACATGTACACAATACTAACAACCATAACTAAGCACAAATATCCATTATAATTCATACATATCCACACATTAATTATGCAATAACCATAACATCATAACCATATTTCCATATACTTCAAATGAGGTTCAAGGTTGTATATAAGCATAAAAGATAGCATAGTGAAGAAATATGTATAAGATAAGTGTTTGAGAATGTCTATGAACTTGTATAAAAACATAAGGAAACTATCTAATGTTTGGACTCATCCCCCAACTACCAATTTGCTTGTCCTCAAGCAAATTAACTAGGGTTGGAGGTTGTAGTGCAAAGTGATTTCCCTGAGGTCTATGACAGCATCCACTCCTTAACCTATTTTAAATAAAAGCCTCTATAACATGCAAATTTGTTCTAACATTCCTCATTCTTCTCCCCTATCCAGTGTGGTATCGGGTATAGGAGCATCGGTGGCTAGAATGTAAGAGGTACCCATTCAAGTCCTTTATCTCTGGTAATATCCATACATGTGTGTTCTTTCAAGCATGGCCATAAAATTGTAAATGGAGTGTGGATATTTCCTCTACAATTCAAGAGTTAGATTGTCCCATATTTCTTGTACAAACCGGTAGGAATGATAGAGGAATACAACAATCAATATCTACATCCTTTTATAATCCTGCATTCTCAAAATCATGATTTTCCTACCTACACCTTTGTGGTTCAAAAGTTGTAACCATTCTTCTATGATCACTTTAGGGGTTTTAGATTCCTTCCTTATTGGAAGAGCAATTGATTTCTCTCTCTCCATATACTCTTGCATAATTTCACCCCTAAACTTTTAGTTCTTGAACTAGGATGTTAGTGCCCTTAATTGTAAATCTCCCACAAAGATTAATGTGTTCCACTATGTATCTTTAGGCACAACATAATTATGAAAATAGTACTCACATAATTGATCTTGTGGCATCAACAAAAATATTTAGAAAATCAATTTTTTTGCTCATAGAAATTGGTTGGTTACTAATTAACCTACTGAACTGATAACTCAAGAAATTTTCTTGCAAAAATAAAGCATATGTCCTAGCTGGAGGTCTGCACTTAACAAAATGGGTGGCTTTATCTTCTACTTCTTCCACCTTGACAACTAACCTTTTCAATTCAATATCTTTAATCTCCAGTATCCTAGAATTCTCTGAGATTATTGTTTCTTTTTCTTTCTTCCAATTCTCCTTTTGCTTAGAAAACTCTTGATTAACCTTCCATAATTGGTATCCTAAGGACATAGTTGTCTAACAGGTTGGAGTTTTTTGGTAGGGGTATTTTTTTCTTAGTTACAAGCTTCTTGTTTCTTACTTTAACTATTTCTAGTTGTGTAAGAAAGTCTAATTTTGACCCATGTCCATAAATATGTAGTTTTTCCTCTAATTCTTGATTTTTCATTTCTATTTCTTTGTCCCTTTGTTAATAGGTTTTTACTAGTTCTTCTAATTTTTTGATTCTCTCTAATGCTTCTTGCAATTCTTTTCTTCTAAAAATGATTCCTTAGCTTTCAAAAAAAAATCATCACCAACCCCTATGTATTCATAACCCTCACTATCGGGACTAATTACGGTTCTCTTCTTGGTTTTGTTGGCAACAAAAATATCCTCTAAATCTGAGTCAGAGGTAGTGGATATATACCATTTCCTTTTTGTATGAACATGCACATTTTTAGACACATTGTCCTTTAGCTATGAGTTTGTACCTATTGTCACCACATTTTATTTTTCTTCTTCAGATTTCTCAATACTACCCCTCACAACACCTTTCCTTTTCAGGTGGTGTGAACACCTTGGTTGAGTAGGCTTCTTTTTTTGCACCTTTGGAGGTGCAAAAGAAGATGTTGGAATGCTGGATACATAGGTTGCCTTGATGAACCTATAGACTTCAATGGAGGACCTTTGCCAAGAAGAAATATTCACCCACACAGAAAGTATGATAATGACATTGAAAATAGAGATTCTATTATGATGATCTGGATTGATTTACAAAGTGTACATATGCCTGATTAAATAGGCAAGAGCAAAACCTAGAATGAATAAGATGTTGCCAAGTGTTCAAATCACACTTCATGTGATAACATGAAACCCTAACCTAGGGAATGATAACAAGATGGAGATAACTTCTAGAAAAGACAACTCATCTTCTAGAAGGGAATCTTATCTCAACACCATTATTAAATGATAAAAAGTAACCTAGGACTAATATGATTAATTAACCCTAAGATAACTTATGCTAGTGTAATAATTAATTAATTAATTACACTAACACCCCCCCATAAGTGCAACTTAGGGAGGAAAAGAAAATGCAATGATTATGCATGATGATGATGGGTCCCGACTGATGGCCATATTAGGTACCCATGTACATAGGATGAAAATGCAACTAATCTCCCACAAATGGAGAAAAGGGGAAAACCCAATGGGAAGAAAACCCCTCTCCAAAAAAGGAGATGAAATGCAGAAAAGTGATGATTGGAGGACTCAACATCATCCCCCCAAGGACAAAAATCATCACAAGGATACAATATAATGAAAATTCCCCCATAGGAGGAAAATAGAGAGACTATATAGCCCCCCCAAAAGATGTGATCACCTGCAAGAAATGTAAGTGTATGTAGACAAAATATGATCCAATGTCGACAAACAACTTGTCTCCCTTTCGGAAGAAACAAAACCAGGTGCAAGTGTAGAGATGCTTCCCATTCCGGATAGGAATTGAAGGAAGGAAAGGAATAGATGGAGACTTGATTGCCCCCCCATAATGAAGTGTCCTCAAAACCACTGAGATAAGACTGAAGCCAAACCAATGGTAGATGTTGAAGGAACTCCGATGAAGATGGAGGAAGTCTCATATATGAAATCTCGGAATAGAGGAGCGATATCCCCTCAAGAATGTCATCCAAACCTGTAGAAGTAGCCAAGTCAGTGATACCTGAAACAAAGCCATTATGTGATGTCAAGTCTGGAAAACAAAATGGGTCCTGATGAATGATGATGATGGAAGCCTCAATCAATGACTCTGGACAAGGAATCACTTAATGTGAAGGGATACCAACTGTCTCTGATGGAGAAGAAGAATCATCTGAAGCAACCTTGTCAATCTCTTCAGAAGAGTCAAGGCAATCCAAACAAACAACCTCCTGCATAGCAATATCATCATGGGGTACTTGATCTGAAACCTGACATTCTGAATCATGACCATCAAGGAAGGGTGGAGTATCTGAATCTCCATATATCTCCCAAATCTTAGTCCAAAGGATGTGAGGACTATCACAATGATCAATAGATTCCAAAATATCACAATCAACATGCATTGCAATCACTGCTAAAACATTATATCTGCTGCAACTCCAAGCAAATTTCTGAATACCTTGACCTGGATGGGGAACCGTACCATACAAATGTGGCAACAATTCAAGTGTTTGGAGATGGTGGATGATTCCATCTCGCCATTGTTTATAGTTTCCCGTGTGCAGCATAGTCAAAGAAGGATAATATGCAAGCCCCATAATGTACAATCAAATTCTCAAAAATACAAAGACAATGACCTTCAACAGCAAATAGAAACTCCCAAAACTGATATGCAACTAAAGTGATGCAACCCAAATAAAAATTCTTTTCCCAAGCTTCAGGATATCCAAGTTTTTGAACAAATGCACAAAGTTGAACAAAACAAATGCAAGAGTACCTAGAGCTGAAACCGATCAAAGTGACTAGACTGATGAAAAAGAGCTCTGAATTACCTTCCTGATGCCGCTGGAATCATTGAATTTCGATCAACGGTTGCGAAGATATGAGTCTTTATGTCCAAATTAGGGTTTTGACTTCAGTTGACTATAGATTTTTATAGTAGAAAAATTTTGCAAAATAGAGGGCACCAATGAATAGTGCTCTGAATTCTCTTTCCGACGGTATCTCATTTGGCGATTTTCGATATCCTGGCGAGAAATGATGCCCCTCGGAAAAAAACTGCCCTATTAGGGCCTGCTGGCTAATTAGGAGCAAAAAAAAGCCCCTCGGGCTCTAGCACCTGGTCGTTGATGTGACCGCAGGTGCTGGGTTGGCAAAAAAAGGCACTGCCATTGGCGGTGGTGGAGCGGAGATCTCGGGCGGTAGAACCAGGCAGCATCGCTCGGATAGAGCGGAGGGGTGGCGGTCGGACAGGAGAGAGGCGCCGCTAAGAAGGCGGAGCCCTCGGTGCTGTGGATGACCGCAGGCTCAGACGGCGGGGCCAGTCGAAGGCCGAGAACAAACACCGGTCATTGGCAGGTACGAAGGACGTGATGGTGATGGTTGCGGTCAGCAGTGATGGGATGTCAGCGGATGTGACGAGGTCGACGACCGGTTTGCAGACTGGTTGGTGGGTCGACCAACTTTAAATTTTTGAATATTGCTTATGGAGCAATTCAAAAAAATAAAAAAAATATATATTTAACTGTACAGAAAATTAAATGTCGACCACAACAAACTATAGTCCCCAAAAAAAATATATGCCGACCTGTAATTTAATTACCAGTCGCCCGCAAAATCGAATTTTTGCCAAAACTATAGAAAATTTTGCCCAAATGGAGAAATAAAAAATGCCAAATGACCTAAAAAAAATTTGCCATGATGGAGGACTGAAAGGGAGGATATTTTTTTCTACAAACGTGTACGGATAGTACAAAATGCAAAAGCCCTAGATATACCTCAAATGGCTGAATATGTCCAAATCGGAGCCAAACTTTCTTGATCCTGGGATGAACCTTCACTGGGACAGCTCTGATACCATGTTGGAATGTTGAATACATAGGTTGCCTTGATGAAGTTGCAGACTTCAATGGAGGACCTTTGCCAAGAAGAAATATTCACCCACACAGAAAGTATGATAATGACATTCAAAATAGAGATTCTATTATGATGATCTGGATTCCTAATTACAAAGAGTACATATGCCTGATTAAATAGGCAAGAGCAAAACCTAAAATGCATAAGATGTTGCCAAGTGTACAAACCACACTTCATGTGACAACATGAAACCCTAACCTAGGGAATGATAACAAGATGGAGATAACTTCTAGAAAAGACAACTCATCTTCTAGAAGGGAATCTTATCTCAACACCATTATTAAATGATAAAAAGTAACCTAGGACTAATATGATTAATTAACCCTAAGTTAACTTATGCTAGTGTAATAATTAATTAATTACACTAACAGAAGAACCACCTCTCTTCTTTCTAGTTTTTGGCATTTTTCTAGGAGTTGGGGTTTCATGTACCTCTTTTGTTGCATGTTGATTAGATGTTGCATGTGGTGATCTGTGTACACTTTTCCCCTCTGATTCACCCCTATTGTGGGTAGGTGAAGCAACTGGTGAAACAAGAGGAGTTTCTCTTAAAGATGTAACAGGTGACTAGATTTTTTGGAACTGTTGGTTCCTCAAGAATACGGTTAATATCTTGAAAAAATAAAATATCTCCCAGGACACTTATGGATATTGAACCCTAAGGCTCCTCTTTACTAATAGGGTAACCAAATAGTAATGTGATAAAATTGAATCATTTATTTTCCTTCGGTACTCAAACCCCATTCTTTTTAACAAATTATAAAGGAAATTGGGTACATTGACCAATCTATTGTGACAAAGGTGACTTAATAATATAAGAATCACAAGAAGCCCATACCCATGGAAGTGACAATCTCTTGGTACCTTGTGATGATGAAACAAGGTTTTCTCCCACCTCTCTAGACTCATCCCTGACAGCTACTACAATCACTCGAACAAGGAATTCAACTCCATTCCTTGGTAGACCAGACACTTCTACAATTGCATACTCTAAATGTCCACTCTCAATCCCCCGACGGTGGCTTCATCATGTTGCAAGGTCATTGCAAACTGCCTTGTCATGTCTTCATTATACTTTTTCAACTTCAAAAGGTAGTCTAACCATCCTACCCTTGTGAAAATAGGCAGTACTAACATGTCCTCTAATATTTTCTTGTGTGCTAATGGTTCCCTTCTGACAATATTGACAGGTCCAGATAATAACTCATTTTCAGTTGTTTTTATACATATTTTGAGAAACTTTTTGATAAAATTTCTAGACAGTACTTCTACATTATACTATCCTTTCATATCTATTATGCAGACTTGAACATTAAATATAATGATGGAATTATGGTTATAATATACTAGTATTGTATGATTTATATGAAGATATGTATGGAATGTTGATGGAATGCTATGTTTTGATTATGATAGTTATCCTTGTGTACATGCTTTGCAAAATTAACTTGTTTACAACTAAAGAGTAATCGTGGCACACAACAGTTGCGGGATGATTAAATGGTAGCAAAAGGAACATTGGACACCAAAACGGGGGAGCTCTAGGTTAAGTTGAACTTGATGATTATTGATTAAAGACACTTGATGAAGGTTGAACGTGCGTTATTATAACCAGTTAATAAACACTGAAGAAGAGGTCTCCTTCATTTATAGGATTTTGACAAATGGTTGTATGTTTACATTCAATTCTGTTTTGACAAAGTTTTAGTCCTATTAAGATTCCTTTTCCTTTTCAATTATAGGTTGAATAAATCAGTCTTAACTCTACGCTCTAAATATCTAGGAGTGGAGTTAATGATTTCAGTTAAGTTGTTGCTTTGAATAAGATTCCCTCAAGCTTGTATATAGTTGTTTGTTGAATTTGTAGTATAGTTAGTTGGTTCTTTAGTTTTATGTTACTAGTTACTTTCAATTTTAAGACATGAAGAATATTTAGATTGATTGAGTACAAACTGTGAAAATATATTTTGTAATCTTCCATAATATGCAATGAATGGAGTTAATTTAATGGGATGTGTAAAATCTATTAGCTAGATTTGGATTTAGTTAAAGCGAGAACAATCACTTGAGCAATCCACTCAAGGTATTATTTCTCACTTTATTTTCCAGTTATTCATTTATGTTTAATAGTTTTTATTAGTTTATCACTACTTCATGAATCATATGCAAGTTAACTAGAACTTCATATTTTGCTTGTTGTTAATGAATTCTTATGAATATGCATGCAATGGTTAACCAATAGTAATTAAAAGGTTAATTTAGTTGAGCCATTAGTTTTTATCAATTTTGAGTTATTACAATATCATTTCATTAGTAACAGTACAATTACAGTCTACGTTGTAGGTACCTGTAGCCACTAGTTTTGGTTATGTATTTTATTGTTTTGTAATTCTATGAGTTTACAACAAGTAGAATAACTTAAGTAGGGTAGCTTAAGTAGTTTTAAGTCCTTGAAGGCATATATAATGTTGCACCATCACAGGCTTAAAAACCTTGGGTTGACAATTTAATGTAGTCTTGAGCAATGTTGAGTAGACTGTTCAGTTAGTTAAACCTTTGAATTATGTAGGTTCTACTAAGTTTACAATACATTAGCTCAGAGTCTACAAATATCACCTCCCATGGTGAAATATCCTTACTCTGTTCAATTTTGGAAATTCAACTCAAAGTTCAAATTCAACCACCCTGTGCTCAAACTCTCTATATCTACTATACTTGCATGTACTTCTTTCACTTGCAACTTCAATTGTTATGTATCTTCCTCCTCTATTTCAGCTTGAACCAGCTTGAATTGGCTTTGAATTTAGGGAATTGACTACAAAAAGGTTGTAGATGCAAAAAGGTATAAAGACAAAAAGGGTTTGTACGTTTTTTTGGTGTTTTGCTTTTGGTGGCTAAATTTTATTTTTTTGAATATATACTATCTCCCCCCAAATCAAAACCTTGAAGTGACCTCACTTTAGTACATGTGACTAAGCGAAGGGTATGATTAATGAGTATGGAAATAATATTAATGAATTAAAAACATGCAAAATTAAATGTGAGTACATAATGAAAGCATCGAGAATCCATGTTAATTATGGAAGATTAGTATGCGTACTTGTCAGATGAGATGAACATAACTCTACGCGTGTGAAGTTGTTGGAAGAGTGTCCACAACGTGATTTTGATTAGATGTTAGGTAATTACAATGTGTGGTGGAATAAATGAAAGGTTTGATGTGTGTGGTGAATGGATGCGATATGTACGGTTGATGGAATGTGAAGTGATAGTTCAAATGCATGAAATTTGAAATAGGTGATGTGGAGTTTCGTAATCAAGTTGCATGTAATGATCTATGACAAACTTATAGCTGCATGTGTGGAAAAAATGGAATGAATTTGGATGAACTACAATTAATTTGGTATAATTTTTTGAATTCTCTCTTAGATAGTGGCTATGGGTACCTTCATTAATAGGTCTCAAACTAAAATATGACAAATTTTATTTATGATGCTACAGGTCCCTACTGCATAGTGAAATGGTCTTTAAAAATATTGTTGATTGTGGCACCTGTGTTGTGTGTGCACGTAAAGTCGGATAAAGAGTTATACCTAAGTGATCTCAAGAGGTGAGTTGTATAGCTCATCTACTAAGTCATTGTGAGAACCAGTAGTATATGTTGCTAAGTTATTATCTAGTGGCAGTATGTCTATATTATAATCAGTGCTTGGGCCATAGTGATGCATTAAAGAAAGAAGAAAATCATCTTGTTGTGTTGGCTTTTTGTATATCTTTAATTTATTTCCATTAACTAATAGTGAGAATATAACTACATCTATGGTCTATAATTTGACTGCTCCATGGGGGAATACCTATTGTATTTCATAGGGTCCCAGCCATTTGGACTATAGGTTCCCCTTATAATCTTTATATCTGAAATCATATAATAAATCCCAATCACCCACATTGAATTATTCAGTCTTTATAAACTGATCATGCCATTTAGTCCTTTTTTTTTGAATTATCTATGTGATGCATGACTGCCATTCTAATTTCATCTAACCGATTCAAATTGTATAGCCTTTCCTTCTATGTTTTTGTCAAATCCATTTCTAATTCCATTGTTATTCTAAGTGTATTGTATTCAAACTCTATTGGTGGAACTACTATTTTATCATACACTATTTCATAAGGTGTGAAACTTGTAGTTTTTTTCATGTTGTTCTATAGGCCCACACTGCTTCAAGTAATCTGGTTTCCCAGTATTTTCTATGAATTTACACTATTTTGGTCAAAATATTCTTAATCTCTTGGTTTGTAATCTCCACCTGCCCATTGTCTTGGGGGTGATAAGGTGTTGATTTTCTATGTCTTATTTCATACTCTTCAACCAATTTAGAGATGATTTTAGAAGTAAACTGGGGACCTTGATCAATTATAATTTCTCTAAGCATCAGTGTGTATGTGGAAAGTTAATGTCTAGTTTGGACCTCTGAAGATAAGTGTTTTTGTCAGAGTTGTATTTAGTGCTTCAAAAGAGTGCTAACATTCTATAGTCCAATCAAATTCTATATCTTTGGTAAGCTTAAAAAACAAAGGTTCTACAATTTTACTTAAGTCCTAAATGAATCTCTTATAGTAGCCTGCACACCCCATAAAGCTCCTTACATCTCTTTGTTTTTGTGGCACGAGAAGTGTAGAGATGATCTCAATTTTATGGGGATCCACTTGAATTCCTTCACTTGATATAAAATTCCCTAGAACAATCCTTGGGTCATCATCATGAAACATTTCTCACAAATCAATGATAGATTGTGTTCTTGACATAATTTCAAAACCTTGTTTATATTTTTGATTGCCTCTTCATATGTTTCTCCATAGGTAGTGAAGTCATCCATGTATATTTCCATGGAATCATGAGCATAATCTGAGAAGATACTTAGCACTGCCCTCTAGAAAGTAGCTGGGAATTACATAGTCCAAAGGGAAGAACATAATAGGCATATGTGCCCCAAGGGAATGTAAATGTAGTTTTATCTTGGTTCTCTGGAGCTATCTTTATTTGGTTCTAGCCACTAAATCCATCTAGGAAGGAGACGTACTTTTTACCTACTAGTGAATCAAGCACTTGGTCAATGAAAGGTAGGGGAAAGTGATATTTTCTAGTGGTTGTGTTTAGCTCCCTATAGTCCACACATACCCTCCATTTTCCTCTTTTCTTAGGGATAATAAATAATGGTGACACCCATTGACTATCAAAAATAGGGTAAATGAAGCCTGCATCAAGTCATTTTTGTAGCTTGATTTTAATTATTTCTCTTTAGGCAAGGTTCATTCTCCTTTGGGGCTATCTAATTGGACTAAATCCTCATTTATGATGCATGCATAGTTCTAGATCAATCCCTTTCATGTCATGGTAGTCCCATGCAAAGGTTGTTGCGTGTGTCTGCAACATAGTGTTCAGGGAATTGTTTTGTTCTTCAATTAGTCCATTGTTAACATTCAACATTTTACTTGACATGATTTCCAATGTTTTGGACTTTGATTGCATAGATGAAAGGTCAAGTCCACTAATATTAGGGACACATTATTATGGTAATAAAGAATGAAAAAGTTGGGATAATTCTTCTAATGAATTTGCAGGTATAATATTTTGTAATGGATCTCGCAGACATGAAAAACAATCTTGTTGATGCAGGTCCCTATCACAATTATTCTATATGATGTGGTCAATTATGTAATCCTCATCTTGGTTTGCCAACAGGGGTTGCATTCAATAGTCATGAGATTTTACAAGGAATAGTGGTCTTATTCATCCAAGGTAGGCCATATACTTTGTTCTATATTTTCATGAGGTTGGGTTGGTGGATAGAGGACCGATTTATTGATCAAAATTCCTTTTGATATGATCATGTTCCCAGATATACAACCTATGAATGCATCAGTTGTCTCTAACCATGGTTTTCCTAAAATAAGTGGATATCCTACAAGGTTGACCTTCGGTTGCAAGACTAACATCTACGAGATACTCCCATTAATCTAATGCTATGACTAAGTCATCAATGATCCCCTCAACTTTCACTGTCGACCTATATGCCAACTGTAAAACAATTGGTGTAGGTCTAAGGTTAGCTAACTGAAGTAGTTGCATTTTTTCCTTAGTCATGACATTAATGGTTGTCCCCAAGTCAATCAAGGTGTTCTTAATAGGGGTCCCATTTATCTTAACATCCACTGCTGGACTTCCAGGGTATGTATATTTAGGGACAATTATATTCCTTATTATAATATCAACAAGGTTCCCTAGGACATAAACTATCAAAAGGGTCCTTCCTCTTTCTCCCCAGTTTCTTAAGACAAAGGTCTCTTACTATCTTAGTATAGATTGGGATATCCTTGATAGCTTGAATGAGGGGAAATTTGATACTTACATCTTTAAGCTGACCTAATAGGTATTTCTTAGCTTGGGTATGATTTCTTTGAATGGCTAAATGTTTAGGGAATGGAGGCTCAGGGCTTGAAATAGTTTGGTTTACTTGATTTGATCTAGGCTCTAAAGGTGAATTATTGAAAGCTTCAATTGTGGGTTCCTCATTTACCATCTTAGTGAATTGAGGGGATGAAGGCCCAACCAATGTTTTCCTTGACCTGAGGTGGAAATCACTCATCTCTACCCCATAAGTGGGGTATTGAATAGCCTCATTAGCGTATGCCTATTGGATAGGCTTATTGTTAGGGTTAGGTGCAGGTTGAGAAGGTAATTGTCATGCTCTTTGTGGCTGAGATGTTGGGTTTGTTGGATTGCGAATGATGACTTTTTGTTGAGGCTAAGAAGGTAGAAAGACTATTGGTAATTCATATTTTGGTGCTGTCACTATTGGCCCTTTTGCCATTATGGCTGCCACTAATTTTGTTGCACTGGCCATTGAGGGTTATAATTGGAACCTTGGAAATTTTATTGTGGCCATACATTTGGTTGTTATTGGTTCTATTTTTGTTGAGGGTTTTACCATTGCTAAGGGTTTTTCCATTGGTTTTGGTTATTTGGCCAAGGCTGAGAATTCCAACTAGAGAGATTACCAATTGGAAATGATGTATTGAAATTTAGAGGGTCTTGTGGCATCCTTTGTCTTGGTTTCCATGGCCTTCTTTGTGCAATGTAGAACACCTATCCATATTCACCTTCCAATGGTTGAAAATTTGATTTATTTGATTTATCTTCTATAATACTTCCCACCCTTTTACACTTGCAGTTAGCTTTTCTTTGTTTGCAATTTGGGTAGTATTTAGTAAGCATTGCTTCAACCTCCTCTTGCTTTTTCTTCACATGTAGAGTGTCCAACCAAGTAGCTAGATGACTTATAATATCTTCCTTCATGTTGGATAGTAGGTTACTTAACTCCACTCTTGAAACCCCATTAGATGTCTTGCCAATGGTGGATGTCATTTCCCCCCTTGTATTTCTGGTAAAGGTCCTTAAGTAGTTTCTACAAACCTTGCAGATATCTTCAAAGGGTAACTGAGACACATCCCCTTCCCCAATAAGGTTAAGGGAAACCATACAGCCATCATTGACTCCTCTTAAAAACACAAGCTTTAGGGATTCTTCTAATACTCTATTTTGTGGGTTTTTCTTCAAGCAAAATTGGAACCTTTCTACATAATACTCTAATGGTTCATCCTCTTTCCGAGTCATTCTAAAAATTTATTCTCTTCTCCTATCAACTCCTCTGCAATAGTATTGGTATTTTTCCAAGAA
The DNA here is from genome assembly GCA_007115665.2 of Sequoiadendron giganteum. Lineage (NCBI taxonomy): Eukaryota > Viridiplantae > Streptophyta > Pinopsida > Cupressales > Cupressaceae > Sequoiadendron > Sequoiadendron giganteum. The sequence continues at coordinate 72,198,739 of CM021101.1, read as the reverse complement.
TTTTGTTTTCGTGGTGTTCCAATCTAGAACAACATCTATGCCCAGTCCCATAAACCATCTCATTGTAGCATCCTTCAAAGTTGCAAGAAATAGCTTGAGCCTATGAGTATTAGTTGTGTAGTTATAGATCCTACATAAGACATCAAACTCAAACAAGGATGTGTATAGATCCTTAGTTACCAAACCATAAAACACTGACAATGCTAAAGGAGGTATATTCTTCAGAATAGTAGCCCTCTCTTGGTTGGTAACGAGAAATTTAAAAGTCACATGTTCTAGTGGATCATCCACTGTTGCATTAGCCATGGTTTGGAAGGTCCCTTCTATGTTTGTAGTAGATGTTGGTGAAAGGGAAATTTATTCTTCGGAGATTCCCTCACTTTGATCACTGTGGTCACCAATATTTGCTCTAGCTTGTTGGTTTGAGGGGAGAAATCTTCCCAAAGTGTCTCTTTGCCTCCGCATACAATAGGTATAACTTTGTATAATAACAACTCCTGCATAATGTTAGTGAAATGTTTAGGTATTTGGAGGAATAAAACCTAATTATTCTAATACTAAAAAAAAAAATTAAACTAGGAAATCTTGGAAATGACATAAACTAATCTTTGAAAGTAGCACTATCTTCGACAACGATTCCAAAAATGTAGAGTCCCTACTAATGTTTAGTAAAATTGGCGATAATCACATATTTCAAAGGGAAAACCTAACTGAACAATCCACTTGAACCTTTGGAAAGATCTTCATTGAATTATCGACCAGGGCTAGTAAGCTTGTGATGGTACTCGCATTGTATGTGATTTAAAAGATTTAAGACTTCCTAAATCATCTTAGTATAAGTGTTACACTTGTTGGAAAATCATAAAACTGTATAACAATTAAGGAAGTAATGTCGACACTATTGCTACGGGTGCCTACAATATAAGATTGTAACTAATTACTGTAAATAAATGAATGTTGGAATTTAACTGATACTGATAACTAAACCTATACTCTGGAGTACAACAAACTTAAGAAAACTAAGGCATAAATGTGAAACAAAATTTGCATTTATGAAATAACTGCTACAACATAAGATTGTAGAAAAATGAAGTGAGGGATAGTTACCTTGAGTGGCCCTTGATTAAGTGATTGTCTCCACTGATATAACTCAAATATAGCTCCTTAGATTAACACAATCATAATAACTCAAAATAATTCATTGCACAACTCCATAATATCACATAAGATTCTGCTGGGATATCTTAATTATAAAATCATGATTGAACAACAAACATTGTCTGAGTAAGAACAACAACTAACTAAAAAAATATTTGATAGCTATATCTGCTATTGAACAATTAACTAACTCCTAATACCTCAACCATCGAGCCATACATATAGGCACAGGGGAGTTTATTTAAAACAAGGACTCTAAACTGAAATCATAAATCATCACTCCCTACATATTAGAGCATGATAAAGACTAAGCAATCTATAATTGAAAAGGGAAGAAGAGTCCAAGTAGAATTGTGACTCTACTGCAATAAAATTGGAATGTGGACTGCTTGAATCAATCATGTTAAATTCCTAACTGCAACAGGGTTCTTCTTCTTCAACATCTTTATTAAATGTCATAATGATGTACAATCATCTTCATTAAGTGCCTCCATGTTGTAGTTGTTGCACTTTGTTTTATTTTGGAACCTCCCTTGCTCTACTGTTTGGGAACTCCTTTGGTTGTGGGTTGCACCTTGCAATTGTTGTGGGCTACAATCTAACTCCTCTATGTAGAAGTTGAGAAATCCAACTTCAGACTCCAAGATCACCTGTATGCAAATGGATACCTGTCGCAAGGAAGATAATAGATGGAGAAAACAAACAAGGGTTTGATGCTCTGAAAAATGGAGAAATTATCTTATCAGAACAAAAGGGAATTGATATGAATATACAATGGATCAATCCTTATAAAAGAAGATCATGCAAACCCTAAAAGAAACCCTAATAGGAAAAACCCTAAAAGAAGCCCTAATAGGAAAACATTTCATAATTAATATAATTATTAAATGTCACTTTATGCAAACTAACGTGAAATCTTAAGAAGGGAATAAAGGTAACTTAATCAACACAATTAAGTTAAAACCTTTACTTTAACACCCGCCCCTTAAGATGAGCAATAGTGCAGCTACAAACAAATGCAAGAAAACAAAGGTAACTACAATGCAAGAAGGCAAACATGGGTCTCGATAACTAGGCTAGATCAGGTACCCAAATACAACCAAATCTTTGTAAAAATGGAGAAATAGAGAAAAATTCATGGGAAAAGCTCTACTCCAAAAAGAGATGCAAAAATCCATGAAGAACATCACTGAAGCAGAAGAAGCTGCAAACAATTGTCGAAAGATGACCGCTATGGTGCTGAAGAACCTTCGTTGAAGATAAGATGATCAGGATCAAGAAGACAACAATTTGCATGAGTGCCCCGAATGACACTACTCGAATCAGATGGCAAACAAAGGAAAACACCTGGAATGAAGATACAAATGGCACAAGTACCAATAGTTTGAAACACTGATCAACTGAGAATGGAAGATTCCTTCCAAGGCGAAACCAAAGAAGAATTAACATGAACAGTATAATACCCCCCCATAATGCTGAACTGGGAGAGCCCGACAGATCCACTGAAATGGTGTGTGACACCCTGTAGTGCATGAAGGAGAAGAAACAACATCTGAAAGTGCACAAGAAAGCACCTACAACTGAAAAAAGTGGTGTGCAAAACAAAGCACACATGCATGAGGCTAAAATCATATGGATCCACTGTTGTTGTGGAGGGACACTCACCGCACAAAGGTGTGATGGAAAAACAAAGGCACTACACAACCCCCCATGGCACTTTATAAAATAGTGCGAGTACAAAATATGGCACAACCTTATGTGCAAAATCCCCAAAAATATAGGTACAATAGTGTGGCACTTTATCTCAGTGCGTTTACATAAAAGATATTGCTTAAAAATGATGCTCAAAATTCTCACAAAGGACAACAAAACTGGAAATACATTAAGAACAACCAAAAATGAAGCATCCATGCAAACGAAAAGTTCCAAAGAATGAATATGTCCAGGTAATTCACCAGAGTGTGAAAACACAAAAAAATTGAATAAAATATACCTGGAGTGAAATCTAGAAAACGTGTATGGATGGAATTGAAGAGCTCTGAAATATGGTTGCAACGTCGTTGAGATCGCAAAAAACGGAGAAACTGATCAAAAGTTATGAGCTCGGGACTGAAAGCAACTCCTTTGAATTCAATTGGTTATAGAATGTACCAACAAAAAAATGAAGTGATGAAACCCACACCACTGGAAAGTTGACAAAACCAACTTTCCAACGATATCTCGTTTGCCAAAAAACGATATTGTATGCCCAAGTTACGACCTCTGGAAGAAAATAACTCCAAAGGGGAAAAAAGTCAGTGTTGCATTAAATTTGACGGTCATACAACTGTCGTAGCAAAAATACGGGCTTAAATTTGACGGCCAAACAACTGTCACCGCAAAAGTGCGATTGGGCTTATTACATGAAAAATTGTTTTTTTTTTATATATAAAAAAACAAATAAAAAAATTACAATTTTTTTTTGGGAAAAAAAACATTTTGGTGGGGGAGGCATGTGGGCCCACCCCCATTGCACCCTATGAGGGCGCAAGTCCTTGCGTAGGTTTGTGCAGGTATAGACCTGCGTAGGGTACCTGTCTGTGTAGGTACAAGACTAAGCAAGCCTTAAAAAGACTTTTTTTTTTATAATTTTTTTTTTTGACGAAAATGCAAAAATAATAATAAAAATTTGCCAGGGTTTTTCCTCCGATCCGTGCGTACGACCGTATGGCTAAAAAGTTTTTGCCCCTCAAATCAACTTTGTCCAAAATGGATGAATGAATAGTCGATTTAGGGGTTTTGGACCGCTGTGGACGCAATGGTGAGGTCCATTTGGACTCAAAATGCTTTGAAATTTCAAGTGAATCCTTGGATCAAAATATGCAAACCCCAAAACTGTGAATGCTTGATCCAACCTTGTAGCTCCAAATAGCTCCAAATTCTTCAAACAAGAATAGACATGCAACAAGAAAGCTCTGATACCATGTATAAGTTGAGAAATCCAACTTCAGACTCCAAGATCACCTGCATGCAAATGGATACCTGTCACAAGGAAGATAATGGATGGAGAAAACAAACAAGGGTTTGATGCTCTGAAAAATGGAGAAATTATCTTATCAGAACAAAAGGGAATTGATATGAATATACAATGGATCAATCCTTATAAAAGGAGATCATGCAAACCCTAAAAGAAACCCTAATAGGAAAAACCCTAAAAGAAGCCCTAATAGAAAAACATTTAATAATTAATATAATTATTAAATGTCACTTTATGCAAACTAAAGTGAAATCTTAAGAAGGGAATAAAGGTAACTTAATCAACACAATTAAGTTAAAACCTTTTTACTCTAACACTCTAGGCTGTAAAGAGTTGGTTCATAAAACATGTACACAATGCTAACAACCATAGCCAAGCATAAATATCCATTACAATTCATAAATATCCACACATTAATTATGCAATAACTATCACATCATAACCATATTTCCATATACTTTAAATCAGGTTCAAGGTTGTATATTAAACATAAAAGATAACATAGTGTAGGAATATGTATAAGATAAGTGTATGAGAATGTCTATGAACTTACATAAAAATATAAGAAAACTATCTAATGATTCATCAAGAAAAATACATAAATTGGAAATCTAATAAGAGATTGTAAAGAGGAGGAGAAGAATAAAACGCCATTTTTTTTATGACAAGTCTAAGAGATCCTCCTAGGATGTAGGCGATGTTTTTTGTGTTTCTCTTGCTAATCATGCATCAAAAGGCATGTGGTTGATAGAATCTGGTACCTCTTTCCACATGATATTACATCAAGGTTGGTTTACAAAGTATGAAGAATATGATGGTGGGAAGGTATACCTAGGAAATGATTCTCATCTAAATATTATTGACCACACTAGAGTTTTTCAATTCAACTTGTAGATGGAAAAGTGAAGAGGATCGATGATATATTGCATATCCTTGGATTGGCATGAAACCTAGTTTCTATAAGTAAACTAAATGATTTAGGTGTGCAGGTTATTTAATCAAGTGGTAGGTGCAAGATGGTCAAAGGATTTATGGATCTTATTAGGGGTGTTCAATTGTCACCCTATTTTAGCTAGCTGCATGCACAATTCAATGTATAGTTCTTCAATTTTCACAGTTAAGAGATCTATAGAATCTTCAACTTCACCTCTAGAACCAACAATAAAGAGGTGCATTTTTTCTACTTTTTATGGTCATTCTTTCTGGGCACCTAAGGGTGCTCATACTTTGGAGACTAAACTGTCAATAGAGAAAAAATGTAATGAAGCCAAGGGATGGGTCATATAGGTGAGAAGGGTTTGGAGACCCTAAAAATAAAAAAAAACTTGTTGAGGGGTTATATTATTATAATATTGAATTTGATTTTTGTGAATATTACGTATATGGAAAACAAAATAGCATTCAATTTTAATTTAATTAGCATAAATATTTTGGGGTGTTGGATTTAATCCGTTTTGATGTATTTGGTCCTATTAACATTTCTTTATTTTCTAAATCTATATATTATGTTTATTCCATTTAATGATTATGGTAGGACATGGGTATATTTCCTTATATGTAAATATGAAATAGTCCTTTTAAAGAGTTTAAGGCTCTTGTAGAGAATCAAAATAGTAGGAATATTAATATTTCAAGGATTGATATGGCAGTGAGTTTTGTTCAATTTTTTTTGCTAGATTCTATAAGGACCATGGGAAAGAAATATATAAGGATAATTTGTACACCCCTCAACAAAATGGAGTTGTAGAAAGAATGAATATGATGTTGATGGAAAGGGCTAGGAGTATGTTGAGTTGGACTAGCCTAAAATTTATTTTTGGGTAGAATAAATTGCCCCAACTTGCTACCTAGTTAACAAGTATTGTACAATAGCTCTTTTTTATAAGACACCTATGCAGATGTGGTCAGAAAAAAAAAAAAAAAAACTCATTGAAACATATTTGAGTCTTTGGTTGTGAGACATATGCATATGTGCCTAGGGAGAAGCACTCAAAGTTATAGAATAAGGTTATAAAATGTATCTTCATTGGCTATGGTGTTGGTGTGAAATGATAGAAGCTTTGGGACCTTGTGGTTGAGAGAGTTTTGTATAACATAAGTGTTATCTTTAGATGAATTAATATTCTTCCATAATATTGCAACAAGAGAAGGATGGAAAGAAATATGTGGTCTAACTAACTCTAAATACTGAGAAGATTGAACCAAAATTGAATGAAGGGCCTAAAGAGGAAGAGAGCTCAAATATTTTTTGAGATAAAACCTCCCCTTAATCATTGAGGAGGTCCACTTGAAAAAGACAATAACCAAAAAGGTATACTCCCTCTAATTGGAGATGCATTTTTTCTTTGATTACTAACATTAACGAGCCCAGGACTATAAAGAGGCTATGGGTATGGATGACATAGATTCCTAAAAGGTGGAAATAGATGAGAATATCGTTGTTTTGAAGAAAAATAACATATGAGCCCTAGGATATTTTTGTGATTGATATAAGCCTATTGGATGCAAATGGAGTTTCAAAATAAAAAATAGGGCATGAGCATTAAACTTGAGATTGAATTTTTGCCATTCACCTTTGAATTATTTGTCAACAATTTAGGCTTTGGAGGAGGGGGACTATCCCTGAACTTTGAGTAATTCCTTTGCAAATGTCCATACTCATGATGCACCCGACATTAGAAAGGTAAAGCTTTATAATCTATCTGTTGAATCTAATTCATACTAGCCAACTTGATTTTCGAAGAACCCGAGAGAGGGTTATTCAAGTTTATTTCAACAAAAAGACGAGAAAAAGTAGCTACCTTTCGATCCAAAGTATGTTGAGATGGTCCCAAGAGTTACCAATAATTACTACAATTGATTAAAGGATTTATTGTCTCCAAAATTCAATTAGAAGCATAGCAAGATAGATCTGCACATCAATCTTACCCGAAAGTTCCTCCATTAGATCAAACCCAACATGTTAGGGTTTGATAAAAGGCTTGCTTGATTATAGAAATACGATATGCCTTCAAACACTATGTTCTAATCTACCATTTTGGTAAAAACCACAAAGAAATAACCATTTGCAAGTAAGATAATCTCTGCATATTCCTATGTGCCCATGCTTCAATAAAAGGCAACAAAATTCAAATTCCTATAAACTTACATAAAAGAGCATGTTCAAATAAATATAAAACATCATCTCCGAGAGAATTATGATTAATAACTAGAACTAACCTATCCTTACTTCGTTGAAGATAACCATTTAAACTTGTGCTTTTAGAACATCTCAAATAAGATCTTGAATTTTTTGTCACATGCATAAGAAAATGAATTGCCTTTTCATGATCCATACATGAAGAACCCTCTATACTGACCACATCCTTGAAAGAGAGGTTTGGGGGATCCCCCAAACCTCCTAGTGCCATTCGGGTCGCTACATTGCCTAGTGCTAGGAACATGAAGTTGAGCCACCAAAAGTTTAGAGAAAAGAAAATAAAAATAGAGAATCATTGCCTTGAACAATTGCAACGCCTTGCCACACAAAAGAATGATAGACTTGAAGGAAACAAACTAAAAAAAACATAGGCTGCCATGCAAACCCTCACCCACACAACTTCCATCTGCCTAGTTCTCAACAATCTTTTAACCGATAACATTCAACATAAATACTATTTTCTTATAGTTTTTTATTAAAATATAAATATTATAATAAAAAAATGAAATACAAAAAAAATGATTTTCAGTAGATATAAGAAATAAGAAGAAATATCGATGGCTATAATTCGTGCTAACGAGGGACTAAAAATAAAAACATGTCACGTGCATTAATTTATGTACTTAAATATAACGAAGCTTTATTGACGCCAAATCTAACAGAACAAGAAAACATATGTTAACAGAGAGCCGTTAGATTTGACGGGAATTTCTCCCGCTCAACAACAAATTCAAACAAAAAGCAAAGCTAAAAAAACAGGACTTCATTTTAGCTGGAGCAACACGGAGATAGCAGGTTCGAATCCACGATGGGTAAAATGGAAGAGAAAAACAGCAGCAGACAACAACATCAGAGAAAAAGAATGGACGATTTTCCTTCCTGCATCGGGAAGGTTTTGAATGAGTGTCAGCAATCATACGCCTTACATCCGCGGAGGATAAAAGAGCTGGTGACAATCAGAAGGGAAAACGGGGAGGAATTTATGGAGGAGTGGTGGAAGACATTGAGGCCTCTTTTTCTTGTCATGAAGAGGGAATCGGCCGTCGAGAGGATCGCCAGATTTGTTGCAGCTTTTGCGGCCTACAGAGATGAAAAACATGGGGACGAGTGCGATGCATTTTTGGAAGAGTTTTTTGGGATTTTGCTCTATTCGTCGGATGCCTCTCACAAGGCCGTACGGTTCAGATCGTGCCAGATTCTATCCGAGGTACTGTATATTTTGATTTCTCTCGCTAGTTATTACTGCAATTTTCGAATCTGCGCGAAATAATTGAGTGTTTCTTGTGACGGAATTTAAAAGCTCATATGTGCAAATTTAAGGTTTCAATTAATTTAGGCGAACAGTGGTCGACTTATTTAGGGTTTCTACTAAGCGACTTGGTTCCCCGCAATGTTTTTAGAGTTATTTTATAATTCAAGAGAGCGGCATTCTACTAATTTCTAGTCTAGTGAGCGGCTTTATTTTCCTCAGTAGCTGCTAGAGCTACTTAAAATCTAAGTGATCAATGAATGGACTAATACATGGTTTCTAGTAAATGGCTTAAAGACGAAAACGCACAAAATTGTCCTCTGTCCTTGGAATTGTTTCAAAATTTAAGGGTTTCTTGTAAATTTCAGTGACTTTAAAAGAATGGTTGAAGAGGATTCTACATCACGCGGTAACCTCTGGCTATTGAGGATTATCTTTCCATCAAAGTTATCCGTACCTGCTATGGCACAGTCAGAGTCAGATGCAACATTTTTCTCAGTTTCAATACTTAACATATCATTAACCAAACGCACTTTGTGAAATGCATTCTTCTTCTGTAGTAATATTTGGCGTTTGAGAATTATCTTTTATGTTAAGTTAGTCGCACTTGGTATGCTACTGTCATAGTTAGATGCAACAATTTATTCAATTTAAACGCTTAATATGTCACCGTGGTATTTAAACCCGCGGTTAGTTACGCTATGAAAGCTCCATCAATTTACAATTCAATCTCTTCATATTTGATATTCTAGCAAAAATAATATCCCTGTGATAGTGGAAATGTTTAAGGTTTAAATATAGCTTTGTCCCAGTGAATTATCTTATTTGTAGAATTGTGCCAGACAGAATCTTAGTTTCCTTTGAAAGGTTTTCATCGTTTCTGTATATTCTTTTATTTATTTGAAAGTATTTATATTGCATCAGTTGCAAAATATTTTTTGTCTACTCATTACAGAGGAACACAGATGATTAATCACTGGACCTAGATATATTATTTTTGATTAAAAAGATTACTTAGTACTATGATCAGTGCATCCGCAGACATTTTTTATAATAATTCTACAGGTGCGCTGATCACAGTATGCTCCTACATCACTGCCCGATCATTTTTAGGGCAGTAAAATTTTATAAGCTTGAGGTAATGTAATTTTTATGTATCCTTTTCTTTGCTTGGTAAAATTTGGGTGGATTTATAAGCTATCTTGAGGCAGGGTAGGGCGAGCTTAGTTTACATTTTTAAGGTTTGTATTTCTTAGTCACTCTCAAGTGCTCCACAATTATTACCTTAGGACCTCACTGGTTTAGATGTCACAGCCTGCTTTCTTGTGGTAGATGAATTTGAACTGAGGTCAGAATCGTCCATGTGCCCTGCTTTACCATTACACCACCACTCATTGGAATTATGTGTATTCATCTTTTTGGAACTTATATTTGATACCTAAAGATCTTTTCCCATTGAAAGTTTTCAGTATCTATTGAAAGTTAGCGAAGGTTTCAATGACATTATGAAACAGAATTTTTGTGTATTTTGTTTAAAATTCAGTGTTTACCTACTCTTGCAGAATTTTTTAATTTCTATTGAAAGGTTTTATTGTCAAAAAAGTATTGGATTCCAGGGAAGGATTTTCATGTGTGTAGTTTTTTCTAATCTTGTGAAACGGATTACTATGGATATCATGTAAATTTTAGTAATGGTATTGCAGTTTGCGTGGTTTGGCACTTTTTAGTTATGAGTTCCTTGGGGTAGTTGTATAGAACCTTACCAAAGGAAAGGCAAGACTGCAAATCTGCTTCTCACTTGACTATTCTAGAATCGTTATAAATAAATCGCTGTTTACGCTTTGACTATTCTAGAGTGTTTGAGACCAAACTAAAATAATCCAAGAGGCAATTAACAATTTAAACTGAATCAGCATTCAACTGTAAAGTAGCATGAAACATAAATTGCAGTAGAAAAAATAGTCGGTGTGCTGCCACATGCCAATTCGTGCATAAATTTAAAATCATGCTTACCGGGTTTGGCTCTTTCACCCTGTGTATTCGTTGGGTTCAGTTTGGGGCTGGATATGGGGTTGGGATAGTCTTGGGTTTGCCCAGGATCTGGCCTGGGCTCCCGTGGTCTCATGTGGGTCCATCTGAGACACATCTGGAGAACCTGTGTGGATTAAATGAGTTTGTAGCCGGAAAAATAGTTGTGGGCAAACTTTTTTTTTAATATCATTCTTTTTGATCTCCTGGCAACAGCTGTAATGTTTGCAATCGGCCCATTCATGTGAAAGCCCTTGTGATTTTATAGCTGAGCCTAAGAAATACATTGTCTTGACATTCCTAATCAAATCTTACATGCTTAATAATAATTAGTAGCAATAATATTCTGGATATTACATTTGAGAAGAGCTTTAAGGCTCTTTTTGGTTAGAACATTGCAATTTAAATGATTCAAATTCTAGTTATTCAAGGTAAATTTTCTTATGCCACTTCTTTGGATGTAAAATTCCGTGGAATGTTGTGATGAATTTACTTCATATCAGTGTGTGAACTTGTGTTAGTCACTGATTTGAAATTTCAATTCTGTAAACACTAGATAGTCACCCTGGAACTGTTTTTGGCACTATATTTTCAGCCGTTTTCTTAATATTCTTTAGGAAGTGAAAGTGTATGTAGTTTCCAGATGTTTGTTTACATTTCATTTTGTTTGTTTTGTATAGGTGATTATGCGGTTACCAGATAATGCAGAAGTGAGCAATGAAGTTTGGGATGAGGTCATTGACTGTATGCAAAGAAGGATGCAGGACAAGGTTCCCATTGTCAGAGTTTATGCTATTCGTGCTCTGGCACGCTTTGCAAATGACGTTGATAATGCAAACATTGTCAATCTTTACAAGGAAGCTTTATCTTCTGAACAAAATGCTGTAAGTTTTTTTAATAGTTTGGTTTGGTAGGCCATAGATGAGAGTGAGAATGCATTCTGTCAAAGTCACTGATGTGACCAGTGTGGTCTTGTCTGTTACTCTAAATTGTTTTCGCTGATAATTTTGATTGGAAACATGTTTGGTTGTTGAAATCTATTGATCTCTCAGATTGCAGACATTAAACTTCTTCAATGCTTGATTGTTTCATTCAATGTGAAATAAATGAAAGAGGATTTTTGTATGGTTGATTCCTTCCATTTTCATAAGTCAATTCCTAAGTTTAATTTTTAGTCATAATTTGTAGTTTCAAAGGCAAAGTACCTAGCAGTGCAGAACTGGAATTGTTTTTCATGTGATCATTATATGGGGATGGATTATGCAGAAACATAACATTGTCAGTTTTGATATTTAGGAGGTACGCAAAATGCTAGTGTTGTCACTGCCTCCTTCAAATGATACAGCATTGGATATTATAGAACGGACACTTGATGTGAATGATTCAGTGCGAAAGGCTGCTTATCGAGTTTTGGCAAATAAGTTTCCACTTCAGAGCCTCAGGTATGATTGATTGCTGTGTTCTCTTGTCTTAATATGAAAGGATTCAATATTTTTTATTGATGATATGCATTGAAAACATGCAGTATCAAGCTTCGGACTACGATTCTTCGAAGAGGATTGGCAGACAGAGTACCGGCTGTGACAGCAGAATGTGTAAAAATGATGAAAGATGCATGGCTTATAAAGTGCTGTGAAGGTGATCCTATTGCTCTTCTTAGATATCTTGATGTGGAGACAAATGAATCAGTAGGAGAAGCAGTGATGCAAGAGCTTTTGAAAGCTGGAATGATCCACGTTAAGGAAGGTCAGAGCCTTAGACAGTTTTTGGCTTCAGAGAATGAAGCAAATGAAGGTGAGTGGCTTTAAAATGAATCCGTTATTACTTTTGTTACAGTCACTATTCACATTTACACATATTTTTAACAGGTATATTGGATCATATCATAAAATATTCTGATCAATGAGCTGATAGCAATTTTGGGTCACATAATTACTGTTCTGATTTTCATTCTAATTTGTGTTTTCTTTCAAGAAATTTTGTTCATTTCACATGGCCATGAATATGAGAAATCCGTTAGTTGACTTTTTAAGACATTTTAACTATTTTTCTATCTTCCATGACGTTTCTAGGACAGGGACAACAAGAAATGCAGGGGTCACATTTCTAGGAAGCAGGGGATGGGGGCCCTTCTTTTAAAGGAAAAAGGAAATTTAAAAATATATGTTCAAATAATCATATGACAATGCATTCACAATATTCATTATTTAACCATATTATCAAACATTAGAGCTGAATTCAGAATTCACATGGGATCTTTTCAATTTTCAGTTAAATGCTCTGTGAGCAGCTTGTAGATCATGAGACCTATTCAATTTTTTTTATATAAGCTGCAAAAACAATGTACACATGTGATGAACAATACACAAGGTGAGATCTAGAAAATTATAAAAGCCCTAAAATGGGTGAATTTGTAGAGATGGAAATCAACAACTCTGTGTTGAGGAGGAGGATCAGATTGGGATGGCTTTAGAAACAATGGAATAGGCCTTAGACTTGTGCTGAGCCACAATTTTCGAGCCCTTGGGGTGTTTGAAGCAAGAAAGTGATCACCCAAGGCTATTCTATGACCCAACAAAGGCTAGTATTTGACCCATCACCTTATATCGGCACGAATTGTTGTGATTGCCACACTCTATACAAAAATTGTCATTCTTACTTACGCCTTCTGTTTATTGACTGAAGATTCCTTTGCATCAACAATTTTCTATACACAAAAGAAATGGCAATTTATAAAAGTGCTTTTCTAGTCGGGGACGATTAGCTGCCCCTAGGACAATTAAGGGATGTCTTTGATTTTTGTTTTCAACATGTTTATGGGGATTTTGCAGGGATAAGAGAGTTCCCACGTCCTGAAATGTCTTGGGTATGAGGATGCATTGAAAACTCCCAAGGACGTGTCTTTGTAACATAGTGCTCTTTATGTAATGTTTTGAACTTCTACTTTTTGGATAATTTTTTTCTTGTTTCCAAAATTTGAATTACCTTTTGATTTGTGATTGCTTGTATTTTATATTTTCTGTCAACTTGTAGATTACAAGCAAATTGATGACAATTTTGCTAATGATGTATACCTAAGTTAAGGCTTTGGTATTGGTTCAAGTTTGGGTTTGGGGGTTCGCTTCGTGGGTTCAACTAATTTTTTTTTGGGCTTTGGGTTTGTTTGTACAAAAAAATGTAAAAATCGCTATGTTGCTGAATCGTTGCATTTCCCTTACAATTATGCATATGAAACGTCTTAGAATTGAAAACAAATGTGAATCACCTATGGGTACGTACATGGTTCACTTTTTTTGCTATAGAAACATTTCCATGAATAGTGTTTCAATTCTAGTTGATTCGAGGTGTGATGTGGCGAATTCAAATTGATTTTGGATTGTTTCAAGCTTGATTTGACTTTGAAAAACAAAAAATACCTATAAACTAAAAACTAAAATGAAACCACGTCATTTTTCCCTTTTGTTTTTCTTTCCGTTGTCAATGTGAGTGTGATTAGGGTGTGAAAAGTTGCAAAAGGGGAGGGCGTGACATTGTTGAAAGGGTTTAATGCTCAGTACAATTGCTAGAGTGAAGGATTCCACGGGAGGCGGTTAAGCCATGTCATGAACCCAAGAGTTGCGTTGCACAACACAAGGAGACCAAGGGCACACACCTTGCAATAAATCCCCCCCAACGCAAGCGAGGGGTTCGAACCCTTGACCCAGGCTCTGATACCAATTGTTGCACAAATGATTGCCGTTGCACCAAAAGATCAACTTGTTAATGCTTGATACAACCATTAGAGTTAATGAATCCATGGGAGGCGGTTAAGCCATGTCACGAACCCAAGCGTTGCGTTGCACAACACAAGGAGACCAAGGGCGCACACCTTGCAAGAAGGGCATGACGGTGAGAGACAAGCTTTGCACTAGGGTGCATGCGCAAAGTATTCCAAGTACTTGCATTTGTCTTTTTTTTGCGATCTTTTAAACTTGGGTTTTCACCTTCATTTTTAGACGTAAACCTAGTTTGGGATTTTTATAATATTTTAATTTATTGATTAAAAATGTAGAATTTAAATATTACATTATAAACTATATATTAATACATATAAATAAATTAATAATAAATGTATTAAATTGTATGATATGTTTAAATTTTTTGAAATTTATTCAATTGTATGTATAAATAAATAATATATATTAATATATAATTTAATAAGTTTATTGTTGATGTTATAACAGTGGGAGATATCTTTCTCTCAAATTTAAAAATGATGGATAAATAATACCAAGGCAAGTCAGACTTGCTAAATATAATAATTTTATGAAGAGTCACCTTGTTTCTTAAAAGAGGCCAACCCAAATGAAGAGAAGCCTAGTTTTGTATAAATACAAGGTGATGATCATTCAATTGATCAATCAAGTCATTCTTATTTTCCACATTCTTTCAAGAAGGAGCAACAAACCATCTTGTAGCAGCAGATCGACTTCAAGAAGAAACATATTTATCTTTGCATCAAAGGATAGATGCTATTAATTCACTGTATCAATCCGCCCTTGAGAAGGGTCTGGTTGTAAAGCAGTATTTTGCACTTTTATATGATATATATGAGATATATTTGTTGCTGGATTTTTCTCCCTCGAGTAGGAGGGTTTTCGCAGGGTAAATTGTTCTGTTCATTGTTCATGTGTTGTGATTTCTGCTTATTGCAAATCTGATCCTAAAACTAACATGGTATTAGAGCAGGTTTAGAAAAGGTCTGATCAAATTAAGTAGATATGAATTTGAGTTATGTTGTGAGGTAGTCGATATCATTGAGAGGAGGCGATTAAAGTAAAGGTTGGTCGTCTCTCCAGATCCTAAGTTCATGGTCCAACAGCTAACACTTCGAGATTGGGCAATAGCAAGCATTCAAGATCTTTAGCAGGAAGCAAATGGCACCATCAGAGGTAGCGGGAGCAATTGACAAAGGAAGGAGCCATTATTGAGCTTGGAGTAATTGTGATTCATTGTGGGAATCGAGTTGCTATGGAAAGGTTAGAAGTCTTCAAGGGAGATCTTAAGAGGAACCGTGGACAAAGGGAAGTGATAGTAATTACGCGATTACAAAAGTTAACTCACATTCGCCATAGTCGGGGACTTGGCTCATACTGTATCGAGCGTTTCAATTCATCTCTAGTGAGGGTTTGCTCGGTTCAGAAAGATAAGTGCAGACCTGAAAAGCGTTTAAGTGTAGCACTTAAGGAGATTCCGTTTTCAACAAGATAAGTATTTCATGTTTGAATAATGTTCATGAAGTTTTATATAGTTATTAATTCATGCTATAACATTGGGATAATGAATCATGTATGCTTCTAGCATTGGTATTTCTCTTCAGATAGTTGAGTTCTATGAACTATTATTAAATTCTCTAAAATGCTTTTAGGATGGACCAAGAAGCATAAGAGATTGCATTCAAGAGAAGAAGAGCTTGATGCATCCTGTGAGGAAGTCACGCAGGTTGAAGAATGGAGACATAACTTGCAGCCATGGGACTAAGTTGGTGGCTGGAGACATCTCTCGAAGAGGAAACACTCATACAAATTGTCATTGCGATCGATTTCTTCGAAGAGGAGGAAATAACATTTAGAGGGAGTCTGACAAACTAACAAAGGCAACCTTGGACAAAGAGGTCAGGAGATGATGCAAGTACTTGGAGCTTCAGAGGGAGTCACATCATCATGAAGATTTGTTGTAATGTATATTTCTCTAAGACGGAGAAATATGAGGTGAAAGCCCTTGTAGTGTATATTTCTTTGAGATGAAGAAATATGAGGTGAAAGCCCTTGTAGTGTATATTTCTCTGAGATGGAGAAATATGAGGTGAAAGCCCTTGTAGTGTATATTTCTTTGAGACAGAGAAATATGAGGTGAAAGCCCTTGTAGTGTATATTTCTCTGAGACAGAAAAATATGAGGTGAAAGCCCTTGTAGTGTATATTTCTAGGAGATGGAGAAATATGAGGTGCGAGCCCTTGTTCATCTTTGTGATTGAGATAAGACGTCATGTTGAGAGACTCCATGACGACATCACGTTGAGAGACTTTGTGATGAACCCTTGTACTTGTGTTTTTTTCCACACATGGGAGTAGCCATGGTGGATGTCATGTTGTGAGACTCCATGACAACATCATGTTGAGAGACTCCATGATGAACCTTTGAGTTTTCCACAAATGGGTGTAGCCATTGTGGGCGTCATATTGAGAGACTCCATGACGTGGATATCTGGAAAGATACCTCCCTAGCTAAGAGGAAGTGTTGATGTTATAGCAGTGGGAGATATCTTTCTCTCAAATTTAAAAATGATGGATAAATAATACCAAGGCAAGTCGAACTTGCTAAATATAATAATTTTATGAAGAGTCACCTTGTTTCTTAAAAGAGACCAACCCAAATGAAGAGTCACCTAGTTTTGTATAAATACAAGGTGATGATCATTCCTTTGATCAATCAAGTCATTCTTATTTTCCACATTCTTTCAACAAGGATCGACAAACCATCTTGTAGTAGCATATCAACTTCAAGAAGAAACATATTTATCTTTGCATCAAAGGATAGATGCTATTAATTCATTGTATCAATCCGCCCTTGAGAAGGGTCTGGTTGTAAAGTAGTATTCTGCACTTTTATATGATATATATGAGATATATTTGTTGTTGGGTTTTTCTCCCTCGAGTAGGAGGGTTTTCCTAGGGTAAACTGTTGTGTTCATTGTTCATGTGTTGTGATTTCTGCATTTTGCAAATCTGATCCTAAAACTAACATTTATTTATAATATAAATTATATATTAATATATATAAATAAATTAATAATGAATGACAATGTATTAAATTGTATATTATAAATTATAAATTTATAATTAATATATTTATATTAATTTATGTATTTTATTGGTTTATTAATTTCTAAAATTATAATTATAAATACATTAATAATTTAATAATTATAATTTAAATTAATTTTGATGTTTCATTGTTTTATAATTTTATTAATTTTAGTAAAATATTAATTATATAGGTAACATACATTAATTATTATAATTAATTTATATGTTTCATAATGTTATTAATTTCTAAAATAATAAAATATTAATTATTATAATGCAATTAATAAAAAGTAAATTTTAGATGTTTTTTTTTAATACAACAGGGGTGTCCCCGCAACCTAGCCTAGCGGCCTAGCAACTTGTATCTTGGGTGCTTGGGGCAAGTTGGGGCTAGACTAGTCCCCTACGGGTGAGATAGCCCACCTGCAAGAAGTCCTACCTCTTAAACTTGGGAGCGGAGTCGAACCCGAGACTAATGGGGAGCAAACCCACTGCTCAAGCCAACTCTGCTACCCGTGCGGGCTATAAATTTTAGATGTTATTAATTAGTTTTTAAAATTTTAAGCTTAATTTGTTTTTCAAAATTTTCTTTACAAATTGCAGGCTTGTGGCACATGGAGAAACTATTACTCTATTACTAAAAATACCATGGCAGCTAGTTTTGGTTTTGTCAGCAAACCCTCATTCAATATTGACTCGACTTCACCGCTATGGAGGCATGTAGAAATGGTAGAGTAGATTCTAGGTAGGGGGACATATGTCTGGATATGCCCCGAGTGTGATAAGCAGTATACTAGTTTCAATAGTTGGGTGAAAGGGCATTTGTGTGCAATTCTTGGCAAAGGAATCTAAGCTTCCTAATTGTATACCTATACCACCTTCTAAAATAGCAAAATATATTAAGGAGCAAGTGGAAGCAGATCCGAGGGTTGAAAATAGAATGGGGCATCCATTGAGTACAGGAAGGGGCTCACGGAGGCCACCTACTTCTTCATCTCACACACATAGTGTTGACCCTAATATTATGGTAGAAAGCCATCCTTTTTTGAGTAGAAATGAAAATGAGGCTACTATTCCGAAGAGAGCAAAGGGACCATTGGAGAGGTCATTTAATAATGATGCCAGAGATATTGTTGACCAAACCATTGCAAGATGCCTCTATGCAAATGGTTTGTCTTTCAATGTTGTTTGATCACCCTATTGGTAGGACATGGTAACAAAAATAAATGAAGCTCCAAAGGGGTACAAAAGTCTAGGTTATGAGAGGGTGCATAACATTTTGCTTTCAAGGCAGGTCAAACATATAGAAGATTCATTATCTCCCATCAAGGCCTCATGGAAAGAAACATGTGTGTTAATTATTTCCGATGGATGGAAGGATGCAAAAAATAGACCATTAATTAATGTGATTGTAGTGTGCCCTAAAGGAGCAATGTTTCTAAAAGCTTTGAGTTTTACGAGGCAAGTGAAGGATTCACAATTTATTGTTGAGGTTCTTATATAGTGCATTAATGAAGTGGGCCCTCAAAATGTTGTCCAAGTGATAACATACAATACAAAGAATTGTAGAGCTGCTAGTATGTTAGTTGAGACATGATTCTCACATATATTTTGGACACCTTGTGCCATGGATTCCCTCAACCTCATGCTACAAAAGTTGGGTACAAAAATAGATTGGATCAAACAAGTCTATGTTGAAGATGAAGAGATCCAAATCCTCATTACAAATCAGCACATGTTGCAAGCTATTTTTAGATCATTCTCTCGACTAGAGCTATTGAAGGTAACTCAAACTTCAAACAATGCAATTTTTTGATTTTATGTTTTACTTTAGTATTTATTTTTAAAATAATATATACATTTTTCATTGATTTTAATTATTTAATTTTTTATTTTCAAATAGGTAGTTGAGACTAGATTTGCATCCAACACAATTGTCTTGAGATGGCTTGTGAAGGTGCAAGAGGGGCATTCTGGTATGGTCATTAGCCAATCATCTATATGGAGGCAATCAAACACTAAGAGGGAAGCAAATGTAAAACATTAGATTCTAGATGACACTTGGTGGGATTGGGTGGAATATCTTCTTAGTTTCACCAAGCCCATCATGAGTATGATATGCTTTATTGACATGGATAAGCCATGCTTGGGGGAGGTTTATGATGGCATTGACTCAATGCTTGAGAAGATGAAATCCATCATAAATACAAAGACCAAGATCTTGAAGAAACCTTCTTCAAGGAGGTGTAGCGAATTTATGTTGAGCGATGAAACAAAATGACCACCCCACTCCATCTTCTTGCCTTCGCTTTGACTCTCAAATATTACAGTGAAGATGTCTTTGCTATACCAACAAGAGTGCCTCCATATTGTGGTATAGAAGTCAACAAAGGGTTTAGGAAAGCTCTTACTAAACTCTTCGCTGATCCTAATATGGAGGATGAAGTTACAACTGAATTTGCTGATTTTGTTACCTCTCGTGGTCAAAGTGCTTCTACTCTTCGTGATAAATATAGGAAGGATGCTCACTCTTGGTGCTACCTCAATGGCCACAAGTTGCCACACTTCCTCCAAGTTCTTGCAATTTTTTTAATAATTTTTTTATTATCTCAAGTACGTTTTGAATTTTTACCACTCTAAATCTCCTTTCAACTTTTATCATTGAAAATGCATTATTTTCAAATATGAAGTTTGATTTACAAAATTCTTAATTTAACAACTCTAATGAGAGCTCCCTTTGCTTCAATAGGTTGCTAGTTCTTCTTTAGCTGAGCGGGGTTGGAGTACATACTCCTTCATCCACTCAGTGAAGAGCAATCGATTGGCATCAAGCATAGTAGAGCAGCTAGTTTTTGTTCATTCCAACTTGCGTCTTCTTACTCACAAAGATGATGAGTACAAGGAAGGGGCAACAAAGTTGTTAGATGTAGAATCAAAGCGAATTGACTTGGATATTTCTTTTGTTGCACAATCTTTAGCTTTTGAGGAATCAAGTAGCCAACATACTTTTAGTGCAAGTGCCAATGGGATTCTATCATCTAATGTTAATGTTGACGATGATCTTGGCCTTGGTGATGACCCATATGATGCAGATTAGTGAATGGATTACTATTTGTATTATTTAAATGTTAAACAATGGTTATCTATCATGACATTCAAGTTTCATCCTTTTGATATTGAAAATTGAATTTTAAATTATTATGTTTCAAAATTTGAAATTTGTCATGGTTTTGTTTAGCATATGCATTCTAAACTTAATTTTGTTTTTAGGTTGTATATGTACATATTTTTTAATATTTTATTATCTTTTTGTACGAATGTACCCAAAATGTATCCAACCCACCAAAAAAATCTGCCATACCGTTGTATTGTATCCATGCGCACGTGCTTGATTTGGCAAGAATATTACATAACATCATATAAACAACAAAACCACCATAAATTTGAATGTCATTTAAAACATGCATGGTAAATATTCATCATTCAAACTTTGAGTTTAATGGTCATGGGAAGTGTATCAAATGGATTTGAAAAGCTCTTTCTTGAATGATCATTGGAAGATGGAGCCTTATATGAAACATTTGGTGTGTAAATTGGTGAAGTCTTTGTATTGTTTCAAGCAAGCTCCACAACCCTAGTACATTAATATCTATCAATATTTACGAGATCGTGTAATCAAAAGATGACTTCATATCAAAATTTCCATATCAAAAATGATGTTAATGATATTAGGATTCTTATTAGCTATGTTGATGGTTTAATCATTATTGGTAGTGTGGTCAATGCAATTTAGAAAAAAAAATAGATCCATGCTCCACTTTTGACTTGATCATTTGAACTTCATCTCTCAAGTGAAGCATGCTAATTTTTTTTTGGGGAAATGATAGATCGGTCAGTGACAAAGATGGAAGTTGGGTTTAAAATTTTAGCCTATGCTATTTCATCATTGGTCAACTAATTATCATTATTCGCTTGGTGGGTAGTTTGGTCCTACATTGACTTGAACCAATTTGTGTTTTGGTGTTTTTCTTGCTTTTTTGATTCATGTCACAATTAAAATTAGCCCACTGACAAGCAACAAAATTAGTGTTGCAATATGTAAAACCCTTGGTTGTGACATTTTGTATCAACAATTAGTTCAGGTTGTTAGGACATAGAGCAAATTTGCCCAATTCTCTTGACACAAGAAAATCCACTAGCGGGTATGTTTTTACTATGAATTTAGAAGCTATCTAATGGAAAAGAAAACTCTAGAATATATTCACCTTGGCATCTTCCATTGAATCAAAGTCCAAGGCAATCATTAGTATAGGTTGTGAGCTTGTTGGTTGTGACTATTCTATGACTTGAAGCTAGGTCCAATCACATCAACTTCACTCCACCCTATTGCAATAATTAGAGTGTTTTGTTATTGGTGAAGAAATCGATATGTCATGCCATGTCCAAACACATTGTAGTTCGTCATCACTACATTTGATAGCTTGTTGATGATGACAAGGATACTTGACTTCATTATTTTGCTACATAGTAATAGATTGTTGATATAATCACTAAACTATAGGTGCATGGAGTTTTAGAATGCATGGATGGGGGACCAAGGACCTTGATTTGGGGATGATGGGGAACTGGCGATAGTGCAAATATAATATAGCACTAGAAAAAATAGTTATAGAAAACATATAAGTAATAACAATAGAAATTGCAAACTACTTAATAATAATATATTATATTCAAAATGATGATTACATTCAAATTTCAAATATAATTGGCCAATGGCTCAATGCCTTTAATCATCTCCAAAGTTCTTGCCAAACTCTTCATCATTCAAGTTGCTAGACTTTAAGAGCAAGCTCCTCCAAACGAATACCAACTAACCTTGTTTGTGTTGCATCATCATCAATCTTTGTTGGCTCTATATCCCATTAGGCTATTGGGCCCTCCTTGTACATAGGTGTATTGCGATCAATGAGATGCAAGGCGTTGCGTACAACTACAAGCTACCCTGCCTTCTTAAAGATAAGCTTGTTCCTCTTAATAACATGCAACAAAATAACTAGAAACCTAGGACAGTAGATGGATGGTTAATGTGGTTATCAAAGAACAAGGCCCATGCATAGTCCACTATAGAATTGGGTCCTCTTGTGCCAAAGTTTGGCTTCTTTTGGATATCCCTTACAAGTGGAAAATTTTGCCCACTTAGTATGAATGGTTGTAACCATCCTCAAGATTGTACATCTTTTCAAAAGCCTTCATGAACCTCGTCTTCACATTAACATTTTGAATAGAGCTAACTCTACTAGGCTTTTGCACATAGCGTTTTTGGTTCAATGCATGGACAACCATTTCCAAGGGGGTGTTGAGCTTCTTCCACCTCCATTGAATGATTGGTTGAATATGTTCAAGATAGAATTACAATGTGCTGTTTTCTGGCTATTCAACATGTATTCCCACAAACCCTAAAGATTGACTCCAAAACCTAAAGCTATAGATGATTTCAACAAAGGTAATGAGCATGACTTATGATTAGATAGTGGCTTGGATGGACTAATGCATGAAAGTGAGTAATCTCTCCTTTGCATTGGACTCAACTAAACCCAAAAGGGTGTTCTTAGAGGTATTGAGGTATCCTTAATAGGACAATCAAAGTACAGTGATAGAACAATACTAAAACAATCATCAACTATACCTAGTATTTGTTGAGTGTTTTGTCATTGATGTCAAGTTGGTTGAGCTGCCTACTTGTGTGCTTGAGCTACCTGGTTGTGTGCTTGAGCTAGTTGGGTGTCTGCTTGAGCTGGTTGCTTGTCTGGTTAAGCAACTTGCTTGTCATCTTGTCAGTAGCCTGCTTTGTAAAGTCTAATCATCTTACCAAGTAAGCGTTGAAGTGTCTATGATCAAATAGGTTTTACTTTGAATGCCTTTAACAAAAGGAAATAGGCTCAATTATTTTCTATGAGGCTCGATTCTTTTATGAGGTGGCTTCATGTTGATAGGTGGCAGCAAATTTCTTCCTTGCATTTGTCTCAATGGAGTATGCCTTCGTGGCATCTTGACCTCAATAGAATTCATTTTTTACTCTTGTTTAAGGGCGGCTTATGTGATTTCTTTTATAGGCGTCGACTTCAGCATTAAAGCATTTTATTTGTATATGCCTGGGAATATAAGGAGCTTGTGAATTTAAAAAGGATGACTTCTATACTTGGTCCAGGCAGCAAAATAATAGAATCGCATTTACTTAGTTTTGAATAGCATTAAAATGGAGGCAAGATATATGAAATGGCTTCAGATGTGTTAATAATAAATATGGTGGAGACTAAAAATAAAATGCAGATATAGAAAAACTGTGAAATGAAAAGTTACTTAATTCTGAAAAAGTCAACAGAATATATTACTGAGTCGGTTTCAGAAGTTCGTGGTCTTTAAAATATTTGTCACCTTTTATTTTTGGCACGAATTTATCCCTGTCGAAGATTTAATTATTGTGGCGGCTGAGTGTCAGTGTCGAAACCTTCTAAGGAGTTGGATTTTATTTTAATACCATTTTTTTGCCATTCGTTTTCTACTGATATCGACTTCTTCTTTGGTTTATGAATGGGATGGCGTCAGAATTTGAACAGAGGCGTTTCTTTTGAAACATAATTGCTGTGCGTGTGATGATGGAATGAGATGTCTTCGATAATAATCATGAGGACGAGAGTCTTTGTAATGAGAAGTTTTTGCTACTAAATTAATCGGTGAGAATGTGGTAGATTTTGAAAAAAGACTTGGTATCTCCTTAGTGGTGGTCGACTTAATGATTTGGGGACCGATTTTATTCCTTATCGAGCAGAAGGCATTCTTATGGTGTAATTTGTGAGACGTGAATATGACTACTGCATTTTGGTTTCAACGTTTTTTTAAAATATCCGTCACTATTTCTACATGGAGTTATGGTGATTTGCGAGTGAATATAGCGAATATTGCGTGGTGTATTTAAAGACTGTGTGCAGAAAGGGTGTTACAGTTTCTTTATTCGGTGGGCGCACTGAGGATTGCATCTTGCTGTAGGTGGTGGTCCATAAAACAAATGGAGTCGTGCCTGAGTTTGTTTTTGTGCGTGCATTAATTCATAGCCTTCAAGCTTTTTGTAATCGTTTTCTTTGCTGTGAGAGCTTTTGGAGTGTGTTGACGGGAGTATGAATGTTTGAGCATTTGGGAGTTGCTTGAGTTTCTCTGCTAAGTGAGCGGGATTATTGCAAAATGTTCATTAGTGCTTGCTAAGTGAGAATATACGGGTTGACTGTTCCTTTCTGTGCGTATGATATCTATGCAAATAAATTATCTATTGATGGAGCGTGTTGAAGACCTGGGTGCTCTTTTGAAATTACATGTATCTTATTTCAAGAAAGGAACGGTGTGTCTATGTAGAGCTTGCTTTTGAGTTTGTGATCAGATTGAAGCAGTTTTCAGTTCGTGTGGGAGTGCAGATTGGAAAGGTTAAGTGCTTGGGGTTATGCAGTTTGAGAAAACTATCAGAGTTGCGATGTTTGGAATAAAGGAGTTTTTGTTACTGAAGTTGGTGCTCCAGCCTTTTGGAGTTGGTGCTTCAGATAAATGAAGTGGGTGCTTCGAAAGAGAGTTGGTGCTCTCTCTTTGTAATTGGGTTGGTGCCCATTCAAAATAATAAAATCAATATTTTGCTTTGGTTTTTTATCTGAAAGGGTTTTCCACGTAATCTTGATGTTCATCTTGCTAATGGTGTTTTATGTTGCTGTTGATGATCTGATTTCTGATTTACATGGTTTATGAGTTTTAAAGTTTTTAAAGTTTTTAAAATATTGATTCACCCCCCCTCTCATACTATATGCTCTTCAATATGTGATAGTTAGAATTTAGTACATGACATAAAATAGTTAAATAAATAAATTAACATGTTATTGTTAATTTAATAAATAAATTATTTTTTGGAAGTTATATTCCTGTAATTAGTTTCATACTGGAAAAATGGCCTGATAATGCCAATACTTTGTAATGGTTTAGAGTAATGTGAATGATTGAATTTTGATTCGAGAGCAATCTCGTTTTTTCCTCTCATTTCAATATGGTATCAAAGTAGGTTTCTTCTTGGACTTGTCTTTGATCACTTTCCATTCCTTTGTCCTTCATCCAAAGCGGTTCATCCAAGGGCCAAGCAGTGTAGAGCATGTGTAACAGCCATTGATGTCCGTCCACCATTCTTGCATTATGTCAACAGAGGAGCAGTGCAGACTACATGCAAATCTATGACATTTATCACTTATTTGCATTTCTTCTCTCTTTACATCTTGGTCACTCCTTCTATTGTTTTTCCTTCATTCTATTCATGTTCATATTCAAAATCTGAAAACAAAATAAAAATATCTTGTTGTGTAGAAGAGCGTAAGCGATTGAGGAGCAGTTTGCACACATCTGGCTTGAGGCTAAGAGGAGGAGATTTATCAGTCTTCAATATCATTTTGTATTCTGCATTCTGTATTGAAGCGCTGAACTTCATGCTCATTCTATATTCTATGCTGCTCATACATTATTGAAGAGTTGAACTTCATAATCATTCTGTATTCCAACAAATGTCTCTTCCAGTGCTGCATTTTCTTGTAGACCCCCGCTTGCTAGCGATCTGTGAGAGTGACAGTCACGTTTTGAGAAGTACAGAGGCATTGCCAACGGTTCTACTAGATTTTTTGAAATTTTTATTTAAAAACTAAATAAACAGTTTTTCACATGTTTTTTGTTTGAAATTTCTGTCACGTCCCTATGGTAGATATTTAGGGAAGACATCCTCAAGAGCAAAAGGCATCGCTGGTTGGGCAATAGAAGGATCTTCGGCAGATCAAGTAATAGGTAAGGTGGTAAGTGCCTTCCTAAATTTAAACAGGAAGTTGATTAAGGTTTTATATATTTAGAAAATAATATTTGTTAAATATATTATGAATGTAGATATTAATGCTTGACAAATATATTAGGGATTTAAATAACTGTTGATAATTGATAAATATATTTAAATATATTATGATTGATAGATATAATATTGAGGATTGATAAATACAGTTTTTCATAATAATATTTATCTAGTTGATGTCATTTTGGAATAATAAGATTATGCATGTACTATTGATTCTTATAGCATTGCTAATATGTTATTGGACAACTATCTATCTATCTATCAATCTATCAATCAATCTATCTATCTATATATATGATTTACGATTGCCCAATAGTGATGCTTGCAACAATTATAGAGCCTTATAAGTAATAATGACTCTTTAATATAAACATGAATAGACTGTATCAATATATTTATCTATGTCTTTATCCTTTGATCAATCAAATGTAAGGTTGAAAGAAGCGAGTTAGGAGGATGTTGTTACGGGCCTCTCATGCTAAGTACGACACTCCGAGGGTGGAATAGTCTTGGTCGGACGTTCTTGCCACTTGGGGCCAAGAGATGGGTAGTCTTGGTTGAACACTTGTGCTCTTGGGCTTAGATGGATTGAGTAGTTTACATGCCACCCTTTCAAGACATTCCTATCAATCCAAACTATGATTGATTGTTAGGATGGATCTAAGGAATTTCAATCATAAGGAGGATGGATAAGATAGCAAGGATAGGGAATGCATAACCACCCCATGAGGGTTGACTAAGTGCGCCTCATGAGGGCCAAGGGGTGGATAGTCTTGGTCGAGTGCTCATGCTCTTGGGCTTAGATGGATAGCCTTGGGCGAACTTATCTTGCTTCACATCCAAGTCCTATTATGATTAAAGTTTCCACTATGCATTATGGATATTGGTAGTTTAGATAGTCTTGGAATAGTTATGTATCTTAGATTGATAATACATTTATAATGTGTTGATCACATGAATTATATATTCAATATTATCTAACACGATTGCAAGGTCTATAGCCAAGATTTATCTTGTTGAAGCATTTAGTTGATAAGTTGTAACCTTAACTACATCAAATCTATGAGTCCAGGGCAAAATTTAGGCCAATCCCAAAAGGGGACATTACAAGTGGTATTAGAGCATAATCTTGCCATCCTGTGAAAGGTCAATTAATGCAAACTTACCAAAGAAGACACTCTAGGAATAACAACACTCAAAATGATAGCATGTGTGATCAATTGAGAGATGAACTTAGGGCTTTCATGGAAAATAATGATAGGAAAACCCAAGCCCTTATTGAACAAAATGAGAGAACAAGTCATCATTACTCCAAGCAATACAAAAATTGAACACCACCATGGGTACTCTTAGACCTCATGAAGAAAATAGGAGGGAAACCACCCCAAGCCAATCTGAAAATAATAACCCCTCAAGATCTACCTCTAGGATAACTCAACCACCCTTCATAACTAGGGAGGGATCCCTAAGGGAGAATGAGGAAGTAGAGGCGCAAGAACCGGATTGGGGACATATTGCTGATGAATATACAAGACTTGACCCAAAGGTTAAGAGGAGTATCCCCTTATTGAATATTGTGAGGCTAGGACTAGAAGATCACACAAGAGGGCAATGAACCAAAATATCAAAAATTTAGAACACAAAGTGGGAAAATTGTCACTTCCAAATTTTGATGGATCAAATAAAGTCATAGCACATGCATGGATACAAAAATTAAATACTTACTTAACCCTTAGCCCTATGACAGAAGAAGACATCGTCCAATTTGCCATCTTACATTTGGAAGGATGGGCCCACGAATGGTGGTATCATGGTGTCCACACCCAAGTGCACCAAAATGTGACATCCTATGATGAATTCACACAAAAACTTGCAAAAAGATTTGATAGAAGGCACCCACAAAAAGACTTCAAAGAACTAACTTAACTTAAACAACATGGATCGGTTGAGGATTACATAGCAAAATTCCAAAGGATTTCACTCAGGGTTCTAAGGATTGATGAGGATAGACTTACCTACCTTTTTGTAGAAGGATTAAAAGATCCAACCCGAGGATTGGTAAGCGTCTTAAAACCCACCTCCCTGGAAGATGCAATCGATAAAGCCCTAACACTAGAGGACACAACCTCAAGAGATAGAACAAGAGAGGCACACATAAAAATACCTTTCTCTCTAATAACGAACGTGAGAGGCTTCAAAGGGAGGGGAGGGACTATGCTTCAATTGTAAAGAAAAGTGGGAACAAGGTCATATTTGTAAATAAGATGAAGGTAGAAAGAGGAAACCATGTTCCAAATGCAAAGGGGAATGGAAGATGAGACATATTTGTAATCGAAGTGACCTAAAAAGGAGAAATTTGTGTTGCAAATGCAAAGAAAATTGGGAACTAGGTCACATGTGGAAAAGGAAGCCAAATACGTAATATAGAGGCAATGTTCGAGGAAGAAGCAAAAGGAAATTCAAACAAGAAAACCAGGTACATTGAAGGAGATCTCAAAAGCATTCAATCAAAAGAAGAAAGGACCATAAACAACTAGAGCTTTGTGGAAGAGCAAATCTAGTAGTATGCCTTTACACCTTCAAAATCTAAAGGCAGATTGCCCGACCAATCTCCCTAGTGAGAATTGTAATATGTCCTAAGATCCTTGAGGCTTCCTTGTCAAATAAATGGAAAACCTCTTCATAGAACATCATATAGATATGACATACTTCTAATTCTCATCTTGATACATATAATTCCTTGCTTTAAGGTTAAGGGATGTCTACAACCTTAAAAAGATTTTGGTTAAAATGACTTGCTTGAGGACAAGCAAATTTCGGAGGGGAGGATTGTCATAACCCCCCCCAAAGATTGTAACACACCAAAATAATATATATATATTCTAATAAGCAATTTATTGCTATTAAAATATGAAATATTATAATGCACAAAAACTTAACAACAAAAATTTAATAAAATAAAATAATAAAGTGAATATAATCTAAAATATTGTTATAGTCATAATTATCAAATTACAATATTATAATTATAATTGTTGATCATATTATTAAATAATAACATAATCTGAAATAATACCAACAAGACTCCCAACACAACAATCATTAATACAACAGTCATAACACAATGATCATTAATAATAGTCAATAACATAGCAAACACTAATACACATCCAATGGTCAGCAATCATGCCAAGCAATGCACCAAGAGACATCGGTCAAACCTCCAAAAGTAGCGATCAGGAAAGTCATGTCCCTATGGCAAATATTTAGGGAAGACATCCTCAAGACCAAAAGGCATCGCTGGTTGGGCAATAGAAGGATCTTCGACAAATCAAGTAATAGGTATGGTGGTAAGTGCCTTCCTAAATGCTCTCAACCATTCTAAATCTCTTCAAGATCTCATTTGCATACTTCCCTTGAGAGATAAAAATACAATCATGCATTTGTTTTACTTCTATGGCTAGAAAATAACTCAAAAGACCTAAATCTATCATTTCAAATTCTCTTTTCATGGCCTCCTTAAAATCAGCAATGAGGAAATCATCATCCCTAGTAAAAACTAATTCATCTACATACAAGACAACAATTAAAATATTACCATTTTTTGCCTTAATGTAGAGAGTGGGCTCACCATCGCTTTTGCTAAAGTCGTTGCTCATCAAATATGAGTCAATCCTAGTGTACCATACCCGTGGAGATTGCTTCAGCCCATAAAGAGCTTTCTTCAGCCTATACACCTTGTGTTCTTGGCCTTGAACTTCATATCCAAAAGGTTGCTCCACATAAACCTCTTCTTTCAATACTCCATTAAGAAAGGCGGACTTCACATCCATTTGAAATACTTAGAAAGCAATTTTGACTAAGGAAAGGAAAACTTAGGTGTTTTTTGAAAGGTACCCTAAAAATTCTCTTACATTATGAACTATTCCTTTCTACCTTATTAATAATCTTATTGCTAATATGTTATTGATAAATATATTTAAATATATTATGATTGATAGATATAATATTAAGGATTGATAAATATAGTTTTTACATAATAATATATATCTAGTTGATGTCATTTGTTAATGTCATTTTGGAATAATAAGATTATGCATGTACTATTGATTCTTATAGCATTGCTAATATGTTATTGTACAACTAATTATAATTATATATATGTATGTATGTATACATGATTTATGATTGCCCAATAGTGATGCTTGCAACAATTAATGAGCCTTATAAGTAATAATGACACTTTAATATAAACATGAATAGATTGTATCTATATATTTATGTATGTCTTTATCCTATGATCAATCAAATGTAAGGTTAAATGAAGCGAGTTAGGAGGATGCTGTTAATGGGCCTCTCATGCTAACTACGCTACTTTGAGGATGGAATAGTCTTGGTCGGACATTCCAACTACTTGGGGCCAAGAGGTGGGTAGTCTTTGTCGAATGCTCGTGCTCTTGGGCTTAGATGGGTTGAGAAGTTTACAGGCAATCCTTTCAAGACTTTCCTATCAAGCCAAACTATGATTTATTGTTAGGATGGATCCAAGGAATCTCAATCATAAGGAGGATGGATAAGATAGCAAGGATAAGGAATTCAGATACAAGATGTCCATTGGGTAGACCACCTTATGAGGGTTGTCTAAGTGCGCCTCATGAGGGCCAATGGGTGGGTAGTCTTCGTCGGACGCTTGTGCTCTTGGGCTTAGATGGATAGCCTCAACGGACTTATCTTGCTTCACATCCAAGTCTTGTTATGATTAAAGTTTCCACTATGCATTATGGATATTGGTAGTTTAGATAGTCTTGGAATAGTTATGTATCTTAGATTGATAATACATTTATCATATTTTGATCACTTTAATTATATTTTCAATATTATCTAACATGATTGTAGAGTCTAAAGCCAAGATTTATCTTTTTGAAGCATTTAGTTGATAAGTTGTAACCCTAACTACATCAAATTTGTGAGTCTAGGGCAAAATTTAGGCCAATCCCAAAAGGGGACATTACATATGTTCTCCCTCTTTATCCCCCATGTGCCTACCAATGTGTTGGAAATTGTATAACAACCACCCCTGATTATTTTTGGTTTGCTTGCATGTAGGAAGGAGTTGTAGAGTGCAATAGTTTCACATTTCATTCATAATTCAATTACATATATTTGCAATGTCAAATATGCAAGGAAGTTTCTTGATAATCTCATAAACAATAATCAATTGATTACAATACCATATGTCAATGATCGATAACTGAAAATAGAGTTTGAAAATCTGATTACAGTCCCAAATGAAGCTCTTATAGTCATAAAATGAGCAGCAATACATTCAAGTGATGCACCAAAGCTTAGTTATAGTATGGGCTAACCAACCATAGCATTTAATCACCAACGATCAGCTGCATGTACACCGAAGAAGGGAGATTGCAGGTCTATACATCAGCAAACTTGATTATGCACAACTCCCAAAGTAGTTTAATTCCCTAGGAGGGGCGATTTGCTCCGAAAATTCAGTACTCCAAAAATTGCAAATGAATGCTTGCAATGTGGCTCCTAGCTATGGGGAGTCCTTTGGAAAAATGCCCAGAATGAAGCTTCGAGCACCAACTGAGCTACGAGGAAATTATCACTTCCAGCTATTGTGAAAAAGTTAATTTCTAGAATTTTGGGAATGTATATCAGACCTTTGAACAATGCGTTTTAACACGTCCAAACACCACCAAAATGAAGCAAATCAACAAGCACACCCAATCGTTCGATCCCACATCAAAACATTGAGAAAATCTTCATTCTTCAACCTCCAAAATGATAAAAATCGGAAACTCTGTGAATACCAATGTGATCCTTGAAAGTAGAACCACTCTTCTTGGCTAGGGAGGATCTCTCACCATCAAAACCAACTACTAATGGTGAGGGTTTTTGTCCTCAACTCACAAAAATGAAAACTTGGAAGCATTCCAACAACATCTTGTTATGTTGTCGAAAGAAAGATGTCTAAATGAGAGCCCAAGAGGTGATTTTATAGAAAAGGGGAGGAAATTAGGGCAACACAAGTGTTAGGTCTCAAAAACGTTGGTTTGAATGAACCACGAGAGTTTGCCAAGCTCTCACAATGGTATTGGCCAACTAACAAGGCCAACCAATATAGTTGAACCTTCTACTCTTAAGGCTCCGCTAAACCTAGGCGGGTGCACCTATATGAATGACACAGATTTTGAATTATGCTTCCTACTTGACCAAACTATCCACAAATGGCAATTTGATAGTGGAAAGATATGATCCTAATTTGGTATAAATTGTATATGCAATATCAAAGTGAAAATTTATATGTTTAATTAAGAGATGTAAATGAGATGGATGGAACCTAGAAGGATAAATAAAACTAGTGCCTTGTTGGGTAAAACGGAGTCAAGTGAAGCTTTAGATAAATGACTTCTATTTGGCGAGGATTCTAATTATTTGGCATATGATATTAGTCTATAACTTGTATAAACATGCAAGAATAATAATTAGTCTATTCTAATTAGCTCTTCTTAGTGATCCAAATGATACTTCCAGATTACTGTGAATGACTCGAATGATTTAGTCTTTACTTGAAAGAACCAACCAATCACACCACACAAATACAGCAAATGTGTATTGATAAACTGAGAATATACTTGATATGTCAATTTAAATAACAAAGAAATATCAACCTTGGAGACAACTTGATAATATTTTCAATTAACTTAACAAATAATTGATACCAGAAGGGCACCGCAATATCAAATTTTTTTCATTGATCCTTCAAAATTTATACATGCATCATAGTTCTTTGAAACATTCTGAAAGTACTGTATTTCCTACTAATTGTCTTCTATCTAAATTCGTCTCTCTTTCTTGCTATGTAAACAACGGATACTTATACATTAGCGGGTGGAAGGATGTGTCCTTTCAAAAAAAAGTTTTAAGCATAAAACACTAACAAGATTAGCATTAACTAAGCTCTGTTAAGCCACAAATGAACTTCAGACATGTGCTCTGTGTAGTCTCGGCGCTCGTGTGTATCTGCATCTCCTAACGCATCGCGGATCACAATCTCCATTATCACCATTCGTTCGTTCTGCTCACATGCTTCATCCAATGTTGTATCTTTTGCAGTGGTTGTCTTTAACATCTCTTGGAGTATTAATTCACATTCGCTCTTCCATGTAGCCATTTCTTTTAATTCTCCTTCATCATCACAGAACCTAGTCAATCTTTTCTCGACGACTTCTATCAATTCTTGCGCATCCTCTTGACTCCTCAAAGAATCCTTTGTGCTTATCCATGATACGATTAGCACTTTCAATCCCTGCATTATTAGGAGTATCCTTTTGTTTTATTTCCTCAAGTTTCTCTTGGATTCTAGCATCCACTCTTCTATGTTCTTTTATTGCATCAACGTATTGTGAATGTTTTCCCCAAAGTTTATTTAACCAAGTGGTTAAAACTACCTGCCTCCTTTTGATTATTGCAGTAAGTGTGTCCATTTTCCCTTGAGAGTATGCACTTGATCCTTCCCAATGGTCCTTCACTTGTGAACTTTCACCTTGGGTGAGCATCTTTGTTTGCCCCGTTGCAACACCTACTAAGTCCTTTAGACATTCATTTTCTCTCAGTATTCTCTCACTATTGGTTTTGTACATTTCTCTCTCTCAGATCAATGCTTGTATTTGGGCTTTATTTAATTTTGCTATATTGATCCCAATTTCTACAGTTGCGACTGGATCAACCTCTCCAACCTTCAAAGTCATGACATGTCCAAATGCCTTCTGAGTATCAATGACAACTGACTTCTTGTGAGGGGGATATAAAGCCCAAATCATCAATGTCTCTTCATCAGGATTGTATTTTGATCCTATATATACTTTTGACACCTTTTCTATGCTGAGCTTGTGTGTAGCATTGTTGTCTTTCAGGAAACTGTCAAAAACCAATGTAGAATTGAGATCTAGCCTTGGGAAAATTATGACACCAGCCTTTTCCAACATTTCTCTCCCTTTCTCAGGGGTCATGCTTGTCATCTCTTTCTCCACATCATCCCTCAAGTTTTTTAACAACTGCTCCTCATTTCTTGGTGTGACATTGTCAACCAGTTCTCTTATTTCTTTTCCCTTTTGTTTGTATAAAAATGTTTTGAATTCTGAGGTTTTTACAAATTCGTCATCTGCTATAAAAGATCTATATTCTTCATGTCTTGTATCCACATCCACAGTTTCCTCAATATTTATCTCTTTGGCAGAATAGGTGTAATCTTGAGGTCTTGTCCTCAATACCTTTCCGGATGGACCTTGTGACCTATTAGCCTCTAATACTTCTTTACTGGAAGACAACAACTCAACATCTAACAATTCTTGATCATGTTTCTCAATTACCATTTCTGCTTCTTCTGCTTCCAAGTTTCTAATTATGTCATCAGATTGATAGGGCACATGCTGATACCCTCCAAAGTTTATCCTCTGTCTGGCAGAATGAATATATCCCTTTGGATCAAAGTTTTTTCTTGATGGCGCTTTCCTTATGTTATACTGTAATAAATTATCAAGAATTAAATTGTATCCCTCCTTTGCTAACACAATAAAATCACCAAAACATAGCGTACTTGGCATAAAAACTTGCTTCCCATAAGAGCTTAAGTTCATGACACTGGAGAAATCCATTTGCCTAACAATCTCTAAGTATGCAATCCTATCTGGAACTGTCCTAGGCAAAATAAATGGAGTACTTTCAAAACCATAAACCCTAATCATGGTGGCATTTTCTAAACAATACTAATCCCCCCAGTTGTGGCTGATTGGTCCATTATAATCCTTAGGCCTGAGAAACCTCTTTATTTCATCAAACAAGGAATAGTCACAAGGATGATTATAAAACTTGTACAAAGGCTTTTACAAAGTATTCTTCAAAATGCACAAAACTAGAATTAGCAAACCTGCTGTCCCAAACAACAGTCCATGACTGAATAGGCAATGGCCTGCCTTCTTTATCAATTTGTGAAAGTCTTAGCTCCTGGGGCCACAATCCTAATTCCCGTCCAAAATATAGCACCAAGTGCATCAACAATGAATAATTCTTGAGGTGTAGGACAAAGGCTCCATTCTTTATTGCCATCAACCCTGCATCAAGCTCTTTAAATACATATGAAGCATAATCCCAAGGCTTGGTTGTATGATATTGAATATTTGTTATAACCACCATGGGCACAATTGCCATATGTTTTGGAACCTCCATCCCCAATACCCGCCCCATTGAAAAATAAGTCTACGTTATGTAAGGTTCGAAGAGATCCACATGAAATGGTGGTCCCTCACTGTCTTCCATTGGAGTCGGTTTGCCACCACACCTAATTTTGTGCAGGGGTAACCTCCAGCCCTTATAAATGGTATCCATTCTTCCGAATTCCTTCTCGAGCTCCTCACTTATAATCTTTTCATTACACATTCCTTCTAATTTGAAAACCTCGTATTGCATTTTCTGACACACGTATCAATGGATTCCCAGATAGATCACATATAGCCCTATTTTTCGGATTATAATGACTAGCCAATAATTTCACCAACTCGACATCAACAAAAACATTAGGGCACACCAGTTTTCCCAAATTAAGCCTCCATGGGTTACATACTGGCTCGAAGTGATTTCTTCTGTGGTAGTGGAAATTGAACAATTCGTATCCTCTAATTGGGGTCCAAACATCTCCTATGAACTTACATTTGTCATCCAATTTGTCTACTTCCGCCTTAAGCTGTGCAGAACGCCTAGCTTTAGGTCTCGAACCAGGTATTTGGTCTATGAGATCTTGGTTCAATTTTTGCTCGGTGCCCTCTGGTCGTACTTCAGTTTTTTGCTTTTTTCCCTTTGGTTGACTACCCTCCCCATGTTTTCTTCCTTTTATCTTTTATGAACTAGTGCCTTCCATTCTTCGAAATTTACAATTTTCAGAGGATGAGGAACTTACTGTATTTCGCCTGAAAATCCAAGTTAGATGAACGCCCCAATTGTTTTGCTCGTTCCTCTGGTCTCCTTCGTTGCCAATTTTGCGAAAATATGATTTCAATTGAGCTCACCTTGATTTGCAAAATCTTTTATGCTTTGTGGCACCATTAATGTCTTCACTGAGACATGAATGAAGCAAGTTTTTCGAAATTCTCACTGTCACATCATGTATCATATCGGCAAGACATTTTAAATCTCCGGCCGATCCGTCTGTTCAATGTTCATACATCCGCTAAGACATCTTGTAGTTCCACCGACATCACAAGTCTCCCCAATAGTTTTCCCTTTTTGTTTTTTATATCGCCATGACCTTCACCGAAGCAAACTATCGCCTAGACTTAACGAATTGGGCCAATGATTTTTCATTGCAAGGATCCAGATCTTTGGGTGAGCAGACCAATCTATTTCAAGGCTATGGATTAATGAGAAGGAGGAAATGAAAACAAGTGGAGATGATGATGACCCTATACTACTGTACATGGAGAAAAAATCAAATAAGGGATCCCAGGATTGTCCATGTACTAGCAATTTCCTGTACCCTTTATTTCCTATACTACTTTGCATGGAAAGTTTATGAGAGGTTTTCTCAAGAGTTGTCCATGCACTGACAACCCTTGATCCTCTTTAATTTTCAAGAGAAAAAGTTCTTTAGAAATTGCCCATGTACAGGCAACTCCTGTTCTTCCCCACTCATATTTTGCAAATAATATGAATCCTCTCCTCGCTTGCCAACAACAACAAAAGGTCCTAACCACAAAGCCTCAAATTTCCCATGTTTTCCTTTCTCCTGGCACCTAGCATCCACATCAATACCAGGTCATCTTCTTCAAATTTTCTATTTTTCGCCTTTTTGTCAAACAAATACTTTATTTGTGTTTGCAACTTCATGTTCTGGTTTCGGGCTAATCTTCTCATTTCATCAAGTTTTGCTAATTGTTCCATTCTCTCTTCCATTGGTTCAGGAACCTCCATGTCTTCTTGAAGAATAAATTTATAAACTGGTAACAAATTTTGTAAAGGCATTCTGGCTTGTGTTCCATATACTAGTTCATATGGGGATTTTCCAATTGCTTTTTTGACAGTGATCCTATCAGCCCATACAACCAATTTTAATTTTGAATCCCATATCTTTTTGTTTCCACCTAGCATTCTCCTAATGATCTTTAGAAGGCTATTGTTGCTAGATTTTGCCTGACCATTAGCTTGTGGTGGTAAGGAGCAGAATAAGAGATAGCAATACCATGCATATTGCAAAAGGTTTTAAACTCATCTGATCTGAAACACATCCCATTGTTTGTGATTAATCTTAATGGCGTACCAAACCTGGTAATAATGTTATCCATCAAGAAATTTATCACAACTTTACTTGTTGCTTGCTTGGTTGGGATTGCTTCTACCCTTTTGGTGAAGTAATCAGCGGCTACCAGTATCCACTTGTGTCCTCCACTTGATTTCTCTTGTATCTCTCCAATAAAATCAATCCCCCATTGATGAAAAGGGGCTTCAACTTGAATATGCCTTAGCGGTAAATCTCCTTGATATTTCATTTTGCTTGAAAACTTCTGGCATGCCTCACACTTCCTCACATATGAAAAAGAATCATTAAAGATTTTTGGCCAATAATAACCTGCCCGAAGGATTTTATGTGCAGTTGTTTTTGCAGAATAATGACCTCCACAGACCCCTTCATGCATTTCTTTCAAAACATGATTAGCTTGCGACTCATCTAAACATAACAACATTCCATCTCTGTTTTTCCAAAATAAATCACCTTCTATGAATACATATTTAGAGGCCTGTAGTTTCAAGGTTCTTTTTTGGTTATCATTAAATCCTTCAGGGCACTTCGTGTTTCTAAGGTAATAAATGATGTCTGTATACCAAGGTGTATGCTCAATACTTGCAACTGCATTTCTTCCATCTTCCACATTGCAAATTTGATTTGCCTCAATATTTGCTTCTGCCATTAACCTGGCTAATCCTTGGCCTCTTATCAATTTAGTGATTTGTATTTCCATATCAAATTCCTGAATTTTATTAATCCACTTGCACCTCTTCCCTGTTACTTCTGACTGTGTCAAAATATCTTTGACAGCTGCGTGAGGGACATAAGCAATCACTTTGGCTCCAATAAGATACGGTCTAAAGGCTTTTGTGGCTTTTACCAATGAAAAGGCTTGTTTTTCCATTATGTCATATTTCAACTCCGATCCTTGCAAAGATTTACTAAAAAAGGACATAGGTTGCTCATGACCATCCTCATTTTTTTGTAACATAACAACAACTATAGTGTGCAAGGAAGTGAATGAAAATATTTGAAAAGGTTTTGTGAAATCAGGAGATTTGAGGACAGGGGCTTCCTTAATGGCTCTTTTAATGGATACAAAGGCTTCTAATGCTTTTGGAGTCCATTCAATTTTTTGTCCTTTCCTTAGCATTTTTGATTCTGGCTCAACAATTTCAGCAAAGTTGGACACAAAGCTCCTAACAAAATTAATCTGCCCAAAAAATGATTGGATGGCTTTTACAGTTTTAGGGATAGGGACCTTAACTATAGCCTCAACTCTCTTAGGATCTATTTTAACTCCCTCTTTTGACACAATGTGTCCTAAGAGTTTTCCCTATGTAACAACAAAATGACATTTCTTAGGGTTCAAACTAATGCCATACTCTAAAGCTTTAATGAATATTTTTTAAAGATGTTCTACATGATTTTCAACTCTTTTTGAGTAAGCAGTAAGGTCATCTTGATACACCACCATTATAGCATTAATCAAGTCTTCAAATGCTAAGTCCATAGCTCTTTGAAAGGTTGCTCTCGCATTTGTGAGACCAAAAGGCATTCTCACATAGACATATGTTCCCCATGGAGTTGTAAAAGTTGTTTTGTATTGCTCAAATTCCCTGACCTTAACCTGATTATAACCAGAAAAACCATCCATCATAGACAATAGCTCACACCCGGTTACTTTATGCAGTATAGCTTCCATGTTAGGTAGAGGGTAATTATCTTTGAGGGATGCCACATTCAGATTTCTGAAATCCACACACAGTCTGATATCTCCATTTTTCTTTCTAATAGGAACAAGGTTTGACACCCATGTTGAATGCCTGACAGGTTTAATGATACCTCCATCTCTAAGTTTGGCCAATTCCTCCTGCATTTTTGGTTCCAATGTGGGGTTAATAGGCCTTTGCTTCTATCTAAATGGCTTTGCATTTGTTTTCAACGAAATTTCAGAGGTCGGGGCCAGTTGCCAAAAATATACTTGTTCAAAATAGCAATTGCAAAAAATAGTAAGTGTGCCCAAACACCAAATTGTCTCAATTTGAGATGCACTGAAACTTACTATAAATAGTAAGAATTGAAAACGACCACTGCTATAAATAGTAACTCCTACTAGAAAGCATTGAAAACCACCACGAATCCCAACATAGGCTTTGAGTCCCCTAACCAACTCCACTTAGCCTACTGGAACCTTGGAATAGGCTAATGGAACTCCCCAACTGATTAGGTGCACGAAGGGGACATTACAAGTTGCCAAGGTTTCACATTACAAATTGCCAAGGTTTCAAATAGTTCTTAGTGTGGAGTCTTTAATTTTCAAATTTCTAGGGTCTGTGCTTATGTTGGAGTTTCAAAGTTTTCCTTTTTGGTATTTCTTTCTACAACACTTCGTCATTTCCTTTATTCTTATTGGGATATCAAACTTTTCCGTCCCGACATTCCTTTCATCCATTCCTTGTTGTCATCTCTTTTTCTTGTCAGAATTTCAAAGCTTTCCTTCTTGTCATCTAATTCCTCCAATTCCCATTCTTATCCCTTGACATCGTTGTAGTTTTAGACTTCGAGTTACTTACATACCTTTCATCGAAACCCCAACTCTTTAATCCCTTATGTTAACTTACCTTTTGGAGTTGGCATTTCGACCATCCCTTTAGTTACATACCTATTTTTTGTTATCCTTGATCCTTGTCTTGCAACTTTTTCTTGTATATGGTTCTTTGGAGTTAGTGATTGTTGACACTTTTCACTACAGTTTTTCATTGGGATTGCAAGTTAAGACATGTCCTTATTTAGGCACCTAGTAAGAGGTACTCTCGACTCTTGATCCTAAAAGTCTCATATTGTATTACTGTTGTCACTTGGAATTCAACATTCCAACAAAACATGGGAATGATCTCAAGGTGTGGGTCCTTGCAGATGAGATCAAACCTCCAAAGAAGGTCGACTTTCTCTCTAACCTAGAAGCAAGATTGTTGGACCAACACAACATTGCATGAACTTACAACTAATCCTATTCTATTGACTCTCTAGGGAAAAGGGTAAGAAGGAATGCATAAAAGAGAAAGGGTGGTGATGCACCTAATGATTCTTCCTGCCCACTATAGCATAAAGAACCAATTAAACTACCTAAAGAACTTACACAATTCTCTGTTTC
Organism: Sequoiadendron giganteum; assembly: GCA_007115665.2. Lineage (NCBI taxonomy): Eukaryota > Viridiplantae > Streptophyta > Pinopsida > Cupressales > Cupressaceae > Sequoiadendron > Sequoiadendron giganteum. The sequence continues at coordinate 72,157,866 of CM021101.1, read as the reverse complement.
ACAACTCTTGGAAGCATGTATAGATGTGGGAACTTGACATACACTAAGGGGGAAAGCTTTAACCCACAATTAGCACTTGCAAACGAATTCAACATAATATACAACCAAAATAGAACAACAAAACAATCATTCATACATGAACATAAGAGAATTTTACACAACATATGAGAAGCAAGGAGAGGTAAAATGGTAGGTTTTCATTGATACAAAGGTATGAAGCCTATTTTACAAAGTAGAGTTGCAAAGATGCATAGATCTCACAGTGAAAACCATAAAAAGAAGAATCCTTTCAAGTGAGCAACAAGATACCTTTTATTTAGAAAGAGAAGCCCAAAATGAGAGACTTGGCCGACCCAAGAAAACCCTAGCCACCAGGTTGTCCAGAGGAGTACAAAAGTGCTCAGGTGAGAATTGAGTGAACTGTGGAGAAGTTTGCAAAATCAAGACAAATTCACGATTTAGAGAAGACTTGTTGACAATAGGAGTTTGCAACAATAAATGAGGCATGGGTGTAGTTTCTCCTCGTGGATTTTGTGGAAATCCAATTTAGAATGTCATTTGGGTGAAATCAAATCAAATTTGGTAGTTGGCGAATGTTGAAATGTGTTAATTGCAAATTTTTGTTCATTTTAGGGCTCTTGTAGGGGTGGGAGGCACAATTGGATTGGTTGTAGGAATTTGACCTCCAATTGAACTTCATTGTTTAGCTTATGAAACAATTAAGTTGGAAACTCCCGAAAGTCCATCCATAGTCCCTATTCTTGTCCTTTGCAGAACTTTGGCCCTCAATTGAATGTGGCAAGAAATCACCATCCATTGGGACATATTCAGATGCTTGCAAAATTTCGACAAGATCGTTAGACCTTAAAAATCGTGTCCCCTTTTTTCTTTGTTTTTTGGACACCTTCAAAGTATCATTTCTAACATTGTGGAAATTTTAACTCCATCCAGATATGCGGAATTTTGGGCTTCTTTTGGATTTGAGTCATTTGACTGAAAGTCGAATGCCAACTAGATATGTAGAATCAAAATCAACATTAGGTCATGTGAGAACATTATTCGACATTATCCCTCTTTAACATTATGGCTTTGGTGGAGCCCAAACCTCCAACAGCTTGATTGACATTGGGCCTATGCGGGTGGGGAACCCACATTTGAACTGCAATCTTTGACCTTCAAACCAGTTCACTTGAGAATTCTTGTAAGACCAGATGCACACAAAATCCTCGAAAACCTTCAACTTGTGGGGCTTAATCTCCATTGGGCCCATGCAAGAAGTTGGTCAACATTCGCTTGCAAAACCCATAGCTAGTTTTCTAATTTTCTCCCTATTGTGGGAAGATGGAAGTGGTAAACTTGCAAACACATAATTTAACTAAATTTGATCCAAAATTTGTTAAATTTTAACTAGGGATACCCATTTGGGCATTTTACGAGATGGAATGCTTAGAAGACTTGAATACTTAGCTAATTTTGAGATATTTTGCATTTGGGTAAATGATTAAGGTAAGAGAAGGAAAACTACAACACAAAAGTGCAATTGACCCAAGTATCCACATCGATCTCTCAGATCGATTATCATTAATGGGAAAACAAGGGTGGCACCAAGTGTCAACAATTACCTTATTGGAATCACATGTTTAGAATTACTCCAGTTGCATACCTAAAGGGATGAATTCCTCGGTATCTCTATTCCTCGACTCTTGATAACTTCATTTGTATGTCCTTTAGGAGTCGGATATGCAGGGACACCCTTATTTGTTTGCTTTGAGTATATGAAGTATGCCATTCACCCAATCCTCGATCCTTGGAAGTGGTATGGGTCATGAGGTATTTGACCCTTGATCTTGAAAACTTTGAAACTCCTATGTTTTGCACTATTCACTCCCACCTACCTCCCCACATGACCTTGAATACCATTAAATGACTTGATAAGGCCTTACAATCAAATTTTCTCGGAAACAATTGTTCTTCTAAAAGATGCAAATTCACATGTACTTCTAGTGATAAATGATGAAGGTGCTCACCTTATAAAATTAGTGCAATAGTTAGGTTTCAAATCTTGACTACTCTCACACCATCTCTTGATTGCCATTTTGGCGAATTTGTGAGCTCTTCTTTGTTCTGCACACTCAAATTGAAGGATGCCATTAATGCTCAAAACAATAGTGATCATGAAGAGAAGAATTTCCTCATGCCTCTAGGTACCTTTGCACATCCCAAGGGGGCAATTTTTTCATAGGGGCATTGATGTTGGTGATGTCAAAGGGATAGGTGATCCTTGTATCACAAAGTGACCACATTTCTTCTCCCAAGATTGCATGAATGAGATGGAGAGATATATTGCTAGATTTTTATTATTCAAAAGGTTGATGGAAAAGGGAGAAAGCAAGGGAGCATAGTAGAGGAAGAAACTTGCTTAGTAGAACCCTAGGGTTTTAGTTTCTAGCTTTGGCTAAAGCATTTTGATATTGTAATGGTTCAGGTCATCTTGAAATTTGTAATAACATTTGTAACCTTCGAAGATTGAATGAGTAAAGGTAGAATTGACTTTGATTAAGTGTCTCCTTGTGTATAGTATGCATTTTTGGATATGTTGTTGATTAGTTAGCCAACTAGACAATTGTAAAATCTTTGCGCCCTAGGGTTTTAGTTTCCAGCTTTGGCTAAAGCATTTTGATATTGTAATGATTCTAGTTCATACTAAAATCTTATTACTCTAAAGAGCGAATGATTAAAGGAAGAATCAACCTCAATTAGTGTCTCATTGTGTATGGTATGCATTTTTGGATCTGTTATTGATTAGTTGGCCAATTAGATGATTGTAAAATGCTTGCAAAGATTTTTCAAGACAATAAAGGAAATGCATGGGTATGGTCATGGATTACTAAGTAGATTCATTTAATAGTTTGCAATTATTTGTTGTCTTTTTGAATATATGTGGAGAACTTAGTTTGCCTATGCATTTTGGAAAACATAGTCTTTTGTGATATTTTCACTAAGGTATCACCATTGGTTCTAGTTATTACACCTTTTGAATGAATTCAATGACTTTGTTGCCCAATTGGATATAGGCATTGGTTTGCTATTGGCTCATTCTCCCATCATCCCACAACAAACCAAAAATAAAACATTATTTTAATTTGTGTTGTAAGTGGTTTTAATCATTGATATGTCTAAATGTGTGTAACAACATAAGGGGCTATCTAAAACACATTCATAGATATTCATGTGGCAAATTATTTGCTTTAAACATATAGGCATAGAGTGACGACTGAATTAGGGGTGCACTATGCAATGGATATAGTTTGTGTCAAGGTAAATGTATAGTTTTTGTGGTGATACCTATTGTAGGACCTTAGGGAAGGCTCCCTTGGTTTAATGGAGCTAGAAGTGAAGACGTATTACCCACCTCAATAATTGGTCTATGGTTGTAGTGCCTCAAGCCACACTTATAGGGCATTGGCCAACAAACTTTATTTTTGAAAAACAAGATAAGATGACTCTAAGTAATTAAGATACGACATTGACATGTCACACTGCATACCAATGTGCGTGCAAATGTTATGCCAAGCATGACAACACATAAGTGTTGTGCCAAGCACGATGACACACAAGACATAACCAAACCCTTGTGATGATGCTTCACTTCATGCACAACATCGGACAATGACAACACTTACAAGGCATCACCATTGCACCAAGCAAGGTGACACAAGCGAAAGACTTACCAATCATGGGATGAAACCACCATGATGAGCTACAAGAGAGTGTCGGGGATGTCCATTTTTTTGGGTACTTCTAGGTGATGTTGGGATGTTTGGGGGACTCCCAAGAGTCCCTCAAATGTCTTGGGGACACGTAGGTGCCTCTTACAATTTTTTTTATCCCTTGCAAAAAATTTAATCGAAAAGATTTCATTTGTTTGAAACTACATCTGAACTCTAATGGCCTATGGGTCCCATCCAAACCCACTCCAAATTTTCAACAGGTTGTAAGAGAGTGAAAGCATTTGGAAGAGCATGAGGAAGAGCAAGAGCAAGAGTGATGTCAATCCACCATTGACTCGAAGGATTCAAAGAATTAGTCAAGCCTCAAGGTAGACTTCTAGTTCTTCCATGGTTGGTTTTTATTTTATTTTTTAAATTGGTTTCTGTCGTTACTAATACTGGTTTACATTGTTGCAAATTTCAATTTTAAACTCATTATTTTTGTTTCAAATGAATAATATTAATGAATCATGATCATGTTTTCTTTTCTTTTTAATTATATAACAACAAGTTGCAATATTTTCTTTTTTAACTTTAGATGTTCAAATTTTTTATTTTGTCAAATTATGATTATAACTTTTGTGTATTCTTTGCTTTTGCATTTTGTGCAACTTGAAGTAAGAAAAACAAAAGTGAAATGTTTGTTTGACAAAGGTTAATAACAATGATTTTCTATTTGTGTATTCTTTGCTTTTGCATTTTGTGCGCCCTAAAGTAAGAAAAACAAAGGGAAAATTCTTGTGTCTTAATTCCTTGCTTTTATGCATAGTTTGAATTTTAATTTTAAAATTATAAACTTATAAATCTATATCATTTATTATAGTGTCACTATGATATGAGTTCTCACATCATGAGTGGGAATGAGTTTGAGCCTCGATAGGTTGAAGAAGTTGAAATTGAATTCGATTATGCACTTGATGAAAGTACAAAAGTAGAGGGATGTGAAACCACTAGTTCCATTGGGAGTGCAAATATTAGTTGCCCTTCCAAAATATTACAAACATATGCTAAGGGTCCCTTTGCTCCTAAGTCCCCTCTAAGACAATTTGCAACAAAGTTACAAATATAACTTGGTGCATTTGGGGGCACTAGGTTGTGGAAGTGCCATTTTTGTAATCTTAAATTTTATGGCTGCATTATCAGAGTTAATGCCCAGTTAATGCCCACATCCTTCATATTCGAGGCAAAGGTTTAGATATATGCGAGAAGTTGGCACAAAAACTCAACTATAGGGTTGAGCTAAGTAAGTTACAAGGTGGTAGTGAAGAAAATGCACTTACATCTGCTTCTTTGTCACTAAGGTCGAGGGGTCATTAGAGACAAGGTTTTACTTCTACTACTTTGCAAAGGACAATTGCACATATTCCAATTTTTTTTACTTTAGGGGCAATAGAGGCTAAAGGGAAATGTCGATTGACAAGTGATGCTCCAAACCCACTAGCAGACTTATTCAATGTGCAATTGAAGGATGAGGCAAATGATGCCATTGGAAAATTCTTCTTTGCCAATGGCATTCCATTCCATGTGGCTCACTCTCTTTATTATAAGGAGGTGGTGGCGAAGATAGCAAGGGGTAGGATCATCATATGTGCCACCAGGTTAGAATAAATTGAGGAGCACAATCTTGGATAAAATGAGAAAATGATGAAATCTTGGGTCACAATTGATGGATGGGTAGATGGACATTAGACTTCGTCCAGTCATCAACATTATGGTTAGATGTACAAAGGGCCCTTAGGGTTGTTGATTGTTTAGGGCATTGCGATGATGTTGATGGACAACATTTTGTGTGCATGCCATGAATAATACACTCAAGGACATGGGAAAAATTGGTTGGATCAAAACATTCATCTAAGTTACCGGTTCGGGTTCGGTTCGCCTATTTGGCTAAATTGGGGGGGTGGAGGGGGGGGGTTTCGGTTTGTTTTGGGTTCGTTAGTACAAAAAACATGTAAACATAATATATATATATAGCATGAATTAGGATTAGAATATCACATAACATCATATAAACAACAAAACCACCATAGACTTGAATGTCATTTAAAACATGCATGATAAATATTCATCGTTGAAACTTGAATTGTGGTAGCTTGATATATAGAGTCTATTGATGCCAAGGTTCAATTTGTATGATTTTGAAAAAAGAAGCCAACTGAGTAGAGTTATCAGCATTCTTCAGAAATCATAAGAATTTGTTTAGTACACTAGCCATTTTGATGTTTTCTTTCAGTCTCAAATATTATTTTGTATCATTGTTACATTGGTCTTGAGAGTGGTAGCTTAATATAGCTCCACAATACAAAATCTGGTTTACTTGTGCAGTGTAACAATGGCATAGGCAGATTTTTCTTTGAAAGAACCAAAGGGCTACTGCACAATTGAAGTGTATAAACACATATCTTTTTGTAATATCAAGGATACTTTTTGAACCTTCCATGCATTGCTAATTTAAAAGGAAAGGTCTTTTGCCTAATCTGTATGCAGCCATGCTTTCGACATTGTCAAAAAGAGCAAAACTTCCCTAATGATGCAAAGGCATGGCCAAGTAGTTCTAACTCTCCACATGAGAGAAGATAGATGTTGGAGAGTACATCAAGTTAGTGAGAACAAAAGTGTAATGTGTTTTAGTTTGTAGTGTTCCTCTGTTTCTCTACAGATGTGTGATAAATTCTCAGTTCAATGATGTAGAACAATTTTTGAAAAAAGAAAATTGTGTCATAGTCCGCTTTCAATCCAACAAGCAAAAATGAAAGCTCAGCCTCTTGGAATGAAAATGCTTGTTTGCAAAACAAATGAATAAGAATGGGGTAGTTAAGGTGTTTGAAGTGATTTAGAGGTCACTTTTAGGGTTCCCTTTGTTAGTGTTTCTTAGATCAGATTATTTAATCAATTGAATAAAGGAAATGCAACACATAAGACAATGAACACAACAAGATACCCTGGGAAAACCCTCCTCTTGAGGGAGAAAAACCCAGCAAATATATCTCTTATATATTGAAGGAATAAGAGCAGAAATCTGCTTGAACTCAGGCCCAACACAATGCCGAATTTGATACAATGAATAATAGCATCTCTCCTAGATGCAAAGATACAAATGAATATGTTTCTCCTTGAAATCGGTCTGCTGCTACAAAATGATGATCTGCTGTTCAAGTATGAACTTCTTCTAGGTATGCGAATCCAAGTATGAGCTTCTTCTATGACTGCGAATTCTGCTCTGCCAAAATAGCGAACTTCTTTTGTGTATTCGAATATGTATTAACATCAAAAGGTAACCTTGTATATATACCTTCTTGGCGCCTCTTCATATAGGTCGGCCTTTTGATAAATATTTAATAACAAATAAAGTCGGCCAGAATAAGTACATGATATAACTTAAATATAAGGTCGGCCCATGTACTAGTGAAGACCGACGCTGCATTAACATCAACACTCCCTCTCAGCTAGGGATGAACTTCCATCTGCACAAGACACATTATGTTAGAATGAAAACAAAATAAAATATCACCTCAACGTGATATTAACCATTATGGCTACTCCCATAGATGGTAAAAACTCATCACGGATTCTCTCACGTGATGTTGTCATGGAGTCACACACATGACATCCACCATAGCTTCTCCCAGAGGGTGGAAACAAGGGCTTTCACCTCAACTCTCTCTCATCAGAGAATTGCATTATCAAGGACTTACACCTCAACTCTCTCTCAGCAGAGAATTGTATTAACAAGGGCTTGCACCTCAACTCTCACTCAGCAGAGAGTTGCATTCTCAACAAGGATCACTGATTACTGAGACTCTTTCTCAGTCAAGGCTGCATTCTCCACCATACCAAGTTTCTCTCGGAAGTATACAAACTTCATCCTGGCGAGAGGCTTGGTGAGAATGTCTGCCGTTTGCTCTTCAGTGCTGATATACCTCAACTGTATAGCTTTCCTTTGCACCATATCTCTAATATAGTGGTACTTGATCTCAACATGTTTTGTTCTGTCATGAAACACAGGATTGACAGAAAGCTTCACACAGCTTTGATTATCACAGTGTATGATAGTAGGCTCCATTGATTGACCAAACAATCCTGCAAGGAGCTTACGAAGCCACACTGCCTCACGAGCTGCCACACAAGCTGCAATATACTCTGCTTCAGTTGTACTCAAGGCCACTGAAGACTGTTTCCTGCTACACCAGGAGATCATAGCAGTCCCCAAACTGAAGCAACAACCAGAAGTACTCTTCCGATCTGAGACACATCCTGCCCAATCAGAATCAGTAAAACCATGCAGCTCCAAATCCACATTTGAAGAATATCTCAACCCATATCCAATTGTGCCACATAAATATCTCAGGATATGTTTAGCTGCTACAAGATGTATTTGCTTTGGTTCACACATAAACTGGCTAAGTGCACTCACTGCATAGCAGATATCAGGTCTAGTGTTAACTAGATACATCAATGAACCAATCAACTGTCTATACATCGTAGAATCCACTGGTTCTGAACTAGCTGCAGCTTCTTTCAACTTATCTAAATTAGACTCCATGGGTGTAGACATAGGTTTGCAGTCAAGCATACCAAACCTTTTGAGAATGTCAACAGTATACTTGCCTTGACTTAGAATCATCTCATTTGGCTTTTGCCAAACTTCTAAGCCAAGAAAGTAATGCATAAGACCTAGATTCTTCATCTCAAACTCTGAAGCTAATTCCTTCTTGCATTTTAGTATTAGATGTTCTTCACCAGTAATGATCAAGTCATCAACATATAAAACTAAAATCAATGCTTCACCATTTACTACCTTGAAGTAGAGGTTAGAATCTGCATCATTCTTTGAGAAACCCAAACTTGAAAGGTACTGATCAATTCTTTCATACCAAGCACGAGGAGCTTGTTTAAGACCATACAAGGCCTTCTTCAACTTGCAGACATGAGATTCTTTCTCATGTACCTCAAATCCTTCTGGTTGCTCAATGTAAACCTCTTCTTCTATTATGCCATTCAGAAAAGCTGTCTTTACATCCATTTGGTGAATCTTCCATCCTCTAGATGCGGCAATAGCAATGATGGTTCTAACAGACGTGTAACGAGCCACAGGAGCAAAAGTTTCTTCATAGTCAACTCCCTCTTTTTGTGAGAACCCTCTAGCCACAAATCTAGCCTTGTGTTTCTCAATGCTCCCATCAGCTGCATGCTTGATCTTGAAGAGCCACTTAGAAGACACCACAGATTTGTCTTTGGGTCTAGGAACTATATCCCAAACATCGTTCTTAAGTATAGACTGATACTCCTCAATCATGGCATCTTTCCATACTTGTTGACTAGAAGCTTCTTCAACATTTGAAGGCTCTGACTCAATAATCTGACTCATCAAGGCAACATAGCTAGAGAACTTGTGAGGTCTCTTGCTTTCTCTGAAGGTTCCTCTTGGAGCTACAAACCTTTCTGCTTCCTGCATTGTCCTGCGAGCCCAAAGAGGTCTTTTCTTTCCAATCACAATGTCTAGAGGCCCATCAGTAGGATCCAAAGGCTCAGCTGGATCAATATCTTCTTTAGGTTCTGTATCCTCCTCCAGATTCTCTGGGATATGGTCAACTTCCATATCTTGAGGAGGTTCTTCTTCATCGACCTCCATCGGAGTGCCTTTGGACTTTCTATAAGCAACATCTTCCTCAAATGTGACGTCTCTACTAATCTCAATAGACTTCTGTCCTGGAATGTAGATCCTGTAAGCTTTTGATGTCTCACTGTAGCCTACAAGAATTCCTTTCTTCCCAGAAGGTTCTAGCTTTGTTCTCTTTTCCTTTGGAATATGAACATAGACTGGACAACCAAAGATCCTCAAATGACTAACTTCAGGCTTCACGCCTGAGAATGCTTCTTCAGGAGTTTTATTCTCTAAGATCCTGTGGGGACTCCTGTTTTGAACATAGACGGCTGTTCTTGATGCTTCAGCCCAAAGAGAGATTTGTAAGTCTTGATCATGGATCATAGCTTTCACTGCTTCCACAATAGACCTATTCTTCCTTTCAGCAATACCATTTTGTTGTGGATTATAGGGAACACTGAACTCCCTCTTAATCCCTGCTTCAATACAAAAGTCTCGAAAAGTGCCAGAAGTGTATTCTCCACCATTATCAGATCTTAATACTTTGATCTTCTTCCCAGACAGATTTTCAATCTGCGCTTTGAATTCTCTAAATCTTACTAATACTTCTTCTGATTCTTTCGATCTCAAGAAATAAATCCAAGTCTTTCTAGAGTAATCATCAATGAAAATAATATAATACAAGAAACCACTAGATGATGCAATAGACATTGGACCACATAAATCAGAATGAATGAGATCAAGAATACATTTAGATCTACTTTCACTGGAATGGAACATACCTTTTGTGTTCTTGCCTAGGGCACATCCCTTGCATGTACCTTCATGTTCTTGATCGAATTTCGGAAGACCGGTGACCATCTTCTCCATGATAGGTAGAGCACGAAAGTGAATGTGAGCCAATCTTCGATGCCAAAGTTCACACATGCTGGTACTGTTATGCACAAGTGCTTGAAGAGGACGAGTGCACAGCATGTAGAGACATTCATGTCTAACTCCAATCACTTGAGCAGATTTGAAGCTGGAGTTCTTTGCCCATATAAGAACTTTCCCTTTAGAGAAGGCAACTTGATAACCTTTGTCTTCTAATGCTGAAATTGAAACAAGGTTCCTCTTTATCCCTGGTACGAACAGTACATCATTCAATTCCAAAGAAATTCCAGAATCCAAGTGAAGAGTGGAATTTCCAAACCCTTTTACAGAATATCTAGCATCATCTCCAATAACAACTTGATCACTAGAGTTGCTTTCCATTAAGTTTGAAAGGTGACTTCTGAATCCGGTGATGTGTCTAGAAGCACCACTGTCAATCAACCAAGTGTAAGAGTCCGTAGAAACATTGCTAGACAAGGCTGAATAAAATAGATAATTACTGGAGTCCTTTTGTGGAGTGACTTCTTCAACATCTGCAGTGGCAACTTGAAGCTTAGGTCGTTGAGGGCACACCCTCGCAAAGTGACCATACTTATCACAACGAAAACATTGAATCTTGGACATGTCTCGTTTTCTTTTGAAGGTAGGAGCATCATCATTTCCATCTTCTCGATTCCTTTTGAAGAATCCTTTCTTAAGGCCTTTTCCTTTGTTTGATGAATGAGAGGTAAGAACTTGTAATTCTTCATTCTTTGAGCTTTGACCAATCCCCCTTGCTGTTAGTCTTGACTCTTCTTGAATGCAATCAATCCTCAATCGATCAAACTTAGGAAGTTCGGATCTTGCACTGATTCCTTGGATGAATGCCTCCCATGAAAGCGGAAGACCATTGAGAGCAAGCATAGTCAGTTCTTTATCATCAATCATGTGTCCAATAGTGGAGAGCTGATCTTTTATCTCTGAAATCCTCATGAAGTATGTAATAACAGATTCTCCTTTCTCCATTTTCACATGATGAAGTTGTTGCTTCAGAGCAAGGGCACGACTGGTGTTGTTGATTTCGTACATCTCTTCCAAGGTTGTAAACATCTCTCTTGCTGTATCCAACTTGAAGATAATTGGTACAATATGATCTTTGACGGAATCAACCAATGCTTTCTTTGCCCTAGTGTCTTTCTTCCTCCATTGCAGCTTCTCTTCTTCCCCCTCAGGTTCGGGAACTTTTGTTTTCACAAACTCAGCCAAATCATTCTCTTCCAAGGTTAGCATGAACCTGAATCTCCATGATATGTAGTTCGAGATCCCTTCGAGTCTATCCTCGATTTTCAGACCGTTCACCATCTTGAGAAATTTGGAAGATAGACTGAAAAAGAATAAGTGTTGCGAACTAAATCTGATCACGATCTTTTTCACACCCGCTCTGATACCATGTTAGTGTTTCTTAGATCAGATTATTTAATCAATTGAATAAAGGAAATGCAACACATAAGACAATGAACACAACAAGATACCCTGGGAAAACCCTCCTCTTGAGGGAGAAAAACCCAGCAAATATATCTCTTATATATTGAAGGAATAAGAGCAGAAATCTGCTTGAACTCAGGCCCAACACAATGCCGAATTTGATACAATGAATAATAGCATCTCTCCTAGATGCAAAGATACAAATGAATATGTTTCTCCTTGAAATCGGTCTGCTGCTACAAAATGATGATCTGCTGTTCAAGTATGAACTTCTTCTAGGTATGCGAATCCAAGTATGAGCTTCTTCTATGACTGCGAATTCTGCTCTGCCAAAATAGCGAACTTCTTTTGTGTATTCGAATATGTATTAACATCAAAAGGTAACCTTGTATATATACCTTCTTGGCGCCTCTTCATATAGGTCGGCCTTTTGATAAATATTTAATAACAAATAAAGTCGGCCAGAATAAGTACATGATATAACTTAAATATAAGGTCGGCCCATGTACTAGTGAAGACCGACGCTGCATTAACATCAACACCCTTGGGTGTGGGTCAAAGTCAAACTCCATAAAACATTAAAAAAATGCTCAAAAAAACACTTTTTGGATGCCTAGACACGCGGGTTTTGTCTTGGTTTGCTTGGGTTCTGTTTGGGTTCTGCCCAGGTTCTTTTGGGTTCTGCCTGGGCGAACCAGACCCAAAAATGAAGGACCCTGGTCAAACCCACAAGCGAACCGAACCAGGATTTGAACTAGGAGCAAACCAGGACTAGAACCAAGGGTAAAATAGAAGAACTCGGTAACATAAACATTCGTTAATGATGCCAGAGATGTTTATATGTTTATTTGCAATCACCACACTTCACTTTCACTTTTCAGGACCTTCCCTAAGAAGGAATTTTTGAAACTTGTAGAGACTAGATATGCATTATATTTCATTCTCTTAGATAGGATGCTTAAGTTGCAAGAGGCATTGCAACTAATGGTTATGACAAAAAAAGTGAATTAGTGGTTTGAGTCCAAGACAAAGTAGGGGAAGAGGGTGAAAGATGTGAGAAGTGATATTTTTTGGGGTGATGCAAAATATAGTCTCCATTATTACTTCAGTCTTCAAAGTGAATGGATACGGGGATGCCAATGCAATTAGCCTTGGAGAGGTGTATGAATGCATTAATTCTATGCTTGACCAAATGAAGGTTGTTGTGCGACAAGAAGACCCTACATTGCAATTCTACAATGAACACATTTAGCCAATCATTCATTAGAGATCGGAGAAGCTCAAAACTCCCTTGCACATGGTTGCCTATGGATTGAACCCAAAGTGGTATGTGCAAAGCCTTGGTAGAATTACACCCATATATGATGTTGAGGTGAAGGTAGGGTTCATGAAGGCTATCCAAAAGATGCGTGATTCTTCAAATGCCAACATTATTCGTACTAAGTGGACAAAATTTGCCACTCTTAGGGTTAATTCTACAAAGACCAAGATAGATAGGGAGACTATGGCATAGGAGGATCCAATTTTGTGGTGGACTATGCATGGGTCTATTTTTTTGACTACCTTTCTAGCCATTTGTTTGCTATCCCAAGATTCTATTTCTTCTATTGTTGAGAGAAATTAGTCTACTTATAGCTCCATGCACTCCATTAAGAGGAACAAGCTTGTAGCTATACATATTACTTTGCGTCTCATTGATCACAACACATTTATGTACAAGGAGAGTCTAGCATTATGATGAGATGTGAACCAAAGAAGCCGGTACAGGTTGATGATGATGCTACACAAATAGGTTTGGTTGCTATTGGTTTGGAGGAGCATGTGGGGTCTAGCAATTTTAGTGATGAGGGGTTTGGAGATGACTAGAGGCATCACTTTAGGCATTTTGTTATTTTGAGCATTTGTCATTGTAACATTATGATTTTTTTTTTTTATAATATAAATTTTGAATTCGACATTTTCATTGTGAATGTTCACTTCAAAATTCAAGTGTTCAATCATTAATGCAATTATTGCAATTTGACTTTACTATTTATTAGTTTTACTAGTTTGGTAGTATATTTTGTAATAAGTATGCCAAATTTTTTAATTTTCATTTGTAATTCTAAGATTTTTCTACTTATTCCTTATTTATTTTTTTATAACTAATTTTTCAAGTACTATATGTATTTGCATGGCCCCTTGCCACTACCCTCCCCTATCCTCGAAACTTGCCCCCCCCATCAGGAAACTTTGTGGAACTATGGTTAAATACTTTGTTACTGGGTTCTTCTATCTTGGCCCCCGTACTTGTGTGGATATGGTTCTGGTCTTGGTCCTTTGCTAGTTCTTCCCTGGGTTCTCCTAGGGTCCTTCTTGGGCACCTCGGGTTCCTAGTGGGTCCTTCACACAGGGAACCCGGGAAGGACCTTGGGAGAACTTGGGCCGAACCCCGCCGAACCCAAGGGTTCCCTGCAAAAAAACACACACAAAAAAGTAATTTTTTAAAGCATTTTTTATGTCAGTTAACAAGAAAAGGTAGGTAATTGGTGCAGTAACAGGAAATGCCAGCTTTTTGGAGACATTGGGTATGGTTTTCTGTTAAATGTATATGCATATGCATGTATTTATGTATGTATATGTGTATGTTTATATGTATATGTATGTATTTATGTATGTTTATATGTGTATGTATATATACATGCATGATACATACATAAACAGGTAGGTAATTGGTGCAGTAACAGGAAATGCTAGCTTTTTGGAGACATTGCGTATGGTTTGCTGTTAAATGTATATGCATATGTATGTATGTATTTATGTATGTATATGTGTATGTGTATATGTATATGTATATGTATGTTATATGTGTATTTATATATACATACATGATACATACATACATAAACAGGTAGGTAATTGGTTCAGTAATAGGGATCGCCAACTTTTTGGAGACATTGGGTATGGTTTGCTGTTAAATGTATATGCATATGTAAATGTGTATGTATATATGTATATGTATGTATTTATATATATTATATGTGTATGTATACATACATACATACATACATACAAATATTCCCATACTTGTACCCAAGGAAAAAAATTGCCGTATCGCTGTACCCGTACCCGATCCGGTAACTTAGGTTAAATACATTTCCCCAAAACCACACACAATAGCTACCCAAAAGAATATTGCACTACCTAAAGTGTGGTGCCCCACTTCAAGGTGGACCACAATTATACAAAATATTAAGGAATTTATGCTGGGAGCGGGGGGGAGTGGGGGACAAAAGAAGGTGGCAATAGTGTTGATGTCTAGACATAAGGTCTTATATGAATGCCTATAATATTGTAATAACTTTGTCTAACAACATAATTAAATAACACTACATAATGTAATTTACAGCTATGTAACATCCTCTCTCAATAAATAAGCATGCATATACATTCCAAGGTGTGTCCATTTTCCCCAATTGTCCGACTCTTACAACAGTATAAAATTGCAGTTCTTCAGAATTTCAGAAACTTGTTTGTCATGTCTTCTCTCAGCTATTCAAGGATATCTTCAAGGATATGACCAAATAAAGAGTTGTGTTTCCTATTGCTATCAGAATAGAATTTGCATAGTCATGAGACTTGAACTTGCACTCATTGGAATATCTGTTAGGGGTGATGGTCGCCTTATCTTCACATGGGTGTGTTGTGTTAGTTTTTTAATTTATCAAGTGATATGCAAACCATCCCTGTTTGTTGCAATGTGTCCCCTGGTTACACCGCTCTGTTTGCTACTAATGTTGGCATGCAGAGTTTTGGTTTGTGGTGTATGGAATTTGGTTTTTGCTCTGTAAAATTTTAGTTTTTTGGTCCTTGAAAGTTGAAAATTAAGTGGCAATGAAAATATAGCATGCAGAATTTACCATGTGGTATTCATGTGTGGTTCTGATTTGCAGGCCTGGATGACAAGTTTTGCACTTGCACACAGGTTGTTACCATGGTTCTGTGAAACTTTGGCACAACTGGCATGCTGTCTTTCAAGTCTGCATTTTGCAATTGTTTATCTATGTTTTAAGTGTTTTAACTATGGTTTTTATATACACCTGTTTGATTTGTTGGACAAAAGTACCAGCCACTTTAAATACGCATCTAGGGAATTTTCAATAAAACTTAAATATATGCTTGGATCCTTTTTCAAATAACTGCTGTCTCACTTCTGTTTGACTGGAAAACTGCAGATATAGAGATTCGTTTCTAATACATTTGTATTACACAATATTTCAGATCCTGGCCTTCAAAGAGTGAAATTAATGGATGCAGAAACATCTTTCTTCTGGAGAATGTTATGTAGCCACCTGCAATTGGAAGCACAGGTTACTTTTAAAGTCATCAATCTCATTTACTCATGTGCTCGATTTTATTTCTGATTAAATGATTTCATTTCATAAAAAATTATCATTGACATTTCCAGTATCTTGTCTGCAACTGTAATGAAGGTGAAAGGTAGTGATGCAGCGTTGACACAGGGAGCAGAAGCTGTTGTGTATGCAGCAGCAGCTGCAGATACAAATGAACTTCTAGATAGGGTTCTTCCTGAAACAGTTACTGAGTATGTTGAGTTGGTTGAAGCACATCTCCTTGCAGGTAACATATCCAAACTTGCATAGAAAATATATAAAACTGCTTACATTATATAATACATTTGATTAGCTTTTTTAACTTTACTTAAAGATCTATTAGGAATCTATTATTGACGACCTCATAGTTATTACAATTTAGTTTTTTTGCTTTCTTTGTTCTTGATTTCTATCTTGTTACTGTTCTTAATAATAATGAGCAAAAGGGTAAAAAGGAACAAAATGTTCTGGAATTTTATGTACATAAGTTATTTCCTTATGAGCTGTGAAGTAATATTATGTGCTTGCTTGCAGGACCAAACTACCGCTTTGCATCACGACAGTTATTATTACTGGGTTTGATGCTGGATTTTTCTGATGCTGCCAGTCGAAAGGTTGCAAGTTCTTTTTTGCAAAAGCTCTTACACAAGCCAATTGAGCATGTCATTGATGAAGATGATGGTAAAGATGTGGTCATTGGTGACGGTATAAATCTTGGTGGGGACAAAGAATGGGCCAGAGCAGTTAGTGAACTTTCAAAGAAAGTACATGCATCTTCAGGTGAATTTGAAGATGTACTGGCAACTGTTGTTGCAGAGTTAGGAAGGCCATGTAGAGAGGGAGGTGCAGATTTCTTGCAGTGGATGCATTGTCTTGCTGTGACAGGACTTGTTTTAGAGAGTGTCAAATCCCTGCGGGGGCTTCAAGGAAAGGCTATTGAAGCGTCTGAGATACTACATGGTTTGCTGTTGCCAGCGGTAAGTTTACAAACAGTATGCATCATTTTGGATGTGTATGTGGTATATGGACATTCTTAATCTTATTGATATAGGACAAGTTTTTTAGGACAAGTTGTTATATTATGAAATCCATTCTGTAAGTTCTTTCCAATATTTTCTCTTGCTTTTTAAGCTTCTGCCATCTTCATTTCTTTAGCTATTTTAAAGATCATAATATATGTTACTTTTCTTCAACTCTCTATCCTAATGATGGATCACTAAGTGTGATCCGAAACGTTGATGAAAAATTAGCACACAATCAAATCCAGAAGCAAGTAGATTTAAATTCATATGGATTGTGGAAATCTAATTACATTGATAATATATGTTACTTTTCTTCCAGCACGGGTTTTCTTAAATTAAACTTACTTAATAAACAGTAGTGCTCAATATTAGGAAAAAAGATGTAATGCAACTGTTCAGTGCCTGCTGAGTTTATCAGTGCAAGATAATCTTTTTTCTTTGCTCTATGAAATACCAGGCTAAGCACATCCATGTAGAAGTACGCAGGGCTGCTATAAGATGTCTGGGTGTGTATGGTATACGTGAGAAGAAACCAGGGGAGCAAGTAGTAAGGCAGTTGCGATTGTCATTCTGCAATGGTCCTTCTCCTGTTCGGTCAATGGCTGCTAAGGCATTGTTTGATCTTTGTATGTGGCATAGTCCGACCGTTGTAGATAGTGCCATAGGCATCGGGCCAGGGTTGGGTTGTGTCTCACAGCCACATGGTGTTGGAACTGATGGCGCAGCGGGAGAAGTCATAGATGATGGAGATAGTGGTCTAATCATACTAAATCTTTTATTATCTGGACTGGATAGAGATGACTGGGATGAACATGGAGACTTCGGTGATGTAGAAACAACATATGGTATTCTTGCAGAGGGATTTGCAAAATTTCTACTCCAGAGCAAGATGTATCCGGACCTCTCATCCATGCAACACACAATTTTGGCCAAACTGATATGCATGTACTTCAGTGAGGACACTAAGGAGTTACACAGGTAGGTTGAAGTGAGTTTTAGAAGCCTTTATTAATGGAAAGTAGATTGCTTGTTTTCCATTAGATAAGGTAAACGAACAATAGAGTGTTATTCTGCAGGTTGAGACAGTGCTTGTCTGTATTCTTTGATCAGTATCCTGCTCTAGCAGCTGAACATAAGGTGTGTGTTGTTTCGTCTTCATGAATTTAATGCTACATTTGTTATCAGCTCCTGCAAAGTATTATTGTAATTGAAATTTTAGAATGTAGATATGTAGAACTAGCTATTTGGTTGCAACTTGTTTTATGTTGAAAACTCAAAATGTTCTGTTTTTAATCAGCTTCTAATAAGATATTATATGCATAATGTTGAGTCTGTCCTATGGCCTACATGTTCTGCATGCACTTGTGCAAAGTAGAAAAGTGATCGATTTGATTTCATATTGTTTTTTAACAGAAATGTATTTCAAAAGCCTTCATTCCCGTCATGCGTTCAGTCTGGCCAGGGGTCTACGGCAATCCAAGTGGAAGTAACATTGTGGTTTCAAGCCAAAGGAAACACGCAACACAAATATCTCGATTTATGCTACAATTATTGCAGACATCTCTTTATAATTCACAGGCTGATTCTGCTGGAATAGAATCTGGTCAAAATTCTGTACAAGATGATGGTCTAGAAATTCCTAAATCAAAGCAGACTGAAGCTGATGTTGATGAGGGCTTGGAAGAACTGGCTATTCGTATTGGAGTAGAGGTATGCTCTGAGTTTGAGTTATTTATTCAATGTTCAGGTGACGTATTTCATTTTGGTGAGATTAGTCTATCAAATTCTTGCAGGTAGCAAGTTTTCCTTCGAAAAAAACTGCTGCTGGTAAATCCTATATTGGAGCCTTATGTAGAGTTGCTGTTCTACTTAATTTCCGTTCATCACAGCAGGAAGCAATCAAGTGCATGAGAAAGCTTCTTAATCAGTAAGTAATTAAGGAAAAATCGCATCAATGATAATTTCTCTGCAAAGCGAATGATAGCTTGTGTTTTTTAAAAGTGCCGCTTCGTATAGATTTTGTCAATCTCTACCTCTCAGTCAGTTTCTGTTTGAAAAAGTTAACAGTGGATTTGAAAAAGTTAAGGCTCCGATTGAATTATAAAGATAATATGCTAGTTTGTCTATTGGTCAGTTGCACGTTTGGTCTAGTATGCAATGGTTACAATTCTAAAATCCCCTAAATGCTTTACATGCTTGGTCACAATGATCTCCATTTGCAGGAGCAAAAGTTTTTTACTGCCTTTCCCCTTCATTAATTGATTTTAGAGAGGTTGAATATGTTTACTTTCGCAGCATGGCAGAAACTGTCTCAGGAGACAAACAATTAGTGAAAGAACTCGAAGGAATGATTGCACGCTTAAAAGCTCAAGATGCAAATCCAATTGAAGGACTATCAGATGAGCAATTAAAATTTATCCTTGGTGGGTCTAAATCATTTTTTAGTTTGGAACGTTATATATGCCTGGTGGACAAAAAATAAAATTTAAGAATGTGTTCTGCAGGTAACCTTGGACTGGACAATGGCATTGACATTGAAACCATCGTTGAAGATTCAGTTTCCACGCCCGCACCTGCACCAAAAAAGACAACAAACAGAAGTAATCATCATAAATCTTGCTAAGTCCTTCCTAAAAGTTTACTTCTTTGGTTTCTCCAGGACTTTTGCTTTTGGTATCATTTTGACAGGAGCTGACAGGTTGGCTACTTTTTGCGCAGGGCGGGCAAGGCGGGTAGAAACACCGGAAAGCATTTCTCCTGTGAAACTTGAGCCAGTTACTCCTTGCACAACACGTTTACAGAGGTCTAGCAAAACAGCTGCACTTGGAAGGATGAGGTGCCAGACAACAATAGATATCGATAACGATGAAGAAATTGACGAAGAAGAACTAAAATTCATTTCTAAGACCTCATCAGATGAGGATCAGGATTCTACTGATACTGATTATGTAGCTGAGGGGGATGAGATTGAAGGAACAACTGGAAAAAATCGGTTGACGCAAGCTGCGAATCCTTCAGATAATGAAATCCAAAATGAAAATGGTGATTGCAACGTGGCAAAGGATGTGACTTGTGACGGAAAAGAATTTTGTTCAGAAGAGAATTCATCTCTTTTGCGAACTTCGAAAAGGCCTTCAAGATCGGTTTTAGTAGCCTACAAGGAAGACAGTGACTATGAGGCATTTCAAAAGACACCTCAGAAATCAACAAGAAAAAAGCCAGTGAAATCAGCAAGAAAAGTAATCTGAAATTCCTCAATGGTATTTTTTTTTCTTCATTTTGAAGATAAAAGATGACATTTACTTGCTCCATTCTAAATACTATTTGCAGGCTTTTCCAGAGAAAGGTTGCAAAAGGAATGTTGTATTCTGTTGTCAGAATCAATGTATTTGTTGATTCATCTCCCTAATTTCCACTTGAATATTATGAGATTGGTGTTTGTTGTATCTATATTTGAAGTTGAAAGTTGAGGTAATGTCCATTCTTGGAACTGTATAAACGAAGAACTAAACACATTGAATGAACTATTAATTTATTCCTGTTCTAATTTCTCGCCCGTGATTGTAATTGTTTACGGAAAATGATGGTTTATAAAACATTTAATTGTCCTAGAACATTATATTGCCATATGCACATTTGCACTAGAAAATGTCTGCTAAGTATGACATTTTTGTATTAAGACATGTAACTATGGTGTTACAGGACTTAATTAGAAATAGGTATGCATGCTTACTTTATTATAACGTCTCAATTCGACTAAAACACATCTCTTGCGGTCCGGTGCATTATTTCATTAGAAACAACCTGCCAAGTATATGCCGGAATTAAATTGTTAAATTCGTTTGAATGAATTTTTTTGGCATCTTTTAAGACTGGAAATATAAATGTACTTCACAAATTAAACCTTAAGCATTACTAGATGGCAGAATTGACTACTACTTTGAAAGGGCATCAAAATATTCGATGCGGATTATTACAAAGGTATGATGGATTATAAAATTATATTCTCTTTTTAATTGTCACTAGCCTAAACCATTTATACCACTTATTATCGTGAATCACTTATTATTTTAGCTTTTTATTGTTGGTAAATCATATTTATTTGTAAAAACTCATGTCATAATTCTTATCAATTTGTGATTACCACTAAAATCTTCAATCTTTTTGAAATTGAATCTATAGATATTTTGTAAACTTAACTATTCTTTCTTGTAATTAATTTGGT
The DNA here is from genome assembly GCA_007115665.2 of Sequoiadendron giganteum. Lineage (NCBI taxonomy): Eukaryota > Viridiplantae > Streptophyta > Pinopsida > Cupressales > Cupressaceae > Sequoiadendron > Sequoiadendron giganteum. Next base: position 72,136,534 of record CM021101.1, on the reverse strand, counting down.
GCCTTGAGAAATGTCTCGAAGACCTAAGGTGCCAATCCTACCACAACCTTAAATAATTGGGCTTCCTTTTGACACAAATCATATAACATTAAGAGGGATATATGTAATTGTAATGATGAAAATTGCATTCCCATGTCATTTTACATTTAGTTTTGTGTCAATTTTAAGGAAATAGTGACAAACGACATATCCTATCCAAAGTTGAGTTCATTGCCCTAACTTTTTATCCATCTACAATATCTATATACTTCTAGCCCCACCCTATCCTTATAGACTTGCATTGTCCATTCACTTATTGCTTACCCTTGTGTACCTACCTCCATTTATTTGCCAAACACTTGGATTTGATTATTTTCCCATATTGGGACATGTTCATGGTTGTGGGGGTGAAACCATGGCTATGTACTTGTGCTTTTATTTTTTCAAAATTCAAATTTGAAACTTGGCTAATTGTCCCCATTCACCTTCTTGCCTTGAGCCAACTAAACACATGTTTGGTGTAATATGAGGTTATGTGCTAGTATTTAAAGACATTCAATGCATCCATTTTATTCAAGAATCACAATCAAACAAACCATTCAATCGAGAGCATTAAAGGAGCAATTAATAGAAACACATTTTGGTTTGGTGCACTATTGTAGCAACAAGATTACATATTAGGGCCCTTGTCTACAATTCTCAATCTTTGAATGCTTTTTGAGGGATGATTTAGAGCTTCTCTCCTTGTGATGAAATGTCAACCCTTTAAGGCATTTTTCTAAATACCATGCGTTCTTACATCTTCAAGAGGAGTAGAGTAGACATTTTTTGACCAAGTGAGTTGTAGAGTTTATTTATATATTGCATAGGGACAAGTCCAAATTTAGAAGACTAATTTACAATTGTGAATGTAATGTCTCTTTCCAAACTTTTCAATGAAAACAACAAATTGGAACACAAACAACAATATTCACCAAATAACATAAACACAATCTTCACCAAATTATATCCAAACAACACTAACTGCTTGTCCTCAAACAACACAAATAACCTTGCACAAATGATTCAAACTTCAACAATAACGTATATTGATTATGATATGATTTCTACAACCATTATGACAAACATTACACAACAACACACAACATTAACTGACAATGTTCACACTGACTCATTGAACTTCCTTGCAAATCCTTGAATCTCCAATATACCCCTCGAGTGAGAATTTCCTCAAGAACCAAAGGGTTTTGGTCCTTTGATTCCAACAATCAATGTGTTTTTGTCCATTGATTGCAATCTCTTATGTGTTTTCATCCACAAAAGATCATTTGAACTCAAAGTGCCTAGAATATACAATAACATAACATGGATGTCTTCCAATGTAAGATTTTCCCAAGTTTATTTGTTACCCAAATGATAAGAATAGTCAACCTAAACCTAAATTGGCGACAAGGTCTAAATTTGAATTCTACACACTACATCACGAGTTTGCCTTAATGGGCCCCTCAAACATTTCAACATAGGTAAGCCTTGTAGGCCTTACAGTCTTTCTCGTCAGAGGTTTAAGGTTTCTCCTTCTTACGACTTGGCACAAGTTAGGCAGTAGCTTTGACCCTTGATCCTCAATGTGTCTATGAGGTCTACCAATCTCTTAAGCTGATAGGGGTTAGGCATTATCTCTAAACTTTGATGCCCAATAGCTTCCTAACGTGGGTTGAGTGGTAAATCTGAACCTTGTTGTTGTTGGAAAATGAAGGTAATATTGTAGCTTAAAACTTGTAAATCTATGTGACTATAGATCTAATTAAGTGTTCTTTGTTCCAATTCTTTGTGTATGATTATTCCATTTAGATCAACATTTGATATCAGAGCTAACGGTTGGGTAGAGTTTCAGACACCTTTCCCTTAAAAGTTTGAAGGTTTTTTGGCTGTAGTTGGAGCTTGTACTATTGTGAAATTACAGATTTGTAAAAGAAGTGTGTTTTAATCTTCTTGGTTTAGAGATTATGGTTATGCTTGACCTTTTGGGAGTTGTGCTATTAACAACAAATTCTTTGATTGTGTTGAGGCCATGGATGATCTTCATTTAGGAGATGGTTATCACGATGTCATGGATAGCTTGGTTACATGTTTCAGTGGGAGTTTTTTGACAGTGACGGTTTGATGTTTATCTAGTTGCCATGTATAGCTCGATATCATAGTTCAGTGGGAGCTTTGGTAGGATATGGTTATCTTAATGTAATTTGAAAAGGTTAAAACATCTTGTTTCATGGAGGACCCTTAAAGTCTTTGGTAAAGGTTTTATTGTTCTCCCTTTAGAGAGGATGTAGATATTTTTGGTTTTAAGTATTAATCATTTGCTTGGAGCTTCATGATTATGCAGGTTGCATTTGAAGTTGGCATGGATTGATTGGTGGGTGCTCATGGATACTAAAGAGACTTGGGTTAGGCTGGATATTTCTTATGTTAAGAAATATGTGTTGGAATGGTTACTTATAAAAGTTTTTCAACAGTAAAGACTGAGGAGCCTACACCTGGAAATGGATGTGAGTCCATCATAGACCTGACGAGAAGGTTGTCTTTATTGAAAGCCTATATTGCTTGGTGTTGTACGCACAAGACAATATTGTATCCCACTCCTGGTCTACTCAACAACTAAATGATCTAAGAGGTGTTGCCCGCCTGATTATTAGATGCATTATTTATATGTATCTTGACTCTCTTATGCATTAGTCTTGAAAATTGAGTTCTGAGGGATTGTTGAGAAGTAGATGCATGATTTTATGTATTTCCATTGTTCTCCTTGCAATCTTGAACTTGAGTTAGTTCTAAGGATTTGGGTAGTAGAGGTACATGAGATAGTTAGTGGCTTTGGGCATATTCCCTTTTGTTGTGGGAATGTTTGGCTAAGTTTGATCTACTTTCTGTGAGAGGTTTACATCTAGGTTCTGCCATGTTTCATTATAAGTTGAATGGTTAGATGTTGATATCCTTTCAATTTGGGAGTGTTGAAGGAGATCTTACTTTACACAGTTTGGCACATGTTAGTGTGGCATACGAACATGGTTTGATTTGCAGGTTGTCTCTTTGTGGGAATATTGTCTTCTTCTTGAAGGTTCTTGTGTTAAGAGAGATGTATTTTGCACATCATTGCATGCTTCTTTGACACTATATAGAGGAGTTAGCCACATCCTCTATGTGAAGTGCTATAAGAAGACTTGTTAATGTTGTGATCTTGTTTTTAGATTTGACATTACCTGTGCAGTGGGAGTTCCAAAAGGTATATGTGTTATGTATGAGAGGGACACCTCTCTTGGATTGGTTACACTTTACTACAGTGAGTTACTTCAAAGGTTTTTTATTGCATGTCTATGCGTGTTATTACCTTGAAGTCTTATTTTGCAAGATGGTGGATATACATGGACTTGTTGTAGATTTGGGTTGTTATGTTGATAGCATGAAGTTCTACCTATGATAGTTTGGTTACAGAGACTTGGGAAAGGTATTGATTGAGAAAGTTGACACTTTGATCAATGCTGTAGATTAGTTCTCTTGGTGCAGGAAGGCCATTGGCCTTAAGTCCTATACTTGATTTATAATAATGATTCTTTGTTTAGAATAATTGCAATGTATAATGTCAAGTGGGAGAATGTTGGGAATAGGATGCCATTTAATTGCAATCCTAAACATATTTCATGTATCTCCTAAGTCCTTGGAAAGTGTTCACCAACACTAGGATTAGAAAGAGATTAAATTCAAATGAAATGAACATGTAAATTGACATTTGTAATTATTCCTAAATAATAGGAATATGTGGGGACGTCCAAGATGAGTTCCTAAATAATAGGAGCAGATGGGGTGCCCACATGGAAGGTGGAACCCACCTTGCTTTTGTTAACTGTTTGGAGGATTGGTAACACTTCAGTAATGTGTGTTTTGTTCCTACAAAATAGGGATTGATATTTACATCAGTGGAGTGGCACTATCAGTTCAGTATCAGTGCAATTTAGTTCAATTATGGTTTAGTTATCTTCAGTTGCATGTAGTTATTTTGAGTTAAATGCTAGTTGACTTGAGTTGCATGTTAGTTGACTTCAGATGCATGACTAATGACTTCAGTTGCATGACAGATAACAAGTGGATACTTTCAGTTAAGTGGGGATGATCAATCATGCATGTTGTTTGCATGAATTGGTGGACAAATATGTTTCAGTTAACTAAGATTGACTTGGACCCACCTTGGGCGCCCAAGTTGGCATCTTTGAGTTAACACCTTTTGCATGAGAAGATATTCACAAGGCTTAGTTAAGTGGGCCCATTCTTGGGCGCCAACTTTGAGGTGATGCTTGCAAGAAATTTTCTTGACCAATGATCAGTTAAGTGTTCAGTTTGGGGTGCCTAAATTGAGGAGACTTTGGTTTTGACTTCATGTTACAGTGTGGAACTCTACTTGCACAACCTAGGCGCGGTTTTTTTGTGAGGAGATTTATGCTCTTGTATTTGATAACTCTTATGAGTTTACATGCTCATTTATTGTTTATTTATTGCAGCAATTGCATCAGAGTTTGCAGTAGGTTAACAGGTTGAGCTTGTACATGTGTGAGAGTTTGAAGCATGACATGGGATGTGTGGATTCATGCTTGGTCACATGGAATGCATGGATAGCTTGTGTTGCAGAAAGTGTATGAGATTTTATTGAAGGCCGTGAAGAAGGATTTTTGAAGGCAAAGAAGCATATCAATCAAGGATTGATACAGTATTATTGTAATCTTGTTCTAAGGTTAAATAATACAAGCACTATTGATTCTAGTGGAGTTTTTTCCCGAAAGGGTTTCTCCACATATATGTTGTGTCACTTCTATCTTTTGTCTCATTCTTCTACAATCTTCTGTCTCTTTCTACAATTGGTAAAATTGATCTAAATAGATTAATCATGCACAAATAATTGTGACAAATAACACTTAATTAAATCTACAGTCACATAGGATACAAGTTTTAAGCTATAAGGAAAATGAAGGTAATATTGTAGCTTAAAACTTGTAAAACTATGTGACTGTAAATCTAATTAAGTGTTCTTTGTTCCAATTCTTTGTGTATGATTCTTCTGTTTAGATCAATTTTACCAATTGTAGAAAGAGACAAAAGATTGTAGAAGAATGAAACAAAAGATAGAAGTGACACAACATATACGTGGAGAAACCCTTTTGGGAAAAAACTCCACCAGAATCAATAGTGCTTGTATTATTTAACCTTAGAACAAGATTACAATAATGGTGTATCAATCCTTGATTGATATGCTTCTTTGCCTTCAACAATCCTTCTTCACAACTTGCAATAAACTCTCATACACTTTCTGCAACACAAGCTATCCATGCATTCCATGTGACCAAGCATGAATCCACACATCCCATGCCATGCTTCAAACCGTCACACATGCACAAGCTCAACCTGTTAACCTACTGTAAAATTTGATGCAATTTCTGCAATAAATAAACAATTAATGAGCATGTAAACTCACAAGAGTTATCAAATACAAGAGCATAAATCTCCTCACAAAAAAACCACGCTTGGATTGTGCAAGTAGAGTTCCACACTGTAACATGAAGTCAAAACCAAAGTCTCCTCAATTTAGGCGCCCCAAACTGAACACTTAATTGATCGTTGGTCAAGAAAATATCTTGCAAGAATCACCTCAAAGTTGGCACCCAAGAATGGGCCCACTTAACTGAGCCTTGTAAATATCTTCTCATGCAAAAGGCGTTAACTCAAATATGCCAACTTGGGCACCCAAGGTGGGTCCAAGTTAATCTTAGTTAACTGAAACATATCTGTCCACCAATTCATGCAAACAACATGCATGATTGATTATCCCCACTTAACTGAAAGTATCCACCTATTATTTGTCATGCAACTGAAGTCATTAGTCATGCAACTGAAGTCAACTAACATGCAACTAAAGTCAACTAGCATGCAACTCAAAATAACTACATGCAACTGAAGATAACTGAATCATAACTGAATTGAACTGAACTAAATTGAACTGCATTGATATTGAATTGATAGTGCCACTCCACTCATGTAAATATCCAACCCTATTTTGTAGGAACAAAACATGCATTATTGAAGTGTTACCAATCATCCAAATAGTTAATTGAAGCAAGGTGGGTTCCACCTTCCATGTGGGTGCCCCATGTGCTCCTATTATTTAGGAACTCATCTTGGATGTCCCCACATGTTCCTATTATTTAGGAATAATTAAAAATGTCAATTTACATATTCATTTCGTTCGAATTTAATCTCTTTCTAATCCTAGTGTTGGTGAGTTCACTTTCCAATGACTTAGGAGATACATGAAATATGTTTAGGATTGTAATTAAATGACATCCTATTCCCAATAGTTGCTTGATAGCTTCCTGACATGGTTGGGTGGTATCTTCAAACCTTGATGCTCAATATATTTTTGGCATGAGTCAAGCGACATGCTCGATCTTCAATCTTTGATCCTTAGCAAGTGTCATGCGACAACTTCAATCCATGAACTTCGACATCTCTTTGGGTGAGCAACCTTTTATCTAGTTTTTGAAAAAGGGACATGTCATGTCCTCCCTCCCCAAGATTTCTTGTCCTCAAGCGATGTAAGTTAGGATTCTTGAGAATCTCTAGCCCTTCCAATGTGGCATCTTCAACTAGTAGGTTTTTCCACCTAATTAGATACTTTGTGATGCTCTTGTTCCTCAATTTTTTGATGTGGGTGTCCATCACTTCTTCTAGGATCATAATCAACTTACCTCCATCTTCTAAGGGTGACAAATCCTTTGAGGGCATAATGTGTCAACCAAGGACTTTCTTCAAATAAGACACATGGAAAACATTATGAATCTTGCTATTTTGTGGAAGCTCCAACTCATAGGTTACTTCACTAATCTGCTTCATAATTTTGTACAGATTAGAGTATCAGATTTTGATCTTTTCAACTGCACTCTTCTTAATAAAAGTTTTCTTATATGGTTGCAATCTCAAGAAAACCAAGTCTCCCACCTCAAAGGGCCTCTTTGTTATTTTCTAGCTTGCATAACTCTTTTTTTGATTATGTGCTTGTTGCAAGTTATCATTTAGTGTCCTCAATATCTCTTGACTAGGATCCATCAAGTCACTTGTTTTTGTGACTCTACTATCTAAAAGAATTAGATCAATGAAAGATAATGTGTCACAATCATATAGAGCCCTATAAGGTGTCATCCCAATGAAAATGTGGTGTGAATTATTGTATTAATATTCACCCAAGTTAAACCACTTGATCCATGTAGTCTACTAGTTTGAAACATAGTTTCTTACGTACCCTTCAATCCACTTATCCACTATTTTTGTTTGTCCACCATTTTGGGTATGTTAGTTGGTACTTAGTGTGAGTTATGTACTTGGCAAGTGAAATAATTGTTGCCAAACTAAATTGAGAAATCTATTATCCTTGTCACTAAATTTTTTCTTGGGTAAGCGACATAATATGAATATATCCTTGAAGAATATCTCTTCTACTTGAGGTGCCTTGAAATCTGAAGCAATAACAATAAGATGTGCATACTTTGTCAATATAACAACGAAAAAGTTAATATAGTGTCTATCTTGTACCTTGGGTAAACTTGTAATGAAGTCCATGGATGAGCTCTCCCATTTTTGCTCAAGAATTTTTTCTACCTTGTTCCATTGGTAGGTCATGCATTCTATAATATTCTTATGGACATGTCCTCCTTTAAACCATTCCAAAAAACCCTCTCACAAATATACCTTTATTTCTTAAAATTCCCTTGATGTCTTGTAGTTGGAGTATCATGAAAGGCTTTCAAAATATTCTCCTTGATCTTAGGATCAAACACCAAAAAGGTTTTGCTTTTACAGAAAATCAACCCTTCCATCACTAGATACCTATCATCTCTCACAACATCATCAAGGATGTTAGCAACAAATTTATTCTTGGCATACTCAGTAATAGTGGAAACCTTCCAATCAGTGGGAAGGATGAATAATGAGCATACAGTAGGACTCTTGGAAAGTGCATCAATTACCACATTCCTCTTGCCCTTCATGTACTCTATTTCAAAATCACAATATTGCAACTTTCTTACCCATTTTTGTTGGTGATCATTCAATTTTTTTGATCCATGAAGAAATTCAAACTATTATGATCATTCTTCACAATAAATTTTCCACAAACTAAGTATTGTTTAAACTTCTCTAGTACATACATAATTTCCAACATCTCCCATCATAAATGGGATATCCCTTCTCTAAATTGTTTAATTTTGTGCACTCAAATGCAAGTGCATTCACTTTCTAGGTTAGAACAACTCCAATACCTTCATTAGATGCATCAAATTCAATGAAAAAGGGCAATGAAAAATCAAGAATAGCAAATACAGGGTGATGGGCTTAATTTATGGCTAGATTTCCTTCATTAGTTTATGTATTTTATCTTTTCAATTTTCCAAAGTTCACAAAAATTCCTAATACTTATACATCTTTTATACCTTTTATGCACTTTAAACCAAACTTTAGTATATGGTAATGCAAATATGATATGATGAAATTTGTATGAGTGAATGCATGAATGATCATGAAATTCAATATGATTCTATGATTAATTTATGATTTTTAATGATGTGTATGCCTTAGGATGAAACTAACCTATTAAAACTAAGAATAATTGTAACTCCCAACAACTAGATTTTCATCCTGCAACATAAGGACCACAAGCAGTTGCAAGGGAGAGGTCATAATGGTTAAAGCGCGATAGTTCTAGAAGAATGAAGGAAACCATTGAAACACGTCAGGTTAACCCATGATGAGACATTCTTCATGAAACATGTCTCTATCATGGAGGTTAAACTGTTGGGGTAGAGTTTCAGTTTAAATTATCTTCTTCTAATTTTCAATTATGGTTTTCTATTGCAAAGACTACTTGTGCTCTCCCTATTCTTGAAGGAGAGTGGACAAATACATTATGGTTCTATTTTCATTCCTAGGATGAATAAGACTCCTCACAAAACCTATATAGTGGGATCTATTGTGAGGAGCAAGTCTAGTTACCATTTGTTTTAGTTATCTATTTTAGCTTTTGCTAATTACTAGTTAATAATTACTTGTTGTTATTTTTTTATTATTAGTTGAATACATCACATGTATTGTTGAATGAGAAATCTGGAGTAGATTCTTGTTAGAGTTCAAAATTTCCATGCAATAAAGGAGTTAACTTAGCATCATGATTTGTTGATCAAGTAGTAAGTGTTGATATCTGTTGTGGAAGCAACAAATCAAGCAAGAGCCACTTGAGGTACTGCTATCCACTCTATTTTGTTGTTGTTATTAATTAGTTCATACATTATTGATTAAGATAGTTTACCATTACATGCATGTGGATTTCATAAATATAAATTATGTAACTAGATTAGATTCTGTAGCTTAATGATAGTTTCATACTCCTAGAGTAGTTAGTTGCATTCAATCTTAGAAGCTAGTAGTCATAGTCTTAAGTGATAAGTACCCGTAACACAACAGTTTATGTTACTTCCCCTATTTTTCCAATCAATGTTTCATTTTCTTTTCCATCTTTTACAATTTTTTGTACGTGTAAATCACCTATACTCATTGATATAGGTCGTGTTAGAATCCATGAATGCACATATAGTTCCAACACTATCAAAATATTATGAAGCCTTGGTTGATAATTAAATGCAACCTCTTGTAAAAGGTTTGGTGAACTATTTAATTAGGAATCCATCCTCTGAATTGTGTCTACTTGTAGCACCAAGTTAATCAAACATTATAGAAGCCCTCCATTTTTGGTGTCGTTGCCATGGACAATGCTAAGTGAACATTTTTTTATTTTTATTTTATTTTTTTAGACTGCAGGAATCGGTTAGGTATCCATCCCCCTATAAACTGCAGTGCGCCTGGTAAACTTTTTTCACGTGACAGGTGGCGCTGGCGCGACACGCCCTCCGGTACCACGGGTTTGGGGGGAGACTAGACCTCGTGACCTCTTGCCTGCAACAGGATGTTTTTAGCTAATCGAGCTAGGCCCCCCGCCCTGATGCTAAGTGAACATGATTCTCCTATGTATTTCTAATTATTTTCAAGCATTCCTAGTTTAGAAATTCCATTTTCAACATTAGGGTAAATAGGTTTTTAGCTATCAACACAACATGTGATACTAACAATGTGCAAGAACTGCTGAACCACAAAGTTACAAACATTGCACACAAAGGCAAAGAGATTCTATGGGAATATTTATCCCTTTAGCACACAAATCATTTCAGGATACTAGTGATCACAATGAACAAAGTGGGGTTATTCCTAAATAAGAATCATCCTTGACACCCGTACTTACACCAGAAAAAATGATACTTCCCACATACACATACACATAATGACTAATGCAATAGTAGAAAACCCACTAGAGCATGTAACAGTTGAGTTCCCTATAACCAACTAGAAGAGAGCTACTGCCTTGAAGAATATACCTCCTTCAACACTACCTGTCTTCTATGGGATGGTTACAAAAGACCAAACACCTTTATTTTTGAGTTTGATGTGATATGCCTATACAAAAAATGCTCACAGACTCAAATTATTTCCAGAAACAATGAAAGATGTTACTCTAAGATGGTTCATGGGGTTGGGAAGAGATGTTTTTCCCAATTGGAACACAATGAAGACACAATTCCTAGAGAAATACCAAGAAAAATATAGAGGCATGGATAGAAAGAGGGATGACATCTTCAGAATGTCACAAAAGGAAGATGAATATTTGGAATATTATGTTGAGAGGTTTCAGTTCTGCCTCAAGAAATCTCATCAAAATAGACTCTCTGATGAATCCTTGAAATTGGTATTCTTAAGGGGAGTTAATGAGGACCATATGGATTCACTTAACCTTATTGGGGCATGAGACCTCTCACAATTATGATTTGAAGAAATTTACAAAGCATGTAGAAACTATTCAAGGTCTTTTACTAAGAAGGTTAAAGGAGATAGGACATCTTCAATTAATAAAACAACCACTAGAGTCTCAAGGGTGGAGCTAAGCAATCTTCTATCAAACATGAAGGAAGATATCATAAGCCACTTGGTTACATAATTGGATACTCTTAATATCAAGAAAAAGAAAGAGGAACCAAAAGTAGCCCTCACAAAATATTGCCTATACTGTAGGAACAAGAAGGTTAATTGCAAGTGTAAGAAGTTAGGCTAGTATTTCTGAAGATAAGAAAGAGAAATAAAAATTTGATGCACTAAAAGATGAAGATGGTCAAGTGTTTTACATAGCTCAATGTAAACCATGGTAACCAAGACAAGGTATTTCCCCAAGATCTCTTGAATTATAACATTTCATTTTCAGTCAATAATATAAATTTCCCTAATTGGAACCCTCAATCTTGGACCAATGTGAAAAAATATCAATGGCCAAGACCTCAATCCAATTGGAATCAACAAAAAATAAAACATGTGGCCACCACAAAATTTATAATGATCTAATTATAATTCTGAATGGCCACCCCAGAAAAATCAATGGCAACCTCAGTGAAAAAGAGGTCAGTAGTGGAAAAATCAAAATATTAACTATCAACAACCACAACAACCCTTGTAGCCACAACAACAAGCCATAAAGTTTCTAAAACCTTCAACAACTGCACCAAATCCACCAAGAGCACCTCAATTACAAGCACAACCTACACCTAACCCAAATAATAAGCCAATCCAACAGGCTTATACTAATGACACCATACAATACCCCACCTATGGGGTTGAGGTGAGTGATATACACCTCATATTAGGGAAGATTTTAGTTGGGACTTCATCTCCTCATATCACTAAATTAACTGATGAGGAACTCCTAGCAGAGCCCATGGAGAAACAACATGAGGAACTTGAATCAAATTAGGTTAACCCAATGACCATGAGTCTAGATCCTCCATTCCTTGAAAGATCAATAGTCCAAAAATATCATTCACAGGATAAAACTATCTATTGGGACAACTCAAGAATGTTTGCATCAAAATACCCCTCATCTGGGCTATTAAGGAAGTGCCCATTTATAGATAGGATAGCTTGTAGATATTATGGTGGGAAACATAACTCATTCACTGATGGCCTCTCTAGATATCATCAAGTTAAGATAAAGGAGGAAGACTAGCCTGTGACCAATTTTGCAACAAAATGGGGATCATATATGTACACTGTGATACCTTTTGGGCTGAAAGATGCCACTATGATATTTAGTAGAATAATTATTAATACATTCAAAGATTTCATACATGATTTTTTAGAAGTTTACTTGGATGATTGGACTGTCTATGGGATAGTAAATGATCATGTATGTTTTTTTAGAAGTTTAAAGATGATGCTAAACAAATGTAGAAGCATGCAAATCTCACTGAATTTCAAGAAATGTACCTTTGTGGCACCCTTTGGGAGCCTTTTAGGCCATATCATATGTAAAGAGGGATTAATGGTGGACCCTATGAAAGTTACACTAATACTATTAAACTTACCACCACCTAATAATGAGCCAGAAGTTAAGATATATTTGGGCTATAGGATACCATAGAAAGATTATAAATGGACACGTTGGTATTGCTTCACCATTAGAAGTTCTATTGAAGAAGAAAACTAGTAGGAATATTCAATGGAATGAAGAGTCTAAAAAAGCATTTGATACATTAAAGAAAAAGATTGCGGAGGCACCAATCCTTATATTCCTAGATTGGAACATCCATTTTCATGTTCATGTAGATACCTCCGATATTGCCATAGGAGTAGTACTCAGACAACCCAAAGAAAACAAGGACCATCCAATAGCTTTTTCTAGTAGGATTTTATCTGCCATAGAAAATAATTATACCATTATAGAAAGGGAAGCACTAGCTATGGTGTATGGGATACAAAAATACATACACTACTTGCTCTCCACACCATTTACATTATTTATAGACCATGAACCATTGAAATATTTGTTTAATAAAATGATAACCCATGGGTGCATATGCAGATGGTTATTACTATTTTAAGAGTTTGATTTTAAAATTATGGTAAAACCTAAGAAGAATAATTAGGGATCGGATTATTTGTCATGAATTGAAACTGGAAAAAAAATAGATGCATAGGGGGAAGATTTAACTGATGCACACCTATTCTACATTAATATGTTATCAGAGGAGCTAGAAGATATTGCCATTTTTCTTTCTACTGGTGAATTTCCCAAGGATCTATCACTACAAGATAAACAATCACTAGTGTGGAGGGTTGTGCCATACACCTTGGTAGAAAGAGAGATACACCATCTTGGGAGAGATGATATTTTGAGAAGGGTGGTTTATAAACATGAAATAAATTCAATTTTAAAAGAGGCACATGAAAGAGTTGCAGGAGGCCATAACTCTGAAAAAACTATAGCTAGAAGGGTACAAATTGTAGTTTTATGGTGGCCAACCTTGCATAAAGATGCCGCATAATACACAAAAGGTTGTGATATTTTCCAAAGGGTAGGGAAACCTACTGAAAAGGATGAAATTCCATTAAGACTAGTATAAGCTCAAAATCCATTTGGAAAATGGGAAATAGACTTCATTGGATCAATTGAACCACTGATAAAACATTCTAAGGCAAGGTTCATCATAATTGAAGTGAAATAACTTACAAAGTGGGTAGAGGTAGTACCTACAAAGGATTATACCACAAAGACTACTATAAGGTTTCTCTGTGAAAGTATAATCGCAAGATATGGATGTTCTTTGAGCATTGTAAGTAATCAAGGCAAACACTTTGTCAAAAAATAATAAAGGAACTACTTCAAAATTTCATGATAGCATACAATAAGAGTTCCCCTATCATCTGCAAGCAAATGGGGGAAGTAAAGCACCAAACAAGATAATTGGCAAGGCATTAACCAAGATATGTGATGGGAACAAAATAGATTGGGATGTAAAAGTACCTAAGATACTCTGGGAATATTACACCTCATATAAAAGGAAAAGTAAGTTCACTCCATTTTAATTGGTGTAAGGAATTTATGTGACAGTACCTATGAACTTCATAGTTCCTAATATATGCACCACACTCACTTTGTGGTTGGAGGATGGTCAATCTTTGGCATAACATATAGAAGATTTGAACAAATTATATGAGCATAGGAAAAGTGCACTATATAACTACCAACTTGAGTGCCAAAGGAAAATGCATGACATGATAGAAATTTAAGATTGAAAACATTCAAAATAGGGGATATGGTTTTACTTTATGACAAAAAATTCAAGAAACAAGACAATTTGAAAGTGCGATGGTTAAGAATTTATCACATTCATGAAATTAATAATTCCATAATAGTAAAGCTAAAACAACCAGATGACACTCTCATGATAGGGAATGTTAATGACGCATGACTCAAACACTATCACTTGCCAACAAATTGAAAAAATTATGACTACCATCCTGATGTATGCTATGCACTATATTTTAAACCATAGGCAAAAAAAAAATTAAAAAAAATGGGATACAATCCTTATGAGACTCAAGGTAAAATACAAGGGACTCCTACCCAACTAAGCATCATGTCTCGAGGATAATAAATCATTTTAAAAGGGGGTATGATGTTAGCAAGTTAGGGATAGGGTTAGAACCTATTGTAGGCTACCGTAAAAGGTCCGTGAAGGGTAGAAAAGGAAATAGTTGTAAGTAAGAGTCACGTCCCTTCAAGGAAATGTATGTATATATGTAAAGTAAACAATATGCGAAAGAGATAGCATAACATACCAACCCTTCAATGTAGTAAAAATTTCTAAAATTTACACCATACGAGTAAGTAAATTAGGTAACAAGTCATTGCAATAAATTTGTTCTCTTTTATTGAGAATATATGAACAAGATGCCATTTAATATTCAATAAAGATTTCATTTCATTACAATAACTTCACAAGTTACAATAATACAAGAAAGCATACATTTACATACATAGCTCCAATGAGCTTTATAACAAGTAACTGTAAGATGGTCCAGGATCCTTCCTTTCAAATCTTGGTTCTTCTGTCGCCTATTATGGAGGAGAAGCATCACTCAGGTGCTTTACCACCAACCAAGGACTCATAATGCGGTCCCCCACACATCTATCATTTAATAGATGGAACTTCCCTTCAATGAAGAGATTGGTAGAGTAATCGATAACAACAACCAACTGAGCATAGTTTTGTGTCCTACATAACTAGAACTTGTAATCCCACAATCTTTTTCTAGCATGTAATACTGGATCATGGTGAATTGACAATGTTAGTCTCGATAATCACACAATCTAGTGTGGAGTCTCGGACATTACACTGCTTTGATCAAAGATTTACATTCAATATTCCTATTGAGAGTCATCTATCACATACACTACTCAGGGCCAATTTGACTTAAGGCTATCTTAAGCTATGCATAAGTATATCCTTCAATGGATAGTCCTTCATCCCAGATAACCTATCACCATGTAATATACTTGGAATAAACCTACTTAACTAGTAAGTACACAAGCTAGGTATTTACTTCAATGGATAGTCCATCATCCCAAAGATAACCTGTATACTTGGAATAAACCTATTTACACACAAGTGCACAAGCTCCCTCCCAAACTGGATTGTCTATCCTAGAAGTAAATACAAGCTTTCTTACTTAAATCAATAACTTAGCTAAGTGTACCATATGTGCCTTTTGTGTTCAATCATACCTATTATATAATACCTATGATAAAACCCATCTCCTACTATGGAGTACATAGAAACACATTATGAAATTAACATAATAACTTCACTTTCTTTTTCAAAGTAATCTAAACTCTCTAATTCATATATTGGAAAATATATCTCAACCATGCATGTAAGACACATCATTCAAAGTAAAATAACAAAGAATAAGAGATCCCCATGCCTATTATCACTTATCCAAACTAAAGACAACAATGCAACCCTCTCCAACAACAATTAGCTTGATAATCAACTTCTCACAAATAACTCTATCTCACTTGTTGATAACTTGCTTCTCTCAAACAAAATTATTATCTCTTACTCACAATAAAACACTCTCTCTATATCTCACTCATAAAATAAGGAAAGTATGGCTGGTAATAACTCAAAAATAATGAACTGCAAAAGATGTATAATCTCTTGGGAAAGAATGCATCCCTTACAAGTGAAAAGGTTCAACTATTTATAAAGCAACCAAACAAAATCAAAGCCTACAATTTAGGAATGCAACATTAAAGTTTCCATACAAAGAAGCTCAACTAAAAGGTGGCGAATTCTCAAGCTAATACTCAACTTATTCACCTATAGGTTGACTTGTTTGTGACTACATTTTGAAGACTAATTCAATCAACATATGCATAATTCAAATAGTTACAATGAGAAGACATCTACAACAAATCAAACTCAAAGGTGGCACCAATTCCTATTCTATTTCCTTCACATTTGACGTAGTTGAACTCCATCAGCTTCCATTATATGACAACAGGTTACCATCAACCCATTTGATGAAGGAATCGACTTAAGTAGTTTATTACGTTGGACAAAGTCAAGCATGGTCTTCACTAAAGGCTTCGACCAAGTCAAGAATATATTGGACAACAATATCAAATGTAATGCAATGACTTATACCACATTCCATTCATTATCATAATTGATTTCCATTAACATTCATAAGCTATTAAATTGGCCTCCATTGAGATTGTCAATATTGACCTCCATTTCATAGTATCTATCGACTATAAAATAGCCTTTTAAATTTGCTTCAATAAATAAGAGATAGTTGATAAAAAGCATGTAAGATGTCCCCCACCCCCCCTTAGGCATAGTTTGTGTGAAGCGTACAAAATCTCTTTTATGAATGAGCCATTGCATGCATTCACAAGTTCCCAACACTTCTCATGCAACAACAATCTCCTTAGATAATATTGAAAGAAGCTTTAAATATATCATTAATATCCTATAAGTCATGCCTAACTCCTGTAGAATTGGTGGCTTAATTATATATGTTTTCACATATATATAACGTCTTACACTTTAGGTAATTATGCGTTCAAAGGTATAGTTAATGCTATTTATAATAGCAATGTATGTATATATGCAAATAGAGTCTATCTAATATATATATATATGAATCATATGATAACAAATACCCATGATTTGACATGTGAATTCATATAATCGTATTCTTATAAACAATATACATGTGTATGCACTCGTATATACACATATATTTTTATGTACATATATGCGAGTATGGCATAAGTCCATTGAATCTCCTTATGCAACGACGTACTTGTGCATAGGTTTTCGTTTAGACTTGCACACGTGTATATATATATATATATATATATATATATATATATATATATATATATATATATATATATGTATGTATATATATATATATGTATGTATATCCACTCAAGCTTACCAAAAGTATTAGTTGCCAACTAATACATGAATAAAGTTATATTTATTTAATTACGATATTTTCTAGATCAATAAGTATTATAAACAAACAAATTTATATATATATTCATATATTAGTTCACATATGTTCATACATTTCTTTAAACGTTCTAACTGTATTCATACCTATATATATAATATATATATATATATATGTATTATTTATCTTATTTATCGAACTCAAACACAACATACAAATACATACTCACCATGCCAAGTATGTATTCATTCGATATTTAAACAATTATGAACAAGTTAACATCACACCCAATAATAATATATTACATACATAAACATATATACATATATACACACTCCTCTATTAAGATTTTACACTTATGTGTGTATTCGTACATATATTTAAATATATACATATTATATAGGTACGTGATAGTCAAATGATCGATTTAGTTTCAAATGATTATGAACTAGTAACTATTTTCACACATATATATACATATAATCATTTCCTCGTGTATGTACCATTGTGAGTATTTCTACTTACATACACGTGCATTTGCTAATGCTCTCATACATGGGTTCGTGTATATATATGTGTGTGTATATATATGTGTCTATATTCATACTGTATTTTACACTCATAAGAAATGATGTAAAGCTGACCCTTCATAAATCCCAAAGACACAATCAACCACACAAACAAGCATAGTAGGATAAGGAAGGACTGAAAATCTCAAACAGATAAACATCACCCAATGACGCACTCGATAGTAAACAAGACCTTTACTAATGAAAGTATTTCAAACTAGGGACGACTTATCAACTTCCCGCTTCTATGTATAGACTCAACCAAACTACTGTGGTGTGTATATGCTCAGATAGTTTATGTTACCGGTTATTCAACTAAAATCTTCTCCTGAGTGATACTTCCCCTCCGCCTGGAGGAATTGAACACATACCTGCATCCACTAACACATGCACACGGCATCCAATTGTTCACAACATATGCAGTGCATATAAGCATCTCCAAAGTTAGAATTATAATAATTCAATAACCATCTTTTCATATAAATGCAATATTTCACCATGAATAACATCACCTGAGATAACATCAAATGAGATAAAATTCATATTGATAACAAGGTACAAGCATAATTTATTCATCTCCAGAATTCAAATTTCATTCACATTTACCCTATGTAGTAATAGTAAATAGTAACTACACAACTGGGGTGTAACAGATAGATAATGTATAAATAGATAGATAGAGATGTATATATATAGATATAATATAAGTATAGATTAAGACTTTCTCTTGTATGGATTATGAAATAATTTAAAGGATTTATAAGGATTATATACATATGTGTAGTGAATGTATGAATGCTTCTTTTGTTGTTGATATGATATATGCTAAGTATTCCTCCTAGAATCCTACTATAAATGCTTGTTTATCTTAATGTATCCTCCGAGGTATAAACTAACTACATAAGAAGTACTAGGGTATATATATCTCTGGACTGTACTTGCCCATCCTTCTTAACAACAATCATTGTATAAAACCTCTTGCATGTCATAAAAAATTATTTAACATAGTATTGGATTTCACCTTTCCCTTTATACTTGTCAAAATTAGATATTTCAAGCTATTGGGGGAAAGGCACCATTGTCATAGATCAATCAAATGGTAAGGCCACAAGTCTTAAAATGGATAATATTTATTTGTTTTTCTTGATTGTAATTTCTTAAGATAAAGTTTCATTTCTTCACGCTCTTGATGATCAAATTGTGTTAGAGGAGTAATGATAACTTGTCCTACCATGTTGAGTGCACTTTGATGTGTAGCATATTGGATGTTATTTTGAGAGATGCTATATTTTTGGTTGGATGGTGGTGTAATGCATTAGAAATTGAATGGATATATGATGTGAATGTGTTAGAAGTTTGGGGAGATTGTTGAAGTTTGTCATTGATGATGTTGTTTGGCAACATGAGCATGGAAGGTTCATAACAATGTGATACAATTTTATCATTGATGTCAACATTGTTACAGATCATTTTGATTAATCCTAAAAGTTTTTTGATTTTTTAAGGAAGATATTTGTGTAGGTTGAATTGGTCCAAAAAAAGATCAGTTATATATAAATTTGACTAAGTGTCAATTTTGTAAAGTTTAGTGTTACAGTGTGCTATTTTTTGGGTTTGTACCACTCCGCAAATGAAGATATCACTTTGTGCTTATAACATTATTTTGGAGGATGTTAGACGTATCTTATTCCAAGATTTCATCATGTTTGGACAAGAGCTTTGAGAGATATAAGTAACAGAGTTCAACCTGAAATGATGTTACAGTTGCCTTCTATATAGTGTGTTTGTGTGGGAGAATCCACACTTCTCTACAAATGAGTTTTTGGCCTTGCAATGTTGAAGATAAGTCTCCAGATGTCAGTAGAGTATGGATTCCAAATGTTATTGAGTTTTGAGGTCCACGCGTCGAGATATGGATACACAAATGAAGGTTTTTGCTATTAGTTCTAATGCAAAGCGACCTAACACATTTGATGTGCGAAGGATACGTATGTATTGCAATATTATGTGGGATCGATTATAGGTCCATGCCAACCTATCTTAACATGTTTTGAGTTTTGAATTATGGAGCATTATGTGGATGAAAATTCTTGGAGCTTACAAGTTACATTTTTGGGTATCACATCTAATTAGGCCGACCTAATTGATGTTGTACTTGATGGATATATATATGTTGGAGTATTTTCGGTGCCTTGATGTGATCAAATTAATATGTATGTGCGTGATGCTAATTTGAGCAGAGCAGTGCGAAAGTAAGTTATGAGAGAAGATCAAAATAATGTGAATGAAGAGCAAGCCAAAGTGTTGAATCAAAATCTGATAAATATTGTCATTGAGATTCAATGGGATTGTATTCATGCATATATTAGATGCAATTTTAATAGTTCAAATTAGGCTATGATCCATCATCTCTCTTCTATATTTTTCTCAGTGGAAAGTGAGTCCACCTATATTGAGCATTTTTGTAAATATACTATAATCGGTTTTAACATATTGTGAGCTAACCCTCATCGCGGTTTTTCCCATTTTGGATTTTCCACGTAAAAATCTTGGTGTTCATGTGTTATGTGATGTTTCATGCTTTCTTTCCTTATTGTAGTTGAATATGCATTAGTGATTGAATACTTAATGTTTGAATGGTTTAAGATAATATTGATTCAACCCCCTCTTAGTATTTTGGGTGTTCAACAATTGGTATTAGAGCTTGGTTCCTTGGAAGGAGCTTAACCGCTTTTGGAAGGTCTTGGAGATTGAACACATGGCTGATAGGAAATTTCCTATTCCTCTGAAAGACATTTCTATTGTTGATTTTATAGAAGAATATTGCATGCTTGACAAAGATGGCGAACTCAAAGCTACTCTTGAAGATCTAGAAAGAACTGAAGGTGAGAACATAGATCTGAAAGAAAATATTAAAGAAGCTGCAAATGAATGGATCAGAAAATTGAGAGAGCAGATCAAGAATTTCAGAGAAGGGCATAAGGAATTCAGTGAGTAGTTGAAGCAAGAAAATGAAAAAATCATTGGACTAAAAGTGCAAGTTGAAGAAAATAAAAGAGTTGAGGAATGTTTTAATGCAATGGTGACAATTAAATCTGATGAATGCATAAGGCTTGAATAAGAAGTGGTAAATTTGAGTTCAGATCTGGATAAAGCAAGAACTCATAAAGAAAAATTCAAAATGAGTGCTAAAAAGCTTGATGAGATGGTTGTAGGACAAAAAGTCTCTTAAAACAAAGATGGATTAGGATTTGAAAAAGGTGAAAGCTCAAAACCAGATCAAACATCTAATTCAAAAGGGAAGATCAATGAACCAAAGAAGGCTAAAGACAAGAAGAACAATGGAAAGATCTAGAATCAAAGAAATGAAGCTAGAATACCTCGAGTCAGATAATCAAATGCTTAAAGGTACCCATCTTTCAATGTTTTTTGTTACTCTTGCATTAAATTTGGACATAAAGCAATGAAATTTTGAATCAAAATGAATTAGAATGTCCCATCCTTTACTGGTCAATGTTTTACATGCAATAAATTTAGACATCTAGAGTAAGTGAATGCATAAGTCAAATGATGAATGCATATAAAATGGTAGAATGATTCAATCCTTCAATGGTTATTGTTATGCATGTTATGAATTTGGACACAAATCTAATCAATGTAGATCAAGAATGAATGGAAGGAATGCTGTTTAGAATAATGACACATGTCATAATTGTAGTAGACCTGGACATATTACTAAATTTTGTAGAAGAAGAAATACAAGGAAGGATAATCCGATATAGAGGAATGAACCAGTTAAAAAGGTTTATCTAGTTGAAGTAAAGAAGGAAATGGAAAAGATTTGGAGAAAGAAGGAAGAGATATAAGACAATGGAGAATATGTACTATCCTCCAATGCACATGCTTCCTCTGGAAACGAAGCCAAGAGCTATGGCTTAGGGGGAGCTTTAATGGATATATTTTATCCCTTGCCAGAAAAGAGGTGATGAGGTATGGGGATGAATATATGATGAGGATCAACATGCTTGATCCATTGATGAAGATTGTGGAAGAAAATATGATGTTGTGGAAGTTTGTGGAGCTCTAGAAGTTGTCTGTGTATATAGAAAAAAGGGGTTTCAAACTTTACTATTTGGAGAATTTAATGCAAAGTTTGGGTAGGTCAAAGGGTTATAAGAAAATTAACTAAGGAAAATTAATTTCAAAAAGGAATTTGAAGAGGAGTAGAGCAGGGAAGAGAATTCAAAGTGCATAAGGTGATTTAAGTTTCAGAGCAATGAAACCCTAGTTCAACGAACAAAGTAAAAAGGTATTTTGTAAATCTTGCGTGCCCTATTTTTGAAAAATATTTGTTTGAAAATAGATTTGAATCTAGTTTGCAATGGCTACACCAAGGGTCATAGAGGTTACAAAAAAACCACAACCAAAATTCAAAAGGTATGCAACGGAAGCCATAGATGATGACTCGTTAGGTGCATTCTCGTATATTCTATATGGGGTTTTACCATCTGAAGATATTAGAGCATAAATTCATGGAAAAATGGAAGAGAATTCTCCCACTAAGTTAAGTGATATATGGGAAAATGAGTTAACTAGAGAGGTCTTCACCCTAAAGCTAGAATACAAAAACCTATCTGAGAAGAAACTAGACGTATGGAAATGGTTCCCTAATTTATTTTATGATGTCAAGTGGAGCATAATAAATTTGAGAAAAGTTCATGATCAATTCGTTTGGACTGGGAGTGATAAGGGAGGCCACCGATATATTCTCCTTTGAATCGGTTCCCATGTTGAAATATTTTAAAAATGAAGTAGCTATGGAGAAAACTAGTGCTACATATGATGAGAGAGCTTGAATTGTCAATCCTATCAGAAACCTAGTTGTTAGATATGCCACAATGGCTATAGGTTACAAAATTTATTATACAAACAAAGAAAATTCTTTATTCGCCACCACAATTAATGTGGCACATGAGATGATAGAAAATGGTGCAAATTATGACCTCTATGAGTTGCTTAGGCAACAATTGATGGAGAATCTAAAACAGACTAAAGAGAAGAAATATGTGTTTAAATATGGCACTCTGGTCATGTGCTTACTCTTTTATTTCTTGAAGGATCTTCCTATAATTGGAAAGGTAAACTGGATAAGTGGAAGGTTAGTTGCACATAAAATTGCAGATCATATGAGGAGTCTTGGAGATGTTAAAGCATAAGATGATTCCCTTACTACTTTCTTTGCAGTATTCCAGAAAAGAATACATGAGAGAGAGAGAATTCCAAGGACAATTGTGGAGAGGTACAAAAATGATCACATTCCTTGTATCTATAGATCAATGCATTCTGGAGGTAGTAGAACCAAGAATTGTTTGGGTTCATAAATTGGGTTACGAGGTAACAAAATTAGATATTAATGGTTATGTTGATATCTTGTTGAAGAGTCCTAAAGACACCAAAAAAAAAGATATGGGACATATGAAGAAAAATCCATGGAAGTTCGCATGGAACAAAAGAAACTACAAATCAAGAAGAATGTTGATGCTATGGTTGATGTATATGCATAGGAAGTGGTCATTTCTAAGGAAAGAGTGCAATATGCAAGACAAAGAGCTAGAGTAGATATGAGTGTTGGAGAAGCTTCAAGGAGTGCAAGGAGATCTGGTAGGATTGATACCACTCCTTCTATCCTTAAGTACTCTGGGAATTTACCTTCTACTAGAGAGAAGGAGGAAAAATTCCAATCCTCCAATAAGGGAGAAATCCCCTCTAGTTGCGAATATTACCAGGGTAGAAAAGAAGAAGATTGTTGCCACCGCACCTCCTACCGCCCTTGCAAAAAGAAGAGTTAAACAAAATGCTACAAGAGAGAAGGGTATAAGGATAAATTTTTAAGTGTTGGAATAAGAAGGACCATAGTTGGTTCAAAGAGGAAGAAATGAGGCTTCACAAGGTGAAGCTAGTGCAAAAAGGAAAAGACATGATGTAATTGACACAAAAAGTGAAGAAGAGATAGAGAAAGAAAAAAATATTTCAAGATCCATATGAGAGAAAAGAAGAAGGAAACCAAGAATGCTTCTTTGGAGAAGAAGAAGAATGCATAAGCAAAGAAGAATTCGAGTAAAGGTAAAGAAAAATAACAAAAGAAATCGGTAAGGCCTCATCCCCTCACAAAGTTAGAAGCATTATATAATAATATCTTACAAAATGATATGCTAGGAGAGACCATAAATCTTTCTAAGGATTTAGATGAGGTAGACAAGGCTACCATTATTGAGGCTATAGTCAAATATATTCTTGTACTTGAAGTTGACATGTGAAACATCAAGAAACATGTTCCTGAATATTTGTGGAACATTTTGTTGAAGAGAAGAGAAGATGCAATAAAAGAGCATGAAAGACTTAAGGAAGAGGCTTTGGAAAGAGTGAATGCTCCTTTATTTGAGGATGTTAGAGCCACATTGGCTAATGTATTTAAAAAGGAGTTGGGAACCAAATAAATGGTTACTACCCTTATGGGAAAGGATCAAGATGACCTTGAAAGGATCCTGAAGGGGAGAAATGATAAAGTAGAGGAAATAGCTCAAAAAATAGGGATATTACCAGTGGACAAAGAAGTGAATGTTGACACCATTGATATGGAAAAAAATGTAGAAGAAGAAGTGAAAATAGACGATTCTCAACATGAGTATGACATAAATATAGATATTGCATAGAAAAACACTCCTTCATAAGTGGAGGATATGAAACAAGGAGATGATAAGGATGCAATGATCAGAGAAGACATTGCAAAGGAGAGTATCATTACTCCTTCGACACAAGATGAAACTACTCCTCCAACCAATAAAAAAACTTTGGAGAGGAAGAGAATGTAAAGAAAGATGATAATGAAGAAAAAGGTGATGAAGAGAATGCATAAGAGAATAATGAGGAAGATGAAGACAAGGATAATAATACATCTAGAGATGTAGAAAAAGACAAACTAGTTGACTCTAGTACTGTAGAGGATAAGGGAAAGGTTATAGAAGAAACAAAGGCTCCTAGTGAATCTTCTGGATCCTCTAGAGATTCTCTGAAGAATTTAATGAGAGTACAACCTAGTTTTCAACCAGTTGTGTCAATTTTTTTGCAACTTCTAATGCATCAAGGAAATGTTGATTTGGAGAAGATATCCCCCATCTACAAGCTTCAACTAGGAGACATGTTTCATGTATCCACCATAAAGTAAATAATTGAAACACATAAGAAGAGCAAATAATTGATGGAAGAAGAAGCCAAAAAATTCCAAGAGATCATACCCAGATCAAATGTTGATACCACACTATCCAGTATGAAATTATTCAAACTATTGATTGATTCCTTTAAGACTTATGCATTCAGATTGAAGGAAGAAGCTGAGAAAGAAGTGGATAAAATAATGAATGATAAGAAAATGCTAGAAATAACTGAGAGATGCGCCATTGCACACAATAATTTTTCAAAGTTGTTAAAGGATGTGTAGACGAGGCAAAGGCCTTGTAATAGTATGACATGAAGTGGCCAAGAGCCACATAAAGCATAAAGAAGGAGATGGAATCCATTGAGTCTCAGACTAATGCTACCTCTAGTGCATATGACCTAGTTGTTGACCTCATCGAAATAAAAAAGGAACACAATTGAATATCTACACAATAAATTCTTCCAATTGCAAGCACAAAAAGAAAATATCATCTTACAATTTGGAGAGGTTTCTTGCGGAGGCTAAGCGTGAATGGGAAGAAGGAAGGAAATCCTAGGAAGACCACTTGAAGAAGTTGTCGGCATAAACCACCTCCGGTTGACTCATTATTTATCTTCTTATGCATTTATGTTTAGATTCTTTGTAAATATGTGTGTTAGAATTGGCTATGGCTGCCAAGATCTTGAGACCAAATGGAAAGCACAAAAAGAGAGAGAATAAAATGTGACAAGAATAAACTGTATTCTTATCAATATGATTCAATGATATTATTGTTATTGGTTGTTTACAATGAGAGACCCCTTGGTTATATAGCCAAGGTGAGATACAAGATGTCATAGGATTATGACAAGTGTCTTAATCATATGACATGAGACAACTAATCAAACTTACCTAGTTCACATGTAGTAGTTTTCAAAAGATAAGATAACAACTAATGCCAACTAACACCTTCTAGAAATATTCCTTCCTATGACCTAAGTAAACTTAACTAACATGTAAATAAGTCCCCTAGTAATGAATTAACTAGGTACAATACTTTATTTAGACCAACACCCCCCCTTAAGTGCAATTTAGGGAGTAGTAGATTATTATGCAAATGACACAAAGATGGGTCCCGAGTACTAGGCCATGTTAGGTACCCATGTACATATGTAATGAAATCTCTCACAAAAGAAGAAAAGGAGAAAACCCAGTGGGACAAAACTCCTCCCCAAAAGAGAGATAAAAGATATAAAAAATGAAATGCTCTCAATGATGCATGAGAAGGACAAAACCCCATGTGAGGAAAAATACCCCCTCCATGAGAGAGAAGTAGGAGAGAGACAAGGCAGCCCCCCCTCAATGTTGAGTCTCTTGTAATGATGGTAGAATATTGACATTAAATGTTGAAGATGATCCAATCTCACCAAACAACATTCCTCCCCTTGGGAAGAAATAAAACCATTAATGTATGCAAGATTTCAGGAATATGGATGATAGAATATGTCTCTGAAGCATGCTCAAGTGTCTCCATGTTGATGCCGAAAGTTGACACACTCCAAACTGGCATTCTAGGCCACACTTTTGAAGAGGACAATCCAAAATCTAGTAGAACATGATCCAAAGACAAGGATATCCCCTCTGAAGACAAATAAGCCTCCTCCAAATGTTGTCCAAAAGTATCCACGATCATGTCAAACTATGAAGAATGATCATGTAGAGTATGAACAAGAGAGTCAAAGTGTTCCCTCACAACAACTGAAGAATGAGCATCTTCATCAAAGAGAAGATGAATGCTATCGATGCTATCCCCCAAATCTATAAGAAGAGTCCCCAAAAACAAGTCTGAAATACTTGTCAAGAAGTCATCCAAAGTAGCCAAATTTGAAAGACAATGAATATCCTGCTGCACTAAATCACAAGGAACCCAAACTGTGGAATCAAAAGCATCATCAACTACAACAATAGGTGGAGGGGATGAAATGCATGGCTCAAGAACTGGATCTGATGTGAGAACTCCCAACTTCAAAAAATCAAATGTCTCCTCTGAATCATGGTTCATATGATCAACAACCAAAGGAACAATGTCACCATCATAAGAAAAATCTATAAAGGTATACAATCGAGATGAATGATCAACCACCCCAGTAGCAATGATCTCTCTACTCTCCAAGTCTCGAATGATGACTAAATCAGGTATGAACTCCACAGTTCTCCCATCTCCACTATGTGTAATCTGATATATGGAAAGAAGATTGTTCGTCAAATGAGGAACACACAAAACATCCTGGAAAGTGTTGTCCCCAAAACTAATAGATCCCTTCCTTATTACACTCATTTATGTATTGTTTCCCATCAAGATAGGAGATATAGTACAAGACTGAAAAGAAGAGAATATAGACTGCGAAGATGCCATATGATGAGAAGCTCCTGAATCTAGAAGCCATCTCCCTAATCCTGAACCTTAAAAATCACAAAGAGCTTGACCTTTATTTCCTGATGTAGATGCTTGACCTTTGTCCTTTTTAGAAAGTTTTGAAGAAGAAGGAGAAGAAGGTGTTTTAGACATTCTAGAAGGCAAATCAATGCGATTCTTTTTGAGAATATGTTTCAACTCATCAATATTCTTCTTATAACAATAGTGTTATTCATGTCCATCCTTCTTGCAATATGCACAAAAAGGCCTCTCCTTCTTAGATGATTCTCCTTTTGAAGAGAATTTTTTATTTGCTTGATCTGAATGTGGATTATTCTTTGCTTTCTTATGTTTCTTATCTGATTATTTGAATTGATTAACCAACAATGCTTGATATTTAGAAGTCTTGATGAGACCCCTTTGAGATAAGCTTTTGTTGCTCATGTATAAACATCTCAAAAAATGATGCAAATGAAGGTGTAGTATATGCATACCCCATAGTCAATCTATGAGTATGAAAGCTAGAAACAAAAGAAGCATAATCAGGACCAAGTTTGTTCATTGTATTGTAGACCAACTAAATTTCCTTCTTATCAATTCCACATGCTTTACATTTCCCTCTTAGATCATTAACCTTAGTGATGTAGTCTTGGATGTTGTCAAAGTTCTTAGGATCAAGGCTCATCAGTTCATTATCAATTTGATAGCCTCTTACTTCATCTATAGTACCATACAATGTTTTCAATTTATCCGAAGCTTCATGAGAATTTTTACATGATTCAATTTGGAACAACAAATATTGAGAAACTAGTCTACGAAGACACTCAAGAGCTTTGGTATGTTCAATCACCCATTTTATCTTTTTATCTGCACGTGTAGGTTTAGGTACCTTATTTTCAACATATAGAGAATGACCTTCAGTCATTAGAATAATCCATGCATTTTGATGCCATGTTGAATAATTATATGATGTGAGCAAAGGAACCTTAGAATGATCCATGAAATCAAGAGAGCACAAGAAAATAAATCAAAAGAATGCACCAAGAGACCTCTCCCCCCTCCCCCCCAAATCACTCAATCAAGAAAACCCCCAAGTAATATATGATTTTTGGCACTTTATGTTTAGTGCGTTTATAGTTGCCACTTGCCAAAACAGTGGAATTTGATCTTAGTGCTTGCAAATGCCAAATTTGACCACATAATTAAGTGAAATTTTTGGTACAAAATGAGATCAATCTGATCATACCATTGAAAATTACATGAAAAATTATACACTTTCAAAAAAAATTGCACCCAAAAATGTTACCGTAGGAGCAAGATACGAGTTCCCAAAGTTCCCAAATTGAGGACAAAACAACAACACCTATGAGAATATGAAAATTATGGAAACACCAGACACCAAAACCAAAAAATGATTGCACCACTACGAAGAGTACGAAAAATTAGCCCAAATAGAAAAAAAATCACGAAAAAAGGAGCCAAATGACCGAGATATGGAACTTCAAAGTTCGCCTTCAAAAATCAAAATGCAAATGGGAGGTGGCTATAAAAATTCAATTGAGCGCTGACGTGTGATGATGTCATCAAAACATGCGATCAAATTTGATGTTCTGTAGAGCTTCAAAAATGAATATGCTCCTCTAGGTAGAATATTCACAGGAATGTGAGCTTAATTTTGACGGTTTACTAGCCTTCACGGGTGGTCAAACTTTTGCCAGAATCTTTGACTGTCTCTTGATATATTCTGAAGGATGCCGAATGAGGGAGGAATCTTCTTGGATTATGTTGGAATCTTCAACCTTTTGTCGGATTTTTTTGGATTTCAGCGAGCTAATTTGATGTGGGAAGTGGGGGCTAGGCCGTAGGCCACGTGGCACCTGACCGCGCGGTGAATGAGGAGCAGGGCTTGTGTGTCCATGTGGCACCCAACGGGTACACCTGCAACACTGGTACAGTCTATAGACTTGTACAAACTACCCTTTTTTGATTTTTTAAAAATAAAAGCTTTACAATGAAATTTTTAAGTGGCTGATTTTTTTCAAAAAGTTTTCAACGAATTAATTTTTTTTGTTTGAAAAATCGTACCATCGTGCAATGATGGCGACCCGGGGGCCATACGACTCCCTAGACAATTTTTTTTTGCCTCACCGAACAACTGCTCCAATTTGGATGATTTAGCAATCGATCTTAGGGTTTTTGGCCCTTCTGGACGTGATGGCAGGGTCAGATTTGACCCAAAATGCTCCAAAAATGCAGCTACCTTTTGGATCTAGCAACAACTCTTCAGCTTCAAACCCTCATAGATTTGGTCTCGTATGTCCGATTTGGACGAAACAAATGAAAAAATTGACTTTCTCGAACCTTCTAGACGCAATGGTGAGCTTAAATTTACACCAGTAAGCTCTGATTTGAACTTGCAATAAAGAGCCAAAAATGGAACCTCCCCAAATCTGGTATCTCTCTTTAGAAAAAGACTCTCCAATGGCACCCAACCCACTCTGATACCATGTTAGAATTGGCTAAGGCTTCCAAGATCTTGAGACCAAATGGAAAGCACAAAAAGAGAGAGAATAGAATGTGACAAGAATAAACTGTATTCCTATCAATATGATTCAATGATATGATTGTTATTGATTATTTACAATGAGAAACCCCTTGGTTATATAGCCAAGGTGAGATACAAGATGTCATAGGAATATGACAAGTGTATTAATCATATGACATGAGACAACTAATCACACTTACCTAGGTCACATGTAGTAGTTGTCAAAATATAAGATAGCAACTAATGGAAACTAACACCTTCTAGAAAGATTCCTTCCTATGACCTAAGCCTAAGTAAACTTAAATAACATGTAAGTAAGTCCCCTAGTAATGAATTAACTAGGTACAAGACTTTATTTACACCAACAATGTGAACAATATAAAGAAAATTTTGAGTACCTTTTTAGTTTTTGCTCTGATACATGACTCAAGGGGAGTCAATTCACTATTTCCCAACTGAATATATGATTACATCATTTAGGGGGAGTTTCAATAAGAGTCAAAATGGTTTGTATAGGTGCCCTTTGCACTTGATGTCAAAGTGGAAGAGTATTTTGAAGTTTTTGGCATGTTGCATCAATGAAAAAGGGGGAAATTGTTGAAGTTTATCATTGATGACGTTGTTTGGAAACATGAGCATGAAAGGTTCATAACAATGCAATACAGTGTTGTCATTGATGTCAACATTGTTTCAAATCATTTTGATTAATCCTGACATGTTTTTGAGTTGTTAACGAATAAATTTGTATAAGCTGAATTGGTTTGGAAAGATCAATTGCATAAAAAATTGACTAAGTGTCAATTATGCAAAGTTCACTATTACAGTGCATCAGTTTTTGGGTCCGCACCACTCTACAAATGAAGATATCACTCTATTATTCTAACATTATTTTGGAGTATGTTAGATGTATCTAATTCCAAAATTTCATCATGTTTGGACAAGAGGTTTGAGAGATATCAGTAACAAAGTTCAGTTTGGCATATTACAGCTACCTTCTGTACAGTGTGTTTGTGTGGGAGAATCCACATTTCTCCGCGGATGAGTTTTTGGCCTTGCGGTGTTGAATATAAGTTGCTAGATGTCAATAGAGCATGGATTCTATATGGTATCAAGTTTTAAGGTCCACATATTGAGATGTGGATACACAGATGAAGGTTTTTACTATTAGGTCTTATGTGAAGCTGACCTAACATGTTTGATGTTGTGTGAAGGATACATATGTATTATAGTGTTATGTGGGATCTATTATAGGTCCATGCCAAAATATCTTAAAATACTTTGAGTTTTTAACTATGGCACGTTGTGTGGATGAAAAGTTTTGGAGTTGACAAGTTACATAAATTGGGGTATCACATCTAATTAGGCCGACCTAATTGATGTTATACTTGATGTGGATATATATGTTGGAGTGTTTTTGGTGCCTTGACATGATACGAGTAATATGTGATGTGTGTGATGAAAATTTGAGTAGAGTAGAGCAAAATTAAGTTGTGAATGAAGATAAGAATTGTGTGAATGAAGAGTGAGACATAGTGTTGAATCAAAATCTGATAAAGATTGTCATTGAGCTTCAATGGGATTGTATTAATACATATATTAGATACAATTGTAACAGTTCAAAATAGGATATGATCCATCATATCTCTTCTATATTTTTCTCTGTGGATATTGAGTCCACATGTAGTGATAATTTATGTAAATATACTATAATTGATTATAATATATTATGAGCTAACCCTCACCATGGTTTTCACCGTTTTAGATTTTCCAAATAAAAATTATGGTATTCATGTGTTATGTGATGTTTTATTATTTCTTTCCTTATTGCAGTTGAATATGCATTAGTGATTGGATGTTTAATATTTGAATGGTTTAAGAGAATACTGATTCACCCCCCTCTCAATATTCTGGTTGTTCAACAGAATGTGGTTGGGTTGTATAAATGGATTAGGAAGTGGTAGGTATATGAGATATTTGGTGAAAGTATGAGAGAAAAATTATGGGATGTAAGAGGAAGACGTGTGGGGAACATAGGAATAGGATATTTGGGGGATGCATGGAGACAAAGATTGGGTGATACATGAGGAATATGGTTGAGGGACATAGCATAAGATGAGAAAATTATGTGTGGAAGGGGTTTGTGATGGAACTAGGGGAAATGAGGAGGGTATGGGTGAAATGGAAGAAGGAATAGATGGATTAATAGAGGGAATGGAGCTAGAAACATAAGCTTCAATTCATGGTGTAGTGGGATGAGTGAGAACAAATGATATGGTAAATTATATTTGTGACAGGAATTGAATTATGATGGTTTTGGTATAAATATAAATTTTAGGAGGTGTTTTATGTGGAATTTGGACAAATATTCTACTATGAAGGCTTGGTTCTTGGGACAAATATTACCACTAGATTCTTGAAAGTTGAGTTGGGATTTTCTTATCTCACAATATATCCTCATTTTGGAATATAAAAATTAGGGGGAAGTTTTCACCTTGGTTTATGATTTGTTTCAATATAGCATCATTTTCTAAGTGTATTACCCTATCAATCATGTCCATATTTTCAGAAATTTTCACATCTTGGAGCCTAGGAGAGAATTTTAATTGTGACATCATGACCTCTTATTCACTTTATTGTTCTTTTGGATTTCATTATGTGGAGGACCCTCCTGGGTTAGATAAATCATGGTACTCATGCCTAAAAATTCACATGGTGAAAGTTAAATATTTATCCATTTGTTTCTTGGATTGCAAGAATTTGATGGGCATAAAATTGGTATGTGTGGATGTGGTTAAGTCTACTGATGTATCTCTTAATTCCAAGGATGGAGTTAAATTATGGGTGATGTGTGGATGGGTGGCTATATATAGCTTCCTTTCAACTATAGTCAAGATATTAAGGTGATGATTTTTGATGTTGATTCATTACTTGAGATGGGCTAAGTTATCAGCTAAAGGAGTGTGGATACAAACTATGCCTTTGGATCAAGAATAATATATTGGATAATTTTTTTTTCCACCTTGAGATAGGATATCTCAAGAGAGTGCTAAGAGGTGTTTTATTGTGATATAATATTTTGATTCTAGTAATTAAGGTTTGATTTATGATTTTAGATGGTATAATTCCAATTTCATGAATGCATTTAAGGGATGTTTTTTTGTAACTTTGTCCTTGTCAAAAGAGGTATGAAGTTTGGTTGGATGAATTATGTTTTGAGGTTAAAGATGGAAATTGTTGCATTTGGATACAATTTATGAAGGGTTCTTACTCTTTTCTTAGTGTTTGGGAAGCTATATATAAGTTTGACCCGAAATTTTACTCTTTGGCTTTGTATGGGGAGTGAAACCTCAAACCATTGAAAGACAACACAAAATGCCTACTAGTTATTGTGATTTTTGAATTAAAAACAAGGTGAAATTTTGGACTAGAAATTGTGCAAAAAAATTTCCTAAACAAAGTTAGGGCCACTCAAATAGAGGTGGGTGAAAGTTAGACAAAATTATGAGTAGAGAAAAATTTCCCGTACAATACATGATGACCCAAATAGAGTCAAGGCCACCTAAACATAGTTAGGATGAATTTGGATTGGGGTTGAATAGGATAGATCCACCTAAACATAGTACAAGCCCATCCAAACAATGTCAAAGCTTCTTAAATAGAGTTAGGGTGAATTTTGAACTAAGGTTGAGTAGGACATAACCACCCAAGTATGGTACAAGATCACCCAAATAGAGTTAGGATTATAAAACAATGATATATATAGAACTATTATTTTGATAGAGATAATGAATCCACCAAAATAAGTGATTGAGATGTTGGGATTGAATAAAATAAACTAAACCATGGAAAAAACTGACTCTAAAGGTGTTTATCAAAAACTATCACACAAGAATACACATTTTTTGGACCTAGTGACTTTTGGGTGTTAGACTAGTATTGGTATATAATAAAAAGACATGAAAAACACACTAATATTCCTATGATTTTTCTAGTGGGTGTGACACTGAGAATAGGCTCACAAAATAAGGCTAATAACATATACTAGATGAAGGATACATATGATAGCCATGTACAAGTGAAATCCCTTATCATAGAGAAACAAAGGCTTCACCATAGTGGGTTCTATCTCAACACCTAGAGGTACATTATGAGTAGATTTAGGTGGTCATACACATCCCTTTCACCATAATAAATGATGATTGATGGTCTTAGTATTTTATTTAAAAGTTCACTTGAGGTATTTCACGATCTAAGGGCCCATCTACATGCATGCAACTAGGAGGGTTTCTTAGTGCTCCGCCAAAAATGATAATGAATCCTTTTTGAGATATAATTTTTTATTTCCCCCATTTCTATACCCTATCAAAAATTGTGGTTGAGGTTACCCTTTGGGTTGATGAAATCCCCAAGAAATCCTCCTAAAGGGAAAGATACACTAGGAATTTTTTTCTCCAAGATCATATGAAGTGTGAGGAGAGAATACATGGTACTAGTTCTCTTGGTTCTAGACTAAACAAGGAAAGAATATAGGAATTTTGATCCCCAAGATCACCCAAGGGTGCGAGGGGAGAGACTACATACTATAGGCTCTCAAGAAAAATTAAACAAGTTCTTTCGCCTACTTTAATTAATGTTCCTCAAATTAGTGAGAAGTAAAGACTTTGACTAGCAAGCTTGCAAGAAAACCATTAGTAGTTTCCCAACTTGTATTTGAATAACATGTAAGCTGAAAGATAAAAAGTTAGGGCAAACACAATAACTAGTCAAGTTTTAGTAGGTTAGTCCCTCAAGAAGAAATCATTTTTTTTGGAAACCTACAAGGAACATAACTTCCTAAATATAGAATTTCCTCACCACAAGAAAAACCACCAAAGTACCAAAGATTGAAAAATGTTACCTTGTTTATAGAACTATCCAAGTAGGACACATAACTACCTGCTCAATCACATAATTTCTTGAATAGTCCCTACACAAAAAATAGATTATGGTGAGTTAAAATTTAATTTTTGTTGACATTTTGGTGCTAAGAGGTAGTCTAGATAACATATAGGCCCAAAAAACAAACTTTCATTATAGATAGAGAATACAAACTAATCAAGCTATGCCAAAAACATAAGTTAGTAACCAAAAAATAGAATTTCCCAAATAGGAACAAAGCTACTCAATTGTGAGTCCTTTCACACAAAGTGAAGTTTTTGTTAGTTGAAGGTGGATTTAAGCCAAACGTTTGGTGCTAGAAGGTGATTTATAAAACATATGGACCCAAAAACCAACTTTCATTAGCAAATAGAGGATAAAAACATAAAAATATGCAACAAAACAAGTTAGTAACTACCAACCAAATCTATCCAAGCAAGCTACATAATTTCCCAAGTAGGTTATAAAACCACCTAATTTGAACATTGCCTCCCAACTATGATTTGTATGTAACAAAACTCAAGAAATTAAGTTTGATTAGTTACCAAAAAGGGATGTGGATCCCACTGGACATACATAATATGTGTACATGTAATTTTGAGCCTATTAGAGTAAATTAAGAATAGTATTAACATACTATACTAAAAACATAAGAAAAATCAATATTGGACAAATTAGAAGATTAAAAAATGCATAAGATATCAATAAAAAATATGCTAAATGTTAGAATTGTGAAAAACATGAGCCACAAGATCAAACAATGAACATAGATACCTTCCATGCAAGAGACTTGCAAACAATAATATGCAATATTCCTCACTAAGAAAAAGATATAAAATGAAACTTTAGAATCTGAAAAGAGAATCTCAAGAGGAGAAGAGGAGTCATACAATGAGGGTTGAGTGCTTATATGAGAAAAACCCTAAATGAGAAATGGATTAGATCATGACAAGTGTCAAAATTTCATGTAATACGATAGAATGATTTAATAATAACTCAACTAATAAAATAATAAAAGAAATCCTAAGTTTAGCTCAAGTGAATGAGAATAAATTAACCTAAGAATTAATTAAATATTAATTAATTAATAGCTAATGCATGATTACTCTAACACCCCCTTAAGATGAACTAAAGGAGTAACTGAAACTCTAAAAAGAGAATGCAAGATGTGTCTCGACAAATAAAGCTTGGTGAGATACCCATGTACAAAAAATCTAATCTCTCACAACCAGAGAAAAGGAGAAAAATCCTCTCCAAAAGAGAGAAAAGAGAATAAAGGATTGAAAATCCTCCAAAACAGTGAAGGATTGAGGAGCCTCCAAAACAGTGTGAAGGACTAAAAAACCTCCAAAATAAAATAACGTCCCAAAAGAATAGGAACATGAAGAACATTATTGAAGCACAAATAAGTTATAGACGAATATCAAATGATGATTTCTATAGTGCTGGAATGAAGAACCTATGATCAAGAAGATAATAATCTATATGAGTGCCCCCAATGAAACTACTCAAATCATATGGAAAACAAAGGAAAACTCCTAGAAATTGAAGATACACATGGCACATGAATCTACATGAGTGACCATAGTGACACTAGTCAACATGCAAGATGCAAGTAAAAAATATAGGTACCAATAGTCTTATGAAACTAATAAAATTAAAATGGAAGGTTGCCTCCAAAAAAATGGAATGCAAGATTTTCCATATGGTAAATTCTCCTTCTCATGGAAATGCATGGGTAACTGTTGTCACATAAAATTGCACCCTACTGAACAAGAGTTCAGTGTTCTAATGAAACAATGGAAAAAACCTCGAGGTGTAGGACCTTGCACGAATGAGGTTGAATCTTTGGAGAAGGCCAACTTCCTTTTTCAATCCCAGTGCAATGTTCTGGTCCAATCCAACATATGAAAACCTACCACTAACAACTCACAAGGAAAAGGGGAGAAAGAAGACATGAAAAGGAAATGGAGGTGATACACCAAGATGGAAAGGTCGCTTCTTCCCGAGTTAGAATACATAATACATAGTTGGAAAGGGGAAAGGGGAGTCTGAAAACTCTTTTTTTGGTCAATTTTTTAGAGGCATACAAGGAGGTTGGGGTTTGAAAAGGTGTTGGAAGGAAAGAGGGTTTCTCAACACAACAACTATAAATTTTTTAACTCAAACATGAAAGAATGAAAATATAACAAACACTCAAATATGCAAGGTAATAAAATTAATAAAACACAAAAGAACTAAGAAGAGGAAAACTTGATCCATTCCATTAACATAGAGGAAAAAAGCCAATATTTACAATGGAAGAGTGTAAAATACATGTATGCAAAATAAAAACCCCAGAGGAGCTAGAAGAAGAAGAACCCTTGAAAAAGATATAAAAATTGCCTTTATAGTTTAGGAATAACCGAGGATCGAGTTCAAATCCCTAATCCTAACCTAACTAGGGCTATAGAAAGATGAGATTCAAATAGATTTTAAAAGATCCAAATTTCTCCAATTACAGAGCAATGTAACTAGCCATAAAAGGCTCTTACAATTTGAACAAGCCCCAAAACGATGACTCATATGAATGCAAGGATGGACACCCATAAAATTTGTAGAAAAATATCAGACTGACATACCCCTTGAGAAAGAATAAAGAGTTTTTAGCACATCAAGGAGTAATGGTGCCATCCAAAAATGAAAATCCGTGTTGAAAATGCATGACAATTTGAGCCATAGTTGATCAAATTTGATTTAGTAGCTGAGGATGTCGTTGAACAATAACTTCTACAAATCTACCATGAGCAAGAGAAATTGAACATTTGAGGTTTGAATGCTTGCCATTGGATTGGAGATGAAGGGTTGAGACTAGATTACCAAATGAAATTTAAAACACAGTCGTTGATCGTAGGATAGTCAAGATCAACGACCATTGCGTACCTTCAATACATTGCACATTCCTTTAAGAGAGAAAGACATCAATCCATGATGCATTGGAGGCCAACGATGCAATGAAAATCCACCACCTATTGCTTAGGACGCGTGTCACACTATCGCTCCATCACACATCAAAATTGGAACCACCATTTCACTGCCATCACACATTACAAGAAGCACCATCCCATCGAGATGTTGAAGGGACAACAAAAAAAGTCTCACCAATATACATCATTCTCTCTGATGAAGAGATATTTCCATCCATCGGAATTTCAAATGGACCACATTTTAGGTTCCATCGATATCCACCTATCTCCTCAAAAATTCTATTATTTATATCGCTCATCACAGAAAGGCTCCATGCTTTATGTTTCCAAACCACGATGTGAAGAACCCTCGTGATGACTGTCAAATGTTTTCCTTCAAATCTAAACCGTTGACACTCCCATTGTGGAAAACAAAACTATTGCGAAAAGCACTTGGGCGACATCAATCACAACAAAAATGTGAATGATGCGCATGATGAATGTTAGATATTCTCCTTTGAATTTGAGCCATTGAAACTATACAAAGCAAAACAACACCTTAGGCCCACCAAGACACTTGTTACCTACTTGTTGTTCTGCTAGGCTCAACTCAGGACCCACCATATCACCACGGGATAGGAGGCAACTACCACTTGTCCACGTTGATGTCATACAATTTTCCATTAGAATGTCAAAGGGACTACAAAATAACTCCCTTCAATATCATATTATCTCCTTGATGAAGAGATCCTGCCACCCATCAAACAAACCACTCCACGACCTTGCTTCACAACAACGATGTGAAGCAAGGGAACGATGCAACCTCATTCATTGGATGTTCTTTGTTTAATCTCATCCCTTCATCACTCATAAAAAGGCACCTGCTGGCAAAAAATATAAATATGCGATGTGAAGAGCCACACGATAGTGATAATATTCATAGGAATATTCTCCCATCAACCATCACATATCACAAGAAATGAAATGAGAGGTAAAACGATTGCAACAATACATGATACATGGAAAGTAATCTCATTTCTCATCGTAGAAATATAAATGATGAGTGACAAGGCTTCAACGATAGGAAATGCAAAGACTTAAGTGGTGGTAATTAGCACATGCCTCAAAGTTCATAAAAGGGGGCCATACTTAGGTAAAATGAAGAATGGGGATGAATTATTTTTCTCAGACCTCAAAAATAAGATTTTTAATCAAATATTTAAATTAGGGCTATAACCGGAAGACATGGGTAAAGAGGTCGGTAAAACATGACCACCTAAGACATAAGTTGTAACTTATCCAACCGAGGACTACGTACAAAAGGTCCATGAGCGAACATAACAAAAAGTGACAAGGAAAAAGCATTAGGGTTTTAGGTGGGTTTAAACCCTACATGCAATTCAAAACCCTAATCAAACACAATTAAGGAGTTTCAAAACCTCAAAGACCTAGATTCATCAAAAATAATCATGGATTACAAGAGGGTGCACACATAGGATCTCTCTGATCAGATATAGATGATGTGCATCCAAGGGTGGCATAAAATATGTCAAAATTTTGGTAATTTTTGTGGGATGATTGTCTACTAATCATAAAATCTAGGGGCCTTATTATTCCATTGGGAATGGGGTCATGAAAGGGATCAACAAAATGGGGCCTCCCAAGGGAAAAGACAAAAACATGTGTAGGCCTGCACTTGGAGGAAAGCATGAAAGCTAAGAGCATACATTTCCTTAAGGAGAATGTAGGGTGTGTAAATTCACTTCATGAAATGCAAGATACTTACAATATGTACACTAAAATATCAGGAAGAAAAGAATGGAAGCTTGCCTCTATCAAAGATGATCCTTTTGAAGGAGTCGATCTCCCTCAAACCATGGTTGTAGACCTCACCCAACTACAACCACTGAAAATTGTTGCCAACATGCATGGAAATGCACAAAACACTTGCAAGGTGAAGGATTGCTTCATTGTAAATTTTTCCATTGCAAGGGAACCATATGATGTAAGTCTTAGAATCAGTTGAACATATAGTAGTAGGGGCGAACCTTTTTGAAGTAAAGTAAACATCCAAGAACAAACCTTTTGTAAGAGGAAGAGAACTCTCCTCACAAAAGGATGGGCCAATGCCTCCACTACTGACCTCCTCAATGCATGAACTAAAACAAAAAAATAATGTTTCTGACTCACATGGTGATGCAAAATATGCCAAATCTGATTTTTGATTTGCATAAGAAAGACCTTTCTCATGCACCTCAAAAGAGAAACTTTGAAGCTTGGGCATACAAAAAAATGAGCAAAGAGACCATCACTCTCCAAAGAAATGTGTGGTTTATCAATAACTACTAAATCATTTGCATTTATGCACACTTCATCAATGCAAAACTCAGATTTGTGAGACACTTCAGGTGAAGAATTGAATTCTTCAAGTTGTCTCTTTGTTTTGACTTCCTCTTGAAAATGAGCTGCAACGAAATCAAACTCTTGGCATGTAATGGTTGCCACGTCCTTTGGCGCTTCTTCATTCCTATACTACTGCCCACAAAGCTTCTCTTTTGGAGTTGAAACATTGGCATCCAAGCTTAAAAAAAGCTTCTAAATCATCCCAAAAGAAGTCCTCTACCTCAGAACTGTAGACCTCAATAGATTGGGAATCTTCATCCACTATAACATGGAATAAACATGCTTGCTACTACTGCTCCCAAACCATGGAGTTATCTTCAACCATCAAGCCTAAATCAAGCTATTCGAAGGCTTCAACTAATGTAGCTATAGATGATCTATCCTCCTCATCTTCAACAAAACAAGGGAGGACATCAAATGAGAGGATCGATTCCTCTACTATATAAATTTTTTCTACCTTTTTAATGTCTTGTTGTTACAACACTATTTCATCTTCAATTTTTTCCTTCAGTAGAGCAAGACACTCATTTTCAAGAGCACATGAAGGATCCACAACAACAATCTCTTCACTCCTAGCTTGAAATTGCTCAATAGGAGTAAAAGGTTGAGCCTCCTTAAGGATGGTGTCTTGTGAGGAACGAAGTCTTGTAAAACTTAGGATATCCAACATAGAATATTTGCTTGATGGTACAAGAGGTTCAATAGGAGTTTCATGGGGCTAATTGGGATTCTTGAAACTCAATTTTTTTTATTACAAACCTCTTGCACAATAGGTTGTTCTAGAACAAAAGGAGGGATAATAGAAGTTTTAAGAGGTTTGTTAGGGCTCTTGAAACAAGAATTTATGTTTTCTTACCTCCTCCTTAGTAGGTTGTTCTAGAAATGGTGGAGGTGCTTGTTTGGAATTAGGCACACAAGGGGCTTCCTAAGTCTTGGGAAATTATGCTAGAGCAAGGGCAAGTATGATTTTTTCTTACCTAGCAATAACATCATTTTTTGTACACTCTTCTTGTTTCCTTCTTTGTTCCTCCAACTATTGCTCATACCTTCACTAAAATTCAAAAAATCACTACTGTGCATAATGAGTTTGATGGAAAAACTCATCATGTTGTGGGAAACAAAATTCTTGCTGCCCCTGATAGGCTTGATTAGCCCACTCCTCCTATTGTTGGTCAAACTCTTATTGCTCCTGAAGCTCAATAATTTTTTTAAGGACATCCTTCACCATGGGAATGAGTTCACTCCCATTATGGGGTTGAAAGGAAGAACACATAGCCTCTTTTTTTCCTTGAATCTCACCCAACTGCCTTTTGAAACCAAGCAAAATTCTTGTGACTTCACTTATACTTAAATTATCAAAATTATGGGGTTGAGTAGGAGAGAAGAAAGGCTGATTTCAAAGATGATGAGTCTCTTGGGGCTGCTGATAAGAATATGTAGGCATCCAATAAGACTGAGTAGGGTGGGTGGGTGATATGTATTTTCATAAGATTGAAAACCCATAATATCAGGGTTTTGTGGAATGAAATGGGAGGCATAACCAGCTTGATATGGCTGATTGGGAGGTACAAAGCTAGCATTATCATGATATGGGGGAGTGTACATATGGTTTCCTCTAAAAATTGACATTATTAAGCATGGGAATTACTTCAAAATTTACTAAATAAGAGAAAAGGACTGCCCAACCACATATTTTGGGTACATACCAAAAGAGTCACCCAAAGAGTTGTAGAGTCTCTACATGCTTGAAGAATGCCTCCAAAGGTTGAAACATTAAAGAAGGCACCACTTCTTCAATGTCATGAAATGGAACTAGGCTGATTGAACTGATTGATTTTAAATGGAGTCACCATGGTGTTTGATGACATGCCTCCAAAGGCAAGATGCATTGAAGAAAAAACCAAATTCTTCAATGGAGAGAAGCTTGTCTCACCAGGTGTGCCAAAAAATATTGTTAGATAAAAATGAACCCTACTAAACAAGAGTTAAATGTTATAATGACACAATGGAAACAACCTTGAGGTGTGGGACCATTCATGAATGAGGTTGAATCTTTGGAGAAGGCCGACTTCCTTTTTCAATCCCAGTGCAATGTGTTGGTCCAACCCAACACATGGAAACCTACCACTAACAACTCATAAGGAAAAGGGGAGAAAGAGGACACGAAAGGGAAATGGAGGTGATACACCAAGATGGAAAGGTCACTTCTTTCTAACTTAGACTATGCAATACATTGCTGAAAAAAGGAAAGGGGAGTCTCACAACTCTCTGTTTGGTCGATTTTCAGAGGCATACAAGAAGGTTGGGGTTTGAAAAGGTGTTGGAAGGAAAGATGGTTTCTCAAAACAACAACTGTAAATAATTTAACTCAAACATGCAAGCATGAAAATTAAAAAAACACTCAAATATGAAAGGTAATAAACTTACTCTAACACAAAATAATTGAGAAGAGTAAAACTTGATCCATTCCATTAACATAGAGGCAAAAAACCAATCTTTACAAAGGCAGAGTGTAAAATACATGTCTGCAAAAGAAAAATCCCAGAGGAGCTAGAAGAAGAAGAAGAACCCTTGAAAAAGATACAAACATTGCCTTTATAGTTTAGGCATAACTGAGGATTGAGTTCAAATCCCTAACCCTAACCTAACTAGGGTTACAAAAAGATGAATTTTGATTAAATTTGAAAAGATTTGAATTGCTCCCATTACAAAGCAACATAACTAGCCATAAAGGCTCTGAAAATTCAAACAAGACCCTGAATGATGACTCATATGAATGTAGGGATGGGCACCCATGAAATCCACAACAAAATATTATACTAAAATACTCCCTAACATAGAATAAAGAGTCTATAGCACATCAAAGAGCAATGCCACCACCTAGAAATGAAAAGCCGTGTTGAAAAGGTGTGAAAATTTGATCCATAGTTGATTAGATTTGATTCAAAAATTGAGGATGTCGTTGAACAATAACTTTTGCAAATCTACCGCAAATAGGAACAATTGACTATTTGAGGTTTGAATTTTGGCCATTAGATTGGAGATGAAGGGCTGAGATCAGATTCCCAAATGAACTTTAAAATGTGACCATTGATCGTAGGAGAATCAAGATCAATGATCATAACATACATTTAATACATCGCTCTTTCCTTTAAGAGAATAATAAATCAATTCATGATGCATTAAAGGCCATTGGTGCAATGAAAATTTGCCACATATTGCTTAGGATGTGTGTCACACTATCACTCCATCATACATCAAACCTATACCCACCAGATCACCACCATCACACATCACAAGAAGCACCTTCCCATCGAGATGTCAAAGGGACAACAAAATAGGTCCTATTGATATACATCATTCTCTTCAATGAAGAAATATTGTTGTCCATCGA
The DNA here is from genome assembly GCA_007115665.2 of Sequoiadendron giganteum. Lineage (NCBI taxonomy): Eukaryota > Viridiplantae > Streptophyta > Pinopsida > Cupressales > Cupressaceae > Sequoiadendron > Sequoiadendron giganteum. The sequence goes on along the minus strand of CM021101.1, from coordinate 72,092,675 downwards.
AATGTCAAAGGGACCACATTTTAGGTCTCATCGATATCCACCTATCTCCTCAAAAATTCCCTTATTTATATCTTCATTGCTCATCATAGAAAGACTCCATGATTTATGTTTCCAAACCACAATGTGAAGAGCCCTCATGATGGATGTCAGATGCTTGCCTTAAAATCTAAACCATTGACACTCCCATTGCAATAGTGTATTTCCATTTTCCATTATGAGTCCAATTTATGAAGTTTAAATGTTAAGATCCGAAAGATCCTCTTAATTGAGCATGTCTCTCTATTTATGATTAAGAAAATAATATATATATCCTTAAAGTAAGAGGGATGATAAAGAATTAAGTCATTGTTATATAAACCTTGAGTCAAGTATTACCATGTCGAGCAAGGGTGAGAGTGCTGACAAAACAAGTGTGCCCATTTACTATAAAATCCTTGGCCAAGGTTATGATGCTTAGATTAAGCATTTGTTAGATATCATGAACCAAATATACCCCTGGTTAGAATGATTCTTCTAGTTAGGAGTAACCTATAGTGAAGGATCAACCAGGTAGTATAGGTTCTTGACACCAGGCTCAGATGGCATGATGATATTATGTGATCTTTTATTGATTACCCTTGTGAAGGGTTAGGTTTCTTCAATTGAAGAAACATGGGAGACCAGTAGGTATTTGGTTGGGTGGATTACCCTCGTGAAGGGCCGGGTTTCTTCATGGGAGACCAGTAGGTCTGGATAAAGGCATTTGATCCACCTACTTTACAGGAGGCCATGAGGAAAGCTCGCAGTATGGAGCTCACAACACCTCGTAAACAATTTGACACAAAACCTTCTACCTCCTACACAAAGAACATATCTGATCCAAAGAAGGCTGATAATTCTGATCAAAAGAAAAAAATTGCAGCCCCTCTAGATCGTGACACCATGAATGATCTGCGTAGAAGGAAGCTCTTTTTTTACTGTAAGGGCCCATATGACTTCAATCATGACTGTCCCCTCAAGCCTAAAGGGAAAAATAGGCACATGGAATGGTTTTATGAGGGAGAAACGTTGACTGATTTTTCTGATCAGCAAGCTGCTATCTATGACACAGATGAAGAAAAATCAGAAAATGAGGCAGAGATTGAGGTAGAAAGTGAGCTACAGGAGGCTCATATGTCCAACATGCAGAGAGAGGGTTCTTTCAGGCTCCGTGGGATTTTAGTGGGTCAAAGAGTCATATCCCTTTTGGACATAGGTGCAACCCACAACTTTATTGATTCATGGTTAGTGGAGAAAAGAGGAATTCAAACTCAACATTTTGAAGGCATTCCAGTGAAGGTTGCAGATGGCTACACTCTCAACTGTGAGAGGATGATTCTTGATTTGCCATCGAAACTCAACAATTTTGAGTTTAAGGCAGATTTTTATGTTGTGAACATGGGCGAAACAAATATAGTTCTCGGCACGAAGTGGCTTCATGCGATAGGAGAATTCACACTTAATTTGCATGACATGGAGATGAAATTCAAAGTTGATGGCACAAATCATGTTCTTAAAGCCATCAAGGACAACAACCTGAAAAGTAGGAAAATTTTATATCAAAATTCATTAAATCGACCTCCTAAATATAACAGTGAGGACTTTTTTAGCTCAAAATGCACTAAAATTGTAGCTACCATTTGGATTTGGAAAAAAAATAGCTACTTTAAACCCTTGTAGATCTGACCTTAGGTATCCAAATTAGGCCAAACAAAAGGAATTTTTTTTTTTTTTTTACAAATCTTAGTCCAATGGAAGACTTTGTTTTGGTCTCAAATGGATAAAGTTTTTCCCACCTCCAAAATTGCAAAAATAGAAAGATTCTAGATCTGAAGCCCTATAACCCTTGTTGAAGAAAAATCTCATTAATCAAGAAGGGTTTTGCTGAATCCATGCTCTAATACCACATTAGAATTATGAAAAACATGAGCCATAGGATCAAACAATAAACAGAGACACCTTCCACGCAAGAGAGCTACAAAAAATAATATGCACAATATTTCTTAACAAGAAAAAACTACAAAATGAAACTCGAAAATCTCAAAAGAGAATGTCAAGAGGAGAAGAGGAGTAATTTAATGAGGGTTGAGTGCTTATAAGAGAAAAACCCTAAATGAGAAAGGGATTATATCATGGCAAGTGTCAACATATCATACAATGAGATAAAATGATCTAATAATAGCTTAACTAATAAAATAATTAAAGCACTCCTAAGTTTAGCTTAAGTGCATGAGAATAAATTAGCCTAATAATTAATTAAAAATTAGTTAATTATTAGCTAATGCATGATTACTCAAACACTAAATTCTCTAGTTGTACTCAAGGAGTTGTTTTTCCCAATTTATTATAGCATGTGCTCACAAAATCAATAACATAACATTGCAATCATGTGTGTTGTTAAATGGCTTGGATTGAGCTCCAATTTATAGAAATTAGAAGGATTGAATGGAGGGTGGAGATCAAAGGCTTAGAATTCCTAAAATCTCTCAAGCATGGAGAGTTTGGTAAGAAGAAAAATGTGATTGATGTAGGATGGTGGCTCCAATATTATAGGAAGATCAAGGGGTAGGATTTGGAATGGGAATTAGTGAAGCGATAGGAATGGATAGGGTAGCTCCAAGTGTCATGGAAGGATATCCAAAAAGGTTGATTTTTTCATAACACATATCTTGGGGGTGGCTCCAATATTATAGGAAAATCAAGGGGTATGATTTGGAATGGGAATTAGTGAAGTGATAGGAATGGATAAGGTAGCTCTAAGTGCCATGGAAGGATCTCCAAAAATTTTGGTTTCGTCATAACACATATCTTGGGACTACATAGGGAGTTTTAAATTTCATTTTATAAATAGAGGTGGATTGCTCCATGCCCCAAAGTACCATGGGTTAAGGAATGAAATTTTAGCCCATTCTTTGGAGTACCATTTGTGGGTACTTAGTATGACAAGTGGATTTCATGGGAGTTTGGGTTGGTCAAATTTAATTTTAATGATTGATTATCCGATGTGCACGTTATTAGGGGAAGATTAAGAGATAATAGAGGATTAAGGGCATGTAATGGAAAGTACCTAAAAAGGAAATTTACATAAATACAAATATTTATTTAACTTTTGGAAGACGGGGAGACATTGGGCTATATAAATAATTAAGGGTTCGAATTTAGGGGAAATGGGAAAGCAATTTTAGGTGAAGAACAAGATAGTAAAAAATGAGGAGAATTAGGATAATTTGGTCAAATATGAATGATCTATTTTAGGTGTCTACATTGTGAATATCCATTGAAATTAATTTTACCAAAGTATAGACACTAGTATGAACTAGAATCCTAATTTTATTTATTACTAATTCATAAATCTAAAACTAATTTACAAAACCCTATAAAATTAAATGAAAATCTATTCTAACGACTTCACCAAGAAAAGAATTATAACTTGATGAATTTACAAAAAAAATTGACAACAAACCTTACAAATAGTTATAGATAACACTTTGAATCAAAATAACTCTACAAAACCTACCTAAGACCAAGAAGGAAATATGAAGACACATGGGAGACACTGAGTTCCATTGACCTCATGCAACTTTGAGCTTGAATCCACCCTCCAAACATAAAGAAATCAGTCAAATTAACTTTGGAATACTGAGGTATTTTTTCTAATGTTGTAGTTAGCCCAAAATATCATATATTGAATGCACAAATGAGGAATAATAGGTGAAAAATAGGATAAATAAACCTTGTCTACTCTTACACGTAAGGAGTTAATGACTGAGGTCATGTTGATCTTAGGTCATGGAAGGAACCTCAGACTTGGATGAAGCCCAAGAATTGCAAAGTTCTTGTAAGAGAGGGGGAACAACTGCGTCAAGGCCCCAGGTCACGGAGGGTCGAGAGCAGAAGGATGCCCTAACTTACCTCAGCTTAAGAGATAGTTAGGAGATGCAAGATGACAATGATGAGGACTATAAGGTCCTTCAATCACTCTGCAGACCCAAGACTTGAAAGGAGACTAGGCGAGTCAGTTTTTAGGATCAACTCTATGTCTCAGATAACTCTCTGTTAGAGGACAAAAGTGCAGTTTTGGGATGACAGAGTGACGCGTTGGTGTCTCCTAGGTGTGTTGGTGTCCGTACGGCCAGAGGACCAGAAAGACAAGGTCTAACCACTAGAAAATGGACTAACGACCTAGCTAATGATTTCTAAGGGAACAAAATAATACTATGAAGTAAGAAACATATAAACAAATATGATAAAACAAGTAGATTAATGCTAGGGAGACAAGAATGATCTCACACAAAAGCTTGTTCGCTAGCTAGCTTCACAAAACACGTCCACCTACACACAGTAAAGATGAAAATTGTTGAGGGGCTATATAGGGGTCTGCTTCAGTCAGACCCCTGTTTTGGTGTTTCCACCTCCACGAACAACAAAGTTTTCAATGATAGAGAAATAGTATGATAAAGGAGAGAAAGCAAAGAATACTAAAACACTAAAAAATAGTAAAGTGCTTACTCAACCAAATAATAGAGGAGAGGAGTAGAAAGCTTACCACCTCCACCAAGAGAATTCAAGGCTAATGGGGGAGAAAATGAGAGAACTCAAGCCTCTGCTGCAATGGTGTTGTTCTACACTTACTCTACTGAGTTGATGGAGTGATGAAATTTCTGCTATGGAGTGTAAGAATGCTTGAAATGAGTGCTTGAATCTGTAGATGAGATTGTGGAAGGAGAATGTAGAGTGTAGAGTGTAGAGTGTAGAGTAGAGTCTCAAATAGATGAATGAATTGTGAATTTGAAGGAAAGAGAAGAAAATGACCATAATCGGGTCGGTTAGTCGAAGAGGGCATTACAAATCGAATTCCAATGGGAAGTGTAACACCTATGCAGGCTCCAACCGCGGGAATATGCCAGGGACGTAAGTGCATTGCACGGGCGTCCCCGATAGTTATTCCTCTATCGACGCTCAAAATAGGTGCCATGTGGAATGGAGGCAACAAGCTTATGTCGAATTGAGCCTCTGAATTTGGTTTTCTAAAGTGAGGAAGGGTGGAAGGGGAATTTGTGTAAGGGGTGAAAATTCACTCCTATACAGTTCCCTAGGCTCATGAGAGTCCAATAAAGAAACATATAAAACACAAAAGGTGAAAAAATAAAGCGGGAAGGGGGAGGTGGATAGTGAATGAGACTTGTGGCTTGAGACCAAGTTCCAAAGTTTGTAAGCTCTTCAAAATTTTAAACTTTTGATACAATTGTGAGAGAGATTGGGTTGTGAAGATCATAAGAGGTGAAATGTACAAGATTCACAACACACAATGCAAGATGATGCAAAATATTTATAAGATTTAATTATTTTGAATGAATTGAAAGAGAAGAATGCAAGTTGTAAAGTTTGTGGGTTCACCAAAATGTAATGGGTGAACGAAGAAAAAAGCTGCTGAACAAAGTTGAGTTCACCAAAATATAGTGTTCAAAATATTGTTAATTAATGATGTTCTTTGTTATCTAAGTTACACGCTTTCAACACTTACACTAGGATACAACTAGCTTTTATAAAAGAAAAATGATTTTACTATTATTTTATTATAAAAAGAATAAAATCACACTAGAAATATCCCAACATGCTTTATATTTGTAAAATGAAAATCTTTCACTAAGCTTAAAAGCATAGATCTTTAAGATAAAAATGGTTTTATATTGAAATCATGATTGTAAAATTAAACAATTGAATACAAGATCATGAAAGGTAGAAATAATGGAACTTGGTGCTATAAGGAGATGTTCGGTCTCTAGCATACTCATGCAATGCATTGTAATCTTATTTGCACATTGTAGTCCTTGAAACATGCTGTCCTTGAATTGCATGACCTAGAAAATAGTTTTTGACACAATAGAAACAAAAAACAGCAAAGTAAAAATCTAGGGAACACCAAAATATAAGGAACCGCTAGAAAATCATTCTATCTATGAATTTAGAAACAAAGTAGAAATGATAAGGAAAAGGGTAAAACAAAACAAAACCTTTGTGTGGTTGAATCTTTCAAACACATGTAACTATAAACATAAGAAAGGGGATGTGACTGCTTCAGACTTGCTATGAATGGTCAAGCCCCTAATTTAGCTTTTCAACTTTCACAAGTAGTCGAATAGAAAGAGAGAAAATATGTATTCTTATTCCATGTATATTAAAAATTAAGGAAATGGTACTAAAATAAAATCTATAAATGGGAACTCTTTGGTCTATGGGGAGTCACACGCTAGTGTGTGTGTATCATGTAAGAAGTGAAGATGCTAAAATATATTATCAAATAGAAATACATTATATAGAGAAAGAGTTACAATATCATTCAAACAAGAACCATAACTAAATATAACAATATTATTAGCATGCTATAGATTAGGAGAATGAACATATGAAAATATGAATGAAGACCATTAGTATGCAACTTCAACAAGCTTCAACAATGTAGAGCTAAGAAGAAAAATCTTTTTGATAGAGTGAGCCAAGAGAGGAGAGAATAATATCTTGAGCTTGATAAATTGTGAGATATTGTGAGATCCCTTTCAAAATGCAATGATAGGAAAAAAAAGGAGATATAAGGTTTGTACCAACTGTTCAGATTCATCTCAAGTTAGTTACAAAACCTATGTAGTTGGGAGGTGGTAAAAATGCTTAGAAATGACTATTATATATGACAAAGTGTTAGGGGACGCTAGCATGTTGTGCTAGTGTTACAAAAATTAGCTTCTAAAACTTTGAAGTCACCAAGGAAAGATAATAAAAATGTCAAGGAAAGATTATTTTACACAAATATAGTGAAGAGAGATCAAAACATAATCATAATATTAAAAGGAAAAAATAGGTTGAAGCAAGGGCCACAAATATTAAAGCAAGCCAGAGCATAGTGTGAAAATTGCAAGGATATGCAATTTTTGACATTATAGATACACATGATAATATGAATGTAACAATTTTTTTTCTTTTTACCAAGAGGAATTGAGGTTAGCCTAGTAGCCTAGAGCTTAGCTCTTAGTTATAGGGTAAGCCCCCTATAACCTCTCAAGCAATGTTCAATGGACCTCACACCACAAATTGTGTTTAAATCAGGAATTGAGCCCACGACTTGGGCTACCTAAAGTGACAACCAAGATCAAGTGAGCTAACCCAAGAGACCTATGAATGTAACAAACTTACTAGCTGATTCTTTTTTGTCTATACCTTATACATTGCATGTATTTATAAAAGTGGGCCGTCAGCTAGGCCTTAACAATATGTTGATAGATGCCACACCTGTATCGTGTATTTTCATGTAGATATTATGGTGTGAGGTATTGAATCCGCATGGTGCCAAATTTGCATGTATGCTAATTCTATGCTAATTATAGTGCAAAATCATGTGACACAAAGATTGCCATGTATTAGTTGTGTGTAGTGTTGAACTAGTTGATAACTTAACAAAGACATGTGCAACCATGTGTAAGGTCATATTATGTAGATAAGTAGTACTACATGATGCCACATTAGAATTATGTGCAAATGCATAATGCCACTATTAAAAAATTACATTAATGTAGGCATTGAGTGGAGATGATTGCATAATCGATGTTGTTGAATAGTACACTAAATGGATGAATACATATGTCTAAAGCTATGAATGAGGCTAAATTACATGGTAGCTTTTCTTGTACGAATTTAACAGTGCTTCAAAACAGCAAGATGATAACAATAAAACTAAAGCATTTGTAGATCTAGAGACCTTGGAGGGCATGACCCATTTCGTAAGTCACGGCATGCTTACGCATCAAGTGGGATTTCAATTAAATGAAATTTCATTTTACAAGTTGTGTTCAGCAGATTCATGTTGTCAAGTGGGATTTGCTATGATGACAGGATTGAACAACATGCATGTGTTGGGGTACTCTGAAATAATACTGGTGCCCCTCGGATAGATCATATCTATCTTCGATACTGTGACCTTGCTGGTCATATCTAGATTGATTGTTGTCTTCCTCATCTCTGTGTGCAAAAGTCCTTACATGATTCCATCAAACAATAGGCAAACGACATCTTCGATACTGTCACCTTGCTGATCATATCTATGGTACTTACATTGCTTTATTTCTACAATTATGAGTTGGGTTTTAGGAATGTATCTTTAACTGCAGTTAAGGTCTTAGATGGGTAGTTGTTTGAGACTCTTTAAGGAATTATAAATGTTTAAAAGCACACTGTTAATTTTTTCACTCGATTGACAACTAATTTAGGCAACAAAACCAATGAGGAACAACGTAGTGCACAATGGGACAAACTACTAGCATCTTGTTCAGTATAAGTAGGGCCTTTGCAATGATTATACTGCATTATTGGACGGCCTCGGTGCTATAAAAAAATATATATAGAAAGAGGGTAATGGTGACAAAGTTGTTTTGAGCCTCAATTTGTTGTACCTTCTAAGATTGCAGAGGCATGGGATGATCACCAAGATGATCACCAACTACTTTGACTTGGAGTTGAAGGCTCGACTGTAATTTATTCTTCAGTGATTACAATTCATTAGTCAGAGCTTGAGGATGTTGATAAATATGTTTGAGAGTCTTGAGCTTGCTTGAGTAGAGAGTTTTAAAAATGTGGTGGGGAAGTCTGATTGCCCTAAATTTAGTGGCTTGTGAGAGAAAATGGAGGGTATTAGTGAGTAAGAGCTGGTTAGGTGGCTAGACTTAAGGAAGCAATAATTGGTTATTTACATTTCATTTAGCAAGCATGTTTCATTTTCAAAAGAGTAGAATAAGGCCTTGAGTAGAGTCTTACAGCAAGTGAACAATCCTTCATTTGGGCCATCAAAGTGTCCCACAAAGATTAAATCTTTGAGTTTGTTGGACATGAATAGTTATTCCTCTAAGATTAATATGTATCTAAGATTATTATAGGCAAGATTAGCAAACATATATTGGCATATGCACAACCAAGGTGAAAAGATTCCCCTTTTTCTACTCATTTTTTATATCATATGTATCTTTTTTCTCGAGAAATAAGTTTCCATTATAGAAGAAGATTGTTGTTTCAAACCTATTTTAAAATGTTTATTATTGCATTTCTTTTTAAAAAATGTTTGTTTTCCTCTTCTTATATTACTTATTGCATTATTAGGATTATCTTGTCAACCCAAGCTTTGTCACAATAGATCAAATTAACTCAACATATTTGTAATCATTAGTGATTCTGTGTTATTTTTTATGCATTTAGAAATAGTTGAATGTTTTTACAATCCTTCATTATATTTTATTATTATTTAAATTTATATTATATATTAAAACATCTAGAAATGGTATAGACTTGAAATCCTTTTATCAATCAAACCACACTTTTAAGGAAAAAGTTTCTTCACACCATATGCATCTTTTCCCCCCCCAAAAATAGATAAAACCATGGTTAAAAATGCATGTAAGAAACAATAGAGGTAGAAGCATTGTGAGGCATCTCAATAGGGTGAAAGATACAATAGGAACATGCAAGGGCATGCACTATATGTCCAATATTTTGTATCATCTCAACATTGATGATGCTCTTGACTTCATGTAATTTGGAGGCATTCTTCATCCTTTTGGTAATCAAATTAGGATTCTTGGTTAAATTTTATGTTGGTGGGAAGGAAGGAAATGGTCTCTTTAGAGAAAATGGATGGAGGAGGAACACTATAATGAGGAAGAGGCCTAAAAGGTTAATATTTAGTTGCTAAATATGAGAAGAATGGGTAGGGGGCTTTAACTAAGGAGAAGAAAAGGAAATAAAACACACAAAAGGATGAAATGCCAAGAGAAGCAAATATAAGTTTGAGAAAAGAGGAGAAATATACCTTACTAAACACACAAGATGTAAAAACTAGGTTAAATCACACATAACAAGTTAATATACCATGAAATGAAAAGTTAGCTAATCTAACACAAATAAAGGGGCTATGTTTCAAGACATTTTAGGTTCACAAAATAAAATAAAATAAAATAAAATGGGAGTGTTAAGTTTATATCTTTGAGGCATATATGCTAAAGTATAATAAATTGAAGCTATTTAGACTAACTAAACAAGCCTAATTTAAAACCAAACTCAAACATAAAATACCTAGGATTAAACTGGAAACCTAAATTGAGAAATGAAAACACACTTATGAAGTAAACTATGAAAAAGGAAACACTTGTTCACCTCATATATTAAAACTCTATGAAGCTAAATTACTGTAAATGATATTAAGAATTGGAGGAGAAATATGGAAGCTCCAATAAGAATCTTGGAAAGAATGGGTGAGACTAATAGTTCCCAAGAGCAGATCTTTTTTTAAGGGGGAATATGTGTCCCTATATTATATGTAAACCAAACTAGAACCAAAGGTTCTTTAGGTAACCCAAGTTCTAGATTTGTTAGCCTCCTTTTGATACCATACAATTTATTAATTTGTGTCAAAACAACAAGTATTGTCATGCATTAAACACCTTTCTCAAGCCGATTCTAGTTGCAAATTGATAGTACCACATATTTCCTATTCTATTCACTGTCCTTTTCCATCTTTGAAGTATCATAGTTGATTTAATTCATGTGCAAAGGTTTGGCGATTTGGAGAAGAAACATCTTCCATTTTAGTTGAATTCTCGGGAACAATCACATAGTGCGACAAATCACAAAAATAATTAAATTTGAAAATTTGTAAGACCTGGTACAAAATCCTTTTATAGAGCTGTTTATGACTTCATTTCACCCGAGGCATGTTTTTAGATCAAAACATCTTTTGGTTTGAGAGATTTTAAAGCTTCAATTCTTTGGTAGGACATTTATGGAAACAATTAAATTTGGAGTTCCATAGTAGTTGGGGGAAAATGGTTTGGAAGGGAGGTTCTTAACATTTTTTTTGGTAGATTAATAGTTGGATAGGGCCAACACCATATATTATCTAAGAGCAAAAATTTACAGTTCAAGTACAAGATAGACATATCTGCCCAACTATTGATCAAAATTGTTGTTGCCAGCCAAAATCACCAGACCCACCCTCCTAACAACATACATCCTAGCACCCAAAATAACTAACTATAGCCACAAAAACTTATTATTTTTACGCTAACCAACATCATCACAAAGGTTCTTTAGGGCTTCCTTCCCTTCCTTCCTTTCAATTTTTTGGGGTGTCGGATAAGTGCAGTGAAGATGGGGCTCGACGCCTCTCATCCCAAACCCCGCTTCTCCTTCTTCCGCATCTGTCTTGCATGGGCTACATAAGCTTTCACCAGGCACTCCAACTTGCATTTCCTGTGAGAAGGGCCGTTGGAAATTTCCTCTACGTCCCGACCATCCTCTTTCTGCCAGTCCTCCCTCATATTTGATAGCATAGGTGCCACTAGGGTATCTTCACTGTCACTATCACTGTCCGCCTCGAAACCTTCTCGGGCCATGAAATTCCCTAGGTCCTCCTTTGTCATAGGAGGGAGGAGAGCTACCATTCACAAAATGGAAGTTGAGGTTTTTGTCGATGTCCCCACCTCACACCTCCAAATCTTTAGGCTCCACCATTGAGAGGATTGGGAACTTTGGGATTGGCCTTGCTCCCCGTCTTTTGGTTAGGTAGTAGTGTTGGGGAACTAGAATCAACCCATTTTCATCAACATTGTCTAGCAGCGCATCAATCTCACCCAAATACATATGCTTGAAGAGTTTCTGGTAGAGATTCTTCACCTTCGACTTCGCCATACATCTGTAGAGTGCGAAGGGCCAGGAACATCGCTGGAATGTCCATGTTGAGTCGGTGCTTGTGGTATGACCAGATGAATTCAAGTCCCAAGACCTCCCACATTGCATGGATGACCAACTTGTCTTTAACACAAAGAATCCCTCTCAGCCTGACGTCTGTCACCTCACCCTGGAAAGGCATCATTTTCGTGGTCATTTCCAGACACACAGGCGTATCCATCTTGCCACAACTTACCACTTGTAACCTCTAGATGCTTCGCTAACAAATTTATAAATGTGGCCCTTCAAAGGATGCCACCCACACTTATAACCACCTACCACCTTCCTGACTTCGACATTAATTCACCATCCTTTCACATGAATTAATCATAAATGCAGAGGTCCGACATTCTCAAGGTGCTCTGCCAGAGGTGACGTTTCCTTGAATTCAGTAAATTGCAAAGATCTGTTGAGGATGATTTCGTGCCATGTGTGGCATTTTTGGTTTTCCAATGCTCTCCATTCATACAAGCTATAGGTCCTGATGGATACGCGATGCTAGCCGGATCCCAACTATCGATATGACTCTACCACTGCACTACCGCCTAGGCAACCTGTCATTACTTTTGACACCTCACACGAGTTAGCGTTTAGCTGGCGTCCCTTTGGCCATTCTTGACCTCTTTCACTGCCCCTTTTGCCAACCTGTCCGCCACAGTATTCCCCTAACGATAGATGTGGCTAATTTGGAATTCCTCGAAGGAGGTGATGAGGTTCCTGATCGGAGGCAACCATCGACGCAATAAGCAGTTAGGGGTGGAATTGCATCTGATGGAATTCACTGTTAGTAGCGAGTCTCCCTCTAGGTGCAACTTCATCACCCCAATTGATTTTCCCAATTCCAGCCCACACAGTGCTGCCTGGAATTCTGCCGTGTTATTTGTTGCTTGGCCAATGTGTTCCACCTTTTGTGCTATCGTTAATCCCTTAGAATTTCTTGCCACACATCCAATACCAACCACTCTTGGATTTCCACTGGAGGCTTCGTAGAAGTTTACTTTGATCCACCCAGGTGACGGCTTCTGCCACTCTGTTTTCCTTCTAATTTCGGCTTTCGGGTTGACATCCATGACACCGATGATGGGAGGGATGCACAACCTGACAAATTTGTTGGTGAGTTCAATATCCTTGTTGGAGAATTTTTTTTTTGGGAAGGCTATCCTTTTAGACGCTATGTTTTCCAGCTCCATCACTGCCCCAACCAGTCGCCTTGCTAGCATGTCTCTGCTCATGGCGTGTTCTTGAAAAATCCGCCTGTTCCTTTCCTTCCAGATTTGCCAACAGACCGTGGAGGGCACTATTTGCCAAATGCTGCTAAAAACTCCTTTATTGGTCTTTTTCGGCCACGATACCAACCACTCCCAGAGGTTTGCTAGTAGTGGAGTCAAAAAGCTTAGGAGCCCGAGAATGTACTTCCAACAGAACTCAACATAGGGGCACAAAAGCAAAAAGTGAGTCATCATTTCTGCATTTTGCTTACACACTATGCATCTATTGGGACACCTGAACCCCAACTTTTCCAACCTATCTTGTGTTAGAATTTTATTCTGGGTGGCTAACCAAGTGAGTACCCCAGCTTTAGGCAGGACATTCCTCCCCCAAAGGAGCACATTTGGCTAGGTTCTTCCCGCCTCCACTCTTTCTTTGAGCTTGTATCCATTCTTGACTTTGTACTCGCCATCTGTTGAGGCTCCCCATCTCAAGATATATTCTCCATCCCCTGCAGGAATTGTCCTTGCTTTCAAGATTGATTCTAGAGCCTTTTTTTGGTCTTCAGGAGCATTAATCTCACCAAGGATTTTCCATATCTAGTGTTGCAATCCATTAATCCACACCTTCGCTCCGTAATCACTAACCTTTGAACCCTAGGCTCTAACTATTTCTGCCTTTATCTCTGCCAGGAAGTCCATATTTCCTAGCTTTGGGAATCCATCCCATGAATCTTCCCAAAAGGAGGCACTCTGCCTGTTATGAACTTCCCACGTGACGTGCCAGGAAATGATATCCTTGCACTCACAGATGAAGTTGTAGATTGTCGATCCTTTCGGCGAATTGAGTGTTTTGATTATACTTACTGGGTCATCTGAATCCAGATATTTTCTCGTCAGTATTCTCACCCAATTTTGGTTGCTGGTGTCCATTTTCCAGACCAATTTGGCACCCATTGCTTGGTTCATGACCTTCAGTTGCCTGATACCCGCACCCTCTGTCAGTTGTGGTTTACATACCTTGTCACAGGCTAACAGTGGAATCTTGTTTGTTTCCTTCGGCCCATTCCAGAAGAATTTATATATAATTTGATTAAGTTGGTAAACAATGCCCTCGGGGAGTTTTAGACAAGACATTGAATATATTGGGATGGCTTCCAAAATGGTTTTAACCACGAGTAACCTACCACCTGAGGTGAACCATTTTCCTTTCCACAATTCCATATTCTTTTTACAATTTTCTACAAGCCTGTCCCATAAGCCAATTTGATTGGCCCCTGCAAACAAAGGCATACCAAGAAATCGCCCAGGAAGGTTGGCTGATCTTATACCCAAAATCCTTGAGAGGTCTTGTTGAAGGCTAGGCTGTATGTTTAGGAAGAAGACTTCATATTTTCTCTAGTTGATGGCCTATCCTGAAGCCCTAATGTAATCATCCAACAACTCCTTTATCTTCCTTGCCTCCGAACTTGAGGCTTGTTCGAATAGGATGGTGTCATCCAAAAACTGTTGATGCATGCTAGCCCCGACCCCTGGGGCAACCTCAATCCCTTTCCAAGATCCATCTAGCCTAGCTTGGCCAATTTTCCTACTGAGGGACTCTACCATAATGATGAAAAGGAAGGGGGATAGGGGGTCCCCTTGTCTTAATACCCAGGAGAAATTGATGAATCCCTGGGCCACTCCATTGACCATAATTGAAAATCTTGGGGTGATAATGTAGCTGCTAATCTAGTCCACTAGTTTTCTGTCAAAGCCAAACCCAATCTATACATCTAGCATGGTCTGTCCACCCGATCATAGGATTTTAAGATGTCCAACTTCAGTATCATGCTTGGAAATCTTAACTTCCTTGTTGTATGGATTGTTTCATGAGACACAATTATACATTCTACAATCGACCTCCCTGAAATGAAGCCGCTCTGCTCCTCAGAGATTATCTTATCGGTTACCAGTTTGAGTTTGTTTGCAATTACCTTCATTACAATTTTATAAATTGTATTACATAAAGAAATCAGCCTGAAGTCCCCCATGCAATTGGATTCTTTCTTTTTTAGTATGAGTGCAATGAAGGTGTGATTCATTGCCCCAAGCATTATGGTTTTCCTTCTTGATTCTTCCACAACTTTGACTAGATCCTCCTTAATAATAACCCAATAGTTCTAATAAAAGAAGGCCGAGAATCCATCCAGCATCAGGGCTTTATCTTCTCTAGGCTGGAAAGTTGCCTTCTTTACTTCCTCCATACATAATGGTTTGGTGAGTTCCGTGTTCTCCACTTTTGAGATTATATTTGGTATACCTCCAATGAAATCTTCCCTGATCCATCCTGCCTGTTGGGCCTCTTGGTCAAAAAGAGCCTCAAAATACTTGATGGCCTCCTAGCTGATCTCCTACTCATCTCTAGCTACATACCCATCTTCTCTTACCAAATATATGTTCATCTTTCTATTTCTATTGATTAGGGTTGTGTTGTGGAAATATTTGGAGTTTTTGTCCCCTTCTTGAAGCCATAATTTCCTAGATTTATGTTTCCAATGGCAATCCATCATTGCCAGGATCTTCGATTGTGAGCTTAACAACTCCTTTTCCTTTAGGAATTCCTCCTACCCCATGCCATTTTCTATTATTTTCTCATTCAGTTCATTGAGCTCCTTTTCAATCTTATCACTTTGTTCGAATATATTCTTAAAATGCTCCTTATTCCAGACCCATAGTTTGGATTTGATATGAGAGAGTTTCTTCTGAAAGGAGAATAGGTAGGACTGGTTTCCTACCCAGACTTCTTTCCATCATAATGATATCTGGCTTTGTAAATTCAGGTCCCTCAACCACATCTTTTCAAATTGAAAGGGGGAGACACCTTTGAATTTGTCTGGTTGCATTGTTAATTGGATCGGGAAATGATCAGAGCCACTCCAAGGCAAAATTGTGGCCTCCATCAGACTTGCCACATGGCTCCAATCCCCTACCACCAGAAACTTGTCCAAATTCTTTGCAATACCCATGTGGACCATTCTTCTGTTTGCCCAGGTGAACACTCCATTTATTTTTGTATCTCCCTCAACGTGTTATTGTCCACAAAATCTTGGAAGTCCATTTGAGGCTTGGACAACACTCTTATACCTCCTTATTTTTCTGAGTTGTTTAAGGTAGCGTTGAAATCCCCACCAATCACAATTTTTTCTTCCTTTAGCTGTCTCAAGGAAGTCGAGATTGCTTCCCAAAGGGTCCTCTTCTCTACTGAAGCTACAAGTCCATATACATTGATTAATTTGAACTCTATACTACCCTGGTATGTCCTTATGGATACCATCAACCAATTTTGGTTTGATTCTAGGAGGCTGCAACAAACCATGGATGGGTTCCATACTATTCCCAGTCCCCCAAAAGATCCACTTGACTCCCTAAGAAACCTTTCCCCGCCCTTCCAATACTTCAAATTCTTCTCTTGCTCTTCCCTACTCCATTTTGTCTCCTGAATGAGCAGTAAGTCTGGTTTACTGTTCTCTACTTGGCGTCTGAAGTGACACAATTTGCTAGGGGTGTTCAAGCCCCTAGCATTCCAACTTATAATCCTCATGGTTCCCCGAGAAGGGGAAGTCCCTTCTCGTTTCTGAGGATTGTTTGGCCCAACTTTGTTTGGCCCTTGTCTTTTCCTGCCATAGTTAGTTTTTCCTTGTTGGATTTGCGTCCCCTTTGGCTAGCAGACTTAATCCTTGGATTTTTTCTACCTGAGGGGATTTTCTCAATCCCTCTTTTGGCTAGGATGCCCTCTTTATACTCTTCAAAGATTTCATCACAATTTGACTCTGATCCCATGCTTCCTTGATCCTGACCATCTTCTAATCCTTCCTCCATATCCCTGATACTGGTGTGGGCTACCATTTGGGCTGCCACTATATCCTCTGACCCCAATTCAACCAGCCTCCTCCCTAGGTTTTCCACTGACTGATCCTCATTCCTCAATCTGGACACCTAAACCTGGGGTGGTTGACTGATCATATTGATCTAGCCTGTATGTGTTTTCGCTTTATTCCACCTATGGATCCACCAAGATCCTGGTTTCTAGCCTTGCCCCCTTTGTGGCTGACTTTGGAGGCCAGATTGACTCCACAAGTTCCTTTTCCAAGTTTTCGATTGGCGACCTTATCTCCTGATCTTTCACCATCACCACTTTTGCATCTTTCTAACCTACATACAGATTGAGGTTGTTGGCCCCAACCCAAGAGGAGCACATATCCTTACCATGCTCCACTGATTTGCACTTGGGTCATATCTATAGGCTATCTTCCTTGATCACATCCTATCTCCAAGAGCCCGTTTCTGAGATGAGTTCCACAACACTTGGCAATTCGATGCCCTGTGCCATCGATACACATAATCGGAAGTATGTACCTCTTTCTAGATCCTCTTGAGCTTTATCTAAAAATTTAAATTTTCCCAACTGCCTCCCGATTTCCTTGAGAGATTCTTCCATCCAATACTTAGAGGGTAAGTTGCACAATCGTAGCCAAATTGCATTTTCCCTAAGCCCAAGCTTCCCCAGGTCAAAAATAGGGTTCCAATCAAAGGGATGCATTTGAGTTCCATCTAAAAAATGCGGCCCTATTTTTAGAGCCATATTCTTTTCTCCTTGCCCAGGGAAAGTGATAAAAAACCAGTTATATTTGAGGGCTTCCACTGCTATTTTATCTTCCCAAGTTTATAAGCACCATTTTTCCATGACTTCCTGAATCTTGTGACCTTCACCACCCCATTTGATGAACATACCTATTTCTTGAAGTAAATCCCTAGTTCTTTTGATTGTCTCATTTTTTAAAGAAATCGAGGGTAGCGGGATTGGAGGGGACTTACCAATATATACTTCGCCAAGCTTTGAGGAGCCAACACCCTCAGCTATTTTGAGATGTCTCACCTCATTCAAATCCTCCTGGTGCCAGTGTTTGGTCGTGTCTCTGTACGATCCTGGATTTTTCCCAAACCACCTATTCGCTCTTTTGTGGTTTTGCTTTCCTCGGTTTCCTAATCCCTGCCTCCCTCCCCAATTATCATCCACCTTAGTATAGCGATATGGTCTCACCCATGGGGGCCCTTGGCCAACAAATTTCCTTGAGCGGTTCCCTCTTTGCTCGAGTTTAGCTCCTGATCGGTACCTTGGTCGATAGTAGGGGTGGCATTTATCCACCCAAATACCATTCTCCAGCACCCACTGAGGTCTGTACATTTATGCATATGTATCCCTACTCGCTTTCCCATAGGAAGAGCACCCATTATTGATCTTCTCCCTAAATTCTTCCAGTGGTACCGAACACTCCAATTCATCGCTCCACCTTTCTTTTCTTTGGTTCTCCTTTTTCGATGGCTGATCCCACTGGTTAGCGATTTCGTCCTCTGGAGTGTCGTTCCTCTGCACTCCTCCCCTCAGCTCCTTCTGGTCTTCGATCCTCTGCTCTTCACATTTCATCACCTCATGCTCTTCGCATTTCACCACCTCACGCTCTTGTGCCATTTTTTTGGGAGGTTCTTAACATTATTATTGATAACTTGGACAATTTTCAGATCAATCCACTTCTCGATTTAGGGGAATTTAAAGTTTGGATTTTATCAGTTAAATTTCATAAAATATTAAATTAAAATCCTTATTTGCTCGAAATGAAATTAATTTTCTTGGTTTTGGTCATATTGGTGTTTTTTTCATCCTGGAAAATGTTAGGGGAAAATGTCTTACTAGTTAAATTTATGCATGTTCTCATTTTATGGTGTTAGGGGTTGATCAAAGGGTCTACCATAAAAGTGTGGAATAAATTTAAAACTCTTCCAAAGTATTGGTTTTTTATGAAGGGAGATTTTTGAGCATTTAAAAGTTTTATTGGTTGATGGTGTATTGATTCAAGTTTCATATACACATTCACTTCTTTAATGCTACCACTTTCTCCAATTCACAACTCTGCCACTTCTTTAATGCTACCTTGCTAACAAATTTGAAACTTCACAACTCCTTTAATGATACCATGCTAGAAAATTGGAAACTCCACAACTCCTTGTTTAATGTTACCATACTAGCAAATTTGAAACACCACAACTCATTTGGTGCTACCATGCTAGCAAATTTGGAACTCCACAACTCCTTTAATGCTACCATGCTAGCAAATTTGAAACTCTACAACTCCTTTAGTTCTCTCTTGTTATCGAATCATAAGTTTCTAACCTCATTATTCTTGAGTTTTAAGATGGAAGTTAGCATGAATATAGCATAAAGACATGTTTCACAACCATTGCCAAGAATCCTTCTTGTTCATGCCAAAATGGGAGATTGTGGAGCAGCGTATGGTCATGCACAAATAAATTTGCTGTAAATAATTTGTAAACTCTCAAGAAAATGTAATTGTGTTGAGCGTTGAAAAATAATTTAAATAATATTTTTCATTTTTCATAGTTACAGTAAAACTACAATATCTTTTTTGTTTCTCAATGAAATGTCAAAATTTAAGATGTTTTAGAAAAAAAAACAATAGAAGAAAAAAACTGAAAAACATTTTGAATAAATTATGAGCAATTCCTAAGTAGTTCAACATAAAAATATGACATGATGAAATATGTGTGATTCATTTGTAGGCACACAAATTGTTTGACATAATATCTTGATGATATGTTGTCTTATGTGATGCAATAGGAACACATTATCATTTGAAAGTGGTTCTCTTGAGCATGAATAAATGTTGAAGCAATTAATAAATCACTAAATGGTATATTGGAGGATAACTTGCGAATGGTTTTAAATGATTTGCTTTTATTTGAACAACCATCTAATTTTTATCTTTAATATGAGGAATTGTGGGTTGACAAGACTTTGATTGAATACGATTTGATTTTGAACATCATATTCATTCCCTACTATGCACCATTGTGATGTTGAGTGCTAGGAACATCTTCAAAATGTATCAGAGATAGACTAGACAAAGGTAAACTACATCGGCAAGGTCAATGACTTGGTATTTCTTCAAAGTTATGGGTTACTAGTTACATTTTTAAAAAAGTGAATTATGTCACTCCTTGTAACTAAAGGTTAGAAAATGAACCTTATTTACAGAAACTCTCAAACATATGGTCATGCACAAATAATTTTTTTGTAAAGACTTTGTAAACTCTTAAGAAAATGCAATTATGTTAGACATTGAAAAATAATTTAAATAATATTTTTTCATTATTTCATAGTCATAGTAAAACCATGATATCTGTTTACTTTCTCAATGAAATTTCAAAATTTAAAATGTTTCAAAAATAAAAGTAATAGAAGAACAAAGCCCATAAACATTTTGAAGAAATTATGAGCAGTTCAACACAAAAAATAACAAGAAGAAAAAGTTGTGCTTCATTTGTAGGTACACAAATTGTTTGACAAAATATCTCAATGATATGTTGTCTTATGGGATGTAACAGGAAAACAATGATCTTGAGCATGAAGAAATGTCGAATCAAGTAAATGAATTACTAAATGGTATATTGGAGGATAACTTGCCAATGGTTTTAAAGGATTTTCTTTATTTGAACAACCATCTAGTTTTTATCTTTAATATGAGGAATTGTGAGTTGACAAGACTTTGATTGAAGAGGATTTGATTTTGAACATCATATTCATTTATTACTATGCACCATTGCAATGTTGAGTGCTAGGAACATATTCAAAAAGTATCAGAGATAAAGTAGACAAAAGGCAGATAACTACATCGACAAGGCCAATGACTTGGTATTTCCTCAAATTTATGGGTTACTAGTTACATTTCTAGAAATGTGACTTATGTCACTCCTTGTAACTAAAGGTTAGAAAATGAACCTTATTTACATAAAAGTGATGAAAATATTAACTAAATAAGGTTTATTATTTTTAAATTCATTGTATTTAAAAAAGGTAGTTGAGGTATTTACTAGGTAGTTATAGGAAGAAAGCCTATAAATATCAGGTTATTTACATTATAAAGGGGGAACTCTAACATAAGGGAAAAAATTTGATAATTTTTTAGAGAAATTGTATCAAGACTTTTGGTTTGACACTATATAGAGAAGGGTTTTTACAATTATACAATTTTAAAAAGATAGTGAAGAATACATTTTGGTTTGTATGTTCTAAATGCATTCTTGTGTTATTATTACTGACTTCTTGTATCTTAAATTAGTAACCCCTTTGTGTAATTGTGTAAAAAATCCATAGTCTATGTGATTGATGAAACATAATCATATCTTGGTGTCTTGATTTGAATATGTTGAAGTAGCTTATTATTGACGAGTGATTTTGCACATCACAGTTCACAAAAAAAATACAAAGAATTCTATCTCTCTTGAAAGGAAATCTAACCTCAAAACTTTAGAAAGATAACCCCAAGGTTTTGATAGTTAGGTCTTGAATTTGCATAAAATGACTCAGTGGTTAATGATTTGTTGTTTTTACAAGGGACCTTATAATCACTTAGCTAGAATCTTGAATAATAAGGGTTTGAAAGATCTAGAATTGATATGAAACCCTAACTAAGTTTTAGATTTGAAATCTAAAAATAGTATTCAACATCTAATATGACAATCTAGGTGATGCTTTTCTTCCTAATATGGGAAAATAACAAGAAAATGATTTGATCCATCTAGTTATAGAACCAAATCATCAAAGGAGCATTAAAAATATTAAAGTTGTAATACTTCAACTCATACAAGAAGAAGTGATTTCTACCATGACAGAGGAGGTCAAATTGATTCCAGATCCAAATATTTTTAATGAACAATGGTTGTTTGGATATGTTTCCTTACCTAGGGAAGTGCACAGTAGAAATCAAAAGATTAAAGAGACAAGGAAAAATTTACAATTGAGTGCACATGTTCTTCAATATTGTCACCCATTATTCTATCATGGCTTTTATTTTCCTTATTCAGTCAATGGGTTCACATAATTCACTTTGAGTGGTTTGGGGTAGGGATCACCTACAATGTACATATTTTAGGCAGTAAGTTTTTGTTGTGTCCCATTTTTGGCTTGTGTCCTTTAATCAGTCTCCTGTGTTGTTTCCCCTTTACTCTATTACTCAATGAATAACACACCAATCATTGCAACGATTCAAGGTTAATCATGTGTCCTTTCTAGTCCTTTTCCCGAGTCAAAGCTAGCTATTTTCCTCATTTTGACACCATAAAATTAAAATTTTTATGTCAAAATGATAAAAAAATTCATGCAACGAACACCTTTCTTGAGACGATTCTAATTGCAAATTGATAATACCACATATTTCCTGTGCTAGTCATTATCCTTTTCCATATTTGAAGTATCATAGTTGATTTAATTCATGTGAAAAAGCAAGAACAAAAACACCAAAGAAAAATAAAACCTACACTAACTACATACAAGAAAAGTGAGATGAGAAAAAACTCAAGCCCAGAAATAGTGCTTGAGATACTACTTGTTAACAAGAAGCGGGACATATTCTCCTATAAGAGACTTTAAATGATAGGTATTGTCCCCTAGAATTTCAAAAATTTGGAATGGACCTAGCCACAACTTATCAAACTTGGCATGTTCACCTGTTTTCTCATGAGCTTTGTCCCAACAAAGAACAAGATCAGAGATTCAAACTGACTTGAACTAGGCATACTAATCAAACTAACACTTAACTACACCTTGATGTTTGAAAAAAAAACAATAGTAACATCATGCTTCTCCTCTAGATTGAGAAGTTGAGCAAGGAAAGATTCTAACTTATCCCCTTCTCTATAATATTCATTGATAAATTGTAGGGTGGGGATTTTTAGGTGTACTACAAAAATAGGCTCCAAACCATAAACCAAAAAGGTAAGAAGTCCCAAAGGTGACTTTATTATGAGTGTGATCCACCCAAAGGGTGAACCTTAACTAGGTGTGCTTAGTGCTAGTCATTAAGGTTCTTATCTAACAACTTGTGAATAATAGTTAAAAGGTTTTTATTTGTAGATTCATCTAAACTATACCTTGAGGATAATAATTAGATGAGAATTTTAAAACAGCCCCATAATAAAAGTCCCAATTAGAAATATTGAGCGATGAAAATGTAGGACCATTATCACATACTAATACAAGTGGACAAATAAAATGAGTGATTATATTTTCTTCAAAAAATTTAGTTACTATCTCAGTAGTACACTATTTGCATGCTACAGCTTCTGTCCATCTAGTGCAATAATCAGTAGCGATTAGAATATACCTGTGGTCTGTAGATGGAGGATTGGTCATACCAATAAAATCAAGCCCCCAATGTGCGAAAGAATGTATCTTGGCCACGGGTTGAAGCGGCAAAAAAGTATATTTTTCTTCACTTTCAAATGTTTGACAAATGTGGCAAGTGCACACATGCAGATGTGTGTCATGGAATAAAGTTGGCCAATAATATCCTGCCCTCAAAATTTGATGTGTAGTGGTAGCTCCTAATTAGTTAGCATGTTGTAGGCTTCTTGTTTACTTAGGCACCTACTCTCATGATTCTTTTTATACAACACCAATCCTTGAAGCATGGAACTATTACTCTTCAACCGTAAGACATGCTTTTGAAAAACATTTAGATGAGGCAAACAACGTTCATGAAGCAAATAGAAAGTGATGTCATTATACCACTCATCAAGGGAAAAATCTTTGAGAGTATACTGATACACCAGGGAAAACTTTAAGAAATCCCCCCCTTGGCGTAGGTGTAAAATCCTGGCAAATCCCATATACTTCCCAATGAAAAATATTAATTTTATTGGCGATTTTTTTCATTTTTTGGGAAAAAAAATAATCCCAATTGACGAATCTTTTATAATCCCTGGAAGTTCGTGGAGAATCTTGGCGAATTGCAAATTTTTTTAATCGAATAAAATATTTTTCATTGGCGATTAAAACCCTTTTTCAAACCAGAATTTTTTTTCCATTGGCGATTAAAACCATTTTTCAAACCAGATTTTTTTTTCCATTGGTGATTAAAACCTTTTTTCAAAGAAAAAAACATATTTTCATTGGCGAATTAAAAAGAATCTCAAAATAATAAAAAAATCCAGTGGCGAAATAAACAGATATGCCAACGAAAAATCATAGGGGCCGTTCAATGAATGTTCGATGGACGACTGTAGTTGCATTCCAGAAGTAAATCTCTAAAGCACTAGACTTGCAATTTGAAACCTCCGGAATAACACTAGAACTGCTAGATTTCTAGAAATCAATGGTTGAGATTTTATTACCGTACAAATGGTTATAAAGTTCTCTTTCTCAGTGATTAGGCGACCTCGGCGAGATGCACAAATTTCGAAGTGTCATCTCATTTAATGAATTGTAAGGTGCCATTAAGGGATGTCTTCTCAAATACTTTCAAACAGCAAAAAGAGTTGAATTCCGGAAGTAAATCTCTGAAGCATTAGACTTGCAAATTGAAACCTCTGGAATAACACTATAATTGTTAGATGCAGACATGTGGCGAGATCAAGGCTCATCGCTCATCACTCATTCTGTCTTTTCAATGCCTCGACATTGTAAATTTCATTTAATTGAAATTCTCAATATTTTTGAAGAAAGTGTGGTTTTTGTACTACTAGTGTAGGCAGTGGCGGCGATTAATGCCATATTATCATGATATGAACATTCAAAGAAATTTCTTGGACAACTCATAACTTTAATGAAACAAAATTTGTAATGATTTCATATCGTTTGAACTTTGAGTGGCACTAGTGAATCAGTGATTTTGACAGCTTGTCAGCTTGAGGTACAGTTGGCATGTAGCTAGACGTCAATCAAATTAAACATTTTAATTATACAGGCTGGTAGCGGCACTGGTGGCCCATAAATAGGGATAGTGATTCAGTGAATAGTGGATAGTGCCATAAGGGTTTTTATTTTCTAGGGTTAATAAGGATTCACGAAGAAGATGATGCAATATTGGGGATACTGTAAATTCTCCTACCTACATTATGTAGTTACAGAGTAATCAGTAAAAGACGAATTTCCTTCAAGTTCAGAATGGGTGGAATTGGAAAGAAGTTGATTTGGTTAACCCGACTTCTTAGACAGGTTTTGAACTAGGATGAGGAGCTCTGATGGAGGTAAGTGCTATACCAATGCATGGAAGCTGTGTGCAAAAGATGGCAGCAGATTTGCTTCTCCTCTTGTATTCTAACAACTCCCATTTCCCCAGCATGGCTGGCCAGGCAAGCCCCATGCATTTATTTTCAAAGAGACATTTGTATTACATCTTCTGTATGACTCTGGTTCTCGAAGGGGATAAGTAAATTTTGTATCTTCATGGCTCCCATTTCCCCAAGATTGATTAGAACCCCCTTTCCCCAACATGGTTGGAAAATCCACCAGCAGAAGCTTGGAATCATGAATTTATTTTCAAAGCCACATTTGTATTATGTTCTCACCAGCAGAAGATTGGAATCATGCATTTATTTTTAGAGTTACATTTGTAGTAAGTTTTCAGCAGCAGAAGCTTGGAAATTGGAATCAATTTGTAATCCATTGTAACGAGCAACAACTTGGAATAAATTATTAAATTTTGTCTATGTAAAGTACTAAAGTGACACATTGACATATTTTATTTATACAAAACAGGAGCTACAGTGCTACTTGTCTGTAAAAAGATATGTAATAATGCGACATTGAAATTCAGTTGCAATAAAATAAATGGTTGTGTTGTGTTATACTTGAACCTTCGTTATTCATTTACACTTAAGAGTAAAGAGTTGTTTTCTGAGTTCGGAACTTCAGTGTCTATTAATAATTTAATATATTCAAATCAATTTTTATCTTTTGATAAATTAAGTAATATACTTTATGCAATATGCACTTGATAATTCATGGTTATATCGGGCCATCGGGGGAATGCAATCATTTGTTCCACCGATGTTTATGTGTTACAAAAATGTGCTTACTTTTGTTGACTCTATCGGTATATCGGGGAGTGCACCTTATGAGTTATGAGTCTTCACCTTCGGGCTATCGGTGGGGCTGTGATGGGGGTTCCACCGATAAACCATTGTTAGGACGATGCCTATGGTATTGATTTTTGTTAGGAATGGGGGAAGGACTATGCGTACGGGATTTCAAATATGTTTATGGATGCAATGTAATTATGTAGGCTATAATATGGATCTTGTCACACAAATTTCTATGATTTGCATTATGTAATATGTAGGCTATAATAAGTCCTTTGCAACGTTAAGTTACCGATCCCTTTGCTTTGATGCCAAGCCTAGCGCGCAAAAGTTAAAACAACTTTAAAACACATGTGTCATGTTTATTTTTTTAAGTTAATATCATAAATTTCTCAAGTTTCAATCGTTGGATGAACATTTGATGTATGGTTGTAGTTGCATTCCATAATGAAATGCACAGAGCGATGGGCTTGCCAACTTAAACCTCTGGAATCACCCTATAATCATTAGATTTAGAAAGATCAACGGTTAAGATTAAGAATTTGTAACTTGTAGACCTAAGACGTGTCATTCACTTTAATGTTCCAATTTCAAGAAAAAAAGCATTTAAAGCACTTTGTACTGCTAAGTGTCAACTGTCAAGTGATTAATGTTTATTTTTAAAGTTAATATCATAAATTACTCAAGTTTCAATCGTTGGATGAACATTTGATGTATGGTTGTAGTTGCATTCCTTAATGAAATGCTCGGAGTGAGGGGTTTGCCAACTTAAACCTCCAGAATCACCCTATAACCGTTATATTTAGAAAGATCAACAATTAAGATTAAGAATTTGTAACTTGTAGACCTAAGATGTGTCATTCAATTTAATGTTCCAATTTCGAGAAAAAAAGCATTTAAAGCACTTTGTACTGCTAAGTGTCAATTGTCAAGTCAAGTGATTTTTTTTAAGTGAGAGGGTCAGCACACGGGGAGATATTTTCAAGTCCTTTGCAACGTTAAGTTACTAGCCCCTTGGCCTTGATGCCAATCCTAGCGTACAAAATTTTAAAACAACTTTAAAACACATGTGTCATGTTTATTTTTTTAAGTTAATATCATAAATTACTCAAGTTTCAACCATTGGAGGAACATTTGATGTATGGTTGTAGTTGCATTCCGTAATGAAATGCACAGAGCGATGGGCTTCCCAAATTAAACCTCTGGAATCACCCTATAACCATTAGATTTAGAAAGATCAACGGTTAAGAATTTGCAACTTGTAGTCTTGTAGACCTAACTCATAAGACGTGTCATTCACTTTAATGTTCCAATTACGAGAAAAAAAGAATTTAAAACACTTTGCACTTTGAAATTGTACAGTGATTTTTAAAGTCTTCACTCTTCAGATTGCTCATTTCAGTGCACCACCCTATTTTGGATTCCAAAGTTCCACTTCCAACAATTCCATTCTAGTTTTCAAGAGTTGGGACTTAGAATCTGGGTAAGGGAAAGAATTCCTGCGGCTACATTTCATCGTTTGACATTTTTTAAAATCTTATTTTGTCAAAGTTTGAAGTTTGGGTTTAGACTTTAGAGACTCAAGAATTCATTAAAATTAAGGAGGACTAATAGGTATTACTTATTAGGGAATTCAAATTTCACAACTTCACATTTTTATAAGCATGTCTACCACCAGTACCACTAGAGCAATGTCCGATAAAAAAATACATTATGCAAAATTGCTTCAAACCCCAGGTTTCACCGATGGGTACCATGATATTTATGATCCTGAAATATATGGTAGGCGTACCTCAGAACTTAGATTTTCATCTCAGAATAAGGCTGCAAAGCAAATGCAAGTTGATAGTATCAGTGCACCGTGGGTAACTGGATTAGGGCACATGATGTTACATGAAGTTTTCCCTTGCCCAAACTTTATCATGGTCTGTGCCGAAAATTATGATGATAAGAAAAGATCAATTGTTAATAAAGATAACTACGAAGAATTGTTATCCATTAATGTAGAAGAACTTGGAAAAGTGTTGGGGTTTACAACCGAAGAATTTGGAAATCACCACATTGACCTAGAAAAGCTTGCTAGTGATTATGAAGCAATGGAAGAAAGGCTAAAAAATAATTTCTTAAATAAAATAGTTAAGGATAGAAAAAAATTGAAAGGTGATCATAAGCCTCCTTATAATTTGGATATTTTTAAACCATGGGTTCAGGATACTATTTCCATGCTAGCATTTTGCCTCAATCTGGATAGCAATTTGGAAGTGGGTGCAAGCCTCCTTGAAATGGTATATAATATCCATTATGCTGATGAACATGTCAAATATAATTATACTCAACACATTGTAGAATCCATGAATAAATAATTTTTAATGATTAAAGCAGGTTCCACCAAGACATTTAGGTTCACAACCTACTTGTGCTATCTTTTTCTATTCAAATTTAGAGGAATGTTTCAAACCAACAAGCTTCAGATTCAACCCTATAGTAATGCTGAGGAAAATAAAATGGCTCTAGTATATGAATGGACCAATGAGATAAGGATGCATGATTCTCGAAGGAACTACAATCATTTTGTAGACTACTTTTTGGCTCGATTGCATCAAGTAATTACAAATACTCCAATGCCTAGATTGCCTATGTCATGTAGAAACTGCATGCAACTAGGAAAAGAAATACAATTGGCTGATTGGTATATAATGGAAGAATATACTGTGCTAAGATTTTATGGATCGAGAGTACAACCATACAAACTTCCAATACATGTGACATAAAGGGTTTTTGCATTGGAATATGTAAGGTAGGTGCAGCGTGCTAATGAACTACACTTTCTCAGTTAACAAAAGATCTTATTTCCTTCTTTACCTTTTTCATGTGGAGGGTTCACATTCGAGAGAAAAGCATTTAGTGTGGCACATAAACTTTTAATTTTTTTGACTTTGATGCTATCTGTCACTGGCAGTATGATCCATGTGACATCATTAAATCAATGATTGTGGCCAATAGGAATGCTAAAAATATAATTCAACATCAAAGTAAACCCTTGCTTGAAAACTTGAGAAACAAGGATTCTTGGGATGAGGTCAAAATCGCAATGGAGAAAAGTGTTGCTGGGAATGGTATTTCTTTTGAACAATTTTCAGCAAAAATTATGGCATTGCACCGAAAGACAATCGGGACATACAACAATTTTTATGAAAAAAGTGATAAAACATCTAGTAGAGTAAAAATTCCAGGTTCTCTAGAGAAGGAAGTTATAGATAAAAATTGGTCGCGATAAAAAATTACTGCCTTTTGGTCTATGAGGAAGGACCTAGGTGATCCAAGAGCTCTTGCAGAGTATGGAGCTAACGAAGAAAAGAGTTTAGTAGAAAATTGTGGAATATAGAGCATCCTGATCAACGTGGAAGCAAAGGAAGTGATGAATCTGATGATGAATCTAATGATGATATTGATAGGGAAGAAGAAGAACAAAGCCATGCCAATTATAAACCTGGTTTAAGTGAGGCCGCAAAAGAAGCATATGCTTCAACATATACTTCAGGAGTAGCCATACTTGAAAGAATTGGTTATGAAGGTGGTCCTTTGGGGTCCAAAGGACAAGGCCCTTGGACAATAAAAGATGTTGAGCATAGAAAAATAGTTGATAAATCTATCCTTGGGCTTGGAGATGAAAAAGTAGACCAAGGGCATACAAGCCAAACTCACTTTGTTAGAGCTTCTAATCCTCATCCTCATGGACAGATACAATCACAACTAGGACATGCCCTTGGTGGATAGCTTAGTGCAACTAGGAGTGCCATTGGTGGTGATGGTATAGGTAGTAGTACTAGTAGTGGTCAACATGTGCTACAATGACAAATTACACACAATACTAAGAGGAAAACAATAAAAGATACCACAAAAACACCAGGTGATCAAGGCAATCAAAAGAGGTAAAGGATTTTGACAGGTCCAAGTCACACTATCAGTGGATCCACCACAAAGCAATTATTTCTAGGCACTCCCCCAATTCCAGTTAGTGTGGGTGCGACATCATTAGCAACTGCAAGTACTCCTATTCCTTCGCCATTCAAGCATTCCATTGTTCCTGCCTCCCCAAGTTATGATTTCATTGAAGAGTTTAAAAAGAAATCAGACTTGAATAAAAAAGAAGAAGAAGCAACTGATGGAGAGTGCATCTACTGTAACTTCAGATCCTGCAACAACCATGCTATTACCCACATTTGACACAAATAAAGAAATCATGGAGTACACAATTGTTGTTCCCACAGTTCAAAACAAACCAAAAAATCAGATGGATCGATCTGAATACCAGGTAACCAATTTTCAATTGGATTTTTCTGGCCTGAAAAATACTAACAAAATTAATGTATCAAAGAAGAACAATGAATTGGTGTACACATCATTGCTAAAGAAAGATAGAGAGAAGAAAAGGTTGCATACCCAAATATAAAAGTTACAGGAAGACCTAGCAAGTGAGAAAGCAAAGAGGAAAGCAATAGATAACAAGAGCAATGAATTAGAAAAAAGAATAATAAAATCTGCCTCTACATAACCAAGCAAAGAGGATAAATCAAATGAGAGAGAAGTGAATGACCTGAAGTGAAGGCTAGATGAGAGCAATAAGAAATATGATGAGGAAAAATCCACTTCAGAAAAATTAAGACTAAGCATTGCGAATGGAAATGCACAGTGGGAATAAAAATTGGAGAAATAGAGAAAAAAAAATGAAAGATTGGAGACAGAGCTGATTAAAGAAAAAGAAGAAATTAAGTCTTCTCAAAATAAGTTATCTGCATTTTGTAGAGATACAGTGAGGCATATGAAACAAAAGATCTGGGATGAAATAATGCAGAGGTTTGATCATTTGTGTGACATGTTTCAATTGATTGATGCTATCAGACAACATTATAAGAAGCTCAGCAAATATTTAGTGGACAACAAAAATGTGCTGGAATTAGAGAAATCTGCAAATCAAGTTCTACAAACAGTCTACAAAGCCAGTGACAATGATCTGAAATAAAAAGGGATTACTAATCAGATTGAAACCTCAATGAATTTGTCATCTATCATTGAAAAGTGTTCGAGAATGTGTGGAACAAAGGAATATTTGCATTTGGTTGTAGACAAGATGAAGGTGGTGGATAAAAAGGTAAGGAACTTCACAGAGCTTAGTTTTCCAGAGGCTTTTGACACAAATAAGCGATTCATTGGAAAGGATGATTTCAAAAAGAAGATGGAAGGTGCAAGGAAGATTGATTTGGACCAATTTCCTCAGAACCCAGATGTGAACTATTTGGATTCCATTAGAACACTGATAACCTTGAATGCGAAATTGACTGAAGAATTCAAGATAGGTTCCACTTCCAATTACAATCATGAAATGTTAACAAAACTTCAAGTCAAACAACATCAGTTAGAACAAATGGCAATTCCACCACCTGAAGAGTGGAAGTTGCTAGAAAAGTTGATACAGTGACTTGATTTATTATTTTCAATCTTTGATAATATGAGTTTCCAAGTTCCAACTCAGCTTTGTGCAGACTTGTCTTTGGGCATTGGAAAAATTTTGCATTGCCAATTCCAATATGTACTCCTTCATGTGAAATTTAATTAAAAAGCTCAAATTCAGACTTCAGTAATGTGATGATGTTCAATTATCTGGATTTTGTATTATTTATTTTATCATTTGAACTAGTGATGAACTGTTAGCTCATTATATTTACTTCTTGGTAGAGCTTCCAAGTTATGGATGTTGAACTGTTAGCTCGTTATATTTACTTCTTGGTAGAGCTTCTAAGTTATGGATGTTGAACTGTTAGCTTCTGTTATGTTTTGACTAAAAATCCTGATCAGTATCCACCAACTTACACCTCACCCACATCCCACATATTGCAAAAATACACTACATTTGATTTTATGATTAGCACAAATTGTAGAGATTTGTGTGACAAGATCCATTTTGTGGCCCACATTACTACTTGATCAATGATCATGTCCATAAATAAATCTAAAACCCATGGTCACAACCCCTATTCCTAAAGAATTCAAATTTAATGTACTGACAAATTAAATGTACTTCCACACACTCAATTTGAATAACATAAACAACCACTTTGGAGACAACTAAATAAGTTAATAACTTATAAGCATATGAATCCACAACAGTTGAACACTCAAAATAAAATTAGTAAATATGTGTAACCTTCTCCATTGTATTGATCTTCAAAGTTCAAATGATATGCATTATAAAAATAGTTTATGATATGAGATGGATGGGTGAATTGGTGCAATCTATTATCTATCTTCTTACTATTTTCTACTCTAAAGTCTAATTAAAAATGATGTGATGATCTATTGATCTCCTATTGGGGTCTTGATCTCTCTTATATATGAGAGGCAACAAGCTACAAACCCCTTGCAAAAAGTCATGACGTGTGACAACTAAACATAACTCAAATTATAAATAAAACAATGTCGCAGGTGAATGCACCAATCCGTTAATCTCCAAGCAGAAGCACGTGACCACTGACCACCTAAGATCTGTTCAAGGATTCTACTCCATGATAGGGCTTTCATCATGCTATCAGTTGGCATTCTTCCTCTGAATCTGATGGTTGTCCCATTGGATCTGATTCTGACACATCTATAGTTTGGCTAATAAACAGATTGACTGCAGAGAGGTGATGGATGTACTCCTGTTCAACATAGGTGTCCACATTAGAGATTGCCTCTTTCATATCATATTCCATAGACATTATTTTTTCGAGTTGCTTACGAGTGTTTTGTAAAACCATAACCTTGCCATTTATTTCTTGCAACGCAGTAGTTAGAAGCCTAGCAAGCTCTTCCTTCCAATCATCATATTCTTGCAGATTTCCAATGCCAAAATGAAGTGTCGAGAGTGGGACTGAATCAAAGCAGTCAAAATATTCCCTAAGCCTGTTATGATATCCATTATGTGATTCTACCAACTTGTTATATGTCAGTAATATTTGTCCTTTCATGACATTCTTATCTACGAGCTCCTTTTTTTTCTCCATCATTCTAGGCTGCAATAGTTCATTCTCCACCAATGCAATGCGCGTCTGTTTGAATAATTTCCAATATTCAATAGCACATTTCAGATACAATGTTATATTTGATGGTTTTCCCTTCTTTCTCCAATTCTTTGCATTTCCCCTGGGATTTCATATGGCAATTCTTCTAGTAGGCTGCATCAACCAATGCAACAAGCACTCTCTTATCTTTTTCAAGCCATGGGGAGTAAAAATCTGATGTGGAGGAGGAAGATGTTTTTTCTCTCTGATTTGCTAGCTCCTTCTTTAGTTTGTCATTTTCCTTAATCAGTTTTTCGATCTGTGCTTTGGTAAATTTTGCCACATTTATGTTCAATTTTGCTGTCTCCATAGGGTTGGTATCCACTACGCGTTGAACCAAGAGATCACCAAACACTTGGTTTGGATTACTAATTATAGAAGGTCTTTTATCATGGGGATACAGTGACCAAATAAGCAAGGTGGCTTCATCTGGGTTGTACCCAGATCCTGAGTACATTTTATCACTTGCTTCTTTTGTTAAGTTCATTGTCATATCCCCTCTTTTTCTGAAGCTATTAAATATAATTGAAGAGATAATATCCCACCCTGGCAGGAGCAACACTCTAGCTTCTTGAAGCAATTCCCTACCTCTTTTAGGAGTGATGGACTCCATTTCCTTTTCTACCTCCCTTTTCAATTCCTCCAGAGTGGTTGCCTCATGTTCAGGAGTGATATCCTGTATCTGTTGTCTCATTTTTCTACCTGTATATTCATAAACAAATGATTTAAATTTAGAAGATTTAAAAAAATCACAATCATAAATAAACTGTTGTCCAGCCCTGACCCTCACATCATTAGATAGTTCATTTGATGCCTCAAATGTTACAATATTCTGCTCTTGAGGGGGCTCGTACTGTGCAATCATAGGAGCATTGATTTTTTTGACCTGCTCACCCTCTTCATCACCCTGCTCTTCTTCACTTATATCAATATCTACAGAAAAAAATACCTCAAGAGTAGGCTATGAAGGTATGTAATCCAAGGGCTCTATGTCTTTAGCTTGTACTCCTAAATAGGTTGCATGAGGTGCATCAAAAACAACTAGGGGAAAATCCTTTACTAGTTCATTGACATGAGTGATGAGTTGCTATATTCTTGTTAAATGATCCTATATCTCACCAAATGCCTTTGAATAAGATGGGACATTTTCCCTCTTCCATTCCTCTGCAAGCATAATCTTGTTATAGGTGACCATTCTTTCCTTGGTGGAAGCCTCATCATGGTTTCTTATGACATCTTCGATTGAGAACAAATGTTCATACCCTGATAGCCCCTGCGGTAATCTCGCCTTGTGAATAAACCCTTATGCATCAAATTTTTTCCTTACATCACCTAGAGGTAGGTTGTACTGTGCTAATTTACCATCAATTTCTCCATATCCTTCATTGGCAACCACTGTAAAGTCTCCAAAATATAAGGTGTTGGGCATAATTGATTGTTTTCTATGTCCTTTGAGGTGTTTGGAATCAGATTTTGCCAATTGCCTCACAATCTCTAAATAAGAAATTCGGTCAGGAACTACTCGTGACATGAGGTGTGGAGCCCCTTCAAACCCATAAACCCTTATCACTATACAATTAGGGAAAGCATACCAGTCTCCCCAGTTATGATTCACTTTATTTCTTTGGTCATTTTCCTTTGGTCTTAGAAATCTTTGTACTTCTGGGGATAGGTTATAATTGCACGGATATCCCATTAACTTCATCAATGGTTTTACAAAAAAATCTTCAAAATAAAGGTAATGAGACCTACCAAATCGGCTGTCCCACAATGAAGTCCACATTTGTACAGGTTTAAAATCTCTATTTTCATCTGTATCTTTTATCCTTAATTCTTCACTCCAGACACCTCTAACTTGTCCCTTGTATAATAGCAAATGCATAAGCAAAGAATAGTGTTCAAAATTAATATTATCACTATTATTTTTGATCTTTTCAAGCCCTTGATGTAGGGCATTGGCCAAGTAGCTAGCATAATCAAATGGCCTGGCATCCTTGCTTTGTATGTTTGCAACTAAGACCATTGGGGCAATCGACATGAGAGGCGAAACCTCTACTCCCAAAACCTGACCAGTTGAATAATAGGTGTATCGAAAATACTCTTCGAACAAATCTTCATGGAAAGGAGGGTTTTCACTGCTAGAGAACCTCCTGAGTTGGCCTCCTTCATCCTTGGGCCTATGCAAAGGTAATTTCCATATCCTATAGTTGGTATCCATGTGGCGATACTCTGTCAAAAGATCTTTGACCGTGAATGATAAATTCAGTGAACACTCTAATTGAAATACATTGGAAATGAGATCCCTAGAAATAACAAGCATGTCACCCCCGCCATGTCACTGAATAGTTCTTTTCTTGGGGTCATATCTGATAGCAAGAGCTTTAATTAGCTCTACGTACAGAAACACAAAGGAATTTTTTTGACATTATACGCAGTTCCTTTCATCCTCAAGCAATTTTCCAAATTCTTGCCTAGTTTGTTTCTTAACTTTGATTTCAAAAACCCCAATGTACTGAAAACTCTCTCATCCTCCATCGACCCCAATATCATTGTTTGACATAAATCAACAAGTTTGAAATATTCTGACATCGAACCACGCAATATTTCACTCTGACCTAAGCTTGTCCAAACCTTTTTTATTGATTCCGGTTCAAAGGTCTTCTCCTTTCCCATGGACTTATACTGGTCCCTCATAACTGTTGCAAAACTCCCACATTGCTTTCTAAGCTTATTTTCATTTAAAATTCCTTCTATTGTCTACTCATTGTATGTTACCTTTTTCGAAAACTGTTTGATCAAGATTTTTACTTGATCATGAAAATATTTTGGGTTATCTCGGTTTACCCAAAATTTAGGATACACAATACCCATGGCTTCAAGTATTTAATGTCGAGGGAATCTTTCACGAATCTTCGAGGAAAGAGATTTTGCAATTTCCTTCAAATTATCACTAACAGATTTAACAATGCCGTTAAAATATTCCTCGTTAACAGGTACTTGTTTTCTTGAGCGCCTGGCTGTCTTACAATGGTACATTGGTATCTCATATCCACGTACACAAATACATAAGTGCCTGCTTGCATTAAAATGTAAATAATTATCAGGATTATTCAAATCAGTAAATTTCCACCACATCAAATAATTTGTGCCCTCTTGTGTTAGATCTAGATATAGATGATCGAGGGCCAAGCATGTAAGTTTACGTAGATTGGCATATTCATAAATATACATAGTTCTATCTTGGGCTTTCTTCACAAGATTTTTCATCTCATCCAGCATGGGGAGAAGACTAGCTAAAGTCAAGAGTGTCTCTATATCACTTAACCTATGTAAGAGGTCAGGAGCTTTGTCTACTGTGCTGCGATGCTCGTACATCACTCCAATCAAGGATTGATATTCTGAAAGAACTTGTTGCGCTGGTCCATGCAGGGAGATCCATCTGGTATCGACATCCTTGAGAAGCTTGTTTCTAGGTGTTATTCCCTCAGCAAAATGTTGAAATTCAAGGAAATGTTTGGGACTTTAGCAGAAGTATGCATGGATCTCGCGAACTAGATTTTCAACTTTTGATACTGTAGGAAACTTGCTTACAATTTTGAATGCTAAATTCATTCTGTGGGCCATGCAGTGAATGTCAAGCATGTATGGTGCACAAGTAGTTTGTAACTTTGTGCAAAGACCACTCCTTTGACCTTGCATCATTGCAGCTCCATCAACTCCTC
The DNA here is from genome assembly GCA_007115665.2 of Sequoiadendron giganteum. NCBI lineage: Eukaryota > Viridiplantae > Streptophyta > Pinopsida > Cupressales > Cupressaceae > Sequoiadendron > Sequoiadendron giganteum. Next base: position 72,055,946 of record CM021101.1, on the reverse strand, counting down.
TACACACCAAATTTTTGGCAATTGTCAACTCATCCATATCTGCAATTTTATTCAAAGATTTCTTGACTAGTTCAAATAGATTTTGCGATGTTGAATTATCCTTCATTTTACGAACACAAAGAAGATGAGCTTGGCGAACATGTTTTTCTACAGTATACAAATGCATACAAACCCAAGAAGTATTGTCTACCACAGTAACTTCATCTAAAGATGATGCAATGAAATTCAACTCTTTTAATTTCTCCTTTAAATCTTGCTTTTCCACTGTAGAAAGACAGTTCGCCCATTCCCATCCAACGTTTACTGACCAATGTGAGAAGGGAAAGTGGGGAACACTCAAATAAGTTAATAAATCAAAATATTCTGGGTAGTTTGTCATAGGATACCCCCTGGACAAAATATGAAAAACAACACTCATCTGAACAGTTTTTGACAGATTTGTTGCTGCCATGGATTTTCCAAAATGAGCCTCAAGTGTACCTTCACATTTTTTAATCTTCGAAATTCTATGGTTATGCTCTCCATAATCTGTGGCATACTTAACACGAAGACATTCTTCCTTTGATTTCCATCGTACGACTGATTGTTCCTTTCCGTCTATGATTTGTTTTTCGTAAACTTTGCCGATATGCTTTTCTATAGTGTCAAGCTTTAGCTGCATCGTCTTGTCTCTTCCACATTTCCAACTAAAAATCTTACATTTGACCTCTGTTTCCCTTTCAATATCATTTTCGTTTGATACCCCCACTAGTTCAAGGAATGGGTACTTCGACAACCAACCGATTTGAAAATTCCTTGTCATTTCCCACTCGCGCCCCAATTTTGCTTTGCCTTTTCTTTTCTTGCTACCAACATCATCCTCATCCAAGTTTATCTCATTCTGGCTATCCGGGGTATCCCTTGGAACATCTTCTGTAGTATTGCCATCCTCATTTGATACATTTTGATTTAACACAATGACAATCTCACCTTGACCTTCTTGTGGCGGAAGAGTTGATGATGTAGGTCCATCTTCAATAATATTTGGTGGAAGAGTTGATGGTGTAGCTCCACCTTGATCTGATGGATTAGAAGCTTTGCTAATTCCAAAGTAAGACTGTATGGTACCTTCGCGTTTTGGGAATTTTGATGGCCTCCCAGTCTCTTCATTACCCTCCTGCTGAGGAGTCTTACCCTTGCTGCTTGACATATTGATATCTCACTTTGAAAAAAAGATGGAAAAAAATGTCTTCTTGTTTAAGAAGGATAAACCGACAGAGAATATAGATCCCATTCCCTACTCAAAATTATGTTTAAGACTGAAGCAAGAATGGAAAATAGATAAAGAAATCTTATTATTATAACTAATAACTAATAACAATATGAAGAAATGATCACTCAACTTTGAGTCTACGTTTTCGAGTTTCGCTAACTTCTAAATCGAAAAGTAGAACCTCAGAACCAAACAAGATGTGTAAAACCGAACAAAATATGTAAGAACAAATAATAGTTTCAATTGTATTTATATCAATCCATATTTGGTGAATTCTGTGGGATTTTGAAATGGTATGTTAAAAATTTGGCGAATCCCGCATGCTTATACAACGATACCTTGTAATTTTCAAGGTGAAATAGGTCCTCATAAGCAACTATTTATAAATTTTAATTGGCGAAATGGGTCTTCACAAGCAACTATTTGTAAATTTTAATTGGCGAAATGGGTCCTCATATAATGTTGTTTTAATAGTATTGGCGAATATGTTGGTGTTTTATGACATGCTCCTTGGGATTCCAGGAGAAAATATTAATGGTCCATTGGAAATGCGTAGTCTGTTATGGCGGATTTATTGCCTAAACATGCCTCGTAAAAAAAATTGTTGGCGAATGGACATGCATTGGACCGATAGTTCGTGAAATCCTGGCGATTTGAACACCTTGGTAGATACGGTAAATTTGCCAATTTAGATTTGCCCAATTCCTAGAATTCACCAATTGGCAAAGATTCGCCACTAAAGTTATCCTTGTGATGCACTGCAAGACACAGATAAATCTCATTCCTTGTACGTGTCAAAGCTTGACCACATACTAGTTTCATGGGTTATATTTCTAAATCAAGCTCCTATAACATGGTGACCCATTTTCCTCAATGTTCGCAAAGCTCATTCTATATTAGTAATATCTTAACAATTGGTTTGAGTGCTATTGCATTCACTTTACTTCTCAAAATATAGTGTTTGAATATATTGACCGCTCTCACCAAGGCATAAGATTTCGTTTTTATATTTAGGTACCTCAATTTCACGTCTTTCAAAGGGGTGCTCATAAAAGCTATTAGACACTCGTCATCGAGTTCTTTCTTTTGCATGAGCATCACTGCACATGTATGATCAGATGAAAAGAGTAGATATATAAAGGCTTAGAATAGTTAGGACTTACCAATATCGAAGCCTCAATAATATCCTACTTAATTTCCTTGAAATATTTCTTGTCCTTGAGAGTCCATTCAATTTTCACTTCTTGTTTCAACATAGCATTCAAGGGTCTCACAATCTTTGCAAATCCTATGATAATTTTTTGGACAAAGTTAATTTTTTTGAAATATGACTTGAGTTCTTTCTTATTCATTGGAGATTGAATCTTAAAGATAACCTATACTTGTTCAGGGTCAATGGAAATCCCCTTCTCTCAAATGACATGACCCAAGAGCTTACCCTCAGTGACTCCAAAAATATACTTTCTAGGATTAAGTGAGACACCAAATTCTCTACATCGTTGGAATACTTTGCAAAAATATGAAATATGATTTTCTGTTCATGTGGATAACACTGTCAAATCATCCATGTAAATAATTATACATTTACCAGCCAAATCTTTGATCACAATATCCATGGCTCAATAGAAAGTAACTCCAACATCAATCAATCCAAATGGCATCCTTTGATATGTAAATTTCCCCCCTTTCATGGTAAAAGTTGTTTTTAATCCTTCTTCATGTGCTATCAGTACCTGAATGTACCTTGAGTAAACATCTATGAAAGATCTCATTTGTGATCCGTTAACAATCTACAATACTTTATCCAATAATGGTAAAGGATAATTATCTTGTCAAAAGATTGATTGAGATTTCAAAAATCAACACATAGCCAAATTTCAACATTATTTTTCCTAATTGGGACCAAATTAGCCACCCAAGTTGACTGACACATGAGAAATATTATCCTTGCTAATAGTAAATTTTGGACCTCTTTATAAATCAATGGCTCTAATAATGCATTGATGGGTCATTGTTGTTATTTGAAAGGCTTAACATCAGGCCTAAGAGGGATGGTACATGTGATCATAGAAGTATCATATGTATTCAAAACCTGATAACTCTAGGCTTTATGTCATGGTATAAATGGAGGGCCTTGACTATCCCTTATTTATCTTTTGGAGTAAAAACCTTTCCAAGAAGGAAATTCTTTTCCTCTTTTGTAGTGCCTATATTGTAGGTATCACATTTACCACTAGTAAATTTTGAATGTTGGTCTCTTGATCTCAACTGGTCCATATAGAAAATGAATTCCAACTCAACCATCCCTTGGGGAATCGTATTAGTATTCAAATTAACTACTCCCTTGAGATATATCTCTGCATCTTCAAGCTTTGCTTCATCTATAATTTGAGCTACAAACATGTTTGAGATGGTAATAAAATCTAATATGTACTTATCATCCTCAAACACTTTAAAAAAATAGTAACATTATCTGGTATTAAAGTTGTAGGAGTGAGCTCAACTATGAACCTCTTCAAGCTAGATAATGATAGTGGTTGTAACATACTAGTTGCCTACACTAGTGCATCAACGTCATGATTTTTATGCCTCATGGGAATCAACTAGATATTAAAAACATTGAAACTCTCAATCAAATCCCATATGCAATGGCAATAGCTTCCTAGTCTCTTATCATGACAAGAATACTTCTTACATACTTGTTTTACCACTAATTTAGAATCATCAAAAACTTGTAATACCTTATCTTTTTTGAATAGCCATCAAAAGTCCATGCACTAATGCTTCGTATTTTGCAATATTATTGGTGTAGAAAAATTATGATTTGTGGGTTGTGAAGAAGGTTTTCCCACTAGGGCTGATCAAATCGAAACCTTCCCCAACACCTTGTTTGGATCTTGAACCATCGAACCACAATATCTAAATTCTAACACCACTATTTGTTGCAAGTATGAGCAGTTGGTGTTGTCATTGATGTCAACAAGCTTGTGTTGTCATTGATGAGAAGAAGATTATTGCAAGAGTTGCAATTGGTTATAGAAGTACTGAAGATGATGAGGATGTGTCTTTGGTGCTTGGTTTCCAAGTTCGTTTGAAAAAAAATGATAAAAAGAGGAAACAAAGAGTTGGAGTGTGTTTTGTTTGAAGAGTAGTGTTCTAGTTTTTCTCCACAATTCTTCTAGGATGAAGATCTACTTGTGTGGTTCAGATATATTTATAAGAGGTGTTGTATTTAGAATTTGGTCTGTTGGATCACTGTGTAGAGGAAGTTATATTCACCAGTGCGTGAAATGTGTATTACAAAGGTGTCTAGGAGAAATGTTTTTGCTCCGCGTTTCTCCACAATTTGGGTTTAGGTCTTGCAGATATGAAGGCATGCTTATAGTGTTGGTATCTTTCTTCAGTTGAAGTTTTTCATGGTTTTGTGCTTTGGAAGTTAGTTTCTTGAGTTACGGTGTATGCAAAAGTTTGAGTGTACTAGGTGTGAACATTCCTTGGGTGAAATTTGTTGCAAAGGAGTTTTTGGAATATTCTAGATTGTGTTTAGGTGATATTTATTGTCTGTGAGTTATTGCTGGATCAAAGGAAGCATGTACTTAAAATTTTAATGGTGTTAGCATGGGTAGAAACCGACCTTGGGTGTTTACACTACTTGCAAAATTTGTGGAAGCATGGTGTGGTGTGTATGAGTGGATTTAGGTCTGGGCTAAGGCGTGGTGTGGTCCACCTTCATTCCTTTCTACCACGGGAGTGTTTTAGTCCCGACCTAATTTTAATTTGTGCAATTGAGGTGCATATCCAACCTTGAAGAATGGTTTCAAGGTTGAAGATGGTATAAATAAGAGTTGAGTTTTTGATGGATGATAAGACATATAAGAGAGATGTGAATTGTAGATTGTTAGAGAGTGAATTTGAGAAGTGAAATGCGAGCTTTCATGTGTTAGATTACTTCCATTGACATGTCGAGGAGACATGACTCAATGTCCCAACAAAATACCAAAGTCACTCTGATACACTCTCATCGAAGTTTCGAGGAGATATTAAGAAAATTCCATCTGAAGTGATCCAATCTTGTCGAAAAAGAATACATCATGCCAAAGCAAGAAGTAATATTAGTCCATCAAGGAGACATAGAATAAGGTCTCACTGATAAAGGAGAGTCAGCCTGATAAATCAAATAGATGCTATGCTGAGAAGGTATAACACAAGACAATAAGTTGAGACACGATTTCCAACATAATGAGTTTAACATATTTTGTGAGAATCATGTCATAAAGAGACACTTTTCTACCTCTGAGACTCCTTAGCATAATGGAGTGGTTGAAAGAAAGAATAGGATTGTTCAAGAAGCTGCAAGAATAATGATGAAATAAGCAAATCTATCGGAAGTCTACTGGAGAGAAACAATTCATATTGTTGTTTATATACTTAGAAAAGTTGAAGCAAGAGAAAAAATCACAAAGACTCCCTATGAGCTATGGTATGGAAGGATCACTATTGTCAAGTACTTCAAAGCATTTGGAAGAAAAATTTATATCAAAAGAGATGAAGAAAACTTAGGAAGTTTTGATGCAAGTTCTGATGAAGGTATCTTCCTTGGATATTATACTAGAGGCAAAGCTTACTGATGCTACAACAAGAGATTGAGAAAGATTGTTGAGAGTACAAGATTCAAGGTTGATGAATATTTACAAAATAATTTGGGTGATCCCACAATACTGGTTTACAATTTTTGGCCAAACTGGACACTGAATTGATTTTTTCGAACTAAATCTTCACTTTTAGACACCTATAGCGGCTAAACTGGGAAGAATTTGAAGATGATGCAAACTAGTGATTTGTGACATTTTATCTGTAGATTATAAATATTATTTTTTCAATTTTTTTGGAATCGTATTGCACTTTTTTTTTCTATCTCCTTCGAAAACTAGTTTTTTGTTAGTAAACAACATTTTTAAGGAGTGACACTCACTGTATAACACATAACCTTTTTTCCATGAAGGATAAAATTCTAATGTTTTTGAATTTAGATTTGTAACTATGATATCTAGTGCTTCCAATTGATTTCGTAGTATTTTATTGAATATTTTTTCCTTAATCAAGTTTCGAAGTCAAACCAATTACAATTCAGACATAGGCAAACCGTATAACACATAACCTTTTTTGTATGTATCGAAATTCATTTTTTTTTGTTGGATCAAGGACTTCAATATTTGGTGCACTCATATTTTTCAATTTTTTTTGATAATCTGCTATATTTCCACATACGCAAAATAAAGAGCTTGATTTTCAGTTAAAAACCTACATTCACAAGAAATAAAAAATAAATATAATAATAAAATTAAATTGATTTAAAATTATACTTTTTGGGAAGCTTATAATAAGGAATACATACTTAAAAAAATTTAAAATTTAAATGAATTCATTTGATCCCCCAAAAAGTAAATCAAAAGTGATTTTTTATCAACATTTTGATAGGTGTAAAGGAGATTCTGTTATAGGTATGGTTTAATATTGGCAGGGTTCTATCCAAGGGGGTTTGATCTAAGGTGGTTTGATCAAACCCTCTTCAATTGGAATCCTTAAAGTGGAACTTTTTAAGGCTTAAATCATTATATTTTCTAAAAATATGTGATTTCAACAAAAAATAGAATCTCCTAAAAATTGTAAACCAACATTGTGGGATCACCCATTCAATGGTAATAGATGGATATGAATAAGAAGATTCTTCTTGCAGAGAAGAATAAAAAGCTAAATAGAAAAGAAGTGTAGATTGAAGAGGAAGAAACTTTGGAAAAGACTCCTAAAACTCCTAAGTATGTGCAAAAGAATCATTCTGAAGAATAGATCATTGAAGATAAGAGAAAAGGTATATTGAAAAGAATAAAAGATGTTGAATAACAAGTAAATCTATGTTTACTTTCCAAATTTGAACCTAAAATGGTGATTGATGCATGAAAATATGAATTCTAGATCAAGGTTATGAAAGAAGAGCTATTGCAAATTGAGAAGAATCAGACTTGGGAACTTGTCCCAAGACCAACAAACAAAATTGTGATTGGAAATAAGTGGGTATTTAGAAACAAACTAAATGAGAATGGAGAAGTGGTAAGGAATGAGGCAAGGCATGTGTGTAAGGGCTACTCACAAGTTGAAGGAATAGATTTTGAGGAGAAATTTGCTTCATTGGCAAGAATGGAAACTATCAGGATGTTTTTGGCTTTTGCAACGCACAAGAATTTCATAGTTTATCAAATGGATGTGAAGTTTGTTTTCTTGAATGTAGAATTAGAAGAAGAGGTATACATGGAACAACCAAAAGGATTTTAGTTAATAGACATACCAGATATGGTCTATAGATTGAAGAATACATTGTATGGATTGAAGCAAGATCCTAGAGCTTGGTATGCAAGGTTGGATAGGTACTTGATACAACAAGGATTCAATAAATGTACCACAAATAGCAATTCTTACTTTAAATTTGAAAAAGATAAAATCTTTATTGTGGTTGTATATGTTGATGATATAATATTTGGAGGCAATAAAGCTATGTGCAATAAATTTACAGAGGAAATGCATAAAGAGTTTGAAATGCCTATGTTTGAAGAGATGGACTTCTTCCTTGAAATACAAAAAAATCAAATAGATAAAGGTATTTTCATTTCACAATCAAAGTATGTCAAATAAATGTTGAAGAAGTTTGGAATGGAAGATTCTAAACTGCTATGTACCCCTATGGTTACATGTTGCAAGTTGAGCAAGAATGATGAATCTTCTAAGGTTGATCAAAGCAACTATAGATAAATGATTGGAGGATTGCTATATCTATATGAGGAAGAAGCTCAATTATCACTAATCCAACTATCAAAAATAGGAAGCCTATCAAGTATTTCAGATATGAAAGGTGAAACACATCTAAATTGTTTTTCCAAGTAAATATTATATTTCTTGGTTTGACATCCACCAAGTTAAGAGAAGACAAGTTATCTCTAAATAAAGCAGACAATGTGTTTGGAAGACTAGAACCACTAATTTTCTCATCAAGACTAAGGATAACATTAAAGTGCTAAGATCCAATAAAGAAAATAATCTATAGGACAAAAAATATAATATGTGACCAAAGAAAATATTACCTTGAATATTAGTAGGACAATATATAAATTGGTAAGGAAAATGAAACTACAAAAGTTGAAGGAAGATGCCACCATTGATAAGGAGTATCTACTTTCAGTCCAACAATAAAGAGTGAGCTTGTTAGAGTCCCATAAACAATTCATCCCTCTAGAAAAACCTTAATCCCCAATATGTTTCATCCCTCTAGAAAAACCTTAATCCCCAATATGTTAAAATTGACTGCCCTTCCAAATATTAGAAGAAATATAAGCTATTTCCTCCATAGATATTTTAGTTTCTTGAAGAAACATAATATCAAGTTTATGATCTCTTACAAGATCTTAAACAAACTTTTGTTGAAGGGTGCTACCCAAATTCCTAATCTATCAAGAAAGCATAATCATTTTTGGGGAGTATAAATGTGAGTATCTAATGTTTGAATGACACTAGATTCCAAAAGATATCCCTCTATCATATTCACCTTCTCTTGATCCAATTTCCTTTATACCTTAAAAATATTTTTGAGCCCCTTTTCTGATATTTTTTGTTGGAGTCCCAAATAAGGGGGATATTTTCTCTTTCCATCCTCCTTAAATCCCAAGAAAAGAAAAAATTAGCATTAAAATATTTGCATGGTCTTCTAAAGGAGTCTACCAAGGAGGGGAAAGTTATAGCTAACCTAGAATTCACATTAACATATTTTTTATTCTAAAAATGTCCCTCCATATGATTAGGAGGGGGAGCACCTTGAATAGAGAACATTTGCATAACTATTAGAGCATTAAATTCTAAAGGGTTGGATAAGATACCAAAGTTAAGAAGATCCAAGTCATGTCTAGTATAAATATTTAAATGCAAATTATATTTAGGTTCTTCAAAATTTTCAAGGACATCAAACCTGTTACTAAAATTTCTTCATGGGATTTCCTTCCTCTAGTGGTTCACATTCTTCTCCTTATTCTAAGATTTCAGGGGAACACACCCATTTGAGTTTGGATCTTGTACTTAAGTTGGGCCTTTTCCTCTTGCTTTGGTTTTATTTTCTAAAACCTCGAGAAAGGGTTGAAAATTTTTTGGAAGCATGGAAAGAATGACATTTGAAAGGAAGGGATACCTAATATATTTTCTAGATCCATTGCATGTTGCCCAATCTAATCTCTAAGGAATTAGGAAATAACTTGTTCAAATCAATTTCAACTCAAAGATGAGCATAATTTTTCACCTTTATTTTCCATCGTATGGTGATAAGTACTTAATGGTTTCCCAAGAACAACCATTATAGATTGTAGGATATTTGGTCTCTAGAAATCTATGAGAAGTTGAAGGAGGCAAACCTAGACTAGAATGTTAGAAAGGAGATCCTCCATTGAATTCATACATGTGATGCATTGATGAAGAAACCTACTTGATTATGGAAATATGGACCCCCTTCAAATATATTATTATGGTCTACCATTCTTGTGAAGACAAAAAATAAATATCTATTTGTAGCTAATATAACTTCCATATCTCCTTCAAGTTGCCAAGTTACATGGGCCTAAGCTTCTAAGAAAGGCAGATAAATACTTATTCCCATGAATTTACAAATCAAAGCATGTTAAAAAATATAGAGCACCTTGTCTATGAATAGTTCTATATTTATGACTAATATTGGTCAATCAACAATCTTTTCCAAGAACCCATTTGTTCTAGGTCAATTTTCCAACTTCTAGTTCGATTTAGAATCGTTGGTTTTATGCATCAAGAATTGAATATTATTAGCATGCTTAGATGAGGAGGGCTCATCAAATTAATAAAAAAAATTAAAGGAAAATGGAGGGGGTCCCTTAGACCCCCATTTGTCACTGCACACTTGTAAATCTAAAGAAAAACTAGAAAAAAGGGGAGTAAATCCCATGCTCCCTTCACACCGACTCCTAAGGCTAGCTAAACCATGGGCACTATAGATTATAAGCTGAAAAACCCTTGAGGAAAAGAAGGCACGACCTCACATAGACCTCACAACATCAACATAGCTCCTCATTTTCCATAATTAATTAATTAAATATTTTTTTTCCATTTTTTGTTATAAAATTAAAAATTTTATCACACAATTTATCATAACTCTAAATTTTAAGAGCAATATAGTTCATATTTCATCATTTGACTTCCAAAACATACAAAAAATTTGATCCTAAATTACTATTCAACAATTTTAATCAAAATAATAGACAATTATCTATCAATTGCCATAATTAATTAACTAAATATTTTTATTTTGATCTATTTCTAAAATTTCAAAATTTATTACAAATCTAAACTTTGAAGCTAACCTAGTTCGCATTTTTTCATTTGACTTCCAAAACATATAAAAAATGCATTTCCAAATTACTATTCAAAAATTATAATCGAAACAATAAAAACATATCTGTCAACCAATAAAATAATTAAATGTTTTCATTTTAATTTATTTCTAAATTTCCAAATTTTATTGTCTAATTTATCACAACTCTAAATCTTCAAAACAACCCATTTAATATTTCATTATTTGACTTTCAAAACATATAAACATATCATTCTAAATTATGATCAAGAAAATAAAAACTATTTACCAACTATCAAAATCAACTAATATTTTCACTTCAATTTTTTTTCCAAATTTTTAAATTATATTAAACAATTTATCATCACTTTTAAATCAAATCAACTAATTACCATACTCATTAAAACTAATATTCCTTAAACCTACTTTTCTTGAAAATTCCATTGTATTTCCTTACAAAGGTGTCTTTTCTACCCAACTTCATTGACATGGGAAACTTCCAGGTATGCCTATCCAATACTAGAGCATTGACCTACCAAAAATTCCCTATAAAGTTCCTCACCATGGGGGGACTATGGGCCCCAAAAGTCAGTCATAAAGTTATCTAGAGGACATTTACTTGTCCATCTTCCCTTTTCCAATCCCATTATATTTGACTTTAAATGCATTTTTTTTTTTGTCTCACTTTCCCAATTCCTTCACCCATCACAATCCATACAAATATCATTGTCAAGGGAATTTCCTAATACTTAATAGCTTGTATCTATACATTACCTACAAACTTCATATCTTTTAACTTGACCCCACAAGTAAGCTTTCAACTCAAATAGCATGGTCAAAAGACTCAAATCCAGGAACAAGCGTGCAAGAAAGCATGATAAGAGAGCCACAATGGAATGCGGCTCATCATTTTGTATCCCTGTAACATTGTTTGTAGTCCCAGGACCATCAACATCTTTAGGGTTTCCAACCACACCATTACACATCAACCTCCTTAAAATCATAACATTATAGAATAAATATATGCAAGCATACAAACCCATGTCATCTTTCGGCCAATTTTCACATGGGAAGTCATAAATAAATATAATGAATGCATTAATCCTTAAAGTGAAGACAAAACAACATTACCAAATTGACTCCTCAAATCTAATATTATAATTATACTTATGCTTTAATACCGACAAAATGTTGGGTCTTTAAAAAAATAAAATTAAAATCTCTGCTGCCGTGCAAAAATGTATTTAAAACTTTTGAATTCAACCCATTTTTTGAAAGTTTCTTATTGTTTTATTCAACTCTACCGCGTATAATGTATTAGAATATCTACCGTATCTTTGACCTATCATTTTCGCACGCTTTTTTTTTTTATGAGCGACCATGACCTTTCCGGGTCGGTCGAACAACTGTTGCACAATAATAAAAAAAGCTTTTGAAGTATAATTTAGGATTTTTTTAATATACAGAGAACACATAACTCAAACCTAACTTTAAAAGTCTTTTGGAAATAATATTTATTTTGGTTGAGTTAGCTTTTAAATTAGTGTCTTTTTAACCAAATAATTATTATGTTTATAATAATATATTTACTTTTGTTTATATAATAGTGTAATAGTGCAAGTTGCATATTCATATATATATTTTTATTTTTATGATTTGTTTTGATTAGAATGTTATGAATATAAAATAAATTTATAAATTATTATAATTTTGTGTGAAATTAGTTCATTATATTTTATATTATAATTGTTTCATTATCGGTTTTATAAATTCTTTTTTATTTTTAAATTTATTCTTCTTCATTTTGAATTCGATTTGTTGGTGGGGACTTGAGCCAAGTCACTTTTGTAGCAATGAATCTAAATCTTTCACCTTTAAAATTTAAATTCATAATTATTATCTTGTCGACCACTTCTTTAATTGTTGTTAGCCAACATAACACACATTATGTTGGTGTTGTGCTTGGTTCTTGTAGTTAAAGATACCAATTCACTCATTTGAAATTAACAAGGATTATCATCTAGGAGTTATGAAGGAGTGTGTTAGGGTTTTATTGATAGAACATTTAGGAGCATGCTTGATTTTATAAATAGAACATTTATGAGAATATTTCAATAGCATTTATTAGAGCACATCATCCTAGGCCGATAACACACTTATACTTTTAACCTTTTTATAAGAGCTATAAAGCTTGTCAACTAGGTGTTTGACTGATTAAAACTTGACCCTTTCAATCCAATAGACTCCTTGAAGGTGTTTGTCAACACAATATTTTTTTACATCGAGAAGACATTAGAAATTTAGGCATGCAAATATCAAGAGTGTATTTAATCATTTGTTTAGGTCCACGCAAGATTCATGCCACACAAAAAAAAATGTTATCACACATACATCTGAACCCAAACAAAATATAGGATGATTTATATTTTATTCAATAGAGCATAAAATTTCAAAACCTTGGCTAGTGTGTTTTACATTGCCTACAACAAAATTAAAGCTAACTACCCTTGCATTTTTTTGGTATTCAATTTTGTAGTTTTCAATAATTTGTCCCAACTCTATAACCTAGGTTAATTATTGTTTGGTTTGATGTATTTATTTAATTAGCCTAGATCTAATTGAAGAAATAATTTTATTTTCTTTACATTTTGGTGAATTCAACATATTTAATACCCACTAGAATTTATCTCTTCTTCATTAGGATTTTGGATTTTATCTTTTAAATTATTTGTCATTTATCACTAATTTGATGGCGGTTTAAACATTTATTGTATGATCAATGATTGATCTTTATCCACCCACCTTTTTTGTTTTTTATTGATATATTTTTTTATCATGGATTCCCATAGTCTATTATTTTGGTGTCTATTGATGTCTCTCATAGATTTTGATATGTTCAAAAATTTATGATATTTTATATTGATAGCCTTCATTCACTTATGTCATTTAAATACCCAAATGGGGTTATAGTATCTATGGAGGTGTTATTTCATCACATGTTTATCTTACCCTACTTCATCGACTTAGTTATTACCTTTCCTTCCCTTTGGATACTCTCACTTCACTTATGGACATGTACCTTATGTTGCTTCTATTTCTCCCACATATAGTGTTAGTGATGTACTCGAGCTTAGTGATACATTACCTTTAAGTAATTTTCCTTCACATGATTTAGTTCATGATGTATTTTTCATGATGCACCCTCGCTCTTTAGTGATAAATTTATGGATAATGCTCTATTTGGTGATTTTATATCTTCCTTAGTTGCACATGATGTAGGGATTTATGGTTTCATGCTCTCTACATGTCATTATGATCTTATCCATATGTATTATGCATCTCCATGTGTTAATTCTCATACTAGGCCTTTTTCTCTTAGAAACAAAATTGTGTTCCATGCATTAACTACCACATTGAGTCATTTTACAATGTGACATAAATAATTAAAATTGTTTAAAAGATACAATGTACTTGATCAATTTTAGAATATTCCTACCAAGATATCTCTTTGGGATTTAATGTATTCATATGAAACATGCATGAATATTTTGATGCAAACTTTAGCTAAAATTATTGTTCATTATAAGGTTGCTTCCATTGAGATTGTTAACATTTTAGAGCTAATTCATCAAGATAAATCTAAAACCTCATTTCTACCTCGTGAGTTGTTTCATTCCCATATTATTTAGGAGCATATATTCTTATATACTATGGCTAAATATGGTAATGCTTGAATTAGACGATCCTTAGTGGACATTGAAGGTAGTTTAAATATTAATAGAAAAGACTTCTCAAAAGGGCCATCAATGTTGATTTTATTAGATTACCAAAGTATGAGGTTACATTAAATTATTTGATAATGTGATCAATAGATTTCTTGGTTTTTTTACTTTACCTGCTACTCTAGGACCTATTATGCTTGACTATATTATATGTGATTCCTAGTAGTTTAGTGTATATAATTCTTTTATTTTTTCCTTGGATTCATGCCATGGATTTTGTACCACCAATTTTTCACAAAAAATTGAAACTCGTCCATAATAACAAAAGGTCTATAATCAAGGTTGATAATAATCCTTACTAGTTTTTTCAAGTGCTTAAAAAAGATAATTTTTTTTTCTTGAAGTTGGTTAATCATACCTACATTATTATATCAAGAACGTACGCTCTTCCTCAAGTTGAGCCCAAAGATATTTGGGGATACCTAAATTTTATATCTTTATGCAATAATAAATTGAAGGAAAGTACCATTCCTACTAAACATGGTTAACCAACTTATTATTTTTATAAATACACTAATTCAAATAAAGGAACTTTTATCCCTGGATCCAAAATAATACTTGTAATAATTTATCTTCTTCTCAACTAGCTCCCTAATATGGTATGTGATTATACATTATAATTTTTTTTTTTGAATATAATAGAAAAAATATGTATAAGAATATAAGGTATCTTAGAATTTATTCAAGAATCACATAAGCTTAATATTATTGGTTTGAGTTGTTCTCCTATTAAATATTAGAATATAAATGGTATACAACATAATTTTTTATTTCAATTATGTAGGTAATCATGACATTGATTTACAATTAGAACTTCCTAAATTAATCTACTTGGAATTGACATATACTACAACCACACTAGAAAATTTTGAAAATGATGAGGCTCTTGCTAAATTTTTAAGTTTCTTTGAGGATTTACCTAGGTTTTATCATGATAGAATTTTCTCACATGTTCTTGAGACTTGTTCTTATTGTATAGGGAAACTTGTCCTTCATGATATGATCCCTTATATTTGTCTAATTCTTTACCCACTACATCATTAACTAAGGATAGAAATACACATGTTGTTTGTGACACCTTTGATGTTGTGATGGATAAACTCAACAAAAAATAAGTACTCAGATTAGTGATTTTTTTAATATTTTTAAATGACATAATATGTTTACATTTTTGCAAGATTAGTTACTTATTTTATATTACCATGCATAACCTTGTTCTTGAGATTTATACTAAACCTATGAAATTGAACATTAGAAGGATGCACATCCTAAGGTTTATTTTATAATGAAAAATGATATTGAAATTGTTTTGAAAGTTATTTTAATTAGACCTAATGATAGTTCATGTACTACTTAGCCTAACACCCCTAACACAAAGAACTCTTTTGACATCAATCCTCTTATTACATCAATGACAACCTTTGTTCAACAACCTCCCCCTTTGTCATTGATGGAAAACAACAAAAAATTGGTCCACCCATAAAACTAGCTAGTCACACACAAAGACATTTCTCCCCCTTGGAAGATATAGCATTTTAAGTTCACTTTCTCCCCCTTTGACATCAATGGTAAAGGTCAATGCTCCCCCTTTTGCATTTCTGGTACTCTACATTATCTGGAAACTTATTTCCTAGATAGACTCCCCCCGAGTCCATGCTTCACTGCTTTTGAAAGAATTCCACAAGACCACCCAACCTTCTTGCAGTAGGGAGACAAAGTTCCCCCTCAACCTTTACTTCCTCTTGTTTCAAGAGGAGGGAGCAATAACTCCTAGATTTTTCCAAAGAAACTCAAATATCTCCTTAGGAAGTGGTTTTGTGAATATGTATGCCACTTTCTCCTTTGTCTCAACATAATCCAACTTCACCTCCTTTCCTACAACTTTATTTCTCATAAAAGATACTTGATTGTAATGTGTTTTGTCTTTGAGTGCATTACTGGATTCTTTGAGATGTTTATGGCACTGGTATTATCACAAAGAATGGAAATAGGTTCATCAAACTCAATCTTCATCTCCTTTAGATTTTTTCCATCCAAAATACTTGACTACATAGCATGAGGCTACAAAAATGTATTTTACTTTTGTTGTAGATAAATAAATTGATTCCAGTTTCTTTCTCAACCAATACATCGAACTATCACTAAGAAATAAATATCCACCACTTGTGCTTTTTCGGTCATCTATGCTTCTTTCCCAATCTGCATTTGTGTATGCAGTCAGAGTGAATTTTTCACTCTTTAGATACCACAGTCCAAAATCAATTATAGCCTTCAAATATCTGAATATCCTTTTTACTACTTTGACATGAGTTTCCTTAAGTGCTTCTTGAAATCTAGCTACCATTCCAACTGCATGTATTATATACAGTCTAGATGTTGTCACATACAACAAACTACCAATCATAGATATGCATAAGGTTTGGTCTATAAAAGCATATTCATCACCTTTACTCAACTTGCATCTTATAACCATAGGTGTACCCACTAGTTTTTAGTCATCCATCTTGAAATTTATTAGCATCTCCTTTATGTAATTATTTTGTGAAATGAATATTCCTTTATTCTATTATGCAATCTACAACCCAAGAAATAAAGATAATTCACCTAGCATTGACATTTCAAACTCAGTACTCTACATTCCTTCTAAAACACCTTGCACATGTCATCACTGCTACCACCAAAAATGATATCATCTACATAGACCAAAACTATCAGCAGTTGATCACCTTTTGTTTTTATGTACATATTACTATCTACACTCCCTCTTTCAAACCCTTGCTACTACAAGTATCCATCCAACCTTGAATACCAAGCTCTAGGGGCTTGTTTGATTCCATAAAGGGCCTTCTTCAATCTACACACATAATCTAGATTATCATAACTTTGAAATGCTTCTGGTTGTTCAATGTAGACATCTTCTTCTAGTTGTCCATTCAAAAATACTACCTTAACATCCATCTGGTATACATTGAAATTTTTGAATGCTGAAAGAGCCAAAAACATCCTGATTTCTTCAAGTCTTGCTACCGGAGCAAACATCTCTTCAAAATCTATGCCTTCAACATGAGAATATCCTTTTTACACAAGTCTAGCCTTGTTCTAGATCAATTTACCATCTTCATTTAGCTTGTTTTTGAAAACCTTCTTAGTTCTAATCACATTCTTTCCTTTGGGTCTTGGGACCAATTCCCAAGTTTCATTCTTCTTGATTTGATTCAGCTCTTCCTCCATAGCTTCTACCCAACCTTTCTCTTTTCTTTCTTCTTTAGAAGACTTAGGCTCTATCTTTGATAGTAATGCAAAGTGTACTTGCTCATTTACCTTCTTAACTCTCCTCCAGGTCTGAATCCCACTATCTTTATCTCCTATAATATAGTCTTCAGAATTATTCTTCTGAGCATATTTTGTTGGAATTTTTGTAACAATTTTTGAATTGTCATCACTATTGCGGATTGGTTCTTCATAATTTTCTACTTTCAGACTACCAGTAGACTAAAATGTTTTATCAACTCTCACATTTTCACTTTCCCAAATCCTCTCTAGTCTTTTTTTATAACATCTATATGCTTTACTTTTCAAGGAGTAACCAAGAGAAATACCTTCATCAGAATTGGAATAAAACTTACCAAAATTTTCTTCATCCCTTTTGGTGTAGTATTTGCTTCCAAATATCCTGAGATGTCTAACTGAAGTCAATCTTCATCTCCATAACTCATATTATGTTTTATTAATATTACATCTTATCCTACCTCTGTTAAGGATATATATCGTAGTTTGAACCACTTCTCTCCAATACACATCTAGTAGATTTTATTGACACAACATTGTTCTTTCCATCTCATGTACAGTCTGATTCTTCCTTTTAACAACTTTTTTTTGTTGCAGAGTCCTAGGAGAAAAAGATTGTATTCATATCCCATGCGCTTCATAGAATTTTTCATACTTGTTAGAATTGAATTCTTCACCTCTGTCTAATCACAAAATCTTGATTGTTCTTTCAGTTTCATTCTCTACTAATGCCTTAAATTCCTTAAAATTATCAAATTATTGTGACTTCTCGTTTAGAAAAGTAATCCAAGTCATTCTAATGTAATCATAAATGAGCATCATGAAATACATGTATCCTTCTAGACTCTTTGTTCTCATAGGTCCACAAAAATCTGTATGGACCAAATCCAATGGTTTTGATGTCGAATGTTGCTTAGCAAGAAATATTCTTTTTGTATATTTTCCTTCATGACATGGTTTGCAACTGGTAGATTGAGGCTTCTTATTATTTGACATATCCCAGGCCATTCCGCTCGAGCTAATCTTTACAATGTCATCAAAATGAACATGTCCCAACCTTCTGTGCCAAAGCCAATTTTCTTCTTTATACACAATAAGATAATTTTTCCATTCAAATCATTGAGATGATATATGTCACTATCTGTCATGCTTCCTTTCACAATCAGTTATTTGGTACTTGATTTCCTAATCTAATAGCCCTCAGCACTAAAGGATAGCTTATAACCTTTATCACACATATAAATTACACTTAAAATAATATGTCTTAGTTCTTCAACATACAAAACATCATGTGTCTTTGTCCTACCACCATCAAGACTCAAAACACCCTTATTGATGATTTTGGCAATAGAATTATTTCTGAGAGTCACATAACCTCCTTCAAATTTCTTGAAATTAATGAACTTAATTTTATCTCCAGTCATGCAGCTTGAGCATCCATTGTTTATGATCCACATATTCTTCTCTTTTTGAGCATGTAGATTAGTTTAAGCAATAATTGATTTCTTTGATTTTTCTCTTCTGAAACCTTCTTCTAGACTTTATCAGATTTATGACTTCTACATTCTAATCATTTCCTTCTTATTTTTGGAAGAGGAGGAATCACAAAATTGCTTCTGAAATTACTAGCAATGTGTCCAAAATTGTTTTATTTGTAGTAAATGATATTAAAATTGAATAGAGGTGCAAATTCATTATTGTTGACAAATTTATTTCTTCTTACCGTAGTTTTTCTACATTCCATAGCCTTATAACCAAAATTATTGCAATTAAAACAGTAACCAAAAAAAGAATAATTAAACCTGGTGTTGTATCTCTATATTTTGGATCTTCTTCTCTTCTTCTGAACTTGAATAAATCCATCATTTTGTGTCTTTCTTTCATCACTTAAAATAACTCTTTCAAACTTTTTACTTCTGAAACTAGTCACTTCGAAACTTTCTTTAGAAGGCTTTATTGATTGTTTAGTCCCTTTGTTCTTTTGATCGTCAAAACCAATTCCGATTCTGACATGCAAAGATCTCTAACATGGAGGTCCAATATCTAATCTAGAGTCTCGATACTCTTTCCAAACTTCATTTGTAGCTATTTATTCACCTTCTCAAGATCTTTTCTTATCGACACAACTTCTGCTTCAAAACTCTCACAGTCCTTTTCTCTTGACAATAATTTTTTGGTAAGAACTTTAATCCTTTTTTCTTCTTCTACTTGGGTCTTCAATTCAACAATCACCTTGTCTGCTTTTTCTAGATCCAAGGATACCTTTTCTTTATACTTCAATTCTTTTGCAATTCTCTTGTTTAGTCTCTTAATCTCTTTTCCAACACATAGCAATTCTTCCATAAGATCTACTTCATCTTCATTACTTTTGGAATCTATTTTTGCATCTTCTTTAGTAGTTTCAGAAGCCATGAATAATTTTTTTAATTTTTCATATCCAAAGATGTTTTCATCTTATTCATCAGTAGATTAGTCTTCCTCATTAGTGTAGAAACTCTCTCTCTTTTTTTTTTCCTCCGACCTTTATTCCTTCTCTTAAATGATCTATTTTCATAATTTTTCTCAACATTGTTAGAATCCTTATGGGTACACTTAGCCATAAAATGTCCTATTTTATTGTAATTAAAACACTTAAAAGGTAACTTGCCTTTATACCTACCAAAAACTCTTTGTAGCTTTTTAACAAAATTGGCTTCCTTTGGATCTGATCCAATATTAGAATTTGGATTAACTTGCTTCTTAGATAATATAAATATCACCTCTTTCCTTATAGAATCCTCACTTTCAAATCTCATTTCAAAAGTAATTAGAATTCCATGTAATTCAATCATCTTCAAAACATTCAGATCCTTAGCTTCTTCAATTTCAAAGACTTTAGAATGAAACCTTCTAGTAAGATATCTAAGTACCCTTTTCACAACATTATTTTCTTTCAATTCCTCAACAAGAACTCTGATAGAGTTGACAAATTAATCAACCTACAGAAAAAATGTGGCAATATTTCCATCTTCAGGCTTCTAAACTAAGATCTATGAGTTTGCAGCTTTGCCTCTTTGACTTTTTTATCACCTTCATAGATGGTATGGAATTTTTCCCATATTTCCTTCATTGTCTTGCATTGCATCACTTTCATAAATTAAGAGTTAGTCAATCCACATAAAATAACATTCCTTGCCTTAGCATTAATTTTATAAGCCCTCTTTCTGACTGGTCACTAGGAGGATTTTCAAGAATCTCATATCCCTCTAAAATGAACATCTAGATATCAAGTCCTAGAGCCATCAATTAGGACTCCATCCTAACTTTCCAAAATGAAAAATTGGATCCATCAAAGAGTGGTGCTTTATTTATAGAGAATCCTTCCAAGAAACTAAGTGTGCCATCCCAGAACTACCTTAAACTGTTAGGCTTATTCAAAATTCTTGGCTTTGATACCAATTTAGGGACATATAATCTACTAAGAGGGGGGGTGAATTAGTATATCTAATCAATTTAAAACTCTTAAATTCAACTCAAAATATTAGATCATGCAACTTGAATCTTCATTAGTACTAATTAAGCATTGAGCACACATTCACACAATTAAACACCAAATATACATGGAAACCCAAGATGAGAATAGCTGCTTGGATCTACTATCCAAATCCAACCTCATAAAGTATAAATATATAAGTAAATTTCACAATATGAAGTAGGAACCAACGTAGATTAGAGACACCAATCCCCTAATGTATTTGTAGGAACCTACCTACTGGAGACACCAATCCCCAATAGAAAAATATAAGAGGTAGAACCCCAGTCCTATTGAATTATAGAGATAAAGCTTGGATATCTTCTATATAGTTGAATATATTTCATATACATGGCAAAGTTACAACTAAAACTCTTCCACACTGCATATGATCTTATGATACTAGTGCACACATTGAAATGCAACTATACCTTTTATATTCACCACCTTCTCTTCAACAAAAGTTTGGATGTAATAAAAAAATTTAGGTATAAAGAAACAATGTACCTTAGAACCTATTTAGCCATGACATAAGATTAATACTATTGGTTTGGGTTATTATTTTACTAAAGGTAATAACATAAAAGATACAAAACATAATTTTTTAGTTTAATTATGGAATTAATCACAAAATAGATTTAAAATTAATATATCTTGAATGAATTTATATGGACTTGTGATGCAGCCAAACTAACGAACAAAATAAACCATTAACATCTAAAGAATTGGATACTAAGACTCAAGAAATAAAATTGATTCTTTCTTCATTACTCTCCTCCATTCCGCTTCTAAAATTGAAACAAAAGATCTTATATCTATGAAAATATAAAAATCACCTTTTTTGGCAACTTTTGACAACTTTCTTAATTTTCCATTTTAGGTAATTTTGTATACAAATCCATTTAACCATAGAAATTACTAAATGACCTCCTAACACTAATGTGAAACTAATTGTAAACTTAGAAATCAAATTAGAAACATGAGTTCAAAATTATTAAGATAAGACAATTTTAAAAAATCACTAAAATCTAATTTTGAGGCCCCAAATGAAAGAATTTTGTCTTGAAAAGGCCTCGGAATAAGGTCCAAACGAACTAGGATCAATAAAAATTCCAATAAATTCCTCAAGACACACCTCCATGTAAAATTTCAGCCCAAATAGACTTTTGAGTCAAAAGTTATGACCTCTTGAAGTCCTTGCATCAACTTGACATATATGAATTCCTTCACTAGATACCGTTGACAACTATGAGGCCTGTGCTATAAGGATTTTCCTAATTTTTATCATGATATAGGTTTTTCATGTACTTGAAACTTTTCCTATTTTGGAAAACCTCTACTTCACTGAATTATCTTTTAGATTTATTTTGATGCTTTAGCCACTAAACCATATATAAATGATACACATACACTTACTATTTGATGCACCTTTGATTTTGAGATAGATAAAATTAACAAAGAAAAGTGCTAAA
The DNA here is from genome assembly GCA_007115665.2 of Sequoiadendron giganteum. Lineage (NCBI taxonomy): Eukaryota > Viridiplantae > Streptophyta > Pinopsida > Cupressales > Cupressaceae > Sequoiadendron > Sequoiadendron giganteum. Next base: position 72,033,226 of record CM021101.1, on the reverse strand, counting down.
ATTTTATGGTGTGTTTGAACATCTTCAAATGTCATAATATGTTTACATTATTGTAAGATTATAATGTATTATCTATATGGTGTTGATTATCCAGAATACTGAGAGGGGGGGGTGAATCAATATTCCCTTAATCCATTCAATTGTAAACCACCCAATTATTAAAGAACATTTAATTTAAAACCAAAATGAAGACATTGAAATAAAAATGACACCACAAAACACATCAACACTAGATTTTTATGTGGAAAACCCAAAATGGGAAAAACCACGGTGAGGATTAGCTCACAATATAATATATTTGGATATAGAATATTATAGGGCACACTGCTAGAACTCACTATCCTTAAAAAGGCTCACAATGAGAATACAAAATGAAATGGCTAACTGCCAAGATACAAAAAGGTATGGCTCAATGCCAAAATTATGAACTGATGGAATAAACCTTCTAAGTGTTGAGTTCAATTCCAATGAGGCTCTCAATGTGAAGTACTACTCTACATAGCAGCCATATAACAATTCTTCTCTAATCCTTGACTTCTTCCACAGTATATTGTGTGTATCTGATAAATCATTTAAGCTCACACATACTCAACATTCTTCACATCATACTCATTTTTTTCACCACACTTTCTACTCCAAAAAGGTCTCATATATATATGCAAGCATATTTCATGCATCAATTAGCTCGACCAAATTAAATGTAACCAATCCAATTAAAAATAGCTCTTTTTGACACCATATCAGATTTAAAACATATTTTTATCCATGTGGTGCACCATTTCAAGTCGGCTTAGATCTGTAAGGGATCCAACTAACATCCACAAAGTATAATTAATCTTCTTGATACATGTCATATATTAGGTTAGCCAAGAATATGACCTATCACAAAAACTCCAAACCAACACACACTTCTCAAGGTAAACAACTTCCAGATCCAATATCACTTCAATTTCTCGTCACATTATCATCAAAGAGACTACCGTTAGAACCGAAACATCAAAATTTTCTTCTTAAGAAAATGCATTCTCCCACATAGATATACTAAATATAGAAACAATTGTAGTGTACGAAGCTAAACTCTGTCATTGATAACACTTTGTACAAAACACAAAACTTCTCCAGATCCTGGATATAGTTGTATGAATGAGTCATAATAATAAGATTAAGAGAGTAGAGTCATATCTTTTCTTGTGGTGAATTTCAGACTCAAAAACCAACATATTGGACCATCAGTAAACACTTCCGGTATAGATCAAATTTTGGTATACCAAACATGCTTCCCATAATTTTTCCTCAATGTTGACATCAATGACAACACTAGAACATTCATATCAACCTATATACACTTCATTCTCATGTTGCTAGACTCCTATATTTCCAACAATATCCCCCTTTGGCATTGATGGTAACATGCATATCAAAAACATTTTTATCCCAATATAAAGCAATTGAATACTCCCCCTTTCAAGGTTAATGTTCCTCCTTACAAAATTGTTCTTGACAAAAAAAAATTATCATCTATCTCTCCCCGTTTGACATCAATGGAAAAGGTCATATAGGGGTCCAATATATTTCCTCAAATATGTGTATGTATCAAAAATTGACCAAAAAATAATATTAACCTAAAGAAGAATATCCTTTGAGGTTCTTTAGGATATCCTTCCATGTGCCTTTGACTTATTCCCATAATCCTTTTGCACTTGCAAGAGTTATAAAGTAATTCAAGCTTAGTCATGTTGGGGATGAGATGTGTCAACTTAGAATGAAACATCTAAGAACAACAGTGCCTTAGTGACTTTAATTTTCAAATCACATCAAAGACACAAACTACTATGCCATAAAGTGGAAACGGGCACAGTGGTTTCCCCCATTAATCCTTTTGAGAAAAGTACATGCAGACAAATAACAGATTCAACACATGCATAGATTCAGACTACAAAATCAAATGACATGAAAGACAAACTTATGGACACACAGATTTACATGGGGAAAACCCTTTCAGGTAAAAAACCCCACCCTCCAAAACACTAAGCTCAATTGTATTAATCAGCAACAAAATAGTTACAATACAATCTCAGAGCTATGCTCTTCAGAAGAATACATCTTGTCCATTTGGAGAATATAGGCAACACCATTATACAAAATTCTTGCACTGTTACAATGTCCACATGACATACAATACAGATTCATTTCATTTCACCAGCCCACTCATTCAGCCAGCCTTTCGGCTAGCACAACCTCACAACCACTCAGGTTCACATCTTCTCGGTTTTGTGCCACTCAGTGTTCATAGTTACAATGCTATAGCATACCGCTCGAACACTCTCACTACATGATCTGATCGTCTTTTCACTTCATTGATCAACCTCTCAGTCATCTCAACCAACAACCATGAGGGCGTATTTAATTACCCCACCGACAAGCCTTCCATCATTCTCTGATAACGTGCATCTCAATGTAGCACACATTGAGCCACCCAACATTAAATTGGGATACAGAGACATATATACACTCCATCAACCTCCCAAATCAGATCATTCATTTAATGAAAATATATCGCTTCCAAAGAATAAAGCTTTTGGACAATCAACGTTGATTTACAACAATGATGTAAAATCAATGAATATGTCATGCTAGGTGTCATCGCATTATTCATCCACCGCTTTGACTGTCACCCAAACAGTCAATAGAACCCAAGCTCCTTCTACTGCTCCACCGCTCACCATCCATCATATGCTCGCGATAAGGCAGTATACACCACACTACCATGCCCCAACAAGAAGAGACTTGTAGTACAATAGTGACAACTCACTTTCCAAACCGTCATCGTCAACAGCGCCACTGCGGCTTAAAGAACAAGCCTCTGCGGTATAGCGGTAAGCTTCTATCATTATCTGCCATGTCCACCATGCTAGCATGCTCAGGCTGAAAGAGCTTCGTGGTGTAGCATTAAACCATTGCATAACCGCCAATCAATGTGAAGCCCACCATCATAAGGAGGTAACACCACGACACCGCTCCAAGACCAAAGGACTCCCGCGGTAGGGAGGTATCTGACTGTGTTGACTGCCATGGTTTCACTATGCCACCGCACCTTCTTCGAATGACCCCCACGGTAGGGAGGTAACCGCTACGCTAGATCATCGAGCCTTCATAGTGCAACGAATGAACAGTGAGGAGACCACCGCGGTATGGCAGTAAAACCTCCCAATCGTGGAACAAACAATAGAGGCTCGTGGTAAAGCGGTAAACCGTGCAACCGCGCCTCTATTAACTGTTCCTCGCGTTAAAGCGGTAAGTCCATGACGAAAGAGAAAATGCCAAGTCTTCAAGAGATTTCAAGCCATAAAGCTAAGGCATATTTTCCAACAATCTCCCACTCGACGAAGACTTACTAGCTTCCTCCAAACTCGAACACAAGAACCTAACACAATGCTTCCATGCACCAACCAAGACACCTGCAACAACATCCAATATGTCCACCAACTCAGTCAACAACTCCAACCATCCACCATAGGAAAAAGGAACCAGCCAAGGTGTATATGCACTAGTCTCAAGAACACAAGCATCAGATCCTACAACTAACAAAGGCATCACAACAATAAATTCAAAGTTCTCAAATTTGAACACAGACATGAAGTCTTTCTCTAGAAACAAGACAAAACATCAGCTAGAACATCAACCAAAAAAATGACTACAACCATCCAACTGATCAAACCCACGTGACTGAAAATAGCACCCACAACTTGTGCTATCCATCCAAGCACTCATACCTTCAAGGTATCCACATTAGTAAACTCATGCCAGTAGCACAACCAACCCATCAACTGCAAATACAAGCATCATGTGCCAACCAGTCAAGAAGACCAAACACATATAGGTACTCCCACTACATGGGTAATACCAAATCTGAAAAATCAACGGCATAACAAGTCTACCAATTACAAAACAAAGAAAAATGTAACCATTTAGTATTGAGGAACTTCCACACTGATATGGACAACTTGCAACCACCTACTGCAAGAATCATTTCTCTCAACAGTCTTCCAAATTTCTTCCAAGTTCTCCACTTCTAACAGAAGAAAGAGGCATAGGAACCTCCATGTCATCACCCAAGTGACAACACATGACCACAAACTAGTGACCATCATGGCTCCACATAGACATATCACATCTAAAGTCATATGAGATCGAACATACAAGAAGAAAAACCAAACTAAAGAGAAACTGCAAATCATAACATGTAGCATGCCCTCCTACACACACTTCTAAATGCCAGTTGTGTCAAGTATGATCTCCTTCACATCCCAAAGGAAAAACCATAACAACACCCAACCATTCAACATAACAAATCATGGATGTAAGCCTCTCAAAGAAGATCAAACTAACCCATATAACTATCTCCTACCAGTCCTTAAAAGAACAAGGAGATAAACTATGTTGTCCACCTTCCACCATGAATCCTCTAGAATCTTAAAGCAACAACTCAAGATTCATATCCATGAAAGATAAATCATATCACATATTTGAAAGATATAATGGGTAAATACCTCTCAAATAAACTTCACTGTCGAGTAGACCATGACTCATCCAAAAGAAATCTCCTTATTGGTCTCTGTTGAACTCACATTCAACCAAGGTGTAGGCTACTCAAATTTTCAACTGTAAACAACAAAATAGCCTTACCTTATTCTCCATGTATCCTTGAGCACCATCAACCAATCATCTCATTCTAACTCCAATCTACATTACTGCACTTAACATGAAGTTCTCAAGCACATGACCAATGTACTCAAAACACAGAGAAAATCCAGACCACTGTCAAAGCTCCAAACCCAAGAACTTATCATGAAACCATGATCTTACCATCCCCCTTAGGAGATCCCATGCTCCAGACGAACATACCAAAGTCTCAAGAGCAATTCATCATGCCAAAACTCTAATGCACAAACAAGAGTACACCATGACATAAAATAAACAAGCTCTAAACCAACATCACTTGTCAAGCACCACCAACACCTCAGCCAAAGACTACAAAGTGTCCTCTAGGGTTTCAAGATGTTGTACATCTTCGAATAGTGTTCTTGCAAATGTGAAAGAAATTTTCTACAACAACAAGATCTAAGAATCCCTCCTAGAAACATTTGCAACACCAAAGAAGATCATTCACCACCAAGTGATGAATCCACAAACACTACTAAAGCTCCCATTAATCTGTGACATCAAGCTTTCCAAGCATCATGACCAAAAATCTGCTGATCTGAAAAACATTTAGGTAAAATCGACAACATGTCCATCTGACAACAATGCCAACCAACACCAAGATCCCCAAACCACTCAGACCTCTCCATCATTGTCAAAAGATTACACTATAATGTGTACCAAGATCTCCATGACATTGTGATACACATGCTACAAGTCCCCATAACCGACTATTCAGGTAATCAACACCATCCATCTTCGCATCTCAAAGCAGCCACACCAATGCACAAGTGACCACATACAAGGTCAGATAATAGATTTGCACCACCACTAAAGCAACCTCATGGATATAGACAATCCACTTCCAAGTTATCTCACTATAGCCAATGGGTAGCTAATCTACCAGCCACACAACTTAGACATTAATCACAACAACAGTGCAAACCCATCATCGCAAAGTAAATTGCAAAATTGAGATCTCAAAGAGAGTAACAATGTAGACAAACACTGACTCAAACACTAGATCAAGCCCAGATTTGATTCGCCAATCACGTCCACAACTCAAGCACCATAGTCTAGGAAACCAACAAGCAACACCACAAGAATGTTGAGTGACAAATCACATACCAACACTCCCATAGAGAGAAGACATCACACCTCCTCAAAACCATGTCGAACTGGAACTATCTCATCCAGTCTCACCCCAAAAGCTAGGGTCTAGAAAATAGCTTAACAACAACTCCACATAACCACAAGCTTTTCCTTGACCATGCAAAACTTGCAAAACCAACATGTTTATAAAACACCCATGCACATCCATATCCACTGCTCATCTGGACGAACCAAGAGTCTACACATAACTAACATGGTTAACAAGAACAATAAAAAATAACATGAATATGCATCATAGACTTTTTAGGAAAATCTATAGAAAACCTTCAGAGACAAAGAACATGAAACTGAAACATGCAAGTACAATATATCCTAAAAAAGGAACAAGTAGTACATGAATCTCAAGTCCATTCCAGAGCAATTCTAGAACAACAAGCATGCACATGCATTCGAGAGAGTCGGGCTATTCAGAAGTTTCTAGACCACTCAAAGATCAACTTCATAGCCTTTACACAATCAGTGTAATAGTGAACAACACCTTCAATGCTAAGTCAGAATTCCCAACACAAGCACAATACTCCATGGTTGAACAACAACCCAAGCAACTCCATACCATCAGGAAGCCTGTCACATAGACACCTACTATGAACCACGCTCTGTTGCAACACAACCATAATAATAAACTCACACCCCTTGCATCAAGATCATTCATTGCCAACCAGGAGCCTTAGACCACATCGTCACAATATGATCAACTCCAATATTCTCCAACGTCTTTCATGTTGTGTGTTGTCTCAAAAGAGAAAGGACTTTCACTCATCAAAGGATCAAACATCAGTTGATTCCTCCAGATTTCCTCAAGCTTTCCAGGCTAAGAAATCTTCACAGGAGAAATACTGAGAACCAACATCCAAAGAAGGCTCTGATACCACTTGTTGGTATCATGAACAAACCTTAACCTTCCTTAACTAGCTCGAATACCACTTGTTGGGGATGAGACGTGTAAACTTAGAACGAAACATCTAAGAACAATAGTGCCTTAGTGACTTTAATTTTCAAATCACATCAAAGACACAAACTACTATGCCATAAAGCGAAAACAGGAACAATGGTTTCTCCCATTAATCCTTTTGAGAAAAGTACATGCAGACAAATAACAGATTCAACACATGCATAGATTCAAACTACAGAATGAAAAGACATGAAAGACAAACTTATGGACACACAAATTTACATGGGGAAAAACCTTTTGGGTTAAAAGCTCCGCCCTCCAAAACACTCAGCTCAATTGTATTAATCAACAACAAAATAGTTACAATACAATCTCATAGCTATGCTCTTCAGAAGTTTACATCTTATCCATCTAGAGAATACAGGTAACACCATTATACAGAATCCTCGCATTGTTACAATGTCCTCACACGACATACAGTGTAGATTCATTTCATTTCACTAGCCCACTCGTTCAGCTAGCCTTTCGGCCAGCACAACCTCACGACCAATCAGGTTCACATCTTCTTGGTTTTGTACCACTCAGTGTTCATAGTTACAATTCCATAGCATACCGCTCGAACACTCTAACTGCACGATCTGATCGTCTTTTCACTTCACTGATCAACCTCTCAGTCATCTCAACCAACAACCATCAGGGCGTATTTAATTACCCCACCGACAAGCCTTCCATCATTCTTTGATAACGTGCACTGCAATGCAACACACATCGAGCCGCCCAACATTAAATCGAGATATAGAGACATATCTACACTCCATCAACCTCCCGAATCAGATCATTCATTTAATGCAAATATATCACTTCCAAAGAATAAAGCTTTCGACCAATCAACATTGATTTATAATAGTGATGTAAAATCAATGATTATCATCATGCCACATGTCGTCACATTATTTTTCCACCGCTTTGACCATCACCCAAATAGTCAATAGAAATCAAGCTCCTTCTACCGCTCCACCGCTCGCCATCCATCATACGCTCGCAGTAAGGCGGTATACACTGCACTACCACACCCCAACAAGAAGAGACTTGCGGTACAATGGTGACAACCCACTTGCCAAACCGTCGCCATCAACTACAGCTTAAAGAACACACCTCCATTGTATAACGGTAAGCTTCTATCATTGTCTGCCATGTCCACCGTGCTACCATGCTCAAGTTGAAAGACCTCCATAGTGTAGTAGTAAGCCACCGCATAACCGCCAGTCAATGTGAAGCTTGCCATGGTAAGGAGTTAACACCGTGGCACCACTCCAAGACTGAAGGAATCCCATGGTAGGGAGGTAACCGATTGATTCGACTGCCACGGTTTCACCGTACCATTGCGCCTTGTCCAAGCGACCCCCACAGTAGGGAGGTAACCGCTATGCCAGACCGTCGAGCCTTCATCGCGCAACTGCCAAATAGTGAGGAGACCCCCGTGGTATGGTGGTAACATCGCCCAATCGCGAACCAAACAACAGAGGCTCGTGGTAAAGTGGTAAATTGTGCAACCACGCCTCTATTAACTGTTCCCTACAATAAAACGGTAAAGGCCAAGACAAAAGAGAAAACACCAAGTCTTCAAGAGATTTCAAGCCAGAAAGCTGAGGCATATTTTCCAACAAGTCAAGGACTCTATACCTTCTTCCATAGTGTTGGGACTAAGATTTATTTCTGGTAGATTACCAACACTGGCAAGGGCACTAGATATAGGAATATGCCCAAATTTTACCAAATCTCTAAGTGTCACAAATTGCTTAATCACTTATGCCCTTTGATCCTATAAGGAAAATAATTTTTCCTATAGTTGTACAATGTAGAACCATCTCTAGTTGTCCTTGTCATCTACTAAGTTGTACACATTTTCTTGAGTACTCAATCGAATTTCATTCTTTCTTATTTCTTCTCTTGTATTTAATCTCCTATTGGACCAATTCAAGCAGAAAGATACTAACTCCTGAGCTTCTTTCTCACAATCCTGAAATTCCTTTAATTCCTTCACAACTCTGTGACGTGCATCTGCACATTTCTTCTTTATGTTTTCTAGATTTTCTTCTATAGACCTATTTCCTATTTGTACTTCCAATCCGAAGATGTATTCTTTCAGAGAGTTGATTATACTCCTGAGATTTTCCATAATGGATATAGATGAACTAAAACTAGCATCAAGAATTACTTCATATAACTTTTTTAATTCTTCTCGAATATTTGTGCTTCCATTCTCATGTTGAGCTCTCTCAAATTCACTTCCTTTTGGTTCTGTGATTTCTTGCTTGATAATAACATCTTTTCTCTTCTTTCTAGTTCTTGTTGCACTGCTAAAGGCTTTAGTCCTGGAAATTTCTTCTACATCTATCTTGTTAGGGTTCTTGGGGCTTTCTAGAAGAGCTTTTGCATAATGATCAATTTTTTCCTCAATTACTTCATAATCCAATTCAGATTTCAACACAAGTCTGGATTCAACTGCTTTCATATAACCAAAATTTATAGAGACTAGGAAGTTGATGTTTTCAGAGTAGTTTTCAACCATATTTTATGGAATTCTTGATCTTTTATTCATTCTCATCTGAAATGTTCCAAAGAATGTTGCAAGAGCACTTTCTTAAGCATCCTAACCACCAAGATTTTTCATGAGTTCCTAATCTAGTGAGCTATTGGTTCTATTTTTTTCCATTCTAACTTTTCAATTACCGGTAACTCTTTCATAAAGTAAAAGAGTAAGAAAACTATTAAAGTGTCGTACCAAATGTACTTTTATTATTCTTTTTTATTATTTTCAAGTTCTTTAGTAGATGCAATTGAAGTAGCTCACAAAGATCATAATCATTACCATTCTTAACCATAACAAATGCAGTGTAGGTGGAAGCAGTATAAACTGTGTAGCCATTTCTCGATAAGAAAATTTTGTGTCTTATAATCATTGCAACATACCAAATGATTGGATCTTCAATTGTTCTCAAAACAAGCTCTTTTCCTTCAATGGTCACACCAGTCATCTCTATTATCTGTTGATCATTGGCAGTCTTTCGAATTCGAACTAGTTTGAAGAAACACAAACCAATTACATCTCTTATAGCTTCTCTAGTTATTAGGTGTGTTTCATCAATCCAAATAGATTCCCCATGAATCCTTCTTAGTGTCATTTGTATGTACTTCTTGTCGAATTCAAACAATGGAATTTCTAACATACATCCAATTTCTTTTCAACTAAGATTTTATATGCATCATAATTTTGTTCCAATTCATGCTTCCAAAAAATACGTAATTGAACTAGTGACATTTCTTCAAATTTTCCATAAATATATGCATAAATGTCTTCAATAGATAATACTCTAAGAGAAATACTAGAAAATTCACCCACAAATTCTTTTGACATTTTTTTTAGAGAATACTTCCTTAATTTGATTTGCATTTTTGCTAAAACATTCACTACCTTTGAATTGTCCATTGCATAAAATTGCAAATTCTACAAGAGAATTGTTTAAACAGAATACCTTTGTAATTTCTTCAATGAAGAGTACGGTTAGATGTTTAGTTTCTGGATCATGCTTTGAGTCCACAATCTCTTTTTCAATTTCCTCTTCCTTTCCAAAACCAAATCTTGAAATTTTGTTGTATGGAATCGTTCTGATTTCTTCAAGCTTCCTTCGCACACTTCTCCTTCACAAATTCCTTTTGTTGAATGTGTTTTCCTTAAATTTTTTTTATTTATTTCCTTCATTCCAATTGCTCCTGCAATAAGTGCTTCAAACTACAAGTAGAGCATCTTAAAATTCATGTACATTTTCATCCTTTCAAATTATATGAACTTCATTCTTCACACATGTGTCTAAAAATTCCTTTCGCATGAAATATTGAATTCGTAACCTTATTAAATGCATTTTTGTCATGATATGACAACATTTATCGATGAGGGGTTTATTAAATTTTATAATTATTGCTCCCTCTTAGGTATTGTCTGGATTAATTTTTGATGAGTGTATCAACACCAGAGAGTGGTACAGATAAAACTGATGACTCTTATTCATCTTTCTTAAATTCTCCTTCCCTTCTCCAAATTCTTTTCATTACCTTTCTAACTTCTTCTGGATCAATGATTGGTTCATCTCTTTACCAGATAGTTATTTTTCAAACTTCTATTTTTTTAGTTTCTAGAAAAATGTTTTAGATTGCTGTAATCATAGAAAACAAGATTCTTCCATCTAGATTTTCTTTTATTCAATCTATATTCACACTTATTAGCCGTGTGTCCAACTAAGTTGCAGTGATAACAATAGACATTAAAAGAATAAAATTCCTTGTTCAAATTCTGACATATGCATTCCATAACCTTATGCCCAATCTTCTTGCATTCAAAACATTGACCGAAGAATGATAAAGTATCATTCATTCTACTTTTTCAATCTTTTTCCCTATGTCCAAACTTATTGCAAGTATAACATACACCATTGAAAGATAAGTACCTTTGAGCATTAGGTTTTCTGATAGAATTATTTCCAATATAGATTCTTAGATCCTTTAATTTTCCATCATTGCATTGAGTCTTCATGTCAGGGGGTTGATTCACCTTTGAACTTTGTCCTTCTTCAAACCCTAAGCCACTTTTGTCCATGGAAGATCTTTGAAAGTTAATCAGTTCATCAAGCATTGCAGTGCTTGCCTTGAATTTATCCTCATATCTTCTTGCCTTTTCCAGATCTAATTTCAAAATTACCACTTCTTGCTCAAGCTTTGTACATTCATCCATCTTCCTTTGAATTTCAACTTTCTAAAAATCTTCAATCTTTCTCTTTTCTACCAATTGTTCTTTTAGTCCTGTGATGTCCTCATCTGCTTTCTTTAATTGATCACTGAATTCTCCATATCTTTCCCTCGGATTCTTAATACACTCATTTGTTTCCTTCAACCTATCCTTTAAATCTTCATTTTATTTTGTATGCTTAGGAAAGATCTCTTTTGTAGGAATAAGAAATTTGTTATCTTCTGTGTATTCAAATTTTGGGACCTTCCTCAAGCTATTAGACTTCTTCAGAGGAACCAAGCTCTAATACCAATTGTTGATTATCCATAATACAAAGAGGGGGGGTGAATTAGTATTCCCTTAATCCATTCAGCTGTAAACCACCCAATTATTAAAGCACATTTAACTACAAACTAGAATGAAGACATTGAAATAAACATGACACCACAAAACACATCAACACCAAATTTTTATGTGGAAAACCAAAAATGGGAAAAACCGCGGTGAGGATTAGATCATAATATAATACATCCAGATATAGAATATTACAAGGCACATTGTCAAGACTCACTATGCTTAAAAAGGTTCACAACTAGAATACAAAATGAAATGGCTAACTGCCAAGATACAAAAAGGTATGACTCATTGCCAAAAGTATGAACTGATGGAATACACCTTCTAAGTGTTGAGTTCAGTTCCAATGAGGCTCTGAATGTGAAGTAATACTTTGCAAATCAGTCTCATAACAATTCTACTCTGATCCTTGACTTCTTCCACAATATATTGCTTGTATCTGATAAATCATTTAAGCTCTCACATTCTCAACATTCTTCACATCATACTCATCTTTTTCACCACATGATTTGTACTCCAAAAAGGTCTCATATATATGCAAGCATATTTCATGCATCAATTAGGTCGACCTAATTAGATGTAACCAAACCAATCAAAAATAGATCTTTTCGACACCATATAAGATTTAAAACATCTTTTTATCCATGTGGTGCACCATTTCAAGTCGATGTAGATTTGTAAGGGATCCAACTAACATCTACAAAGTATAATTAATCTTCTTAATACATGTCATATATTAGGTTGGCCAAGAATAGGACCTAATCACAAAAACTCCAAACCAACACACACTTTTCAAGGTAAACAACTTCCAAATCTGATATCACTTCAGTTTCTCATCACATTATCATCAGAGAGTCTACCATTAGAATTGCAACATCATAATGTTCTTCTTAAGAAAATGTGGTCTTCCACATAGATATATTGAACATAGAAACAACTGTAGTGTACAGAGATGAGCTCTTTCATTGATAAATCTCTTTACAAAACACAAAAATTCTCAAGGTCTTGGATATAGCTATATGAATTAGTCATAATAGTAACTAGTAAGATTAAGAGAGCAGAGTCATATCTTTTCTTGTAGTGAATTTTGGACTCAAAAACCAATGTATTGGACCATCAGTAAATCAACTTCCAGTATACCAAACATGCTTCCCACAATGTTTCCTCAATGTTGACATCAATGACAACACTATAAAAATCATATCAACCTATATACATTCATCCTCATGTTGCTAGGCTCCCATATTTCCAAAATATGGTCTAATTAATACATGTTAGGAATCTCTAGTGATTTATTGTCATGCATAATATTATTCTTGATCTTGAAACTAGTCATATGAATTTGAAGATTATAAAGATGCATCCAAAGGTCAATTTTATGATGATCGATTTGCTTAAGGTTAATTTCATTATACCTATTGACTAATACTCATAGATCTCTAACATAGTATTTCTAGCCAAAGTTGGTGAATGTATTTGCATATATATTTACTTTATATATTTGAATAAGGAACCATACAAGGATGACTTACTATTTCCTAATATTAATCTAACTATAATTTTTTCTATTGGACATGATATTTTATACATCATGGATAGATTTTTATGATATAATATTTTTTATATAAACCCTTAAGAGCAATATAAGCCTACTCTTAGTACTCCTTGGGGATAATTTTATTATTTTTCATTCCTTTTAGATCAAAAAATATTAGTATTAATACCCATCAAAGTGTGTTGGTGCCATAATGTAATTATTAATATATGTGACACAAATAATACCTAGTGATAGATAAAGGGTGGATGGATTTTTAAACACACACATATATAACTAGAGATAATAATGTATAAAATATATTTATGGACATGGTGTATTATATGATACTTGAAATTTTCAATTCGCTATGAGCAATTCTACACTATAATTTGAGCTATGCATGATTCTATACATAGGATAGGTGGAACTAGGGGATATTCACCTACATATACTTCATATGTAATAAAATAAACAAAGAGGATAATAATAGTTAATGCAATTCATGTATATAGTCTAGTTCATGAATATATATATACATCTATATACATATACATTTATACACATACATATATATACATACATATATATATACATACATATATACATATACATATACATATACACACACACACATATATGTATATATATGTGTTTGTGTGTGTGTTCATGATTTTGTTTGTATTAGTTTAGAATTATCTTATATATCATGTGGTACAAGTCACAATAAAGGATAAAGATCTCATTGTGCTTTGGGTGAGACAATAATATATGTCGGTATGGATGAGATCTAAAGTTATTATCCATCTATCTTATCACTTAGGTAGATAATGGCTAATATTTTGGGTCCATTATAGAGTAAAAGGGTATTTTCCTAATTAATCATTTAACTATTTAGGCCTCTTATCACACTAGCTACTTAAGCTTAATTTTTTCATGTGTTTTTTTTTTGTCTCAAGTCATAAGATTGGAACACATGTCATAATATATTTTTATCCTCACCTAATGTTTTATCTAGGGTTTTTTAAAATTTTCCTTATTAGAAAGATTCATGATTATATTATTCATTAATGAATAGTAATACATATTCATAATGATTTATGATTTTTTGGATCAATATTCTATTTGACCTCCACAATAATTCCCTTACTTTATCTCTCTTTTTGTGACAATTTTTTCATCATAGGTGATCCTTGAGAGTTTTAGGATTGAGGAATCAAATCCAACATGATATTAGAGCTCTATATTTTTGGTTCCATGTCCTTTTTTTGAGAGATCCAACCTTGATAAAAAAAATGGTGCATCTTGAAGAAAAATATTTTGGAGAATACCAAGATCAAAGAGCATGAAAAAACCTTCCACAAGTGAACCAAATATGAAAATAATAGTACTTATATCAATATAATAAATGATCGAGTGTAAATAAAATGAGAAACCTTGCATATATAGACAAGGTAGATGAGGTGAGAAGGTAGGATAAAATGACTGACTACCCCTCCAAATGTGCAACACTTGTGAGCTCAATTGACAAGTGTGTGAGAAAGTTTCAAATATATATGTAATAGGTGTCTCAAGTGATGGGGACACTTGTCTAAATGCTATTAAGTGAGAAAAATTATAATAAACCGAAGTAAACTTAAGCTATAAGTGTGAATAGGTCATTCCTAGAATGATGATTAGCTAACTAGGTGAATAATGACTCCATTTACACTAACATCCCCTTAAGTGCAACATAGGGAGTAATGTATACAAGATGACGAGTCCTAGATACTGGGACATGTTAGGTACTCATGTATAAATTTCTCATAAAGTGGAGTAAAGAAGAAAAACCTTGTGGGAAATAAAAACCCCTCTCCAAAAGAGAAATGATGCAATGAAATAAAATGTACAAGTAAAGAAGATAGAAGGACTCATGATGACCCCCCAAGGACTACTTCTAGTACAATGTATAATGAATGTCCCCCAATAGGAGATAAAAGAAAAAAGGTATATGTGACCCCCATAGAAAATGAGAAGTGATGCACTCCATGTAAGTAAATGCTTCCTCCCAAAATTGATAGGAGAAGAGAAACCATGTAGCCTCCCCTTAGAATGATGCATATCTAGTGCTAGTAGATGTTGAACATTGGATGTTGAAGATGATCCATGACCATTGAACAAAATTTCTCCCCTTGGGAAGAAATAACACCACAAATATGTGCAAGATGAATTCCCATTCCAAATAGGAATATGAAAGAAGTAATATGAATGTCTCTGAATTCTACACATGATCCAAAGAATGAAATGATTTCAATGATATCTTTGAATGATGCTTAATGATCTCAAAGACATTGTTGATATATGACAAATGTTGATAAGATGGATTAGGTACCATATATGATTCAAGAACAAGGGATGTGTATGTATGACAACAATTGTATTGATGTGAATTTGATACTACTATGGAGGATGCCAACATAGATGACGACTGAGTTAGATTGGACTCCTGAATATTTGCATAATTTTTCATGATAGAAGTTGTTGTAGTTGAGGTAAGAACAAGATCCAAATATGGAAATGGTGATGAAACTTCACCAAATATTACATCATAGAGGTCATGAATGTCCTCATTAGTGTTCCAAATTTACAATTCGAGATTCAACAAACAAATATGTGATGTCTAGTAGATTTTTATTCTAATGTGGCAAATCTGAAAAGAAGATAGAAATGTCCTAATGTAAAGAATCACTGAAACTCATGGATGAGTCAATAATTAATTCACGTAGAATCTAGCGATATGGGAGATAAGTCCTCAATGTAATCCATGTTACTACATTGTTCATCCCTAAATGATGATGTCTCATAAGATGTCTTAGTGAGATTGGATGGTGTTTTTGCATGTGCTGGAATTAGATGATTAGGTAAGGATTATTGAATGCATAAGACAAATGAGAGGGTGGGGTGAATCAGTTGTCCATTAAAATTTCACTTCCTAAGGAAGTGTTTGATATGTTTCAAATATTTGGCCAAAGTAATGCAAAAATTTATGTGTGCATTAATTGTTTCACCATGATCTAGATTGTATATCCAATAAGATTGGTCATACTTATTTAGAAATGTATAAAGTTGTATGGTCAATTAGTTATGTAGGACACAACACTAGAAAATCAAATGACATACTTGTGGGTTCCTTGGTATTACTCTTCATGAAGGGTAGGGACATTTCAAATTGGAAAATGTGCATGGGACTGTCGGTCTGTGGTTGGAAGTAAAGCACTCAGGTGATGCTCTCCCTCTTATAAATGACAATGTCGAGACTTGTGAAACAAAAGCATTTTCTAGATATGGAAGACTTGACCTTGTATTATTATTGTATTATGTAAACTTGTATACTTGAAAGTATTACATGTATGAATTGTAATTGAATTTTTTTATCTTATTTCTCAAGTTGAAATTAATGTAGTTCAATTTCAAAAGTTGTATTGTACATTCATATTTTGATCATGTACGATAAATGATGTATGAATTTTATTTTTTTCACTATCCTATTTTTAAGCATATGTTTGTATTTACTTCTATGGTAAAAACCTAAGTATTTACTTTGTAGTATGAGTGAGTTTGCTACACCTTAGTTTTCCATGTGATCATTGTTAAGTAGTGTCATTGTGGTCACTCATGCATATTTTTGTCTTTTTATCTTGATTTCAAAGGAGGTTCTATATTTTCATCACTATAGCAGTCATATTTCAATAGTCTTTTACAAGTTCTTTATGCTTCAAATGTGTTCTTCATTTTCCTACTCTTTTTTGGGATATTGTTTTGGAGGCTTCTTAGTCCTTCATATGTCTTTCTCTCTTCTGGAGAGGATATTTTCACATGAGGTTTTCTCCTTTTTATCTAGTTAGAGAGATATTTTTTTATTTGTACAAGGGTACCTCATCAGGCCTAGCTACTAGGACCCATATTTTTCTTTTTATGCATTTTTCATTAGAGTTTTTATCCACCCCCCAAGTTTCACTTAAGGGGATTTTTTTTATAAGAGGGGTAAACATTTTTGACCTGAAGCTATGAATCAGTGAGATCGCAAATGGGGGACCTCATCCCAAACATAAACACTCAATAAATACACCCCAATGGGGTTTGAACCTTGATGGAAAGAACAATGGTAAAACAACTTAACCATCACACCATGCCACTATTGGCATTTAAGGGGAGTTGTTAAAGTAAAAGGGTATTTCCTAATTAATCATTAAACTAATTAAGTTCCTTTTTACACCAGCTACTTAGGTTTACTTAGGTCATGTGCTTTTTGTCTCAATTTATAGGATTGGGACACATGTCATGATCTATTTTTATCATCACCTAGAGTTTATTTTTATTTTTCTTTATTAAAATGATTCATTAATGCATAGTAATACAAATTCATAATGACCCATGGTTTTTTGGATCAATAGTCTCTTTGGCCTCTATATCAATTCCTTTTTTCTTTTTTTATGACAATTGTTGGATTGTAGGTGATCCTTGGGAGTTTTGGTGTTGTGAAATCAAATCCAACATCCATTACTGAAACTATCTCATAATATACACACTATTGATGATCTAGCAAGTTGTAGACTAAGTTGGTTAAAAAAGGTGTTATAAAGGGGTGATCCCACATAAGTGGGTTACAATTGCATTGACAAACAAAAATTGCTTGGTCGATCAAGAAAAATTGGGGTGGGGTTTGCTAGAACCCCTTAATGGTTCGCTAGAAGGGGGGTTCGAGCGAAACCCCATGTAGGCCATTTTTTTGAATAAAAAAATGGTATTGCTTTTTTTAATGTTGTTTTAAGGGGGTTATAGCGAACCCCCTTCACTCAAAGGGATCAAAGGGGATTTGCTCGAAGGGGGGTTCACGAGAACCCCCATTTTTTTCCTTGCCCCCCTCCATCTACAATTTTATGCAGAATCTTGGGTTTTGAAGCTCAGGTTGAGGATCAAAATGGAATCAACTTGACAAACCCAACTGAAGGATTATAGTCCCCAAAACAATATCTCCATAAAGTATAATTTGAATATATTTTGGCTTTATTATGTATTTTTTAGTTTAATTAAACATAGGTTTTTCACTAAAAATCAAGATCTTTGTTCTGCACATGTGGACAAATAGTAGATTATCAAAAAAAATCTAAAAAATATCTAGGTGCTTGGTATTGATGTCCTTGATCCAACAATTTTTTTTTTGAATTTTGATATATACAAAAAAAATTGTGTTATACAGTACACCTATGTCTAAATTATAATTGGTTTGACTTCAAAACTTAATTACGAAAAATTATTCAATAAAACACTATGAAACCAAATGAAGGTGCTAGATATCGTAGTTAGAAATCTAAATTTACAAAAAATAGAATTTTATCCTTCATAGAAAAAAGTTGTGTTATACGCTGAACATCACTCTTTAAAATGGTGTTTATTGTTAAAAACTAGTTTTCGAAGGAGATGGAAAAAGAAATACAATTTGATTCCAAATTAAAAAAAAATATATATTTAGAATCTATAGACAAAATTTCACAAATCACTAATTTGCATCATCTTCAAATTCCTCATGGTTTAGCAACTATAGGTGTCTGAAAGTGAAGATTTAGTTAAAATAGTTCAGTTCAATGTGAAGTTTGACCAAAAAGTGTAACCCACTATTATGAGATCACCTAATTTAGAGCCAAACAATACCATTTGAAGTGTTGGAATATTATTCATTGATATACAATTGGAAGAATTTTTTGCATCAACTAGAGGAAATATATTATGTAGGATTAATCTCAAGTGAAGATGGTGCTAATAAAAATCACATTGAATCACATATTATGGAGTAGTCACCTCCCACATGAAAGGATGTGCAGTGGAAGGAGTGAATGTATGTTCTTATCTAAAAATTTGAGAAAAAAATTATTTGGTTGTTTCCTTGCATGCCTACAAATATTTATGATTGATGTGAATAACCTTGTAACCTATGATTCTATCTTTGAATTATAGAGGGTTGAACCCTAAGGCCCACATGGTTAGGTGGTAGACACCACTATTAGTCTATGAGAGTAAAGCTATGAAAAATGATTTGGAAAAATCTTGGAGAAGTTCTATTTTTATTTTTTTTGTAAGGTAAATTTTAATTTATTTTAAATGAAAATTATATTAAAATTAAATTACATTAAATTATAGGGAGAAAATAAATTGATTTTACTTAACATAAATTAAATTTACAATGTGAAGGTAAATGAACCATGAAAAATGGCATAGATTCTTGTGTTCTTTTCCACTTTTGTTTATGGTGTATTCATTAAAATATTTTTAAAAATATAACTCAACTAAAAAAATTTAATTCTAATGCTATAGTTATTTTAATTTTTTTATGTTTATATAAAAGAGAATACAAATACATAAAAAGGGATGAAAATTGATAAATTGACTATTTATATAATACCAAATGAATGTAATATATTAAAATGTATAGAAATAAAAATAAAAATTATAGATGGAGAATGCCAAATGTAGATGAAATCACAAAAAAAGTGAAAGTGTACTTATTTTGGAGTCTATACAATCATGCAAATAATAGGTGGAGACATAAAATCCTATTAAATAGAAAAATTATAGGGAAAATAAAATAATGATTTCAACAATATAAACTAAATAACTAGATTAACTAATTCAAATGATGAAAATATTAAGAAAATAAATAGCTATTGAACCATTGAGAGGAAGATCCAAATTTGGATAAGATAAACTCTTGAAGCTACCTAGGTCTAAAACACAAGAAAGGGTAGGTTTAAAACACAAGAAAGGGGATGACTACATAGGATCTTTCTAAAATGGTCAAGACCCTATTTGGTCTTTTGTCCTCCATGGGTAGTCAAATAGAAAAGAATTATTTATGTGTACTTTATTTCTATGTGCATTTAGAACTACCAACATTAATAAATGATAATGAGAATAATAATATGTACTTCTTTTTGTCCTTGTGTTTAGGAAGAGGAAAAGGAGACATGTATAATCTAATGATACCAAAGAAAAGATTCAAAATTAAAATATAGAATGAACAAAGGAATTTTATTAATCTTCTAAGAAGAGATAGAACACAATAAATCCCACATGAATGCCCAAATGCTTAAAAGTAAAATGAAATACAAATTTTGACAATATAGAAGAGATGATAATTTCATGTGCTAATACTATAAATAAATAAAAAGCTTACAATAAAATGAACAAATTGTCACCTAATTTCAGAAAATAATATAGATAAAATGAATCTCCAAGAAATTAGTAACAATGAAGATTCTTGTAACTGGTACAATATTTTATTTTCTTGTATTTATTTTATTACTTTATTGTATATTGTATACACCTACGATAAGATAGGATTTCTTAAGTAGGTATCTACTTAGGTAGATTTCTTTTGTATCACGTGACTTGCACTTTCCTAGTTTGGTGGAGATGTTCAAACATGTGACTACATCTCCTTTATCCCATATTCATTATACGTTCACATCTCTTGGTAGTGTATTCTATATATACCCACTTGCAAGTCTCATATGAGAAACTAATCATCTCATATATTTGCATGTTTTTTATTAAAATATAATTATTAAATATCATATTAGTATTATTTGTGCTTTACTTTAGGCCTTATAGGTCTTGGATGGCTATGTCCATAACCAAATCTTAGAATTATCACAAAACTACAAGTTTAAATATTTTGAAATAGAAGGCAACATAACAAAAATGGATTTCACATAGAAATACTTCACATAACAATTGTTAACTACTAAGAGTAACGTAGAATTAAAAAATTACGTGAGAATATAAAATTCGTAAACAAAAACAAATCAAGAGAATGAGAGTCCAAAAAATATAAGTTTTGAACACCCCAATCATCCCTTTTGTTATTTCAAGCAAGGTAATCAAGAAAATATTGTTGGGAATTTGGAAAGACTTGAGTAGAGGAAACTTTCATTCAAGAAGAGTCTAAAATGCTACTATTTTGGCTATTAAACAATGTTCATATGGCTACATAGTCACAAAATGATACCATAATTGTAGTGATGTATATGTGATTACAATTTCATCCTAAATATAGACAAAATCCAAGATCATCATAAAATAAAAAATTACAAAATGGGCATACAAACATAAAAAAGGTACCACATGAAACACAAGAACATAAAAAACATAAAATTTAGAATTTAATCATGAAAAATGCTAAAAGATGGGATGAAATATGCTATAATAATGGACACTAAAATAGTTGCAGTTTGTACTATCAAAATTGAAGGATACAATTTTTGATATTACACATTTTTGCATTCAATTTGAGCAAGTTTATAGAATTAGAAAAAATGCTATTTTTGAGCATGTAAATAATGTCGAGATATATCTATGTATTCATTAAATGTGGATATGAAATTATATTTGTATATCAAAGTTTGATAAAAAAAAATGTATGTGTAAATGATAAGTTCTATTTTAGTAGAATCTAGCATTATTTTCCTTAAAATTTGAAAAGCATGAATTTCTCACTTTTTATGAGATTGTTGTGATGCATTTATATTTGAATATTATATCACATTAATATTTATATATTATTGATGGAAAGATACACATGAATACATGTTATGTAGCCATTTTCTCTCCAATTGTTGTCATTTATGTTTTTTATGAATAGTGTGCTTAGGAGAGTGTTTCATTTTTCTAAACATAGTATAATACACTTGAAATATTAGTAATCTTGTCAGTAAGCATCCTCCTAGGACATGTGATAAAAATGGGAAAATTTTCTATTCTTTTTGCCTTCACTTCATCTTCATTTTTTGTTTGTCGTAGAGGGTGAACACAAGTGTGAACATGCATATATTAAGGAAAATGAATCTATTGGGGAAAATGCACATGTGAAAAAACATTTTCCAAGGTGAACATTCATTTATTAAGATAAATGTGTGTATACTAGGGTGAATTCATACTATGAAAAAGGGGAAATAGATCTTGAAAGGGGCCAACCAAATTAATGAATTGTAGATAACCTAAGAGAATTTTTTCTAGGTAGATATTGACCTTGGGGACCTATATTTTCCCATCCCACTCTTTGAAATATGCAATTGTTCTTCCTTAAATTATTTTAACTTGTTCTTTATTGTATCATATTCTTGAGCTGGATTAATTAGTCTCTTGTGAGAATTGGAGGAGCTAGTGAATCTCCTAATGATCATTTCCTTGTAATACCATCATAATCATCATCCAATAATTCCTCTTTAAGCACTATAATTTTATCATATAGTTTATGGGAAGGAAATCAAATATCAATATGAGATACATGTGAAGCCTATGAACTAATATCAAGGTGTGTTCTATCATCATATAAGGTGGCACTATGTGAATTACAATCATGAATATCCATAGGTTAAATGAGATATAAAAAATATTCATCAAAGATATCATCATGTATAAAAGGAGACAATTCATTCAAATCATATGAATCCATGGACATAAAGGTATCATGAAATATAAGAGAGGTCTCATCAAAAGGCATAACAATATAAAAAATTCAGGTGAGGAAGGTGTGGCCTCATTAATGGGAACTATACTAGGTGTTATCACTAATACATGATAAATTCACTAGGTATATATCATCATTATCACTTAAAGGAAAAGAATAGGTACGGAATCGCTTTACTAACGCCAATACAACAAAGGAGAAGTACAAAGACCAGTTTTAAAACTTCTTAAAACAACTGAGATGAACAAAACACATGATAATAAGAGTAACAAGGAAATAACAATCACATAGATAAACCAAATTTACGTGGGAAAACCCTTTTGGGAAAAAACCCACCACACCAAGAGAAGACACTTTGTATTTTAGTAAAATAAATTACAAACAAAGCTCACAGTCCTCACTCTCTGATAGTTAGCTCATAACAACAACATTCATCAGTTTTCATGCACTCACTGTTACAATACTTTTTCAGTATACAATGAATACTTCTAACCTGTCACACTCTTCACCGTCACCCTTAGTGACATATAAATGTAATCGACTATACAATTCTTACATCACATTATTCAAACCAACCAATCACATGCCTTAATTATGCACTATTCACCCAATCAAGCAATCCAATCTTTTGACCGATCTTCCCTGCAATCATGCATCGGGCCGCCCAGGCATTAACTCTTCTTGCCTTAATCGGATTTTATCATCAGTTGAAACACATCTTGTAATTACTGCTTTCACCACTCCAGAATTTGACCAATTAGATGTTGATTTCTTGCCATGTGTTGCCTCTCTATTTGTTCGTCGCTTCTAGTCAAGTCTGACCAGTCAACACAACTATCAAACACCTCTTATCGTGCTACCTTACGGAGCCAAAGGGGGCACCACGGTATGGAAGTTTCACCATGGTACCGCTCCAAGGTTGACAAACCTTCGTGGTATGGCAGTGCCACCACCCAACCGCAGGTCTCTCCTAATACCCTCGTGGTATTGAGGTAGTGGCTTGTCTGCCAGCCCGTCACTTAACACTGTGTCACCGTTGAGCTTGGATTGAACTTTCGCGTTATGGCAGTGCCACCGCCTAACCGCAAGGCTGAGAAACACCTCCTGCGGTATGGAGGTAACCGCCAGAGTCTACAGACAAACACACCACACTACCTCACCCCGACCGCAAGACCTTCGCGGTAAGGAGGTAGACTTCATCTCTGACCGCCAAGGCTTACCATGCCATCACAACACTATCGAAAGGCCATCACGGTGTGGTGGTAAGTGGACTTCGCTAACTGTCGTTGTTCACTGTGGCCACCGCACCACCAACGAGCACCCTCCACGATAGGGAGGTAAACCTTCACACTGATTGCGCCCGTTCACTGCACTACCGCCAACCCAAGACAAAGACCCTGCGGTATGGTGGTAACACCACCCAACCGTGGACAGATCGACAGAGGCCTATGGTAAGGTGGTAAACCGCCATACCGTGCCTCTAAGAAAAGCTCTCAATGGTAGAGAGGTAAAGGCTGAGAAAGAAGGTAATTTCACCAAGTCTTTTTAGAGGTTCAAGCCAGAAGTTGAGGCACCTTTTCCCAACAAGCTCCCACTTGAGGAAGACTTCTTGGCTTCCTCTAGACTTCAACATTAATGACGATCATAGGCCCCAAGGCCCATTGAATCTGTGCACCATCTGAACTTGTTTGTGCTCACTGGCTTCGTTAATGCATTCGCAACATTCTTCAAAGTGTCAACCTTTTCTAAACAGACCTTTCCATCTTCCACCATATCCCTTATGAAGTGATACTGCACATCAATGTGCTTTGTCTTGGCATGGAAATTTGGCTTCTTTGCCAAACAAATGACACTCTGACTGTCACAGCAAATTGTAATCTGTCCTACATTAAAACCAATATCAGAGCACAATCGACTCAGCCAAACTGCTTCTTTGCAGGTGTGTGTTGCTCCCATGTATTCAACCTTTGTAGTGGATAAAGTGACTACAGTCTGTCGCTTGCTCATCCAACTGACTGCTCCACCATTTAACATATCAGAATCCACATATCCACGAATGTTGATTGTTCTCTGTGATGCAACCAAATTACCATGGTAACACAGAGCATATTCTGAAGTCCCCTTTAAATATCTAAACACTCTCTTCACAACATCCCAATGTGATCTTCCTGGATTTTCCATAAAATGGCTCAGTACTCCCACTGCTTGGGAAATGTTTGGTTTTGTATAGACCATTGCATACATTAGACTACTAATAGCACTTGCATAAGACACCCTCGTCATGTTCTCCATCTTAGTAGCGAATTTTGGACAATCTTCAATAGATAGCTTTGTTCCATGCATAACTGGAACAACTAGCTGCTTGCAATCATCCATACCAAATCTCTCCAGAACAGTGTTAACATACTTACTCTTGCTGACCCAAAGCTTTCTACTCGTTCTGTCCCTGGTTATCTCCATCCCCAAAATATACCTTGTTGCACCTAGATCTTTCATTTCGAACTTTGCAGACAACTGAGATTTAAGATCAGAAATCATAAACTTACTATTTCCTATGAACAACATATCATCCACGTACAGGGTAATAATAAGCACACAATCATTTTTAGATTTATAATAAACACAATGATTGGATTTTGATCTCACAAATTCCATAGACAACACAAAGGTGTCAAAATTTTGGTACCACATTCTAGGAGACTGCCTCAAACCATACAGAGATTTCTTTAATTTGCAGACCATACTTTTTTTACCTTTTTTAACTAAGTGCTCAGGCTGGGACATATAAATTTCTTCTTCCAACTCTCCATGGAGAAACGTTGTCTTCACATCCATCTTCTCAATCTCTAAGTCATATGTTGCTACCAATGACAACATAAATCTGATAGATGTCAGCTTTGCTACAGGGGAAAATATTTCTCCATAATCAATTCCCTCTATTTGGGAAAATCCCTTTGCAACCAGCCTTGCCTTATACTTTTCTACACTACCATCTAGACTAGTCTTCTTCTTGAATACCCATTTACAACCAATAGGCTTTCGCCCTTCAAGAAAAGGTGCCAAATCCCAGGTTTCATTTTTCTTTAATGATTCCATTTCTTTATTCATGGCGTCCAACCAGGAATTTGACTCAAACATGCTAATAGCTTATTTTACAGTCCTAGGCTCATCAGTGCTAGTAATCAAAGCATAGGCAGAGTTCGAATCTAACATAGAGAAACCATACCTATTGGGTTGTCATTTTTCACGTGTAGACCTTCTTACTGGCTGAGGTTGTGGTTCTTAATCTTCAGAACTCTCAAAGTTGCTTGAACTCTCCTTAGTTTTAGGTACACCATGTAGTTCCTCTTTTTCTAGAGTTTGAGGAATCTGAACTACTTCATTCTTGTTTTCTCTTTTATTTGTCTCTAGTTGTGGATTAGCTACTAAAGGTTTCAGCTCACGAAATATTACACTTTCGTTGTACAGAACCTTCTTAGTATTAGGATTCCAAAGCTTGTATCCTTTCACATGAATGCCATAGCTGATGAAGATACATTTAACAACTTTTTCCTCCAACTTTGATCTTTTCTCATTGGGCACATATACATATGCCTCACAGCCAAAGACATAAATATTTCTTAGAGAGGGCTTCTTACTAGACCACGCTTCCAAAGGTGTCTTGTCAACTAGAGAAGAACAAGGTGAACGATTTACTAGGTAACATGTGTAGCCACAACCTTAGCCCAAAAATTCTACTCCAAACCAACACTGCTCAACATACTTCTCGCTCTCTCCATTAACGTTTTGTTCAAAATTTCAGCAACTCCATTCTACTATAGGTCTCTCCTAATACCCTCAGCAATATGGCGGTGTCATCGCGGTAATGCTCCAAGGTTGACAGACCTCCGCGGTATGGCAGTGCCACCACCCAACCGTAGGTCTCTCCTAACACCCTCATGGTACAGAGGCAGTGGCTTGTCTACCAGCCCATCGCTTAACATCGTGTCACCATCAAGCTCAAATCAACCTTTCACAGTATGGCGGTGCCACCGCCCAACTGCGAGGCTGAGCAACACCTCCCGCGGTATGGAGGTAACCACTAGAGCTTGCAGACAAACTCACCACGCTACCTCACCCCAACCACAAGACCTCCATGGTAAGGAGGTAGACTTCATCTTTGATTGCCAAGGCTTATTGCGCCACCGCAACATGGTCGAAAGGCCATCGCAGTGTGGCGATAAGTGGACTTCGCTAACTGTTGTTGTTCACCGCGGCCACCGTGCCACCAACGAGCACCCTCTGTAGTAGGCAGGTAAGCCTTCACACTGACCACACCCGTCCACTGTGCTACCACCAACCCAAGATGAAGACCCCATGGTATGGCGGTAACACCGCCCAACCATGGATAGATCGACAGAGGCCCGCAATAAGGCGATAAACTGCCATACCGTGCCTCTAAGAAAAGCTCTTAGTGGTAGAGAGGTAAAGGCTAAGAAAGAAGGTAATTTCGCCAAGTCTTTTCAAAGGTTCAAGCCAGAAGTTGAGGCACTTGTTCCCAACAATCACAAGCCATACAATAAATATGATCAATATGAGACTTGAGAAAAAGTGAATTAAAGATGTCTAAAAAGAAAGGATATAAACTACTTAACTCAATGAAGGAAGGAATATATAAGACATGATAAAATAACACAGGTCCGTATAAAACATCTTTATCCATAACATAAAATGTCATAAATGTATCAAGAATGGAAGTATCATATGCCACAAAAGATAATAATATGTCAAAATAAAAAATGTATGAACCTATATCAATCAAGAAACATGATTTAAGAGTAACCATAATAATGGACTATTCAAGGGTGGGTGAGTAGGATCAATGATATATGTCACTATGTATAATCAAACCTTAATTAAAGGATAATAAGTGTATGCAAAGAAAAAGTAATCAAAACCTGAGGAAAATTAAAATGGAAGGATGCAATTAAACTAAAATTAGATCTAAAAATGAAACACTCAAAGCCAAATAAGGATGGGTAGGGTGCATTCAAGAAAGAGAACAAATGAATTTGAAACCCTAAAGGAAAATAAAATAAAACCTAATCATATCTAGGATAGAGGGAAAATAATTATAGAGTAAATCAAAGTTAAAAACCTCAAATGAAAAAGGAGGTAAACAATAAGGTCAAATCCTAGGTTGCATGTAAGAAAATGTTGGGTTCACCAAAAATTAAATAAATAAAATGTTTTACATAATAATCAAGTATAATTAAATAAATATAATTACTAAGCACAAGTTAAACTCGATTAGATTAGTTAGGTCATTAATTGCAATAAAAATTAAAAATTAATTGTAAAGGATTAGGGCAATTAGCTTTATAACTGGTCTAGGATATTTTCACTAATGTCATGCAAAGTCCATTCACCATACTGAAAAAAATAATTTTCTCAATTTGATGGATGTGTTAGAGGTTGTGTAGTTCTAGAATTTTATGCAATTCAATCCCAAACCCCTTAGATTCAATCTCAATTCTTGCAAATTCAATTTGGTGTACATAACTAAATTGTGCCTTATGAATGTGACCAAGAAGGATGTTGCTTTAGTAAAACGGTTTGTATTTTCTCCTTTGATACTTAAATATGGTCAAGGTGGTGTTCTCTTAGGTCAACCTCTTGGTGGACTAGATTAACTTGGTGACAAGAAATATCAAAGACAATATTTACCAACATACAAATGGTCTATACAAAAATACAATTCTTTTATCCTTTTGAAAATTAAAGTGTGTTTGATGATTCTTTTTATTCTCTACATACAACTTTGATCCTAGATGTCAATTAATAATTCATTAATATCTTTAAATACCATGACATAGCAACATGTTGCATAAACATGTGTTAAGGGGGACCATAACAACTAGTAGGAAGGGGTGAGAATCTTCAAATTTGAATTTAAATGTTTGAATTTTGGGTTCTTTCCTCGATATTAAACTACGACAAACTTAAGTGACACAAAAATGAACCTTACAAATAAGATGGTCATTTTAAGATGTCAAACAAACATCTAAAAGTAAATACAGATAAGAATGCAATAATAAAAATTAAATAACAAATATATGAATAAAAATAAATAAATCCAAGGGTTCGCCCTGTAGCTCGCACAAATAGCGAAGGAGGCTTAAGTCTTGGGTTTGCTCCTCGAGGTCGTGGATTCGAGTTCAAGGTCCGACCTCAAATGATGTATGTGGCTTGCGAGTGGCTACACTCATCCTCAAAGAACTAGTCTCGCCTCAGCCCGCCCCTCTCTGGCCCCAACTTGGTAATATGTAAACTAAACATGACATTAAATTATACTACTTTTTATCACTTCTTTTATTTTTAAACTCCAATATTAATTTTTTTTTAAATGATTCTATTCCAAACATCTTTTATAGAATTTATATATCATATTTTTATATAAAAATACAGTATTAATCATTAAAAATATATATCCCTACTTATCAATATACTATTACATTTAAAACATTCCCTTATTATCCTAAACTTTTGGGCCCCTAGTAACAAAGGTAAGGCAAAGTCATACGCATCAAAGTACACCAACTTACGAAAAGTACCCGACATTGCAATCATTTTTATTGGTCTAGGTGGACTAGACCATTTTTATTATTAATTTTTAAATTTTTTTTTATATTATAGAAATGAGATTCGATCGCGGAACAGTTGGTTACAGCAGAACTCACTACCGGTATTACGCCGGTAAAGCAAATGGCTTTCGGCAAATGGTTTTCTTTCTTTTTATCTCCTTACTAAATTTAGCGAACGTGATTTCTTTCTTTTTAATCTCCTTACTAAATTTAGCAAACCTAATTTTTTTTTTCTTTTTCCCATCTCCTTTTCGTTTTAATAAGGACATGGGATATTTAGGAACACAAGGGTGACAAGAAAACAATGAAATTTAGTAGTCAATATATAAAAGCAAAGAGAATCATCCGTGGAAGAATTTAATAGTTTTGTACATGGAAGTGACAACGATTTGGCCTAGTCAATGCTCTTCTCATTGTTAAAGTAAACATATGTTACTCTCTAGACTTTGACAATTGGTGGGTCATGAAAGACAATGTATGAGTTTGACACTTGGAAACTTCAAATTTGTCCTTTCAATGTGAGAAAATATAAGGTTATTCATTTTAATTTAATATATTTGTAAGGTGAAATTTGTATATTTATGTTATTTTTCATTTAATTTTATATCTATTTTGAAGAAATGTTTTGATAAATGATACGATTTGGTAGAAAATTGTGTTCGTTTTTATATATTCTATATATTTAGTCTTTATTTTATGTGTATACTTCTAGTTTAGTTAAGCTTTGCATTTATGACACCCATCTATACACCTTCCATGATATTATCAATCTTAGATTTGATTGCTCACCTACCGAGGGTGATTTATGTAGTGGAGGGGTTTGCCTTTGAATTGTGGACTTAATGATTCAAATTCAAAGTCTTGTTGATTGCTACCCTTTATTAACTTGTCTCCAACTAAATACACATTTTGTGAAATTTGATTTTATGTACCAATATTCAAAGGTATTCATTGGCATACATTTTACATATTCAAAATCATCTAATCCTCTTTCACCCTAAAACATTAATTGAGCAATTAATAGTGAAACATTTAGATTTGGTGCACTAAAAGGGGTATTAACAAATGTGCATGTACCATTCTAGGGTGTCTGCCTATTGTCTTTGATATTTTACACACATTTTTGAGGGTTGACTTAGGAGAAGACATCTCATTGCAACATAATGCCAACCTTTTGAGATATTTTTAAATATTGCTAGTCAATCAAACATATAACAAGAGTAGAATAGATAAAGGTCAACTAGGGGAGCAATATAGCATAATTGTACATTGTGTAGAATTAGATTTAGACATATAGGACACATTTGTAATTACATACTTGAGCTAGACCTACATACTTGATCCTAGACAAAACACATATTTAGTGCAAGACCCAAGATGCTTTACTAACAAAAAGATCAGATTTTCCAAAGAAAAAATAAACTAATTAAGAATCTTCATTGAATGACAATTATTCTTTAGTCATAAAGCTAAGTATCCCTATTCGTTGTATGCACTTTTCATCACTTAACGTTAATAGTTAGAATACACCAACCCACAACATTCACACTCATAATATTTAGGTTAGTTGTACTTGTGCATATGCATTTCATTTGATTAGCCTAGTTCACACTCGAGAAAAGTTTATTTTCCTTTGCACTTTAGTAAATTTAGTTGATCTCGCATGACCTAGTTTTATTTTAAGGTTTATCCAAATTATATTTTTCAAATCAACACTTTTCTAATATTTACATCTCAATTTTAAGTTGTTAAATATAGGGTAAATGACAATGAAAAGAATGAAAATATAGTGCTTAAATCCAATAAAGCGTGTACTTAAACCAACAAGATTAATGTGAAAATGAATAAGCAAATAGAAAATATGGAAATCATATGAAGACCAAATATATGTGGAAAAACCCTTTTCGAGAAAAAATCCTCCACTAAAGAGAGCCAAGTTTTATTAGTCACAATAAAGTGTACACTAATACAATCTACTTATTCCTATAAAAATGATTTGATAGCATAAGAGAACCTATAAAAGAAAATTATAAACCTCTAACCCATACCTCCAATATATATAAAAGTTAGAAACAAGAAACCACCAAGTGGTATTCTAAACTTATACGTCAAGAACATGATCCATGATTAAAAAAATAACACTCCCATAGTCATGGTCAATCAACCTAAAATAATAAGCAACTCATCATACACATTTTACACCTCTCTTACTCATCAAATATTTCATCATAATGCTTAAATTGACCAATTTTTGAAATCTAAGCACTCTAAGTAGATAATTAATATTGTGTAATAAAATCCAAATTAACAAGATAATTTATAACTCCTAATTTTGACACTATCAATTTAACCTCCCTATTTGATGCCTTTTACCAAATATCGCAAGTATCTCGAAGAAAAAATAATAAATAAATAATTTACGCACCCTCACATGGGCATCCCATTTTCCCTCTACATGTTATTTGAAGATTATAAATTGTTTATTATCTACATAATTAAATATAGTTTACAAGACTTGAGATTTGCAAGGTGAATGATGTAAGGAAGCTAAGGTAGTGGAACAACTTCCTACACTAACCTTGAGAGGAGAATAATGCAAAAAATTTATAGATCTTTAACAGTTCCAAAAACTTAAATAGAAATAAACACAAGTATCATGCATACCACAACACAATGATTTATGTGGGAAAAACCCTTTCGGGAGAAAAACCCCACACTTCAAAAGTTGCCCAATATATTATTTAGAAATCAAAAGATTACAATATACTTGTTGAGCAAGCTTCTCATAGGAGTATCACCACTAGAGATCAAGAGACACCACGACCGCTATCAGACTCTCAAAATAAACCCCGTTTACATACATCCCATCGCTTATAACAAGCTTTTTGGAACCTTCTAGAATTAGGGTTTTACAAGGTCATTTTTCATTTGACGTGTTAGTGGTAAAAAAACCTTGACGTGTCAGTGAGAAAAAACCTTAATGTGTTAGTGAAAAAAGAATTTTGGGGCGTTGCCTTGAACCCCACGTCTTGCTATGAGTGTATAGTATTTGCATGATCAGTCACCACATACCAACATACACCCTATCAATAAATCATATATAATTGCAAGGTTGAGACACATTTTCCCAACAAATGACACACCTAATCTTAACATTGTCTCACTTGAATTCACATTGGAAAGGCATAATAGGAAACTAAACGAAGAATAAATCAAAAAATGCTCAAATAGGCAAGGCTCGTGACTTCTCTACACTAATAGAACGAACTTGTTCTATTGAAATAATTGAAGTAAACACTTACATTGAAAATAATTCATTAAGTGTTCAAATCTTGATTATCCAATCAAAGATTCATTTACTTAGCCAATATTATGGAATTCATCAACATGTAAAATCAATAAACAAATAATACTAGCCATTACATGGATAAACCCTTAAAAACAATCCACCAGCATAGAGACTTTTCAAGATTATATTAAATAATAACCATGTGTTAAAATAATATAATCCACTTCAATCTTGTTTTGATAAAATTATAGAAACATAACAATACCCACCTGTAAAAGACCCCATCAAACAACTATTGAAGGAATCCAATTTTAGAAGATTGTGTTAGGATTAAGGCATCATTTACCTTGCAATCATACACATTATTCATGTGTCTTCAACACTCTTATGTGTCCTTAGATGCATAGGGTGTAATAAAAAATAATATTGAAATTTAGATTCTCTAAGAGTCTTAGCATTAGTTGTTATTGCATTCATGTAGAAGGTGGAGTTGGCAATTGTAGTTACAAAACTGTGGGTGTATTTGTAATGTATAATTCCAAGTGGGAGAATGTTAGGATTGAGGCGTCATTTATCTTACAATCCTATGTATTATTCATGTTTCTCCAACACTCTTGGAATGTGTCTTTGGATGCATAGGGTATAATAATAATAAAATGTAATTTAGATTCTCTGAGAATCTTATAACTACTTCTTATTGTATTCATGAAGAAGGCGGAATTGTTGGTGGTGGCTAAAAACCTATTTTAAGTAAATCTCTCAAATTAGGCATGATAATTGATTAGTGGATCATCTTGAACATTTTTGGTGGGTCCCATATGAGTTGGATGATCATTTTGGATGCCTACCTCATGATATTGACTATAATGGAGGAGTTACACATAAAAAATGTTATCAATTATTAGTATGGAGTTATTTTTTCTATTCATGGCTCATTGGGAGTTACATTTACTATTCTTTAAAGAGATTCTTCATTTTGGATATGGGAATTTTTACATTTTACCATGGTTTGATGATTCATTATTTTGAGGAACTATTTCTGGTATTCCTCTCTCATTTCTCTATAAACTAGAGACATGAGATAGTAGTTTTATGAGATGTTTATGGGTATAAAGGTGCTACTAGAGGTCTGGTAGAGATCGTAGTGTTAGTGTGTGGATGTATCTCTCCTTTGAAGATTAATACATACATGTGTCCTCATTCTCATGTTATTTTTTGTTGGAAAAAGTGCCTCAATTTATTGGCTTGGATCTCTAAGAGAGGCTTGATGAATTTATGCCCTTATCGCTTTAACATGGTGTTCTCATTTTGGTCGGCACGACCCTTTTGGTCATTGAGACTTAGCCTGATTGGCGAGACCCCGAGGGCTATCACAACGATGAGCTGACGAGCGTAAAGTTGGCGGAATGTTTGTTGGCCTTGGCTGTATCAGCAGAGTTGTTGTCTATCGATGGAAGTAAATGCTAAGTCTCGCCGATGTGCCGATGTATTGCATCAACACTTTCTATTGGCTTCATCCGACGGTGTTGGCT
Organism: Sequoiadendron giganteum; assembly: GCA_007115665.2. Lineage (NCBI taxonomy): Eukaryota > Viridiplantae > Streptophyta > Pinopsida > Cupressales > Cupressaceae > Sequoiadendron > Sequoiadendron giganteum. Next base: position 71,998,840 of record CM021101.1, on the reverse strand, counting down.
GCTTTCAGCGACATTCAAAGGCAAGTATAGCCGAAAACCTTTTCTCTGAGCGGAATTGCTTGTGTGCATGATGCGTGGCAGCTTGTCAAAGAGGTGAGCGCAACGAAGAGAAGGTGGGCCCCGAGCTGCTTTATGCGAAGGTTTTTCTGACTGTGGACACTTGTCTGCGCCTCGAGAGTTCCCTGGGGAATCTAGCAGATTTTGCTAGAGATTCCTCGAAGGAGCTCTAGCGGCTTCCATGTAAGCCAAGAGGAGAGCACAAGCGGTGAGCACGTGGCAACTTCGAAAGCTCATTCTGGGAGGGCTCATGGGAATCTTGGCAATTCCCTCTTGGATGCCCCAGAACCTCCTAAGCGGCGGACGCGTGGCTTGTGGGACCCGATAGAGCTAGCGGTAGATGTTTTGGCGATAGCGGATTATTGTCGACTCAAAATGTGATGAAAGAGTTAGCGATGGCGAAGGGTTTTCAAAGCCCGATGACAGTTGACCGATCACTGCTTGGTGAAGTAGTGGAATGAATCACAGTGCGACACGTGGTGATTTCTCATCGGTTGTTTTTGCACCATTGTTGCAAAACAACATTAATTTTCGGAAGCTAGATTGGTGAAAAGCGATTTTATTATGCAGTCATATGAGATTGGAGTTTGGCAGTTGGAAGAGCCCGAATTTAGTATTTTCTCTGCAACAAATTTATTATGGGGGTGGCTCGATGTAGGATTGCAGGTGGATCCGATCCGAGATCGATTTGACGTGTCAGTGAAGAACTAAAATGAATGCACCCTAATTGGTGGTTGTATGGAGACTTGTAATAGTCGGTCTTTACTAGAAGTCGAAGAGATTAGAAATAGCAGGTTACTGAAAAAGAGTAAGTATTCACTGTATGCCATAATAGCATTGTAGTAGTGAGTGCATGAAAAATCAAGTGATGTTGTGAGCTAACTATCAGAGTGAGAGGACTATAACTTTGTATATAATCTTTTGCTTATTGTAATACAAAGTGTCTTTCTCTTGGTGTGGTGGGTTTTTTCCCGAAAGGGTTTTTCCACGTAAATATGGTGTTATCTTTGAAATCATTTTATTTCTATTACTCTTGTTACCCTGCATGTGTTCATCTTAAGTGTTTTAATGTTTTAAAACTGGTCTTTGCATGTCTCCTCTGTGGTTTTGGCGTTAGGAAAGCGTTTTCGCACCTTTGCTTTTCCTTATATTTTTTGCCAAAAGGGTTTCTCCACACAAATCTTGTTTTATCTATGATTAGTTGATTTCTCTCTTTTTACTATTTTTTCAATCACAAAATTTTAATCATATGGTAATCTTTGTTAAACAAACAAATTTTATATTTGCATACACTTTCAAGAGATTTTATAATAGTAGCTTTACCTTGTGTTCATTACCTAAAACCAAATAACATAAAACAATGGTATTGAAATCCATCAATACCCACATGCAAATCCCTTGATACCCATAAGACTAGAAACCAATAATTAGAAGATCTTTTCCCAATAGCTTCCATAACACATTTCCTTAAAATTATCACTCTATTTCGAGCCACTATAATATGTATACCCCACCCATGATAACAAAATATGCTTCACTATCCTAAGCACCCGAGTGAGGGAAAAGTGGTAAGAAACAATTTTTTTTGCTATGCAAGAGAGTATTTTTATTAATATTCAAAAGAGATTACATATTTTGTGTACAAACAAGAGCTTGAACATTTCTTGAGCATTCCTAGTAGGCCAAAAAGGAGCCAATCATCAAAATGGGAACAACCCAGGCTATCCGACAAAAAATAACTTACAAAATTGTGATCCCAATCTAGAGGCAAACACAAAACGATTATGCCAAAATTGAAAAAATTGAACTTAATCAACACCATTCTCTTATAGATAGATAATAAAATCACCAACCCAAGTGAAATACTAAACTAGTTCCATATAGCCACTTCTTCAAAAACCTTGCCCCCTCCAATGCCCTTATCCGCTGAGGTAGTAGGTCATCACCTTTGACATCCAACAAGAAAGGGTAAAGTCTAACCACCATGCCCGATAGATTAAGCAGGCTCAGATCCCATGGCATTGGGATTCCAGCTCTCAACTGAGCAACACCCACTACCTCCTTGAGGCCTCCCAACAAATCTGGCTTCATCAATTTCCTTGTCATTTACAAAACTTTGTTCTTTGGTAGTTGGAGATCCAACAAACCTGCAACAAATGAAGAGGTTATGTCCATGTCCACTTGGTATCTTTCATCCACCATTAAGAATACATGCCCCAGAATCAGCTTCACTGCACCAAGCGACAAGAAGTCACTCTCAAGAAATATCCTCCTCAACTTGAGCTTTGAGACTTCCCCCAGAAAATCAATTTGCCAATGAGAACTATCCAACCTTATAGGGGTTTCCATTACTCGTTGCATAGAAAACTCCAAACATACTAACTATTTGGCCACCAGGTTCATCCTTTAAAGATTAATTCACTCATGTTGAAGCTTGTTAATTAAAAGTTTTCCAAGATTACAATCTTTCTGTGCAACACTTCTAGACTACGAAATCCTCCCTTAGACTTCTCACATGGATAGGAGATTGAATTAGTAAATGCCTCACCATGACTCCTTGATCTAGCTCATGTGTTAAGACACTTAAGCTAACTTGATTGATAATACATCATAATTAATCGATTCCACACATCAAATCAACTCGAGAGATGGAGTTGCAACATTGTTTCAACATTAAATTTGGGTTGTTGCATGGGAAACCTCCAAAAAAGGTAGGCCCAACAACATGTGCTAGATGAGTGTCTCTAAAGGGAAGAGTGTAAGTCGCAGCCAAACTTCCACTTGTCATGTCATCACACCTCCTCACAACAAAAGTTTGGGTATTATACATAGAGTAGCACCAAGGCACCACATGTATATGTCCTGACTTGGGGCATGCAACTTGCCAATCCAATGCATCCTCCCACAAGATAGATTGAGCATGAAAATTGACAGTGTGGGTGGATGCCACATGCTCCCAAGCATTGGTAATCCATGTACATTAAGTGAGATCAACACGCCTTTTCACAGTAAGGATTAAGCCTAGCACCAAAACAAGCGAGCAGGCACCACCTATTAGCCTAGTGCACCACTCCATAGCAAAGCTTGATCTTAGCACCAAAATGAGCTAGCATGTGTCAATTTATAGCCCAATGTGCCTCACTATAACAAGGCATAATAATAGCTCCAAAATGAGTGAGTGGGTGCCACATGCACTAAGAAATCTCCACTCGACTTTGAGTGATTTATGCACCAACTATTAGTGTAGAAAGTCGACTCTAGCCCAGAATGAACCAAACCTTTGAGGAATCATGAGATACTAGGCCAACTACTTAGGATGCTCACCCCTAATAACCAACACCAACAACCCTCCCATCACTAGGATTTACCGCATGAATCTATGCATGAAAACCACTAATCCCTTTGAGAGAAGGAATGAGACTGTTCCTTAACAACCCCATCTACACCAAGATTTGCTAATTTATCCACCTCAGAGTTGGCTTCTCTATATGTGTGTTTCACCATGTAGAATTCAAACTTCCTTAACACATAAATAGCTCTCTCCACCAACCCTTGCAACTTCCAATTCAAGATGTTTCCCATCCTAAGAGCACTTATCGCCAAAGACGAATCACTTTCCACCTTGATGCTTTTAAGCCTAAGATCCTAGCAGAACTAAAGCCTATGTATCACCACTCGTAGTTCTTCTCCATTATTCATCTCATCAAGAAGAGGGGCTGAATGTTCCTCTACTATAGCCCCTTTCCAATTATGAATTATGCATCCTACACCCAACCTTCCTAGGTTCCCTCTTGATGCCCCATCAAAATTTAGTTTGGCCCATGACTGAGCAGGAGGCCTCCAAATCACCTTGGCATAAAGTCCTTGTTGTATCGATGCCCCTTTACTACCAAATTATAGGACCTTGAGACCGAACTACCCAAGTCTCATATTTGCATCCCATTCTATGAATTCCAATTTATGCATATTCATTCTTAAAACTCTACTAATAACAACCTCAGTTATGGTTGCCTCCACCTTGTTATGAAAGGATGATGTGATCGTTTCCTTACCATGAAATATTCTCCTATTTCACTTTTTCCATAACTCCTAAATTAGAATGGATGGGTTAATTAGTTGAATACTCAAATACATCACTTTCTTTTTTAATAAGTGCCATGATTTGAAAATGGATAGAATTTCATTTGGAAGGGCACCTACCCAACCCATTTTCACACATAGCCACTTCCAACACTTCTAAGCAAAGGGAAAACCAAACAACATGTGATTTCCTTCTTCCTCACTTGGTTTGTACGTTATGCACCACAATGGTTCATGATAGCTCATTTTGATAAACCTATCTGTAATCAAAGTCTTTCTCTAGATTGTGGTCCAAGCAAAAGTGATAGGGAGGTTGGAGGAATCAATCACTGATTCCTGCTCTAGGTCTTACCTGGAAGACCTCTATGGTGTCTCACTCCACCACCTTAACCTATAGGACATTTTTCTCATTTAGGATCCCTTAGTTCTCCTTGCCAACCCAACTACCATCCCAACTCTACCTACCAAGTCAACCTTGGTGCAAGTTTTGCAATTCTTCCCTTAGCCCTTAATCCACCCTAAAGGCTAACATTCTCCAAAATATAGAACTTGTCTATGCAGGGGTGTGGAGGTGTTTCTAATAGTTTCAATCCATCCCACTATGGTTCTTGAGGGTCCATCCAACTCCATTTTCTGATCGCTTCCACCAAAACCCTCATTTAAGGTTTTAAGGCTTCTAGCCCTATGAGCCCCAATTGGGTCTCCTCCGAGAAATTAGGTTAGTTATCCAAAGTTTCCAAAAGAACTCTCAATCTTTCCTTGGGGTTCCTTGTACATATGCCCACAAATCAAATATTTTAGGGGTCTTAACCCTCAATTGTCCGTACACAGGCTTAACCCTCAATTTGGCAAAATTAGGCTCTTTTAAGCCCTTTTTCTGACCTCCCTGCAACTGTTAGGGGTTCCTTTCATCAAACGGATTGATGGAGCTTCCTCCTCCATACTATGCCTTGGAAAGGCTCATACCTTCCCTCTCCACATCGTGATTTGACAGGGAATGGACACCCCTGCAAATCAAGTGCTCTGCACTTCTTGTCTTCCCTAGTCAGACACTTCCTGGCTTGCCTAGAAGAAGACTTCCATGGTGCCTCCGGTGCTATCAAAGAATACTAACCCTAATGTATGTACAAACATGGAGTCTAGTCACAATTCCCAAAGGGGCCGTACAATATGTACAATGGGAATGTGATCTAACCCTCCATTTTCCTCAAACAGTCTGTCAGATCAACAATTGAAAGAAAGCAAACTATCTACAAATAGTGCTTGAAACTGAACTAAGAAGCTACTTACTACCACACAATGCTTGAATAACACTCACACTACATCCTAAACAAGATACATAAACACTTTCAATCCATTAAAGCTCTACTTCTAAGAAAAAATTAGAAACTCTCACATTATCACAACTATTCTCACTTGAATTTCAAAATTTCAGATAATCCAAATGCTTCCAACCTTGCTCTCATCTTGAGAGAACCCTTGAATAGGGTCTCTAAATTAGTTACCTCTCCTTAGGTCACTCCTAGGCCGCTTGTAGCTTTCATTAAGCTTTATTTTCAAAAATTTAGAAAGAAACACCTAAAAGGGTCTAAAAGGCCCTCAACCTTGCTTGAGCAAAAACCTGTAAGCCTATGCTATGGTCAACATGACCTTCAATAATTCAACACCTGATAAAAAATGCCACTAAGGCACAAACCTAATGAAAAAGAATAGATAGATAAATTGGTCTAAACAATTTTCCCAAACATGACCTAGACAACCTATGGTAACCTAGGTGCTCCTGCACCATTCTCCCTCCTCTGCACACAAACTAAAGAATGTGGATAGAGATTATAGATAAATAAATACCCTGATTCTTGAACTGATCTTCATCTACCCATGTAGCCTCAGAGTCTGGTTGGCCTTTCCATTGGATGAGAAGTTCCATGTACTCCTTATGCCGGGTAGACTTCTTCACCCTTGAGTCCAAGATCCTCTTTGCTTGCAGCTTGTCTTTAGGAGGTAAGGCTATGTTACTCAAATCCTTCAAGACATCCACACTTGTCTAACCCATGTCAGTGACTGGTCCTTTATACCTGATCAAATCAGCCACATTGAACACTGGCGAAATGCCTAAATCTACAGGTAGCTCCACCTTGTAAGCATTCTTCCCATATTTTGCTAACACCTTACATGGTCCCACTCTCTTCATTTGCAACTTGGTTGATGTTCCCTTCTGCAACCTAGATTTTTTGAGATGGACCACGACATAGTTCCCTACTGCAAATTGTAGATCCTTCCTAGACATATCCACCTTAGCTTTCAGCTTGTGAGTAGCCTCTGTAATTGTCTTTTTCACTTGCTCTTGGATCTCCTTCATGGTCTGAGAGAAATAATCAACCCGACCACTCCTATACTACATAGCTCCTAAATCTCTAAGTTCACACACACCTCTTGGGTGCATCCCATACACTATTTCAAAAGGACTTCTACCTGTGGTCCGGTTCACACTGTCATTATAGGCATATTCAGCTTGTGAGATGACCATGTCCCATGTCTGTCCATTCTCCTTGGTTAGACATCTTAGAAGGTTACCTAACACCCTATTGATCACCCCAGTTTTCCCATTGGTCTAAGGATGGTAAGCTCATATAAAAGACAAATTAGTACCCAATCTGCTCCATAATGTCTTCCAAAAATGACTCATAAAATTCACATCCTTGTTTGAGACAATGCTCAATGGAAATCCATGGATCCTCACAATTTCTTTGAAGAAAAGATGAGCAATATAGCTAGCATCATGGGTGGTCTTGCAAGGAACAAAGTGAATCATCTTACTGAACCTATCTACCACCACATAAACACTATCAAATCCTATCTTAGTCTTAGGGAGTCCTACCACAAAATCCATGCTGATACACTCCCATGGTCTGTTGGGAATGGGTAGAGTTATATACAAACCTACATTGCTAGCTCCCCCTTTGGCTTTCATACACACTACACACTGCTCCACATACCTCCTGACATCCCTTGGCAACTTGGGCCAATAATAGAACCTCTGCACTAGTTCCATTGTCTTGTTGATACCAAAATGACCACTAAGACTGCCATTGTGCTTCTCTTGGATGAGATTCTCTCTCATTGATCCTTTTGGAACACATAACTGATTTCCCTTGAACAAAAGTCCACTCTGCAATGTATACTTTGAGTATTGACTATGAAAATGATTCTCAAAGTCAGAATAGACCTTGTATGCCTCCGAGAAGTCTTCATCTTCCCCATAGAGATCCTTGAAACTCTCTATCCTAATGCTCTTTATTTGTATCTCTTGCACTGTCAGCAATCTTCTACTTAGTGCATCTTCCACCTTGTTCAACTGTCCCTTCTTGTGCTTGATGGTAAAAGTGAAGGCTTGGATGTATTCCATCCATTTCAAATGTCTATTTCTCAACTTCTCTTGAGTGTTGATGTAGCTAAGTGCCTGATTATTAGTAAACACAACAAAATCTTTAGGTAGGAGATAGTGCCTCCACTTCCTAAGTGACTGTACTAGAGAATATAGTTCTAGGTCATAGGTAGAATACTTCTTCTTAGCTTCATTGAGATTTTCACTAAAGAAAGCTATAGGCCCGCCTTCTTGGCTTAGAACGCCTCCTACTGCAATTCCACTGGCATCACATTCCACAATGAATAACTTATCAAAACTAGGTAACAAAAGGATGGGTTGAGTTGCCACTTCTTGTTTTAGTTTCTCAAAACCCTTCTCAGCTTCTAGTGTCCACTTGAACTTAGTCTTTAGGCCACCTTTGATAGTATCAAGTACTGGTGCACATATACCACTAAAGATCCTTATAAATTTCCTATAAAACTGAGCTAATCCATGAAAAATTCTTACCTCTATCCTAGTGGTTGGTGTAGGCCAATTTAGGTTAGCTTCTACCTTGCTTGGGTCCATCTTCAATGAACCTTGGGATACTACAAACCCCAAATACACAAGCTCTTGTTTGAAGAACTCACACTTCTCTAGGTTGATGGCTAACCTCTCTTCCTGCAATCTTCTAAGAAGCAACTCCACATGCTATAGATGTTCTTCTATTGTCTTGCTAAAGATGAGTATATCATCTAGATATACCACCACAAATATCCCTGTAAAGTCTTTGAGCACTTCATTCATGAGCCTCATGAATGTGCTAGGGGCATTAGAAAGGCCAAATGGCATAACTCTCCATTCATACAACCCATCAGTTGTCTTAAAGGTTGTCTTCCACTCATCCCCATCTTTAATTATGATCTGATGGTATCCACTCTTGAGATCCAACTTGGTGAAGTACTGAGCTCCTCCAAGACAATCCATCAAGTCCTCAATTCTAGGAATAGGGAACCTATACTTGATTGTGATTCTATTTATAGCTCTAGAATCTATGCACAGTCTCCACTTACCACCTTTCTTGGTTGCTAAGACCACTGGTACTGCACACGGACTGATGCTTTTTCTAATTAATCCTTGATCTAACAATTCCTGCACTTGCCTAGCTACTTCTAGGTTCTGATCTGGTGTAAGCTTGTAGGTTGCTTTGTTTGGCAATGAAGCCCCTGGTATGAAGTCAATTTGATGAATGATGGCTCTCTTTGGAGGTAAGGTTGCTGGTGTCCCATCACTGACTATGTCCTTGAACTGTTTAAGCAACTTCTGGACTACTCCAGGTATGACAGTTTTCTTAGTCTTATCTTCCTCCTTGGGTTGCACCATGACCACATATCCTTCCCCTCCTTTATGTAGGGTGTTGATAAACTCCTTGCCACTACTTAACAAGACACTAGGGGTCTTTGACTGTCCTTCTTCCTCATTTGACAGTGACTACAGTTTCAATGTCTTTCCATCCTTCTTGAAAGAGATAGTGTTCTCCTTACCATCATAGATGGCTCCTCTGTCATACTGCCATGGTCTGCCCAACAGAAGATGGCATGCATCCATGGGAAACAAATCACATAACAACTTTTCTTTGTACCCTCCAATGGAGAACTCCACTGTTGTCTGCTCATTGACAAGAACACTTTGCCCTTTGTTCAACCATGTCACCTTGTAAGGGTTAGTGTGGGGTACTTTCTCCAACTTCAACTTCCTCACCGCCTCTTCTGAGATTATGTTATCAGTAGACCCTAAATCCACTATAACCTTACACACCTTTCCAAATATTTTGCACCTTACCCTGAATAAGGCTCTCCTTTGCTTTGGCTCCTCCTTGACTGGTTGTCTGATTAGGACTCTTCTAAACATCAGGTTCTCCCCCATTTCTGATTTAATACTCATGGTGTCCTCATGAGCATATGCCACTCTCTTTTCTGTATTTGATGAAGATGCTTTCTTCGGGCACCTATAAGCTGGATGTCCTACTTGACCACAGTTATAACACTTCATACTAGTAAAGTATGAGTTGCTTCTACCTGCTCCTCTTCCTCTATTTTCTCCTCCTTGAGGTCCTCTACCTCTTCCATAGCCTCCTCTAGGTGTTGTTTCACTCCCATGCTCTGTGAGTTTGGACTCTCCTTGACTTCTTTGTTTAGTCCCTCTACCTTGGTAACCACCTCTATGTCCTCTTTGATCTTTGCCTTTACCTCTACTCTTAAAAGCCTGGTCTTGTTTTCTCTTGCTCCTCTCTTCAATCTTTATAGCCAATTGGTAACACTGGTGTACTATCTTGGGACTTAGAAGAGTCATCTTCTCTTGAATGTTCCACTTCAAGCCATTAAGGTACCTAGCCACCTTAAGAATTTCATCCTCTAAAACATTAGACCTCATACAAAGTTTTTGAAACTTTTCAGTGTAAGTATTCACATCTTGGTCTCTTTGTCTCAAGCTCTGTCTCTTCTTATGCAATTGAATCTCATAATCATCTGGCATGTATGCTTCTTTCACTTTGGCAACCATTCCATTCCAAGTAGAAATAGGCTTCTTGCCTTCCTTTTCCCTCTATGTCTGAATGAACTTCCACCATGTCAAGGCAAAACTCTCAATCTTGAATTTTCCACCTTCACCTTCTGTGCTTCAATGACTCCATCACACTCAAAATGGTTTTCCATCCCCTCTATCCAATCCATAACTAGATCAGCTTCAAATTTTCCACTAAACAATGGTATGCCTTCAAGTTCTTTTCCACTCATAGCTTTCAATGCCTTCAAGAAAGGCTCTTCTTTCAAAATAGGGTCAGGTTCAGGGATCTTGTCTTCCTCTACAACCTCTTCACTCTTAGGTACCCTACCTTCCAAGCTATCACTAACCTCATCGGTCTTGGTTTGCACATTATTCATTGCTTGCTCAAGTTGAGCTATTCTTTCCCTCAATCTTCTATTATCTTCCTCTTGATCTTCGACCTTCTTGGCCAACTCAATATTAGTCACCATGGTTGTAGAACCACTAGACTCAAGCTCTGACATACAACAATCAATCCCAAATATTTTGTTGCTTTGATACCAATCTGATAGGGAGGTTGGAGGAATCAATCACTGATTCCTGCTCTAGGTCTTACCTGGAAGACCTCTATGGTGTCTCACTCCACCATCTTAACCTATAGGACCTTTTTCTCATTTAGGATCCCCTGGTTCTCCTTGCCAACCCAACTACCATCCCAAATCTACCTACCAAGTCAACCTTGGTGCAAGTTTTGCAATTCTTCCCTTAGCCCTTAATCCACCCTAAAGGCTAATATTCTCCAAAATCTAGAACTTGTCTATGCAGGGGTGTGGAGGTATTTCTAATAGTTTCAATCCATCCTGCTATGGTTCTTGAGGATCCATCCAACTCCATTTTCTGATCACTTCCACCAAAACCCTCATTTAGGGTTTTAAGGCTACTAGCCCTATGAGCCCCAATTAGGTCTCCTTCTCTGAGAAATCAGGTTAGTTCTCCAAAGTTTCTAAAAGAACTCTCAATCTTTCCTTTGGGTTCTTGGTCCATATGCCAACCACTCAAATATTTTAGGGGTCTTAACCCTCAACTGTCTGTACACAGGCTTAACCCTCAATTTGGCAAAATTAGGCTCTTTTAAGCCCTTTTTCTGACCTCCTTGCAACTGTTAGGGGTTCCTTTCATCAGATAGATTGATGGATCTTCCTCCTCTATTCTATTCCTTGGAAAGGCTCATACCTACCCTCTCCACACCATGATTTGACAGGGAATGGACACCCCTGCAAATCAAGTGCTTTGCACTTCTTGTCTTCCCTAGCCAGACACTTCCTGGCTCACCTAAAAGAAGACTTCCATGGTGCCTCTGGTGCTATCAAAGACTCCTAACCCTACTGTATGTACAAACATGGAGTCTAGTCACAATTCCCAAAGGGTTCGTACAATATGTACAATGGGAATGTGATCTAACCCTCCATTTTCCTAAAACAGTTTGTCAGATCAGCAATTGAAAGAAAGCAAACTATCTACAAACAGTGCTTGAAACTGAACTAAGAAGCTACTTACTACCACACAATACTTTAATAACACTCACACTACATCCTACACAAGCTACAGAGACACTTTCAATCCATTAAAGCTCTACTTCTAAGCAAAAATTAGAAACTCTCACATTATCACAACTGTTCTCACTTGAATTTCAAAATTTCAGATAATCCAAATGCTTCCACCTTGATCTCATCTCAAGAGCACCCTTAAATAGGGTCTCTAAATCAGTTACCTCTCCTTAGGTCACTCCTAGGCCGCTTGTAGCTTTCATTAAGCTTTATTTTCAAAAATTTAGAAAAGAAACACCTAAAAGGGTCTAAAAGGCCCTCAACCTTGCTTGAGCAAAAACCTTTAAGCCTATGCTATGGTCAACATGAACTTAAACAATTCAACACTTGATCACAAATGCCACTAAGGCACAAACATAATGAACAAGAATAGATAGATAAATTGGTCTAAACAAGTTGCCCAAACATGACCTTTTAGACAACCTATGGTAACCTAGGTGCTCCTGCACCAAAAAGCCCTAGCTTTTTGAAGGCACCTACAATCCCAACATAATTTCCATGGGAGTGAGGTCCTCCCATCATGCTTCCCCAACATGAAAAAATCATCCTTAGTGTTGTATTGACCTAGCTAATGATAGTCCAAACCAACTTGTCTTTTCCCTCTCGAATAATTATGATTATGTTCTTAAGAATCGATTGCAGTTGCATGGTTTTACTGGCTAGAAGATTGAGCTTGTTGAAGTCCTTCCATTGCCATCTATTGATCCCATCGGCATGGCTAATTTATAAATAACCTCTCACCTTCATTCCCCAAAGTTGTGTGAGTATAAATTTTGTATGTTTCATGTCTGCGAAACTATCTATTATAGGGTGCCCCCCATGAGTCCTCCCAAAATAAAGTAGTGTTTCTATCACGAATGCCCCAAAATAAGAACTTTATTATTAGAAGCCTACACTCCACCATAAAATTCAAAAAATTTGAGCCTCTAGGAAGTGCATTGGTAGTGAGGATGTTGCACTCAATATCGTTTCCCATGTATTTGTTCTAAAGAATCCAAACCCATTTCAAATTTCTTAGTGTACATATTTTAGATCAGCTTGGTCGCCAATTCTTTGTTCTATCTCAAAAGATCCCTTAATCTTGCTGCCCTATCCTCCTTGGCTTTGCACATCCTATCTCATGCAATTAGCATGAAATTTTTCTTATCTCCATTTCCTTTCTAGAATAAATTCCTCATAATTTATTTTAGAGTTTGATATGTCCCCTTGGGCAACTCCAAGCATGACAATAAATAAATTGGAAGTACAAAAATAACAACCTTTAGCATAAATAACCTATCATCCTATGATAGCCACTACCCCTTCCACGATGACATCTAACTGTTTACCTTATTCATTAGGGGTTCCCATAACTTTCCACTACCCACCCCCTTTGCTAAAGGAAATCCAAAGTATGCACATGGTAATTGACTTTTCATGAATCTCATAACTCTAAGGATATCTTGCACTTTGTGTGGGGGAGTATGAAAAAAATATACTTTTGATTTTTCTTCACTTACCTCTTGATTGGAAGCCTCTAAATAAATAATCTAGTATGTCCTTTAGCTTATGAGCTTTACAACATTTTTTGTGCAAAAAATCATAGTATCATCTATGAACTGTTAATGAGTTACAATAGAGACATTTCTCACTATTTGAATTCCCTCTAGCTTCCCAATGCTTGTTGCAATGCTAAATGCATTTCCTAGTGACTCAACAATGATAATGAACAAAAAGGGAGAGAGGATCTCCCTTTCTAATTCCTCTGGATGCTTCAAATAAACCCTCTTGAGTGTCATTCACAATTATTGAAAATCTAGGACAAGCAATACAATTGAACACCCAATTTACCTAATTTTTATCAAACCCAAAGGCCAGCAACACCTTGCACATGAACCTTCAATCCACTCGATCATATGGTTTTTTGATATCCAATTTTAGTAGTATACTCTATTTTTTAGTTTTTTTTTAATAGAGTGAATGGCTTCCTATTCAATAATGAATCCCTCCAAAATTTAATTTTTGGGTACGAACCCTTATTGTTCCTCATAAATTATCTCGAGAAAAAAAAATAGCCTATTCATTATTGCTTTCACCATAATTTTGTACAAAGTATTGCAAAGGGCTATGGATCTAAACTCATCTAGTGACAATGGTTTCTCCTTTTTAGGAATCAAAGAAATGAAGTTGTTGTTCATCTCCCTTAGGACCACTCTTGAGCTCCTTGAGTCCTCTATGGTAGCAACCACTTCACTGCCCATGGTGCTCCAGATTTTTGAAAAAAAATGAGTCAAAAACCTATCTGGTCCATGTGCTTTATCTGGATGGAGTTGGAATGCTACAACCTTGATTTATTTTGTCATAAATTTTATCATAAGCATCTTATTCCGCCCTTCATTAACTAACCTTGAGATCACCTCCAAGAGCTGATTTTGTGATACAAGACTTGACCATTCTATGTTATTTAATAGATCTTCAAAATACATGACAACTTCTCTGGAAATTCCCTCAAGAGTCTCAACAATTAAACCATCAACTCCTTGTGGAATCGTGATTCTATTGACTTCTCTTCAGGCCTTAGTATTTTTATGGAAGTATTTTGGTATTCTTATCCCCCTCCAACATCTAGATCTCCCTAGATTTCTGCCACCAATACACTTCCTATTTTTCTTATACCTCCCCATATTCTTTGAGAAACTCATTTTCCTTTAGGTATTTTTCACTCCCTATCCCTAAGGATAATACCACTTCATTTAGAGCTGATAACTCTTCTTTCAACCTGCATTTGGATCCGAATATGTTTTTGAAATGGGTCCTATTCCATTCCTTTAATTTTTTCTTGAGCATTTTTAGCTTTGATACCACACCAAACATCTTGGTACCCTCAAATTTCCATCCATTCCACCATGATTCAATCAACCCTGGAAGATCTTGATCCTTGAACCACATGTTTTCAAATTTGAAGGGAACCTCATGGATCTCTTTTCACCCATT
>CM021101.1:71348036-71384133 GCA_007115665.2 Sequoiadendron giganteum | reverse complement strand
GCCCTTTACCCTGCCGATTCCGGGTACGGGGCGTATCCATACTGGTACGTGTTGGAAACCCTGTGGATTCGCCAGGGTTTGGAACTTTTCATCTTCAAGTTTGGCTTCACGAATCTGGCCGTTTTTCCAGGTGACGTGGCGTTTTTGCAATGTGTTCGAGGCGTTTGGCGCGGGGATCGAAAACGTTTTGTTCTTTTTCGTATGAAAAGAAACCCTATTTCGTTATCTTTTTTGACTTCGTTTTTCTTAACAAAAAACGCGGGCTGTTTGAGCGACCATAGACGAGTTGAGCGACCATAAACGAGCTGTTTGAGCGACCACAGACGAGTGACGAAATCGCGGGAGGCGTTAGGGCATCGCGTGAGGCAGGAGGCAGGCATCGCGGGAGGACGTTGCAGTCTTCACCGAAATCTCCAGGTAGGTTAATCTGTCTTGGACAGTGTAGAACATAGATATTGAGCCATAATCTAAAAATATTCTTCCCGTAGTAACAAAAATTCTTCTCGGGAATAAATTAACACATCAAAAAATATAAAAAATTCAAAAAATTGGGTAAGGGTAAGGTTTTTTGGGAAAAAAAATTGCATTTAGTGTAAGATTACCAGAAAAAGCCAAGAAGTCGCCAAATTTTTTGACAAACTCACTCAAAATATTGATGAAACCACAATTTAAAATGAAATGTTTAAAATTTAATATTTATAAATGATAATTTTTAATTTTCAATTTATAATAGTTATTAATATATTATATTATTATGTATGTTAATTATTATTTAATATTTATTGTTTTAAAATTTAAAGTTTGTAATTGTAATATTATATTGTATATTTTAAAATTTAAAATTCAAATATAATATTAAAATATTTTATTATTTACAATTTTACTGTTTTAAATTTGTAATATTGTATATTTTAAAGTTTAAATATATACTATTAAAATATTTTGTTATTTACTATTTTAAATTTATATTATTGTATATTTTAAGTTTAAATATATAAATAATAATATTAAAATATTTTATTTACTGTTTAAATTTTTAAAATTTTTGATATTGTGTATTTTAAATTAAACTTCAATTTTACAGTTTTACTAAAGTGAAAATGGTATATCAATTTAATTTAAATGTTTAATATTTATTGTTTAATAATTGATTAATTGTTTTTGTCATTTTGAACTTGTAGCAGCATAATGGCAACCGGTTCTACTTCTACTGCTCGACCTGTCTTTAAAACTGATCCGAATTCACCTCTATGGAAATATGTACAAATGATACAACAAGTTAAAGGGGGAGGAACATTTGTTTGGATATGCAAACATTGTAAAGTTCAGTATACTAGCTCATACAGTCGTGTGAAATTCCATTTATGTCGCATTCCTAGACAAGGAATCGCAGTATGTGTAGGAGAAAATGGTAAAGAGTTAGATCCTTGCAAAGTAGCAGCATATATTAAAGAGCAAGAGGAAGCAGATGCAAGAGTTGATCGTACCACAAACCATCCTTTTTTGAGAGGAAGAGGAAGTGGAAGGGGATCAAAGAGGCCTCCTCCTTCTCCAACACATAGTGACTTTCCTGATGTTGTAGTAGAGAGCCACCCATTTTTGAATAGAAGCGAAGATCTTGTTGGTGTGAAGAGAAGCAAGGGGCCATTAGAAAGAGCATTTAAGCTTGAAGTTAGAGAGCTTGCAGATCAAGCCGTTGCAAGATGTCTATATGCAAACGGTTTGGCATTTAATGTTGTAAGATCACCATATTGGCAGGATATGTTGAGAAAGGCAAGTGACTGTCCACCAGGGTACACAGGGCCAGGTTATGAGAAGGTGCGTACCACCTTACTAGCAAAGGAGGTAAAAGGCATAAACAATGCATTGGCTCCCATTAGAAATTCATGGAAAAAAACAGGGGTGTCAATTGTTTCAGATGGATGGAAGGATGCCAAAAACCGGCCATTAATCAATGTGATTGCAGTGAGCCCTAAAGGGGCAATGTTTTTGAAAGCCGTGGATTGTGAAGGACAAGTGAAGGATGCACAATTTATTGCTGACATCCTTATACAGTGCATTCAGGATGTGGGTCCTGAAAATGTTGTCCAAGTAATAACAGACAATGCAAAGAATTGTAGAGCAGCAGGTATGTTGATTGAGACACGGTTCGAGCACATATTTTGGACACCTTGTGCTGTTCACTCTCTCAACCTCATGCTACAAAAGTTGGGTGCAAAAATAGATTGGATCAAACAAATGTATGCTGAAGCTGAAGAGATCCAAATGTTCATCACAAACCATCAAATGTCACAGGCCATTTTTAGATCATTTTCAGCATTGGAGTTGTTGAAGGTAATTGAAACACTTCAACTTTTAAATTTTACATTTCACTTTAGTAATTACTAATTTATTTTTTAAACTCAATCATGTCTTCTTTATATTTTTATTTTAATTTTAAATTTTTGAATAGGTTGCTGAAACCAGATTTGCATCGAACACGATTGTCTTGAGACGACTTGTGAAGGTGCGGGAGGCACTTTCTAGCATGGTTATCAGTCAAAGTTGGTCCCTGTGGAGGCAATCCAATACCGAAAGGGCAACAAATGTAAAACGGATGATCCTAGATGACACTTGGTGGGAACGAGCAGAATATCTTCTTAGATTCACGGAGCCCATCATGAGTATGATCCGTTTTACTGACATGGATAAGCCATGTTTGGGAGAGGTATATGATGGCATTGATTCAATGATTGAGCAAATGAAAATCGTCATCAATGAAAAAGAGCAAGATCCTGATGAAACTTTCTTCAAAGAGGTGCAAACAATTTGTGTTGACCGGTGGAACAAAATGACCACCCCACTACATCTTCTTTCATTTGCATTAACTCCCAAATTTTATAGTGATGAGATTCTTGCTTTGCCATCAAGAGTGCAACCATATTCAGATCAAGAAGTTGGTGTGGGGTGTTTGAAAGCACTTGGTAGACTCTTCCCCGATCAAGAAATGGAGTATTTAGTTAGAGCTGAGTTTGCTGATTTTGTAGCCGGCGAAAATCAAAGTAGTGCTGCTTCACATGACAAGTATAGGATGGATGCTCATTCTTGGTGGTATATCAATGGTTTTACAACACCACATCTCCAAACTCTTGCGATCAAAGTTTTATCGCAAGTAAGTTAACTTAGTTTTTATTGCACTCTCTAAATTTATATTGTTTACTATTTTAAAAATAATAAAGTGGTTAACTTCAAATTTAAAGTTTGATTTACAATTTTATAATTATAAGTTCCTCTCACTTTTTTTCAATAGGTTGCTAGTTCCTCTTCAGCTGAGCGAAATTGGAGTACATACTCCTTTATCCACTTAGTGAAATGCAACCGATTGGCAGCAAGTAAGGCGGAAGAGCTTGTTTATGTGCATTCCAACTTGCGCCTTCTTACTCATAAAAAGAATGAGTATAAGGAAGGAGGCACGAGGTTATGGGATGTAGATCCAGAGCGAACTGATTTGGATTTTTCAGCTGCCACACAATCTATACTTTCTATGGAGTCGGATGCCCAGCATGCTTCCAGTGGAAGTGCTAGTGGGGCTGCATGTGGTTCTACTAATCTACCTACATCATCTAATGTCAATGATGATGTTGATCTTAATCTTCCTGATGATCCATATGATGTCTACTATTAATTGTATTATTTTGTTTTAAATGTTGAACCAATGAACAATGAATTCAATATAATTATATTCCTATCGTAACATTGAAGTTTTGAAAATTTGATATCAAATTAATTTAGTATAATTGTATTTCATATTTGTTATATTTATGGTAGTTCTAAGTTCTGTTTAGCATATGCATGATATGTGGTATTCTAAATTTAATTCTTGTTTTTACTTTTTAGGCTGCAAATATGTCTATATCTATGATTTTTATATGTTTTATGTACAGACGTACCCAAACGTACCCACACCAAAAAAAAAAAATGCCCAATGCCAGGTACTGCAGTACCGCATTACCCGTGCAGATTGGCAACTTAGCCCTTTAGTGTTGTTTGAAGATAGCATTTGACATCCATGTAAACTTTTGGCATTTTGAATAACTTATAAAAGGTGTTCCTGCATTATTCCAGCTACAAGGGAGAGACATTGCTGTTGCAAAGATAGATTAAGGAAGCAGGAGGCAAAATGCCACTGCAAGTGCATTATATTGTAAAAGCAACCATTACAAGTCTATCATATACAAGAGCAATTAAAAATATTCAACATGTCTTTACAGGCAAAGCCCAAATCAGAAGTGTAACAGTGGAAGACTAAAAAGATTATATAATACTTACTGAATGAACAAAATCGACAGCATTCAATATCCTTCAATATCCTCTATATGCATATTCTAGTTTATATTGGATTTAATAAAGAAAAATCTAAAAACGTCTAGGTCAAGTCACTACCTCAACATGAGTTTCATCAATCTTCCTTTTCTGGTGACGGGTCATTTTCAAGCTTGATACCTGCCCAAATCACAGTTCATTAGGAAAGAAAAATTACTAACTTCCAGGGATCTCGATTACAAAACATTTGACCTTTAAAATAATATATTTCATAAATTGAAAATGTGCTTATTAAAGTTGGAAATATATTCTAACACCAATAAATACATGGGACACATTTCAAAAACTGTCAACCAAACAAGAAAAACGAAAATTTTATGGAAAAGAATAAACATTATTAAGATGCTCATTACTCATCCATGCATATAAATCATATTTAAAACACCAAACAGATAAACATATAATGAACATACCTTCTCTTCGATCTTCTCATCCACATCAGTCTCAACAGAATCCAGCTTGAGTTGTTCAAGCTTGACCCACTCATCAAGTCGTCTATTGACTGCATTCCAATCACAAGATAGCAAGCCCCAAGTTTAAGGCATTGACTTATTCAAAAATAATTTTGCACATTCCAAGGAAAATACAAAAACTAGTTTCAAGTTCAAAGCAAATACATCCAAAAGCTCAGTTTTCAATTGAATTACTAATTTTTGCATCTAGATTGTATGACTTCAACATGCACATCAAACACAAGAGTTGGGTCATATATTTTTGGGAGGTTTAAAACTTCTGTGGTCCATATTTTTACATGAAAATGAATTTTGGATAAAGACTGCAAGGACAGATATGAAAAAACTGATGATTGAGAGCGCCCTTTGTGACCCTCAAAAAAATAAGATTCATGATAAGCAATAGAAATTTTGCACCCAGGTAAAACTAAAAACCCAGATATTGAAAAGAGGAATAAAGTATAAACCAATAAATTTGTGCAGCTAATTCACAGATGCTTTAACAAAGCAACATCTACCTCTGTTTCAGATTTTAATCCTTATTAGCCTTGTGTTATTAAATTATAAAGGAATGAGATTTTAGCTTTAAAGATTCAGCTTTATATAGATATATTTTACTCCAAAAAATATTAATAAGACGCCTCCTAGCCAATCCACAGCTGCAGGAGCTTTAGTCATATAGTGATCTTCATTCAAATGCAAAATCCTTGCCAAACTCAGGAGTTGAACAAAGGACAATCCACAAACTACAATAAGTGGCATGAACAAACAAATGTCAAAGCACCAATATAAATTTAAAAGAGACAAGAGATAGCAACTAACGCTCTTATATTCATTATGAACAGGATATATACATCAGCAAACAAAATTAGACTTAGAAGCTAAATTGTTTTATGATTTTATCCATGTAGGCCAATTACTGAGAAGGATTGTGTATTATTGAAAATGTGTTACAGATGTTGTATTTGTGTGTCTTACACATTTCCGCCTCGAATTGAGGAGATGAGGTAAATGCAAGTCAAATCAGTTACAAGAATGAACAGTTATAAAGACAGTTCATGTTGTGAACATTACAATTTCCTTGGCCATTTTCTGGACCGGAAGGTGAAGTGGCATTGGATGGCATGAACAGTGAACCCCGTGGATGATGTGGTTCCTCAGTTAGTGCTTGTGGAACCCATTGTGCTGACATTTTTCAAGCTTTTGTTTTTTCCAACATTTTTTTAGAAATGAACTCTCTTGTTTTGTTTTAAAGTTTATGTTTTGTTTTCATTCTTCTAGGTATCTCTAACACTTGCTTAATTTTTTAAAATGAATTAAGTTGTATATTTTTTTCATTTGTTTCAATTCCTCAAATGTGTTGTTTATTGAACTTGTTGTCTTAGGTATTACAAAGGCATTCAATTCTAGCTCCATGAGCCAACCCCGCTTCAAAACAAACCCAAACTCTTCCCTTTGGAAATATGTTGAAATGGTACAGCAACTTCTAGGTGGTGGGGATTATGTTTGGATTTGGAGTGAAGGTAATGTTAGATATTCGAGCTCATACAATTGAGTGAAAAGGCATTTGTGCAAGATCTTTAGACAAGGCATCAAATTTTGTCCAGGCAAAGATGGTAACAACATTCCAAAATCAACAAGTCTTGGCAAATATTGATAAGCAAGAAAAAGCAGATCAAGCAATAGGTCGTAAATTACATTATCCTTTGTTAAAGAGAGGATCTCGAGGGATGAAGCCCCCTCCACCACCTTGTCATTTTCAACCTTCGAAGAGCCACCCATTTTTGTCCACACCTAAAAAACAACTTGTGGCCTATACATATAAGAGATCAAAGGGACTGTTAGAAATGGCATTTCATAATAAGTCTCGAGAGATTGTCGATAAACACGTAGCAAGATGTGTCTATGTGAATGGATTGGCATTCAATGTTGTTCACTCACTAAATTGGCAACAAATGGTGAAAGCAATTAGTGAGGCTCCAAAAGGGTACAACGACCTAGGTTATGAGAAGGTGTGTAGCACCTTACTAGAAAAATAGGTGAAGCTTGTAGAGGAGTCCTTAAAGCCCATAAGGGATTCATGGGCCAAAACGAGGGTGTCCATCATTTTTAATTGATGGAAAAATTCAAGAAATTGGCCATTAATCAATATTATTACAATGTCCCCTAAAGGGGGAATGTTTTTTAAAGCAATGAATTGTGAAGGGGAGGTGAAAAGATGGTGCATTTATTGCTAACACTCTTTGTCAATCCATTGACGAAGTGAGCCCATGAAATGTTGTGCAAGTTATAACAAAAAATGCCAAAAATTGTAGAGCGATTGGGTTATTGGTTGAGGAGCATTTTTCACACATTTTTAGGACACCTTTTGCTATCCACTCCCTCAACCTTATACTACAGAAAATTGGCACCAAAATTGATTGGATCAAATAGATGTATGTTGAGGCAGAAGAGATCCAAATGTTCATCACCAACCACCATATGTCACAAGCTATATTTAAAACATTCTAAAAATTGGATTTGTTGAAGCTAAATTAAATACGTTTCACTTTAGTAAACATTTTTATTTTATTTTAACTTTAATTTTTGTAAAAAAAAATTTGATTTTGATTTTCAAACAAGTTGCTAAGACCCATTTTGCCTCAACACAATAGTGTTCAGCCGATTTGTGATGGTTCATGAAGCACTTTCTAACATGGTCATCAGCCCAAATTGGTCCAATTGGAGCCAATCTAGCACTACAAGGACAGCAAAGGTTAAGCAAATGATCCTAGATGACATTTGGTGGGATCGTGTTGAGTATCTTCTCAGTTTCACTGAGCCATATTGAGCATGATCCATCATACCTATATGGATAGGCCTTATTTGGGAGAGATATGATGGCATCGTCTCAATGATTGAAAAGATGAAAGTCATCATAAATGTAAACGAGTGAGATCTTGAAGAAAAATTCTTCAAACAACTACACAAAAGCATTGAAGAGAGATAGAACAAATGACCACTTTGCTACATCTTGCCTTTGCATTTAGTCCCAAATATTGTCGTGTCGAGCTCCTTTTTATGACAACAAGGGTTGCCCCATATTGAGATGTTGAAGTCAGCCAAGGGTACGCAAACTCTTTCATTGATCATGATAGTTGACTATGTGAGGGTTGAGAATTTATAGATTTTTCAAATAAAAAACAACTCAATCTAAAAGAATATATGATAACACTTTCTTGCTAGCTAAAAAAAATACAAATATATCAGTGCACACAATAATTGGGAACTACACATTAATTTTCATCCAATATGTTAGCATGTTAATTTTCATCAATTTAGAGTTTAGTGCTTAGTTTAGTTTAGATCTCAAGGAGCTTTCCTTCATAATTTGAAGAGAGGCTTATCCTCATACACTATTCCATTTTGTGCCATCTCGCAAAATGAAAATTAACATGCTAACATAGTCCAATATCATTTGCATAGTCCAAGCATATAATTTCAACATAAACATTTACTCCTTTGTACTCTTAAGAGCTCCTAAATTGTGAAATTTAAATGCGTAGAAAATAGTGAGCATACATACACAATTTGGCCAAGAAAGTTTGAAACATCCTCTCCAAGAACACAATTTAAGGGGCTATTTAATTGTAAAATAAAAAAATATTAAAAAAGACAATTCTTTTCCAAAGGGCTTCTATAAATCATGAAATACACAAACATAGAAAATACAAAATAAAAGATTTTAAAAACTTACAATCATTATCATATGTCTAGAGCATGAGCCAAGGCTTTCAACACACTCGATGATTTCAAAATCTGATCAATGAAGGATGTGCATCCCTAAGACTTACTAGATGCTTGATATTTTTTAGATAATAATGCCAACTGCTACCTAGATCATGGAATTATCTCCAAACAAAAAGAATAGGTCCTAGCTCAGCCCACTCTAAGGGCAGGGATCTCAAGGCATCAACTAAAAGTTAGAAGAGAAAAGTGACAATATTAACCCCTTACCATTATCTCAATTGTAATTATTGACCTAAAGTGGAATAGTGAACAATGGAAAGACCATAAGATGGCATGCAAGGTGAAAAGCCTCAAACATTTATTCCAAGGCATTGATTAGGATCCTTGTTATTCTAAAGGCAATCAAAAGGAAAATCGCCTTGCAACCATTCAGACTGATTTGAACTCACAGCAGATCAAAAGAACGTAAGACAATGTTTTAAACTACCCAGGACCCTTGACGTAAGTCAGTAAGGAATAAAATATAGTCAGTCTTTTTACATAACGATCAAAAGAACATAGGACAATGTTTTAAACTACCTAGGACTCTTGACATAAATCAGTAAAGAATAAAACATTGTCAATCATTTTTACACAATGAATATAGAAGATTTGATCTTACATTTTACAAGTAGTTGTTTAGAAATGTCAAGTCTATTAGTCCAATTGCTTGAGATCAAGTGATTAATGCATTGGGTTCTCATTGTGGAGATCCAAGTTCAAATCCCCAAAATGACACCTAAGGTGGAATTCTATGTGTTGACTCTTGGTCCTCCTCTGTTTGGCTTCGAGGAGTAATTTCTAAGTTGTTTCCCTTAAGAAGCTATATATTGTATTGCTCATAAGGAGCTATGTATTTGAATCAGTTGGCTCAGGTACTCGTTCAAGCTATATTTATAGACTATCAGAAAATATTTTTTTAAATGTCAAGTCTATCATGATACTCTCACTCATAAAATTGAAAGAAAATGCTGACAGACAAAATATAAAGACAAAAACACATATCAGAGTGTGAGAAGATAGGTTTTCAGAAAAAAATTTCAAAATTGAGATAATCTAGGATAATTGATCAGAATCTTAACTTCAAACCTCACAACACATAGTATGATATTTAAAACTTAAAATGCAAAAGAAACATACAAAATCAGATAATTTAAAAGACAAAAGACAAACCGTGGAGGATGAAAAAGGGTTTCAAAAACATTTGAAATTTAGGGTAATATGCCAATATGTGCCCATTAGGAAAGGGCTCTAATCCTTCAGTGTACAAGATAAAGAAAACTAACTTTTAAAGGAAGCGTCAAAAAAAAAATCTTAGAGAGAGAATATATCGTTTCAAAATAAACAAAAAACAAATTTATGAGAATATGTGGCAATACAGCAAGGATTCAAGTCGCATGGAAGACAAAATAACTAGCACTATTTTTCAGGAAAAAAAAGGAATGGGAGAAAAAAAGACAACTAACACTACTTTTGAAGAAGAGGAGAAGCGCAACATGTGAAGAAAAAGTTAAAAACCACCAAAGAAGAAAATTAAAAAGTAAAAACTAGGCCAATTCAAGACAATAGGCCTAAGTGTTTAAGCCTCGCAACAGATAACACCATTCTTAAAACTTGGGCCATATAATTTTTAAAGAACATAAAAACAACAGAAAGAAAAGAAAAAGAGTTTCAAAAATAAACTACAACACTAAGACATTATGTGGCAGCTCAGAAAGGGTCCAAATGCTGGAGAAGATAAGCTTAATTAACCCCAACAAAGAGACAACATGAAACAACAAGCCACTTGGGAAGAACAGAACATTACTTTAAAATCAAATTCAATGTTAGAGCAATACGAGTCAATTGGTCCAAGGATTTG
The DNA here is from genome assembly GCA_007115665.2 of Sequoiadendron giganteum. Taxonomy (NCBI): domain Eukaryota; kingdom Viridiplantae; phylum Streptophyta; class Pinopsida; order Cupressales; family Cupressaceae; genus Sequoiadendron; species Sequoiadendron giganteum. Next base: position 71,373,690 of record CM021101.1, on the reverse strand, counting down.
AACCTGGTAACATGACTTAATGCATCTTTTAAAACCGTAGTGTTCATTCTCCGTGAGTGCTCACCAAATCTGATAAAAATTCAGTAAGACAAAAAAAGAGAAGAAAAAAATCATTAAAAGAATTCCAGAGTTGTGAGCCCCAATCCAAGGGAAAAAAAACAACCTAGCTGAGTAGTCAGTCTGATTCTCAGTACGTTTGAAATCGTGTAATTTTCATAAACAGAATTTTTTTAACTGGCCAAAAAGGGTTTTGGAAACAAAAAAACAGAACTAGAGCATCGTGTGGCAAAAAAGGGTTTCAAATCCTGCGGGAGACGAGATAATTAAACCCAAAAATAGTTAAAAGACAGCGTGAAAAACAAACCAAAGAGAAAGAACAAAATATTCTTTAAAAAATCAGCAAAAACGAGAAAACGATTTTAAAAATAGGAAAAAAGTCGTTAAAAACATAAACTAAATTAATTCTGAGTTGAGTCCAAGTCCAAGTAAAAAAATCAGCTTGCCGAACAGTAGCAGAGTCCGAATCCCAACCCTATGCATAAGATGATATAATTTTTATAAACAAAATTTTAAGATAAATAAATTAAAAAATCAAAGCGAAAACAAGGGTTTCAAAAATAAAATACAAAACTAGGGCACCGTCTAACAATTCGGCAAGGATTGGAATGTTACCGAAGAACAAGCCAAAGGGAAACAGCAAGAATTCTCTATCTTATTCAAATTTAAACAATAGGAACCAATTATTCAAGAGTTCGAACCACAGAAAAGCCCATGCAACCTTAAAAAAATGAAAAATGAAATATGAACATGGAAAGAAATTGGCAGAAAGCTCACATTCTGTATAATGAACGTAATATTCGTAGTCATTTGACGCTCCGTTAGGAAGCTTGCGACGCTCGATGATCTTCACCGGGTGAAATTTATCGTCGCGCCATTTGCAGAGTACGCGAGTGCCAACGTCCAGCGGGAGATCAAACCCTAATTTCCGCTTGCGGTCAATTGAGGATTCCTGTTTCACGACAATTGACGAGGCAGTGGAGGGAGTGGGCAGAGGAGACGCGTACGTAATGTCGCTCTTCCACTCTTCCTTCACAGTTACTTCGCCATTAGATACAGAAACACAGGGAGCATTTCCATTGTCATCTGCCATGCTGATTGCACTGTTATCATCTTCATGCAAAGACCCCATGTTTATTTAGTAAATGTTTCTCTTTGTATTTAGAACACCCTCTGCGTTATCCACGATCTCCTGTTTTCCTTTTTGCGTTCGGCGCGCTCACTCGTTTCTTTGTATGTTTCTCGTGTCCCCGTGACATCGATAATTTGCTGCTTGTAGTGAGTGAGGTGGTGATTTTTTATACGCCTTCGTCGATTTGCACATCGTCGTGCTTGTGGGCATTTATTTATTTATTTAAATCATTATGTTTGTTTTATCCATAAGGAGTTCATTTCATGGCAAGTGTACCTAAATGATTGTGTAAAGCTTTCTTTAATTTAAGTTTAGGTTAATCCAATTCATAAGTACAATTAATTTAGATTAAATAAATCAGAAAAAAAATATATTGTAATTATTGTTTTAAAAGTAAATATTAAGTGAGAGATAATAAATTTCCACAATCCATATTGTTAGTTGCAAAAGATTTTTGGATTCGATTATGTGTTAATTTTTTGCATCAACATTTTGGATCATACTTTGTGATCCATCTGTAGACATCCAAATTTGATCACTTCCATATGATCAAAATTGTTTACTTTATTCATCTATTCCATTAATAGTGATTAAATAATGTATTTAATCATTATTTAATTTTCTGCCTAAGGTTCCTAAAGTATCTAATTAAATAAATTAAATACTTTGTCTTACCCTATTTTCTTCTCTAAATTAAATAAATATGACAAATTATTTGATTTAGTCTTTTAACCCATTTGAATTAAAACCAATTTTTTATTCATTTTTTTCTCTCTCCTTGTCTAATCTGGATTAAATGAATTAATTTGTGATTAGGATGTACAGCATTTAATCTTGATTAAGTGTCACATCCTCCATAATCTCCCACTTTCCTCTAATCTCTTATTAATTACCTTAATCCTGTGTTTGCACAACCTTAATCAGAATCATTAGCCACATTTGGCTTACCTTTTTGGTCAACCTTCCCACTTACCATTTTTAGCCTGGACTCTCTTCCCCATGTGAATTTTTAATTCAAATTTATTTGTCCAAGGTTCCTCTCTTTTCCATGTGAATTTTTAATTCACTTTTATCTTTCCAAGGTGTTCCCCATCCCCCATGCAAGATTCTAGAAGCCTTGATTTGTCACTTCACATGTGCCAAGGGCTTCTAGAACCTTGGACTTGTCACATCACCCACATGTGACAAATCTCTAGCTTTTTGGAGACCCTCTCTTATCCACTAAATTCTTCTAATCATTGTGAATTTTTAATTCACTTTTATTCTTCCAAGGAATCTTCTCATCCCCCGAGATCCACCTCATTTCCATATCACTCCACCTTAGAACATCTCACCCTCCACATGTCCAGATGTGAGGGCTTGTGAGTCCTCAACTCACCATAGCCCTTCATCTTGATCTTTGTTGGATCAATCCCAACCGTTGAATTCTCTAGAGAATTCCACTTAGCCTATAAATACCCCTTCAATTCCTTCATTTTGGGGGATCAAGTCTTTTGCAAATAAACTTCTGCAAAATTGTCATTCAAACTCTCACCCATTTTTGCATCCATATTGCATCAATTCATCTTGCATCCACTTCATTTGATTGCCATCCAAAGAGCACACAAGACTTCAACATCAAGGGCCAACCAAGGGAGCAACAACATGAAGGTATAACAGCAATTTATTTGTTTATCTTGCTTTCATATTGTTCATTTTCTTAGGCTAATCATTGAAGTGCCATATTATCTTGTTGTTTCTCTTTATTGCACTATTAGTTTTATCTAACATCTCACATTTAGGAAGCAACATTTTATTAGGATCACATTTCTGGCACGCCCGGTGGGACCCACAAAGAGGTCTCTTTCTTTCACGTTTTTTGTTGTTTGCTTGTTTGCAAATTCAGGTCGCAAAGGGGCGAACTTACCCTCCCGGACGTCGCAAAGGGGCGACCTTGCCCTCTGTTTCTGACTATTTTCTGCAGAGGGGCGACCTTGCCCTCTGTTTCTGATTGTTTTCTGCAGAGGGGCGACCCTACCCTTTTAGGCTATTTTTTGACTGTTTTCTGCAGAGGGGCGACCCTGCCCTTTTAGGTTGTTTTCTGATTGTTTTCTGCAAAGGGGCGAACCTGCCCTTTACTATTTCTGATTGTTTTCTGCAAAGGGGCGACCCTACCCTTTTAGGCTGTTTTCTAACTATTTTCTGCAGAGGGGTGAACCTGCCCTTTTAGGTTGTTTTCTGACTGTTTTATGCAGAGGGGCGAACCTGCCCTTTACTATTTCTGACTTTTTTTTGCAGAGGGGTGACCCTGCCCTTTTGGGCTATTTTTTGACTGTTTTCTATAGAGGGGCGAATCTGCCCTTTTAGGCTGTTTTCTGACTATTTTCTGCAGAGAGGCGTACCTGTCCTTAACAGCACATTCGAGAGGGTAAAAAGAGGCACTTGAACTTCATGTTTGTCTTCTTTCTTTTGTTGTTTCATGCGCTAATCCTCTAATCTTGTTTGGTGGTGAGTGAAGTCAGATTTGTTGCACATCACAAAGAAGGGCAAGAAGATAAACAACTAACATTTCCTTGCAGGACCTTCCTTTTTATTCTGATTTTTAAAAGTTTTTTCTTGCTATTTTATCTATGTACTTAGTATAAGTAGGGGAAAGTAATATTTGTTGTTTGTTGTGTCTATTTTACTTATTTTACCTTAAGGGGGCATTAGTTTGTTTTCACTTTCCTCCTTTGCACGTTGTGCGGATTCGAAGGAGGTAGTTGGAAACAATTAGTGTCATCTTCTTAATGGGGCCTGCTTGGGGATTTCATCACCCCAAGGAACGATCCCAACCACGTGTATCGACGGGGTATATAAAGGGGGGAGAGCCAAAGTTGTACCCCAATCCAATTGTGTCATAATTGGCGGAACGTCGAAGCTAGGGTGATACCTAGATAGACGTGAAGAGTTGGTCCGAGCCTTTCAGTATCTCGCTGGGGCTTCTGACTCACGCTTGTGACGGACTGGTGTTCACGGTTTGTGTCTCACATACCGAGCGTATATCGAGGACTCCCTAGAAACCTTGTTCAGCCTAGAGTAAGACCTTTCCCGGCCATACCTGTTAAAACGTTAATCATAGGATTGTGCTTGCTCAAAATGTCTTTCTGTGAAGAACCAGTAAATTTTGGTAATTCAAACTATCATTAAACCATTTTAAGTCCTTGCCAAAATCCCTTATCCAAACCAAGTTCAAATTTTCACTGTAGAGGGGTGACCTTGCCCTCTGTTTCAGCCATTTTCTGCAAAGGGGCGAATCTGCCATTTGCTGTTTCAGCCTTTTCCATTGCAGAGGAGCGACCTTGCCCTCTGTTTCAGCCATTTTCTGCAAAGGGGCGAATCTGCTCTTTGTTGTTTCAGCCTTTTCCACTGCAAAGGGGCGACCTTGCCCTCTATTTCAGCCATTTTCTGCAGAGGGGTGAATCTGCCCTTTGCTGTTTCAGCCTTTTCCACTGTAGAGGGGTGACCTTGCCCTCTGTTTCAGCCATTTTCTGCAGAGGGGTGAATCTGCCCTTTGCTGTTTCATCTTTTTTACTATAGAGGAGCGACCTTTCCCTTTGTTTTAGCTTTTTCTGCAGAAGTGCAAATACGCCCCGCTGAACGGCCAGTTTCACCCGTTTAACCTCCGTTCGAATCCCCGAAGCCTCCATTTGACCATTTGATCAATCCAAACCTTCATTTGGCCATTCCAAGCCCCCGTTCACCCCTCCCGACCATCTATCTATCCAATCTAAATATCCAATTACCCATTCTGAGTGGTCGTTTCCCTGTTCCGAGCATCCGTCAACATTTTCTAAAAATCAACGTTTCATCGACCAGACTGCATAAGTGCTTCTTAGAACATCATTGGAGTCCATATCTATCATCAAATCATCCATCCCAATCATCTAAACTTCATTTTTGAAATTTTTTTATTTTTATGCCGAAACTTCTAGAGGCCATAACTTTTGACTCGAATGTGGGTTTTGGTTGAAATTTTACAGGTGGTTGCATTAGGAGCTGGCATTTGGATTCCCAACTAATTTGTAAGTCCCTTGGATCCTCCTTCGACACGTTTTCGGAGCCTCAAACTTTTATCTTGACCCTCAAAATCACAAATTAGCATTTATTTTTTTCAATTTTCCAGTTTTTGACAAACTGTTTCGTTAATAACTCTGGATGCATATCTCATATTTCCGATGTTAGTTAGCAATTCATCCTATCTTAGTATTGGGTATTTTGTGGAAAAAAATTGTACTCTCAAACATATGCCTATGAAGTTTCCTAAAATGGCAAAATTTGACAATTTTTGAAAACTACAAAATTTGGCAAAAATCTGATTGTCAACACCTTATGTCCTCTAGTTAAAACCCATGATCATGTTTTCAAATCAATCCTATCATATCCTATTATCCAATTCCAATCTAAGCCCCAATTCAGTCCTAATCTGAGCATTAATCCCATCATCCTAATCTGAGCTTTCATCCAATCCTAATCTGAGCTTTCATCCAATCCCCATATGAGCTTTCAATTCATCCTAGTTCTCTATCCATCATCTATTTTTTCCTTCTAATCTATATCCATCATGAATCTTTATCCCCCTCTCACACGACCAATAATAGTAGTCAAAGGGAATCCTAACTCCATTGATGACGATAATGAGAATCTTGTTGATCATGAAGATTGTTATATAGATCCTTTTGACGCTATCATTGCTAGTAATATCTCTCCAATCGCCTCCCAAAATCCCACTAATTCTTCAAACTATCCCACCATGCCTTCATCCACGTCTAATAATGGTTCTTATGCTACCCTTGACAAGGGATATCCAACATCCTCACCATCGACATATTCATCATGTCCTTCCTTTCAACCTCTATCCTATCCAACATCCACTTCCTCTTATCCTCATCATCATCAATCCCATTCCTATCACAATCCCCCATCCCAATATTCCTCCTATCCTAATCCACCATCTCAATCCCCTCATCCTTATCTACCATCCATATCCTCCTACGCCAACCCACCATACATGTCCTCCTACAATGGTTCACCACCTCAATCTTCCTATTCTAATCCAACATCGACACCTCCCTATCACAATCCCCCATCCCAATATCCTTACATTAATTCCACATCTTCCTACCTCACTCTCCCTTTCATCGCATTATATCTTAATCCTCCATCTAATCATAATCCTACATCTCCTCAAACCACTCCTAGTACTCCATCTATTCCCATCCCTTCATCTAATCCCAATCCTCCATCCATTTCCATCCCTTCATCTAATCCTAGTCCTCCATCTAGTCCCATCCCTTCATCTAATCCCAATCCTCCATCTCCTCCTAGTCCTACATTCATTTCCATCCCTACATCTAATCCTAATCCTCCATCCATTTCCATCCCTTCATCTAATCCTAGTCCTCCATCTCCTCCTAGTCCTCCATCCAATCCCAATCCTCCAGCCACTCCTAGTCCTCCATCTAGTCCCACCCCTTCATCTAATCCTCATCCTCCATCTCCTCCTATTCCTCCATCCAATCCTAATCCATCAATCCCTAATCCTTCATCCATTCCCATCCCTACATCTAACCCTAATCCCACATCTCCTCCTAGTCCTCCATCCATTCCCATCACCCTACCTAATCCTACATCCCTTCCAAATGTTTCCCAAGGACTCATGCAAGAAGAGACACCATGCCCTCCCACTCTATCATGTATTGTCACTAGTGATGAGGCCCTCCTCCATCCTACACCTATCCCTCCCATCACCATTCCTGACACCATCCAAATAGTTGAGCCAGTCAAACCCATCGACTCCATTAAAATCCCATCTTCTACTACTAGATCCACCCAATCCATTGAAGACATCCAATCCCCTCCTCCTAGTCCTAATATTCACAAACTTCAAACCCATAACTTTCATGAATCCTCCATCCTCCTATCTCCCCCAATTGAGGAGTCCCTCCAGCACTCTTCCATCATCATACATCCCACACAAGATGAGTCATGCCAAGAGCTTGATCCAAAGCATACAAGCATATCCCCTCCTCCAAATCAAGATCACTCCATCCTATCTACTCCATCTCAAGAACATAGTTGTTCATTCATTTCATCTCATGATCCATATCCTCAACCAAGTCATGATCCTATCCTCCCATCCACCCCATCTCAAGATCACACTATCTCCTCCACTCCATCCCATGATCCCCTTTGCCTTCAAGATCCAACTCCATCTCATGAGCCCTTATCATCCACTACCATACATCTAGATCCCATTGTACTCCGCAATTCCTCTCATGATCCCTTATCACTCATTCCTCCTGATGTTGCTATCCCCTCATCCCCATCACATGATCCTTCATCGCCAATCCCACCACTTTTGTATCACCTTGGTAACATTACGTGCATCCGTTGTGGCCTTCTTACAGAAGCAAAACAAAGTATAGGCACCACCTTTACTCTTCCACCTACTAATGTGCTTGCATCATGCTTCCAAGAGAATAAGCATCCTACCATAAATCACATGTTACAAAATATGAACTATCAAGGAAAAGGTTTAGGCCTTAATGAGCAAGGTACTTTAGAACACATTCAAGTCAAAGAACATCCAGGCACACATGGTCTTGGATATGTCTCCCAAAACTTGCACTCTGAAGATGTTGGTACAACCTTCGTACATCCTAAACGATCCTCTTCTAAAGGCACAAGAGGTACTTCCCATCATTCTACCAAGACATATGCCGCCATCCCCCCTCCTCCATCATACTACCTACAAACAACCATCCATCTTCCTCCCTCATCCTCTCAATCCATTTTGGGTCCTTATGTCCCTCCATCCATTGTTTCTAATCCTCCATCTACTATGGGTTCTTATATCCCTCCATCAAAACCCACACATCCTCCATATACACAGTCTATTTTGGGTCCTTACATCCCAAAATCACCCCCTCCATCTTATCCTATTCATCCACCCCCTCTCCCTCGTACACAACATAAAAATCCTACCTTCATAACTCCTAATCAAGATCAACAAAGGCACATACCTACACATTATCCATCCACACTTCCTCATCAAATGCCTACCTCCATCGCTCCCCATCAACCAGCTCCTCGCATCTATCCCCTTGCTACTAAAAGAACTTTGGATATCAAAGAAACCATACCTCAATCCAAACATCCACATGAATCTAAAGCTCCTCATGTCCCCTTCCACAGACATGTTGAAGAACAGAAAAATTGAGTCCAAAATCCAAATCAATCAAAAAGGCCACAAAGGCCCACCGAAGCAAAAATAAAAACCATATGGATCCCAAAGAAAAAAGGTGCCATACCTTCAATTGAAAAGTACACAACGACATCCAAAGTTGTTATTTCCCCACAAAATCATTCACCTCCTCCATCTCCTAAATCTGTTTTGGGTCCCTACATCCCAAAATTCACTATCCCAATGCCTCCATTATCGTCACACTCTCCATCCATTCATCCACCTATCTTTTCGCATCCCCAATCACATGTGCCCATGTTGATCCTGAACACCTTCCCCCATCACCAATCCACTCCATCATTCCATCCATACACTTACCAACATCCCCTCCACTATCCTCTATGTCTCCCCCATCAAATTCCTTTAATCCATCCTCTTGCATAAACCATCCAGTCTAATAAGGTTGTACCAACATCCGCATGGTCACTTCAAACATGGGCTCTTATTACCTCATATGGAACTTGATGCGTAAGTCCTTCATCCCTATCCTTATCAATTGTCCTCTAAAATCCGCATATCCATCTCCCTATCTTTATCCATCTTCGTCCACATCCTACTCCAAAAAAGCGCTAAAAAATCAGAAAAATACAAAAAAACAAAAAAATAATAAAGAGAAAATCATTCTTCCAATGGTGAAAACTTGGCAAACAAACATCATGCGTAAATTCCCCATCTAGTCTCCTTCCACGATTGGGGGCAACATCCACTTACGCATTCCTTTCCTCCATCTCTTACATCTGCCTATCTTCCGCATCATATCCATCCTATCCCATTTATCCCACTCCCTCCATCTTCCTTATGATCTTGATAAATGTAGGGGCAAACCTATATACATGCTTTGGACACCTCTTGGCATATATTCCCATCCATACACTATCATATTCCTTATCCACCTCTATCTATCTTCCATTGCCCATCTCACTCCCTTATCCACCCATCTTGTCTCATCATGCATGACACATATAGAGTGGGGGCATCTCCTTATTTGCAATTGGGTCCTTGGAGACAGTGTCCATCCATTCCGCCAGTTAATCTTCTCCATCTCCCCATCCTCTCATCCCATAGTCCTTTTCATCCTTTCATCCTTATCTCCCCATTCATCTATCTAAACATCCAATCCATCTCCCTATCCTTATCTTCCTATCTACCCATCCACTAGTCCTTTTCCATCTTTTTCATCCTTATCTCCTCATCCGTTTATCTACCCAGTAATCCATGTCATCTTTTTGAATCCTTATCCTTCTATCCATATATCCTAGCAACTTTCTATCTCCCCATCTTTATCCATCCATCCATTTCCATCCATTATCCCTTGTCATTGGTATCTAGCTATAGGCTACCCTCATGCAATCCAATGCCATTCTATCTCACCATCATCCTTCCTATCTCTTTCTCACATCTTTCCAATCTTCATCACTCATCTATCCATCATCTATCCACCTATCCTAGCATCTTCTTATCCATCCATCTATTTACCTCTATTATTCCTTGTCATTGGTATCTAGCTATAGGCTACCCTCATGCAATCCAATGCCATATTATCTCACTATCATCACTCCTATCTATTTCCTACATCTTTCTGATATCTTATCACTCTTCATCATTCATCTATACATCCTCTCATCCTCGCAATTCATTTTCTAATAATATAGATCACTATCCCATCCCTAAGCTTCGCATAACCCACATCCCACATATCGACCATCCCATCCTGCAAGTCTATCTTGTCTCATCATATCAAATCCATCCTTTTATCTTGGTCATTTCATCATCCCTTATCTATTGTCGATCGAACTACGTTGCCCCTGCGCTTTCACGTAGGCAAGGTCGATCATTTGATCTGCCCCCGAGGCTCTGCCTTTTGTTTGTCTTATCATCCTCCATCGTTTGTCATCAGTCTCTGATCAAACTATGTTGCCCTTGCGTTTTCACATAGGCAAGGTCGATCATTTGGTTCGCCCCCAGGGCTCTATTTTTTGTTTGCCTTATCCTCTTCCATCGTCTGTCTTTGGCCTTGTGTCGAAATACGTTGCCTTTGCACTTTCACGTAGGCAAGGTCCATCATTTGGTCTGCCCCTTGGGCATTTTTTCCATTTGGTCTTTGTCATCCATCGAGGTCTTCATTTTCCACTTTTTGCTTTTACTATGGTCTTTTCCTGAACTATGAGGGCTCTATGCTTTCACGTAGGCAAGGTTGATCAAAGATCAACCCTCGAGCCCCTAGGTCTTTAGGGTGTGTTAGTCCTGTTGTCTTGTCATCCTGTCATCTTGTCGTGTCATCAAATATGTCCCTATCCTAGCTGGTGCTTATCAAACAACGGTCATCTATATCACTAGATCCAATCGATTTCTGGTATCCTGCGTCATGTCGATCAACCAATCTATCCTCCATCTTTGGTCTCAACAGGATGTATCCTTCCTAACAGACCGCATCAACCCCATCCATCATCTTGATCCTATGGCAAAGGACATTTCAAACTTGATTGTGATCTTTTAATGCTTTTGGATTTTGTTTATCATTTGAGCTCCCTATCATCACTTTTCATGGTCATCTTGATCGCTCATATCACGGTGTGCTTTGACTAGTCAACATAGGGGCATATCTTGCTCATTTCTTTGTTTATGTCTTCTTGGTTGTCCCATGTAGTACCCACCAAGATCCCTGAGGTCTTGTGTTATGCTGGGGCATCCTTTTGTGCTTGTGGTTATTCCAATACTTGGCCCAACCAAAGTCATCGCGACTTTGGGGTGTTGGGATAGCCTTCTTGTTTGTTGTGCTTGTTTTATGCATTAGACACTAATCTGTCTTGGTTTACATACCCCGACGCCCGGTGTCTTATGCTATAGCAAAAATCAGTGCTCTATGGATGGCAAATTGCATTAGGATTGCATTTCATTTTCGATTCCATCATCTTGCATATCTCACCCATCCTCATCCATTCAAATAATCTAATCACACTCTTGGTTTTAGCCTTGCTACAAGCCTTGATCCAATCATCCTCATCATCCACATCATCATCATCATTATCATCTCTGGGATGTACCCTTCCTATCCTTGTGTTGTTTTGGGATGTATCCTTCCCTCATCAACAACACCCTCATCAAGATGTACCCTTCCCTATCCTTGTGTTATTTTGGGATGTATCCTTCCCTCATCAGCAACACTCTCATCGGGATGTATCCTTCCCTATCCTTGTGTTGTTTTGGGATGTATCATTCCTTCGTCAAACAACACTCATCTTCATCCTCATCCGGATGTATCCTTCCCTATCCTTGTGTTGTTTTGGGATGTATCATTCCCTCATCAACAACACTCATCCTCATCAGGATGTGTCATTCCCCATCCTTGTGTTGTTTTGGGATGTCTCATGTCCTTATCAAACAACACTCTATCAACCATCCGCTCAACCTGGCTTGTCGCTTGACTGGGACAACATCATATGTGTCCTCGAATCCATTTGTGCTCACACTTATCTCTCATCACTTATCATCATTTCTTATCCATCAACTTACATCATCGTCTTCATATCCCCTTTCATCATCTCATCTCTCATCTTTTCCCACATCCCTTCATCTTTCATCACTCATCTGCCCCTCTGCAGTACTCTAGAGGGTGTATTCACACTTCTGCAGCAATCCAGAGGGCGTATTTGCACTTCTGCAGTAATTAGAGGGCGTATTCGCACTTCTGCAGCAATTAGAGGGCGTATTCGCCCTTCTGCAACAATTAGAGGGCGTATTCGCACTTCTGCAGCAATCCAGAGGGTGTATTCGCACTTCTGCAGCAATCCGGAGGGCGTATCCGCACTTCTGCAGCTTGCCTAGAGCAACATCATAGTTCTTTTGTGCTCGCCTTTATCTCCCATCGCTTATCATCATTTCTTATCCATGAACTTACATCATCATTTTCATATCCCCTTTCCTCATCTCATCTTTCATCCTTTCCCCCATCTCTTCCTCCTTCTTCTTCCTCCTCCCCCCACTTTCTTTCTTTCCTTCTTCTCTTTCTTTCTTTCCTCTTCCCCCTCCCTCTTTCCTCCCACCTGCGGGGCGGACATGCCCTCGGACTGCCGAGGTGAACCCGCCTTCGGTCTGTAGTTGGGCGGATCCACCCCCTGCAGCGGGGCGAACCCGCCCTCGGCCTGCAGCGGGGCGGATCCGCCCCCTGCAGCGAGGTCGACCCGCCCTTGACAAGCTGGGGCAGATCCGCCCTCCCGGGGCGAACTTGCCCCGTCCCAGGGCGTACCCGCCCTCCCGGGGCGAACTCGCCCCATCTCGAGGCGTACCCGCCCTCTCGGGGCGTACTCGCCCTCCCGAGGCGAACTCGTCCCATCTCGGGGTGAACACGCCCTCCCAGGGCGAACCCACCCTCTCGGGGCGAACTCGCCCCTTCTCGGGGTTAACCTGCCCTCCCGGGGCGAACTCACCCCTTCTACAATGGGGCACATTCACCCCTCTGCAACACTTTTTCTCCTTTTTCTTCCCGAGGCTGCCATTTGCAAACCGTGCGTCGGATTGACTTCGTTCAAAAGGCAAAGTTGCTTTTTTTTTTTTAGCTCTTTCCAACCGTACCCTCCATTTCTTTCTATTGAGATATTTTTTTTGGGACCCCTCTCTTTTCCCTCCCCTTTTAAAAGGTATTTTTACCTTTTATTTACCGTTTTAAAAGGTATTTTTACCTTTTATTTAAGAGATATAACACCGGGCGTGCCAGAAATGTGATCCTAATAAAATATTGCTTCCTAAATGTGAGATGTTAGATAAAACTAATAGTGCAATAAAGAGAAACAACAAGATAATAGGGCACCTCAATGATTAGCCTAAGAAAATGAACAATATGAAAGCAAGATAGACAAATAAATTGTTGTTATACCTTCATGTTGTTGCTCCCTTGGTTGGCCCTTGATGTTGAAGCCTTGTGTGCTCCTTGGATGGCAATGAAATGGAGTGGATGCAAGATGAATTGATGCAATATGGATGCTAAAATGGGTGAGAGCTTGAATGGCAATTTTGCAAGAGTTTATTTGCAAAAGATTTGATCCCCCAAAATGAAAGAATTGAAGGGGTATTTATAGGCCAAATTGAATTCTCTAGAGAATTCAACGGTTGGGATTGATCCAACAAAGATCAAGATGAAGGGCTATGGTGAGTTGAGGACTCACAAGCCCTCACATCTTGACATGTGGAGGGTGAGATGTCCTAAGGTGGAGTGATGTGGAAATGAGGTGGAAGAGAAGGATAAGAGGTGGAAGGGAAGTACATGAGGTGGATGAAAGACAAGTACCTTTGAGGTACCTTGGGGAATGAAAGAGACTTTTGAGGAATTTTAGAATTCCTCAAAAATCTCCATGGGAAAAGGGGAAATGTGTGGGAAGAATAAATGTAAATTAAAATTTTACATTTAATGGAGGATTCATTAGATAAAAGGAGATCTCCAAAAAGCTAGAGATTTGTCACATGTGGGAGATGTGATAAGTCCAAGGTTCTAGAAGCCCTTGGCACATGTGAAGTGACAAGGCAAGGCTTCTAGAATCTTGCATGGGGATGGGAAAGACCTTGGAAAGATAAAAGTGAATTAAAAATTCACATGGGGAAGAGAGGAACTTTGGTTGAATAAATGTGAATTAAAAATTCACATGGGGAAGGGAGTCCATATCAAAAATGGTAAGTAGGAAGGTTGACCAGAAAAGGTAAGCCAAATGTGGTTAATGATTCTGATTAAGGTTGTGAAAACACATGATTAAAGTAATTAATGGGATATTAGAGGCAAGTGGGAGATTATGGAGGATGTAACATTTAATCTTGATTAAGTGGTGCACATCCTAATCACAGATTAATTAATTTAATCTGGATTAAAAGAGGGTTATGGAGAATGTGACAAGGAGAGAGAAAAGAGGAATTAAAAATTGATTTTAATTCAAATGGGTTAAAAGACTAAATTAAATAATTTGTCATATTTATTTAATTTAGAGAAGAATAGGGTGTAAGGTAAAGTATTTAATTTATTTAATTAGATACTTTAGGAACCTTAGGCAGAAAATGAAATAATGATTAAATAAATTATTTAATCACTGTTAATGGAATAGATGAATATAATAGACGATTTTGATCATATGGAAGTGATCAAATTTGGATGTCTACACCATCATCAGATGAAAATGAGAGCACCAAGAGAAAAAATGGTGCTCTCATTTTATCTTGATGATGGATCACGGAGTGTGATCCGAAACGTTGATGCAAAAAACTAACACACAATCAAATCCATAAATATTTTGCAATTAAATGTTAAGTGGATATGGGCATTTGATTTTATATTCGAAGAGTATATGTTAACAATAAAGATTTTGATGTCAAATATGAATATGTCAAAAAAATAAAATTTGTTAAGATGGAGATTTCAAATTTTGTGCTAGTTCTATGTTCTATTAGAGAATGATTTTGCAAGTATGGACAAGTTTAAGATCATGAATTAGTCCACTAATTACGCCAAGGTGTGTCCTATTTGAGATTATGAAGCTCACTTTGCCTATCAAGGGTTCACAAGCCCCGAAAGGCCCTACAAGGGGATTAAATAAATCTGAGTCGTGCATTGTTTTTCGCCATTTTGTCAGCCATCAACATCTCGTACAGTGTGAGGTGAAGATGGAGGGTGTAAATTGTATTTGAGGCACAGGACGAGCATTGCAATGATCGGAGTCGCCGAAGGAAACTTGTTACACAAGACTACAAAATTTCTCCTTTTCACGCCTGCTTGAATTAATCATAAAAGTAATTGATTTTTTTTGTTTCACTCGCACACTTTGCAGCATGCCTTTTCAAGCACTCATTTTTAAATTTGTTTTTCCTACCAACTGATTATCATAGTTTATTAAATAATATTAAATAAGTAAGTCCTGACAGATTCATGACTATATACAGTTTAAACTATAACTATAATAATATAATAGTTAATATATAAATATAAATATAATATAATAATATATTAATAAATACATAAAATAATGACATAAATAATAAATATTTATGTAATAATATATAATAATAATAATATAACCTATATATTAAAAATATAAATGTTGGTGCGGTCGCAGGTCAGCGTAGGAGTAGAGGAGTAGAGCAGGAGCGATCATCGATTAGGAAAAAGAAGAAGGGGGGCGAACTAGAAAAAACCGAAAGAAGGCAATGGGGAGATGAAATCCCGAAGGCCAACTCAGAGGAAAACAACGAGGAGCATATTTCGCAGTGGGAGTTCGCAAGCAAGAGATGGGTGGACAAATGCCACCCTGCACATCAAATACAAAGCACACCAAAGGAAAAATCAATAAGAAGATGACATGATACTCATAAACCCGATATTGAAAGAAGGGCCCCATGGTCGAGGTAAAAGCTCCCACACAAGAAAAATCCGAACAGGAGTAATAAAGACTGGTTAGAACCCTGAGGGCAAAACAAAATAAGAGGTCGAAAAAGAGAGAGAAAGACAGGTGGACGAAAGTGCAGTGAGTGGAAACAAAATTAATGACCGATCTAAAAACTAAGGCACCCACAATAGAAATTGATGTCTCGAAAGAAATCAAAGAAGATGTAGCAAAACTCAAAGATTTTGCATGTATTTGCCACTTTATTGGTGGAACACCAAGTCGCGCAACCATTAAAACCTAGATTTGGGAAAACTGGAATACGGAAGTGCTGATAAGATTCTTGTCGAAGGGTTTCTTTCTAGTGGTGTTTGCAGATGAAGAAACAAAAATAAGAATAACGGAGGGGGATCTCTGGAGTATGAATGGAAAACCCTGTATATGCAACCATGGAATATGAACTTTGATCCAATCAGAATGCGACTATATGACAAACCAGTATGGGTCAGACTCTACAATCTTCCAGTGGAATACTAGGCAGGGGATTGTTTGGAGAAAAATGGAGGGACTCTTGGAACCCTAATAGAGATTGATACAAACATCATAGATGGAGACCTACACAAATATGCCAGACTTCAAATCACGACAATTGATTCCATCCCTCGCAATATATGCCTACTAGTTAACGGAGAGCGTTGGGAGCATGAGATCGAGGTTGAGGAAATAAAGCATTTTTGTATCGAGTGTGGCTCATAGAAGCATCACACCATGACCTGCAATACAAAGAACAAACAAGTTGTTGAAAATATACCCACTCAAAACTCAATACCTAAGCTGAAAGACCTTAATGAAGGGAGGCCTTAGGGAGGAATGAACGAAACTCAAAGCAAGATCTTAGCGGAAGGGCTACATAGCACCAAAGCAACACACGATAATGATTTGGAGGTGGTGAAATCACCAAGGCGATCCCCTCGGTTGGAAGGAAAAGAATTGATGGATGAAGATGAGGCAGATGCCAATTTGAGGGCAAGCGAGGAGCTAGACTCAAATGCAGGAGTTGAGGATGAACTGGACATAATTGATGACAGGTGCATCTCGCAATCAGTAATTAACCACTTGGGCATGGGTAAGATCAGCACCTCAAGCAACCCTAGAGGGAGAAATTCTTATAAACAACTGTGGGAAGAGGAAGCAGTCGCTAAAAAATACCCCAGTATCACCAAATTCTTGAGCACCAAGGGAGGAAATGCCTCCCTTGGGAAGAAATGAAGATCACCACTTGGAATGTCAGGGGCCTTCACAAGAGGTGCTTGGTTAGGCATCAATTACAAAAAAGTGTCAGTAGTATTATTCTGTTATAGGAAACAAAGTTGTTAGGAGAAGAATGTTCAAAAAATTTGAAATATTGTCGTTCATGGGAAGGCTTCTTTCAAGACTCAA
This sequence comes from Sequoiadendron giganteum, assembly GCA_007115665.2. NCBI lineage: Eukaryota > Viridiplantae > Streptophyta > Pinopsida > Cupressales > Cupressaceae > Sequoiadendron > Sequoiadendron giganteum. Next base: position 71,356,439 of record CM021101.1, on the reverse strand, counting down.
CTGGTGTAGCGGGTGGACTAGGAATGATATGGAAGGAGGCAGAGGTATCTTTGGAAATACTAGCGTCCTCCTCCAATTGGATGGCAACAAAGGTCTTCGACCTAGGATTAATTAGATATTTTGTGATCGTCAACATTTATGGCCCAACAAAAATGATCGATAAGGTTCTTCTCTAGAAGTCGGTCTTGGAATTTAGTAGGTCCCTTCGCAGGGAAGAGATGGTAATAGGAGGAGACTTCAATGCCATTTTAGAACTGTCAAAGAAAAGTGGTGGGCTAAGAATCATCTCACAGCCAATACTGGACTTTAGGACATTCGTAACGGATTGTGGTTTGTTGGACTGTCCCACGAAAAATGGAACCTACACATGGACTAATAGATTCAAGGATTTTATTGCCATATCAGAGAGATTGGACCAATTCTCGATTCCACCCAGTTGGGTTAAAATCGGGCTGAAAGTATCCACCAACATACTGCCTATATCAATATCTGACCATTACCCTGTTGAGCTCTCGATAATAGGTGGGAGGGTGTTGGAAAAAACAAGCTTCAAATTTCAAAATATGTGGTGGCAGGATCCATACCTCTTGGAGCTTTTGGAGTGCTAGTGGAAGGAAATGAAGGTGGGAGGCTCCATAAGCTTTATATTGGTAAAAAAACTAAAGGTGATCAAACAAAAGCTAAAGGATTGGAATAGAGTGCATTTCCAAAACATCTTTGTGGAAAAAGAAAATGTGGAAACGGAGCTAGAAGCACTCAATGAAGAAGTAATAAAAATGGGATGACAAACAAAGAATATTTCAGGGAAAAGGATTTAAAGGAGAGGTTGGTCAAACTTCTGGAGAGAGAAGAGATTTATTGGAAGGATAAATCCTGAGAAGTATGGTTAAAAGAAGGCGATGTAAACTCTAAATTTTTCCATGCCTCAGTTATGGCAAAGAGGGTGTCTAACAAAATAGAGGAAATCTGAAACAATAGCGGTCAGACTGTTAGAGGGGGAGCTGAGGTGGGCAAAGCAGCATATGATTTTTTTGCTAAACTACTTCGTGAACAAATACCTCATGAATACAATAATGATTTCCTAGATTCAATAAGCAATAAGGTTAGCGAGGAGGACAACAAGAGATTATGTGAACAGATTTCAAAGGAGGAGGTTTGTGAAGCATTATTCCATATGCATCAAGATAAGGCGTCGGGCCCAGATGGATTCACAACTAGCTTTTTCCAAAAGTGTTGGAGTTTCCTAGAAGAAGAGCTATGGAAGTTGGTGGAAGACTTCCGCAAAACTGGAAAATTTGTAAATGATATGAATAACACAGTTATTGCCCTAATTCCAAAGAAGAACAATTGCTCCTCCATCAATGACTTTAGACCTATCTCACTCTGCAATACACTATACAAGGTAGTGGTGAAAGTTTTGGCTAATAGACTAAAGTCGATGCTAGGAAAAATCATCTTAGTAGAACAAAATGGGTTTGTGTCGAGCAGAGAAATATCAAATAGCATCTTGCTCATCTCGGAGGACATCCATACCCTGAAAGCAAGCAAGCAGGCTGGGATGATTATCAAATTGGATGTAAGCAAGGCAAATGATAAGGTGAGATGGCCCTTTCTCATAGAAGTAATCAAGAGGTTAGGTTTTTACAGCCATTGGTCCAACTTGATTTTTCAGTGCATCTCTTCGTTCAGGTTCTCAATTGTAGTCAATGGATCGCTCCATGGTTTCTTTAAGGAAACCTATGGCCTCAACCAAGGCGACCCAATTTCATCATTCCTTTTCATTATTATGGCTGAATCTTTCAGCGTGATAATTAAAAAAGGTGTCTGTAGTAGGAATGCACGGATACAAGTGGCTCTGAATACAAAACCCATTACCCACACACAGTTTGTGGATGACACAACTCTCCTTGGCTTGGCTAACCTGGAGGAAGCCAGATGCATAAATGATGCATTAACGGAATATGAGGTTCAATTAGGACAAAAAATGAACAAAGAGAAATCGAGTGTCTACTTCTTCAACATGAGACACCAATTACAACAGACCATAACATCGACATTAGGAATCAAAAAGGGAAATCTCCCATTAAAATTCCTTGGAGTGCAAATCTTTGAAGGATCGTGCAAAGCTAAACATTGGGGAGAGGTAGTCGAAAGATGCAGGAATAAGGCCATGGCCTAGAAAAATAACTCGCTCACATTGGCAGGAAGATTAACAATGACAAGAGAAGTTCTATCAACAATACCAATTTACACAATGTCTTGCCTGAAGTCCCAATGAAAATTGAAAATGAGTTAGAAGGAACCTTGAAGAAATTCTTGTTGGAAGGATCAAAATCAGTTAAAAATATTTCATTAATAGGTTGGGATACGATATTCAAGCCAAAGGAGTATGACAGGGCAATACTACATAAAATTCATCAACAAATCATGGCACTAGGAGCTAAGCTTATATTGAAGATGTACCAAAATCCCGATAAGATATAGATTTCAAATTCTGCAAAACAAGTATCTGGATAATACTGATCCCGCTTGAATCTTAACTGTTGCAAACATTGACGGTGGCTCCGTGGTCTGGAGATTCATGTCTAAGTGTAGACCCCTAATTATGAACCATCTCTCATGGAGGTTAGGAAATAGGAGGAAGGCTCTATTCTGGACAGACTCATGGAATGACCACAAAAGTCTATCAAAGCTTTTTGAGCTGGACCAATATCTGGAAAGACTGCAGCTGGAATTTGGCACCAAGGTAGCAGACTATATAATGTTAGAAGGTAACACATTAGTTGGCAATTGCAGTTGGATTAACCTAACAACTCTCCCACTCCCATAGTGTTTGGCTACAAAGGTATGTAAGGAAATAAGAAACAAACCGATTAAGTTGTTTAATAGAGAGGATTCCATAATTTGGTGTGGAGCAACATCAGGAGACTACTCGACAAAGCTAAGTTACCATTGGTAGATAAGACAGTGTAAAGATAAAAATTGGATGGCAAGATTATGTTGGAAAAGAGAAGTCCTTTTGAAGGCTGGGGCTTTCCTATGGACGGCCCTACACAAGCATTGCTCAACCAGAGAAAGACTCCAAAGGTTGGGAATTGCATGCCCAACAAGATGCATCCTTTGCAAGTAGGCGAAAGAGAGTGTGGATCATTTGATCCTATGTTGCCCTATAGTTGCATCATGTTGGGATTGGTTACAGAGTAAGTTTAGCTTGTATGGCCCAAGACACTGCAAACTCTGGGACTTCACGACGAGCTGCCCAATTTTGAATAAAAATGGTTTTTGAAGCGAAATTTGGATGATGGCACCATCCTTAGTGGTTTGGCACATATGGAAGGAAAAGAACATACGCATATTTAAAGATAAAGATTTAAATCGAGAACAACTCATGACCATAATTCAAATGGCCATATCGAGACAGTAAATAATATAACCAGTGTGAGACCCAAATCGATATTCTCAAAATGGGATGAAGAAATAAAAAAGGCATGGAGCGGGCTCACATTTCTGAGGCCCAAGTTGTCACCTAAAACAAAAGTCAATAGGAAGGAAATATTTTGGACACAATTGATAATATTAAAATGGAAACTAAATTTCGACAGGGCTGCAAAGGGCAACCCCGGGAATGTTGGCGCTGGATGTATAATCAGGGATTCAAATGGAGACTATGTCTGGGTAGGATCGAAGTGATTAGGTTTATGCACCAACAACATGGCCAAAATGTAGGTGTTGCGGCTTGAGCTGTAACTATGCATACAAAAAGGTATCGCCGTAGTAGATATAGAAGGGGACTCAATGCTTTGCATCCAGGCAATAACTTTAGGGAGCTCACAAATTTGGCGTATCAATAATTGGATAGCACCAATCAAAGAAATATTAGGAAATTTTACAGATTATACCCTAACACATGTGTACAGGGAGGCAAATAAGGCGACAAACTTTCTAGCAAAATCAAGGGTGGTGCAACCAAAAAAAGTAGTCACGAGCTCTACACTTGATCAGTGGTCGGGCCTACAAGGAGTGATCTTAGAAGATTTTTTGAGCAGTCGAAATGCCTCGAACGCCCATCCCAAGGGCACGTGAATCAGAAGAAAGGGCAGAGAAAGCACAAAGGATCTCGCTAGGACATATTTAGCCAGGATTTGGGGCATAATGGTCTGTTGGGCTCTAGTTTGTTTAGGTCCCTGTGGCTATTTAAAGAAGGGAAACTCGATCGATCACCCTGAGCTTGGGAATTCAGAGTATTGATCATAGGGTGAAGATGGTGCTCATATTCGGTGTGTAGTGCCACTGCGCTAAGGAATCCATGGCAGTGCAATGCAAGAGGCTCTTCAAGATACGCAATCCGATGGTGAGAAACACGATCGTTGACTTGGTATCATCAGACCTAAACCTGAACCAACACTAGTGCGATGGAAAGATATATGAGATAGTGTTGAGTGCTCTAGTAGACATTACCAAAGCTAAAGAACTAGTTGTGGAGCGACTCGATGGGTTTGTCGAGAGAGGCAATGCCCAAGCATTTGTCAATGTCATTCTTGAGTTGAGGAAGGATGGATGGGTAAGCTTCCTGAACATTTACTTTGACCCGACAACAGAGGAAATGGATGACGTTGGAAATGAACAGGTCAGGGAAGATGATCAGGCACATCGTGAGGCCATAGAAAATTTTAGAATAACACATGGGAGGTTTTTCAGGCTGGAGTCAAAAACACCAATCTGGAGGCCTTCTCTAGGTTTATGAACTCCAACTGTTCTTGTCTCGATGAAGGAAGTCTGCAGAGGCTTGTAAGGTTGGACGACATTCTAGCAGCCATCTACCAGCTCATGGAATAATGTAGTTTTGTGTGTTCTTATTTTTTAATCAGGCATCCTAATGCTTTAGTATGATTGTACATGGGAGCTACCCCCTTTGGTAGCACTCACTTATAAAAATAAATAAAAATATTTATGTAATAATATATTATTCTATAATAATAGTTAATAGAATAGTTAATATATAATTATAGTTATAGTTTAAATTATATATAGACATGAATCGGTCATTATTATATTAAATAAATAATAAATATAATAATATAATAATATAATAATATATTAATAAATACATAAAATAATGACATGAATAATAAATATTTATGTAATAATATGTTATTCTATAATAATAATTAATAGAATAGTTAATATATAAATATTAAATATAATATAATAATGACATATTCATGTCTATATATAATTTAAACTATAACTATAATAATAGAATAGTTAATAGAATAGTTAATATATAAATACTAGCAATCACACCTTCGTGCGCAATGGGTACGCCGAAGATTTGTGGAAGGTATAAGAGGGATAAATGTGGTATAGCAGTGAGAAATTTAAAACATCCAAGTAAAAGTATCCCGCATTGTGCAAATGAATTGAATACAAAATATTTGTATATAAAAGACAATAGAATAATTTGTAGTAATGTACAATATCTTTGAAAATAACAAAATTTATCTAAATCTCTGACAAATTGGATATGCCAAATACAAATATTTTTTGTGGCATAATTCCTTGAGACACTAATTATGACAGAATATAATGACCTGATATTTCCAACTTTCCATTTTCCCAAGGCATTCACAACAAAATGTGTAAATGATCATGCAAGAGGTTTCTTTATTTGGTTTTTATAAAATATATTTAATTTCTTTCTTTGAACTTCATTTCTTATATATTAAGAATTTAAGAAATCTTGTATGATATATAAATCTCCAAAATGAAGATGAATTTTCAATATAAATAAATAAAAACTAAAAGATGAGATACAAATTTCTTGAACTACTCCAACAAAGATTTTAAACTCATTATCAAACTTATTGAGCTCCAATCATAACTACCTCCTTTAATTTTTGTTTTTTTATTTTTTACAAAATGAAACCATCGATATGGTAACAATTGAATTCAATCATACACAAATTACAATACTTTAAGTTTTGTTTTTTGGGGGTTGATAATTACAGTACTTTAATACATTATATTTTATAATATGATAAAAAAAAACAATTTATTTTTGTTTTATTGATCAAGGCACCTTTACTGGCACTGCATAATTTAGAATCAAATTGCAAGTTAGAATTCCTACTACCACCATGGCTTTGTTGTGAAGATAAGTACAAACCAACCCCAGATGAGAACAGGCTAAATATTTTCTTATAAAATATGATTGTCGATGGCCTTAAGGGTATTTTGACTTGTTGCCATGGGTCTCCATGTTCGCATAGCAAGGGTAGAGCTCTTTGTTACCAAATTTCCCTGGGGAACATGTTTGCATCTGGTATAGCATGTACCACAGGCTCTCAAACACCGATCATTCAAATATGTTGCTTTACATCTACCTGTACAAGCAACCTTGCAGTCTGCAAGCAAGCAAAGAAATATACCCACAAACAATTATTAGCCTATGAGACAAGCCACTTAGAAAAGACCAGATACCCATCAAAATAATAAGGAGGTGAATAGTCAATTTCTTTGCCAAATATTGTAAATAAAATTGCATATGATGGGGTTAAAGTGTTGAGCTTTTAGAGGACAAATGTCTATTTGAGATTACATACCAACTGTTTGTAGAAGCCTGCAGTATATCTCATTTGTTTACAGCTGAAATCATATCAGAAAATTTAATTGGATATAATGGAGATTGACATAAAATTCCTCCAAGATAATTTAATTGTGAAGCCTGAGTAGCTTTTGCATACATCTGTGGTTTACATGAATAGATAAACCAGAGCATAGCCAACAACGCCTTAAAAAATTGTTGCTACCAATATCTAGTTGACCATAATATAAACATGCAATGAAACCTTTACAAAGCAAGTCCACACCCAGGAAAGGGAAAGATATTAATATGCAACAAAAATATAGTAACATCAATTAGGTTCTTTTGACAACCAAAGCCCGGTTTAGATTGATTTATCTTAAACCACCTCCTTGTCATAATTGTAATCAATGTACAATCTGACATAACAATGTGGAAATCGTACCCAAAAAGAGCAACAATCCACTTTTATATTGATAATTTGTAGAAAATAAATGGACCAATCCACCTTAGGAGGAAGCATCTAACTACTACATTTAGACCAAGGAAACAACCTTACTCATACAATTGAAACAAAAAAACTAAATTGGGCAAAATTTCATTTTAGGAATCCTATACAACACCCACTGTCTCCTCATTTTAGCTTGGGACAGAGTAAACAAAAGAAGCAGAGGTCTCACAGAGACATGATTCCAAGTAATACACATACACATTCAATCATTACCTCAGAAACAAGTGTCATTACAAGACTGGTGAAGATCAGACATCTTGCAAAAGCACCAAGTGAAACCATGGTTGACACAACGGAGAAAGACTGATTATACTCAGAGAAGTGTGTGCATATTCACCTAGTGACTCGAATTTATAGGAAAAAGGAAGTAGCAAGATGGTGACGGTGCTTGAACGATTCCAAAATGTGGATATTTTTGCAAGTACAAAAAATAGTTGTATTGAGTGACAGTGGTTGTATGCAAGAAGGATTCCAAAATGTGGGTTAAAAATTAGTTGCCTCATAGTAATTTTGACTATCTTCCTCCAAGTTAGGATTAAGGGAGCATGTTAGTGCTTAATTTGCACTCTATTCAATATTGTAATCGTTCCTTGTCAAATTCCTTTTTATTATCCCCATTAGAGATCAGTTTAAGTGGCAGTTTCTGGGTAACTTGTTAGTGAACCCACTTTAGGTACCTTCTAGTCCACAATTATAGGTCCTACCTAATGGCAACATACATTGAGATCAATGGGTTAAAGGGTGAGGGAAAAGAAGGTAATGCAGCTTGTCGAAGAACTACATCCATAAGCTACAATGCTTCTTGTGGAAGTGGTACAGGATCCCCTGCAAGATATTGTGCCATATTTGTAAGATTTATCCTTTGGTAGATATGCATGAAAATTCATAATTGAAAATCCACAATGAAAATACATGTTGAAAAACAAAGTAAAATTTTCTAAGTATGAAGACCATTTGAAGGGAAATTTAAAAGGAGAATTTACTTGTGGATTGTTCACTTAATTTCTCATAAACAGTTAAGTTGAGAGATTCATGTATCATTTACCATATTATTATCTTTTCAGACATAGTAGGAGAGTGGTTGTATATTATTTGGCGCATACTCCTGAAATCTTATAGATAGATAGTTGATGGTTTGATTTTCATGCTTACAGATTTCATTGTACAATGCAATTCAAATGTGCAAGGCACATTATTATATATGTTCATATATACAAAACACATTTGTTAATAGAGATAATAGTTGATATTGCAGTTTGTAGCTTTGTATAAAATGATTGTAAATGAAGTTTGAAGGTGAAAAAATGTA
>CM021101.1:71164660-71347936 GCA_007115665.2 Sequoiadendron giganteum | reverse complement strand
ATCATTTCTTATCCATCAACTTACATCATCGTCTTCATATCCCCTTTCATCATCTCATCTCTCATCTTTTCCCACATCCCTTCATCTTTCATCACTCATCCGCCCCTCTGCAGCACTCCAGAGGGCGTATTCGCACTTCTGCAGCAATCTAGAGGGTGAATTCGCACTTCTGCAAAAATTAGAGGGCATATTCGCACTTCTGTAGCAATCCAGAGGGTGTATTCGCACTTCTGCAGCAATCCAGAGGGCGTATCCGCACTTCTGCAGCTTGCCTGGGGCAACATCATATTTCTTTTGTGCTCGCCTTTATCTCCCATCACTTATCATCATTTCTTATCCATGAACTTACATCATCATTTTCATATCCCCTTTCCTCATCTCATCTTTCATCCTTTCCCCCATCTCTTCCTCCTTCTTCCTCCTCCCCCCACTTTCTTTCTTTCCTTCTTCTTTTTCTTTCTTTCCTCTTCCCCCTCCCTCTTTCCTCCCACCTGTGGGGTGGACATGCCCTCGGACTACCGGGGCGAACCCACCCTCGGTCTGCAGCTGGGCGTATCCACCCCCTACAGCAGGGTGGACCCGCCCTCCGCTTGCCGGGGCGAACTTGCCCTCGGCTTGCAGCGGGATGGATTCGCCCCTTGCAGCGGGGCGGATCCGCCCTTCGGGGGTGAACTCACCCTGTCCTGGGGTGTACCTGCCCTCCCGGGGTGGACATGCCCCTTCCCGGGGTGAACTCGCCCCATCCCGGGGTGTACCCACCCTCCCGGGGCGGACACGCCCCTTCTTGGGGCGTACCCGCCCTCCCGGGGTGAACTCGCCCCATCCTGGGGCGTGCTTGCCCTCCCGGGGTGAACTCGCCCCTTCCCAGGGTGTACCCGCCCTCCTGGGGCGACCTCGCCCCTCTGCAACACTTTTTCTCCTTTTTCTTCCCAGGGCCGCCATTTGCAAACCATGCATCGGATCGACTTCGTTCCAAAGGAAAAGTTGCTTATTTTTTTGAGCTCTTTCCAACCATACCCTCCATTTCTTTCTATTGAGATATTTTTTTTGGGACCCCTCTCTTTTCCCTCCCCTTTTAAAAGGTATTTTTACCTTTTATTTACCGTTTTAAAAGGTATTTTTACCTTTTATTTAAGAGATATAACACCGGGCGTGCCAGAAATGTGATCCTAATAAAATATTGCTTCCTAAATGTGAGATGTTAGATAAAACTAATAGTGCAATAAAGAGAAACAACAAGATAATAGGGCACCTCAATGATTAGCCTAAGAAAATGAACAATATGAAAGCAAGATAGACAAATAAATTGTTGTTATACCTTCATGTTGTTGCTCCCTTGGTTGGCCCTTGATGTTGAAGCCTTGTGTGCTCCTTGGATGGCAATGAAATGGAGTGGATGCAAGATGAATTGATGCAATATGGATGCTAAAATGGGTGAGAGCTTGAATGGCAATTTTGCAAGAGTTTATTTGCAAAAGATTTGATCCCCCAAAATGAAAGAATTGAAGGGGTATTTATAGGCCAAATTGAATTCTCTAGAGAATTCAACGGTTGGGATTGATCCAACAAAGATCAAGATGAAGGGCTATGGTGAGTTGAGGACTCACAAGCCCTCACATCTTGACATGTGGAGGGTGAGATGTCCTAAGGTGGAGTGATGTGGAAATGAGGTGGAAGAGAAGGATAAGAGGTGGAAGGGAAGTACATGAGGTGGATGAAAGACAAGTACCTTTGAGGTACCTTGGGGAATGAAAGAGACTTTTGAGGAATTTTAGAATTCCTCAAAAATCTCCATGGGAAAAGGGGAAATGTGTGGGAAGAATAAATGTAAATTAAAATTTTACATTTAATGGAGGATTCATTAGATAAAAGGAGATCTCCAAAAAGCTAGAGATTTGTCACATGTGGGAGATGTGATAAGTCCAAGGTTCTAGAAGCCCTTGGCACATGTGAAGTGACAAGGCAAGGCTTCTAGAATCTTGCATGGGGATGGGAAAGACCTTGGAAAGATAAAAGTGAATTAAAAATTCACATGGGGAAGAGAGGAACTTTGGTTGAATAAATGTGAATTAAAAATTCACATGGGGAAGGGAGTCCATATCAAAAATGGTAAGTAGGAAGGTTGACCAGAAAAGGTAAGCCAAATGTGGTTAATGATTCTGATTAAGGTTGTGAAAACACATGATTAAAGTAATTAATGGGATATTAGAGGCAAGTGGGAGATTATGGAGGATGTAACATTTAATCTTGATTAAGTGGTGCACATCCTAATCACAGATTAATTAATTTAATCTGGATTAAAAGAGGGTTATGGAGAATGTGACAAGGAGAGAGAAAAGAGGAATTAAAAATTGATTTTAATTCAAATGGGTTAAAAGACTAAATTAAATAATTTGTCATATTTATTTAATTTAGAGAAGAATAGGGTGTAAGGTAAAGTATTTAATTTATTTAATTAGATACTTTAGGAACCTTAGGCAGAAAATGAAATAATGATTAAATAAATTATTTAATCACTGTTAATGGAATAGATGAATATAATAGACGATTTTGATCATATGGAAGTGATCAAATTTGGATGTCTACACCATCATCAGATGAAAATGAGAGCACCAAGAGAAAAAATGGTGCTCTCATTTTATCTTGATGATGGATCACGGAGTGTGATCCGAAACGTTGATGCAAAAAACTAACACACAATCAAATCCATAAATATTTTGCAATTAAATGTTAAGTGGATATGGGCATTTGATTTTATATTCGAAGAGTATATGTTAACAATAAAGATTTTGATGTCAAATATGAATATGTCAAAAAAATAAAATTTGTTAAGATGGAGATTTCAAATTTTGTGCTAGTTCTATGTTCTATTAGAGAATGATTTTGCAAGTATGGACAAGTTTAAGATCATGAATTAGTCCACTAATTACGCCAAGGTGTGTCCTATTTGAGATTATGAAGCTCACTTTGCCTATCAAGGGTTCACAAGCCCCGAAAGGCCCTACAAGGGGATTAAATAAATCTGAGTCGTGCATTGTTTTTCGCCATTTTGTCAGCCATCAACATCTCGTACAGTGTGAGGTGAAGATGGAGGGTGTAAATTGTATTTGAGGCACAGGACGAGCATTGCAATGATCGGAGTCGCCGAAGGAAACTTGTTACACAAGACTACAAAATTTCTCCTTTTCACGCCTGCTTGAATTAATCATAAAAGTAATTGATTTTTTTTGTTTCACTCGCACACTTTGCAGCATGCCTTTTCAAGCACTCATTTTTAAATTTGTTTTTCCTACCAACTGATTATCATAGTTTATTAAATAATATTAAATAAGTAAGTCCTGACAGATTCATGACTATATACAGTTTAAACTATAACTATAATAATATAATAGTTAATATATAAATATAAATATAATATAATAATATATTAATAAATACATAAAATAATGACATAAATAATAAATATTTATGTAATAATATATAATAATAATAATATAACCTATATATTAAAAATATAAATGTTGGTGCGGTCGCAGGTCAGCGTAGGAGTAGAGGAGTAGAGCAGGAGCGATCATCGATTAGGAAAAAGAAGAAGGGGGGCGAACTAGAAAAAACCGAAAGAAGGCAATGGGGAGATGAAATCCCGAAGGCCAACTCAGAGGAAAACAACGAGGAGCATATTTCGCAGTGGGAGTTCGCAAGCAAGAGATGGGTGGACAAATGCCACCCTGCACATCAAATACAAAGCACACCAAAGGAAAAATCAATAAGAAGATGACATGATACTCATAAACCCGATATTGAAAGAAGGGCCCCATGGTCGAGGTAAAAGCTCCCACACAAGAAAAATCCGAACAGGAGTAATAAAGACTGGTTAGAACCCTGAGGGCAAAACAAAATAAGAGGTCGAAAAAGAGAGAGAAAGACAGGTGGACGAAAGTGCAGTGAGTGGAAACAAAATTAATGACCGATCTAAAAACTAAGGCACCCACAATAGAAATTGATGTCTCGAAAGAAATCAAAGAAGATGTAGCAAAACTCAAAGATTTTGCATGTATTTGCCACTTTATTGGTGGAACACCAAGTCGCGCAACCATTAAAACCTAGATTTGGGAAAACTGGAATACGGAAGTGCTGATAAGATTCTTGTCGAAGGGTTTCTTTCTAGTGGTGTTTGCAGATGAAGAAACAAAAATAAGAATAACGGAGGGGGATCTCTGGAGTATGAATGGAAAACCCTGTATATGCAACCATGGAATATGAACTTTGATCCAATCAGAATGCGACTATATGACAAACCAGTATGGGTCAGACTCTACAATCTTCCAGTGGAATACTAGGCAGGGGATTGTTTGGAGAAAAATGGAGGGACTCTTGGAACCCTAATAGAGATTGATACAAACATCATAGATGGAGACCTACACAAATATGCCAGACTTCAAATCACGACAATTGATTCCATCCCTCGCAATATATGCCTACTAGTTAACGGAGAGCGTTGGGAGCATGAGATCGAGGTTGAGGAAATAAAGCATTTTTGTATCGAGTGTGGCTCATAGAAGCATCACACCATGACCTGCAATACAAAGAACAAACAAGTTGTTGAAAATATACCCACTCAAAACTCAATACCTAAGCTGAAAGACCTTAATGAAGGGAGGCCTTAGGGAGGAATGAACGAAACTCAAAGCAAGATCTTAGCGGAAGGGCTACATAGCACCAAAGCAACACACGATAATGATTTGGAGGTGGTGAAATCACCAAGGCGATCCCCTCGGTTGGAAGGAAAAGAATTGATGGATGAAGATGAGGCAGATGCCAATTTGAGGGCAAGCGAGGAGCTAGACTCAAATGCAGGAGTTGAGGATGAACTGGACATAATTGATGACAGGTGCATCTCGCAATCAGTAATTAACCACTTGGGCATGGGTAAGATCAGCACCTCAAGCAACCCTAGAGGGAGAAATTCTTATAAACAACTGTGGGAAGAGGAAGCAGTCGCTAAAAAATACCCCAGTATCACCAAATTCTTGAGCACCAAGGGAGGAAATGCCTCCCTTGGGAAGAAATGAAGATCACCACTTGGAATGTCAGGGGCCTTCACAAGAGGTGCTTGGTTAGGCATCAATTACAAAAAAGTGTCAGTAGTATTATTCTGTTATAGGAAACAAAGTTGTTAGGAGAAGAATGTTCAAAAAATTTGAAATATTGTCGTTCATGGGAAGGCTTCTTTCAAGACTCAACTGGTGTAGCGGGTGGACTAGGAATGATATGGAAGGAGGCAGAGGTATCTTTGGAAATACTAGCGTCCTCCTCCAATTGGATGGCAACAAAGGTCTTCGACCTAGGATTAATTAGATATTTTGTGATCGTCAACATTTATGGCCCAACAAAAATGATCGATAAGGTTCTTCTCTAGAAGTCGGTCTTGGAATTTAGTAGGTCCCTTCGCAGGGAAGAGATGGTAATAGGAGGAGACTTCAATGCCATTTTAGAACTGTCAAAGAAAAGTGGTGGGCTAAGAATCATCTCACAGCCAATACTGGACTTTAGGACATTCGTAACGGATTGTGGTTTGTTGGACTGTCCCACGAAAAATGGAACCTACACATGGACTAATAGATTCAAGGATTTTATTGCCATATCAGAGAGATTGGACCAATTCTCGATTCCACCCAGTTGGGTTAAAATCGGGCTGAAAGTATCCACCAACATACTGCCTATATCAATATCTGACCATTACCCTGTTGAGCTCTCGATAATAGGTGGGAGGGTGTTGGAAAAAACAAGCTTCAAATTTCAAAATATGTGGTGGCAGGATCCATACCTCTTGGAGCTTTTGGAGTGCTAGTGGAAGGAAATGAAGGTGGGAGGCTCCATAAGCTTTATATTGGTAAAAAAACTAAAGGTGATCAAACAAAAGCTAAAGGATTGGAATAGAGTGCATTTCCAAAACATCTTTGTGGAAAAAGAAAATGTGGAAACGGAGCTAGAAGCACTCAATGAAGAAGTAATAAAAATGGGATGACAAACAAAGAATATTTCAGGGAAAAGGATTTAAAGGAGAGGTTGGTCAAACTTCTGGAGAGAGAAGAGATTTATTGGAAGGATAAATCCTGAGAAGTATGGTTAAAAGAAGGCGATGTAAACTCTAAATTTTTCCATGCCTCAGTTATGGCAAAGAGGGTGTCTAACAAAATAGAGGAAATCTGAAACAATAGCGGTCAGACTGTTAGAGGGGGAGCTGAGGTGGGCAAAGCAGCATATGATTTTTTTGCTAAACTACTTCGTGAACAAATACCTCATGAATACAATAATGATTTCCTAGATTCAATAAGCAATAAGGTTAGCGAGGAGGACAACAAGAGATTATGTGAACAGATTTCAAAGGAGGAGGTTTGTGAAGCATTATTCCATATGCATCAAGATAAGGCGTCGGGCCCAGATGGATTCACAACTAGCTTTTTCCAAAAGTGTTGGAGTTTCCTAGAAGAAGAGCTATGGAAGTTGGTGGAAGACTTCCGCAAAACTGGAAAATTTGTAAATGATATGAATAACACAGTTATTGCCCTAATTCCAAAGAAGAACAATTGCTCCTCCATCAATGACTTTAGACCTATCTCACTCTGCAATACACTATACAAGGTAGTGGTGAAAGTTTTGGCTAATAGACTAAAGTCGATGCTAGGAAAAATCATCTTAGTAGAACAAAATGGGTTTGTGTCGAGCAGAGAAATATCAAATAGCATCTTGCTCATCTCGGAGGACATCCATACCCTGAAAGCAAGCAAGCAGGCTGGGATGATTATCAAATTGGATGTAAGCAAGGCAAATGATAAGGTGAGATGGCCCTTTCTCATAGAAGTAATCAAGAGGTTAGGTTTTTACAGCCATTGGTCCAACTTGATTTTTCAGTGCATCTCTTCGTTCAGGTTCTCAATTGTAGTCAATGGATCGCTCCATGGTTTCTTTAAGGAAACCTATGGCCTCAACCAAGGCGACCCAATTTCATCATTCCTTTTCATTATTATGGCTGAATCTTTCAGCGTGATAATTAAAAAAGGTGTCTGTAGTAGGAATGCACGGATACAAGTGGCTCTGAATACAAAACCCATTACCCACACACAGTTTGTGGATGACACAACTCTCCTTGGCTTGGCTAACCTGGAGGAAGCCAGATGCATAAATGATGCATTAACGGAATATGAGGTTCAATTAGGACAAAAAATGAACAAAGAGAAATCGAGTGTCTACTTCTTCAACATGAGACACCAATTACAACAGACCATAACATCGACATTAGGAATCAAAAAGGGAAATCTCCCATTAAAATTCCTTGGAGTGCAAATCTTTGAAGGATCGTGCAAAGCTAAACATTGGGGAGAGGTAGTCGAAAGATGCAGGAATAAGGCCATGGCCTAGAAAAATAACTCGCTCACATTGGCAGGAAGATTAACAATGACAAGAGAAGTTCTATCAACAATACCAATTTACACAATGTCTTGCCTGAAGTCCCAATGAAAATTGAAAATGAGTTAGAAGGAACCTTGAAGAAATTCTTGTTGGAAGGATCAAAATCAGTTAAAAATATTTCATTAATAGGTTGGGATACGATATTCAAGCCAAAGGAGTATGACAGGGCAATACTACATAAAATTCATCAACAAATCATGGCACTAGGAGCTAAGCTTATATTGAAGATGTACCAAAATCCCGATAAGATATAGATTTCAAATTCTGCAAAACAAGTATCTGGATAATACTGATCCCGCTTGAATCTTAACTGTTGCAAACATTGACGGTGGCTCCGTGGTCTGGAGATTCATGTCTAAGTGTAGACCCCTAATTATGAACCATCTCTCATGGAGGTTAGGAAATAGGAGGAAGGCTCTATTCTGGACAGACTCATGGAATGACCACAAAAGTCTATCAAAGCTTTTTGAGCTGGACCAATATCTGGAAAGACTGCAGCTGGAATTTGGCACCAAGGTAGCAGACTATATAATGTTAGAAGGTAACACATTAGTTGGCAATTGCAGTTGGATTAACCTAACAACTCTCCCACTCCCATAGTGTTTGGCTACAAAGGTATGTAAGGAAATAAGAAACAAACCGATTAAGTTGTTTAATAGAGAGGATTCCATAATTTGGTGTGGAGCAACATCAGGAGACTACTCGACAAAGCTAAGTTACCATTGGTAGATAAGACAGTGTAAAGATAAAAATTGGATGGCAAGATTATGTTGGAAAAGAGAAGTCCTTTTGAAGGCTGGGGCTTTCCTATGGACGGCCCTACACAAGCATTGCTCAACCAGAGAAAGACTCCAAAGGTTGGGAATTGCATGCCCAACAAGATGCATCCTTTGCAAGTAGGCGAAAGAGAGTGTGGATCATTTGATCCTATGTTGCCCTATAGTTGCATCATGTTGGGATTGGTTACAGAGTAAGTTTAGCTTGTATGGCCCAAGACACTGCAAACTCTGGGACTTCACGACGAGCTGCCCAATTTTGAATAAAAATGGTTTTTGAAGCGAAATTTGGATGATGGCACCATCCTTAGTGGTTTGGCACATATGGAAGGAAAAGAACATACGCATATTTAAAGATAAAGATTTAAATCGAGAACAACTCATGACCATAATTCAAATGGCCATATCGAGACAGTAAATAATATAACCAGTGTGAGACCCAAATCGATATTCTCAAAATGGGATGAAGAAATAAAAAAGGCATGGAGCGGGCTCACATTTCTGAGGCCCAAGTTGTCACCTAAAACAAAAGTCAATAGGAAGGAAATATTTTGGACACAATTGATAATATTAAAATGGAAACTAAATTTCGACAGGGCTGCAAAGGGCAACCCCGGGAATGTTGGCGCTGGATGTATAATCAGGGATTCAAATGGAGACTATGTCTGGGTAGGATCGAAGTGATTAGGTTTATGCACCAACAACATGGCCAAAATGTAGGTGTTGCGGCTTGAGCTGTAACTATGCATACAAAAAGGTATCGCCGTAGTAGATATAGAAGGGGACTCAATGCTTTGCATCCAGGCAATAACTTTAGGGAGCTCACAAATTTGGCGTATCAATAATTGGATAGCACCAATCAAAGAAATATTAGGAAATTTTACAGATTATACCCTAACACATGTGTACAGGGAGGCAAATAAGGCGACAAACTTTCTAGCAAAATCAAGGGTGGTGCAACCAAAAAAAGTAGTCACGAGCTCTACACTTGATCAGTGGTCGGGCCTACAAGGAGTGATCTTAGAAGATTTTTTGAGCAGTCGAAATGCCTCGAACGCCCATCCCAAGGGCACGTGAATCAGAAGAAAGGGCAGAGAAAGCACAAAGGATCTCGCTAGGACATATTTAGCCAGGATTTGGGGCATAATGGTCTGTTGGGCTCTAGTTTGTTTAGGTCCCTGTGGCTATTTAAAGAAGGGAAACTCGATCGATCACCCTGAGCTTGGGAATTCAGAGTATTGATCATAGGGTGAAGATGGTGCTCATATTCGGTGTGTAGTGCCACTGCGCTAAGGAATCCATGGCAGTGCAATGCAAGAGGCTCTTCAAGATACGCAATCCGATGGTGAGAAACACGATCGTTGACTTGGTATCATCAGACCTAAACCTGAACCAACACTAGTGCGATGGAAAGATATATGAGATAGTGTTGAGTGCTCTAGTAGACATTACCAAAGCTAAAGAACTAGTTGTGGAGCGACTCGATGGGTTTGTCGAGAGAGGCAATGCCCAAGCATTTGTCAATGTCATTCTTGAGTTGAGGAAGGATGGATGGGTAAGCTTCCTGAACATTTACTTTGACCCGACAACAGAGGAAATGGATGACGTTGGAAATGAACAGGTCAGGGAAGATGATCAGGCACATCGTGAGGCCATAGAAAATTTTAGAATAACACATGGGAGGTTTTTCAGGCTGGAGTCAAAAACACCAATCTGGAGGCCTTCTCTAGGTTTATGAACTCCAACTGTTCTTGTCTCGATGAAGGAAGTCTGCAGAGGCTTGTAAGGTTGGACGACATTCTAGCAGCCATCTACCAGCTCATGGAATAATGTAGTTTTGTGTGTTCTTATTTTTTAATCAGGCATCCTAATGCTTTAGTATGATTGTACATGGGAGCTACCCCCTTTGGTAGCACTCACTTATAAAAATAAATAAAAATATTTATGTAATAATATATTATTCTATAATAATAGTTAATAGAATAGTTAATATATAATTATAGTTATAGTTTAAATTATATATAGACATGAATCGGTCATTATTATATTAAATAAATAATAAATATAATAATATAATAATATAATAATATATTAATAAATACATAAAATAATGACATGAATAATAAATATTTATGTAATAATATGTTATTCTATAATAATAATTAATAGAATAGTTAATATATAAATATTAAATATAATATAATAATGACATATTCATGTCTATATATAATTTAAACTATAACTATAATAATAGAATAGTTAATAGAATAGTTAATATATAAATACTAGCAATCACACCTTCGTGCGCAATGGGTACGCCGAAGATTTGTGGAAGGTATAAGAGGGATAAATGTGGTATAGCAGTGAGAAATTTAAAACATCCAAGTAAAAGTATCCCGCATTGTGCAAATGAATTGAATACAAAATATTTGTATATAAAAGACAATAGAATAATTTGTAGTAATGTACAATATCTTTGAAAATAACAAAATTTATCTAAATCTCTGACAAATTGGATATGCCAAATACAAATATTTTTTGTGGCATAATTCCTTGAGACACTAATTATGACAGAATATAATGACCTGATATTTCCAACTTTCCATTTTCCCAAGGCATTCACAACAAAATGTGTAAATGATCATGCAAGAGGTTTCTTTATTTGGTTTTTATAAAATATATTTAATTTCTTTCTTTGAACTTCATTTCTTATATATTAAGAATTTAAGAAATCTTGTATGATATATAAATCTCCAAAATGAAGATGAATTTTCAATATAAATAAATAAAAACTAAAAGATGAGATACAAATTTCTTGAACTACTCCAACAAAGATTTTAAACTCATTATCAAACTTATTGAGCTCCAATCATAACTACCTCCTTTAATTTTTGTTTTTTTATTTTTTACAAAATGAAACCATCGATATGGTAACAATTGAATTCAATCATACACAAATTACAATACTTTAAGTTTTGTTTTTTGGGGGTTGATAATTACAGTACTTTAATACATTATATTTTATAATATGATAAAAAAAAACAATTTATTTTTGTTTTATTGATCAAGGCACCTTTACTGGCACTGCATAATTTAGAATCAAATTGCAAGTTAGAATTCCTACTACCACCATGGCTTTGTTGTGAAGATAAGTACAAACCAACCCCAGATGAGAACAGGCTAAATATTTTCTTATAAAATATGATTGTCGATGGCCTTAAGGGTATTTTGACTTGTTGCCATGGGTCTCCATGTTCGCATAGCAAGGGTAGAGCTCTTTGTTACCAAATTTCCCTGGGGAACATGTTTGCATCTGGTATAGCATGTACCACAGGCTCTCAAACACCGATCATTCAAATATGTTGCTTTACATCTACCTGTACAAGCAACCTTGCAGTCTGCAAGCAAGCAAAGAAATATACCCACAAACAATTATTAGCCTATGAGACAAGCCACTTAGAAAAGACCAGATACCCATCAAAATAATAAGGAGGTGAATAGTCAATTTCTTTGCCAAATATTGTAAATAAAATTGCATATGATGGGGTTAAAGTGTTGAGCTTTTAGAGGACAAATGTCTATTTGAGATTACATACCAACTGTTTGTAGAAGCCTGCAGTATATCTCATTTGTTTACAGCTGAAATCATATCAGAAAATTTAATTGGATATAATGGAGATTGACATAAAATTCCTCCAAGATAATTTAATTGTGAAGCCTGAGTAGCTTTTGCATACATCTGTGGTTTACATGAATAGATAAACCAGAGCATAGCCAACAACGCCTTAAAAAATTGTTGCTACCAATATCTAGTTGACCATAATATAAACATGCAATGAAACCTTTACAAAGCAAGTCCACACCCAGGAAAGGGAAAGATATTAATATGCAACAAAAATATAGTAACATCAATTAGGTTCTTTTGACAACCAAAGCCCGGTTTAGATTGATTTATCTTAAACCACCTCCTTGTCATAATTGTAATCAATGTACAATCTGACATAACAATGTGGAAATCGTACCCAAAAAGAGCAACAATCCACTTTTATATTGATAATTTGTAGAAAATAAATGGACCAATCCACCTTAGGAGGAAGCATCTAACTACTACATTTAGACCAAGGAAACAACCTTACTCATACAATTGAAACAAAAAAACTAAATTGGGCAAAATTTCATTTTAGGAATCCTATACAACACCCACTGTCTCCTCATTTTAGCTTGGGACAGAGTAAACAAAAGAAGCAGAGGTCTCACAGAGACATGATTCCAAGTAATACACATACACATTCAATCATTACCTCAGAAACAAGTGTCATTACAAGACTGGTGAAGATCAGACATCTTGCAAAAGCACCAAGTGAAACCATGGTTGACACAACGGAGAAAGACTGATTATACTCAGAGAAGTGTGTGCATATTCACCTAGTGACTCGAATTTATAGGAAAAAGGAAGTAGCAAGATGGTGACGGTGCTTGAACGATTCCAAAATGTGGATATTTTTGCAAGTACAAAAAATAGTTGTATTGAGTGACAGTGGTTGTATGCAAGAAGGATTCCAAAATGTGGGTTAAAAATTAGTTGCCTCATAGTAATTTTGACTATCTTCCTCCAAGTTAGGATTAAGGGAGCATGTTAGTGCTTAATTTGCACTCTATTCAATATTGTAATCGTTCCTTGTCAAATTCCTTTTTATTATCCCCATTAGAGATCAGTTTAAGTGGCAGTTTCTGGGTAACTTGTTAGTGAACCCACTTTAGGTACCTTCTAGTCCACAATTATAGGTCCTACCTAATGGCAACATACATTGAGATCAATGGGTTAAAGGGTGAGGGAAAAGAAGGTAATGCAGCTTGTCGAAGAACTACATCCATAAGCTACAATGCTTCTTGTGGAAGTGGTACAGGATCCCCTGCAAGATATTGTGCCATATTTGTAAGATTTATCCTTTGGTAGATATGCATGAAAATTCATAATTGAAAATCCACAATGAAAATACATGTTGAAAAACAAAGTAAAATTTTCTAAGTATGAAGACCATTTGAAGGGAAATTTAAAAGGAGAATTTACTTGTGGATTGTTCACTTAATTTCTCATAAACAGTTAAGTTGAGAGATTCATGTATCATTTACCATATTATTATCTTTTCAGACATAGTAGGAGAGTGGTTGTATATTATTTGGCGCATACTCCTGAAATCTTATAGATAGATAGTTGATGGTTTGATTTTCATGCTTACAGATTTCATTGTACAATGCAATTCAAATGTGCAAGGCACATTATTATATATGTTCATATATACAAAACACATTTGTTAATAGAGATAATAGTTGATATTGCAGTTTGTAGCTTTGTATAAAATGATTGTAAATGAAGTTTGAAGGTGAAAAAATGTAACTGATAAAATATAACTAACTTGCAGTTATTTTAAGTATTAGTGTTTGTTGTGGAGGTTGAATTTGGTAAGGCTAATAAGCACGCTTTTGCTTTCTTTCGACGTGCTACATATGGGTTTTGTTGCATACGTGCATATCGTTCAAATGTGAATGTTGGTTTGATGCGCAGGCTTGCAAGTTGACTCACTCTTGAAATTGTTGTGAATGTTAGGCCTTGTCGGTCGACATTGCCGATGTCGATTGTTGTCTTTTCAAGTGTTAGGCCTTGTGATTTATGTATTGTTAAGGCCCATGCCATTTTGAGTGGTATTTGTCGACGTCGACCACAACTCAAAGGGGAAATAGGTACATTCTTTGGATTATTGTGATCCCAAGCAGGCCCTATGTAATTGTTGAATTGAACAACAACAAATAATGGAAGTGAAGGTGGATTCTCTACATCCTTGTAGACTATTGCTTTGACTTCACCAATTGTACCATTTACAAGGCCTGTTTCCACCCATAAATTTGAACATAACATTACTTTTTGTTGAACACATAATCGAAGCTTAGATTGAAGTTGTTCTTCATCTAGATTTGTACTCGGTGGTCCCTTAAGTTGCTCTGCAATTGATAATGCAACAGGTTTTGCCAAAGACAATAACATTTGTTGGTTATGTAGTGAGACCATTTCATTTGTTGCAAAGAGATGTATTGAGGATAAGAACTATTTTGCTTTGTAGATGTCAATGTTGAGCTGGAGTGTGACATTAGAACTTTCCAATCTTCAATTGTAGGTTCTACATTTCACAAATTAGAGAGTAGAGTACGAAATGAAATTTGTGCGAGATCTTCTCTGATTTGACAATTTTTTGTGGTAAGAGTGATAACTTTTGTGAAGTTGTGCCATAGAGTGCCTCCATAAGATGTTGATGCATGCATAGGGATGTCCTTGACTGGTGGAAGTTGTCCAAGATCTCCAAAGAGCATGATTGAGTGTCCTCCAAATGGTATTTGGTTATTGTTGGGGAATGCTTCACGTAACCTCTTGCCAATGCTTTGTAGCAACTTGGGTCCAATGAAGCTCATTTCATCTATTAGTATGTACCGAATGAAGTACATTTTTTCTTTGAAGTTTGCAAGTGTTTTTCCTTGTAAGGTTTCCATATCTTTGATAGGTATTCGTAGAGCAGAGTGGATTGTTGACGCTTCTATGTTGAATGTTGCTACGCCTGTTGGTGCAAGAAGTAGTAATGGCGATTGGCCATTTTCGGCTGAGATCATGAGTGCAATTTTTATGGCTTTTATAAGGTGTGATTTACCTGTTCCAGTAGTTCCTTGAACAATTAATTTTAGAGGAGGTTGGCAAGTATAAGCACGTAAGTGCGATAGACTAATATGAAATGATTTTTGTTGTTGGATGGATAGGTCATGTTGTGCAGGGCAATTGGTAGGTTGGCAGACCTTAAATGTTGGACGGTTGGATTCTATGAATGTAGTTGCAGAGATTTGATGTTGTGGATTGATTTGGGAATATCCCCAATCATGGTGCAAGTCAATGTCATGGTGACCAAGCATGTCTAGTTCATCAAAGTGGAGAGGAAGGCTTGGGTATAAGCGAGACAATACTTACCGTTCTGATGGGTTGTTATTTTGTATTATATTTTCTTCATCGGAAGAGGCGCTAGAATCTATGTTTTTTGGAGCTTTTGTTTGTGTGCATAGTACATTGAAAATTATCCCATTGTTCTATAATTTGAAGTGTTGATGAGCCAATATCATTGTCAATGTTGCGAAATGGCTTGTATAGTAATAGTTCACTCCAACAAAATGCTTCATAGTTTTTGTCATCTTTTGCAGGGGTGGTTATGAAGCGTGGGGATACACGTACAATGGCATCTATGGAGCGATTTTTCCATTGGTTATTCTTTCGAGATGGTTTGAAAGTCCATTTTATAGTTACTTCAATAAGTGGCATGGACTCTAGATATGTTGGTCGATCCATGTAAGTATCAATGTAGTTTGTGGATGTAGTAGTTGGTTCAGAGGACATTGAGACACGTTGGAATTTATTTTGGCTAACATTTAAAGAAACAAATATCCTGCTTGATATGTAGAGGGGTACTTTAGCAGTAGGTGGCAAATTTCTTGTGCTCTAATATCATGGTCCACTATTGTTTCTACAAGCATTTTATAGAAAGCTATAGGTGCTGGGCTGTGAGACTCAATGTTTGTTGAAATTTGGAAAAGCATTTCATGATATGTTTTTGATTTAGTTTCGGCTTTTGCTGCATATTTTTAAATGTATTTGAGGACAACATGGATAGAGAGAACAAGTTGGTAGTCTACATTAGCCCTCCAAATACAAAGTATAGAAGGGTTGTGTAGGTTTAAGCAATCGCCATTGCGTGAAGGGGTGAATGTTGGTTGGCCATTCTCATCTATTGCAAGACTTGATTGATCTTGCATGCTCCAAGGGGCTTTGTAGCAACATTGAATGGTTGTGCCTTTTATCCTAAGGCATGTTTGTAAGGTGCACTTTGTATGACGTTGTACACAATTTAACAATTTTGTGTAGTCGCTTAAAGGGTCTACAGGTATAATCAATCTTATATCCATTAAACATGGATCATCAACAAGAGTTCAGTGGATTAGTTGGTTTATTAAAGGAAGCGGTTTGGGATTCCATGCAAAGACATATCTATTGATGTATTAAACTACATTTTCTATTGATTGAAGATTATTCCATTGTGTTTTTTCAATATCTGGTGCATCTTTTAGCCATAGGAAACCATGGATATGTGCAGAGTCGCTATGTTTCCATTCATACCTATTGAAAACTTATTATTAGGAATTGTTTTGAAGGTATATAATATAAATTGATGAAATTATGCAGATTTGACCTGTACCAATAGTCTGTTGCACCAAGTAGCTTTTCCAAGACCTCTTCACAAAATGAATTAAATCTATGGTGCATGTATTATGTTGTAAGGTGTGGGTTTTGAACTATATTTTGTATCCTCCATTTATATGCTGCTTGTGGATTTGTAGGTGCATTAGATGGCATTATACTATGCAAGTCTGGCCATTTTGTATTTGTTGCACTGAGTGTGAAGAATAGTGTTGGACAACCAATTTGTATGATCATATCTGAAAGCTCTGCTCTAGAACGGTTCCAAAATTGACATGTTCCACGAATTGATGCTCCAAAGCATATGAGTTGTTTTGCAAGCTTGTCATAAGGAAAGTCCTTCAATCTTTGACAAAGATCGAGAATAGTTGTTGGTAGGGTTGGGTGGATATTTTTATGAACAAAAATAGATGTTGTTTCTTGGTTGCGATGGTGCATTAGGATATTTAGTATGAATTATTTGAAGCAAGGGTGTTGGCCAAACCTATTATCATAATACCTAAGTAAGTGGAGAGAATATTCATGTGATTTGACTTCTTTGATGTGTTGTTGTTTGAAAGCGGCAATTCCTTTAGGAAACAAGCTGGGGAAGGCCATTACAAATAATCCTTTTGTGTTGTGTTCATTGATGGGAGATGGAGAAATGGGTGGCCAATCTATAGACAAGGGTGGTCGACCTTCACCTAGTTGCAATAAAGACCTCAATTCTTCAACCTCTTTATGTGTTGGTGGAAGGCTAGCAACAAATGAAGTATTGGGTTGCATGTTTGTCTCTACGTCTTCATTGTTTATATCAAGTGTATGCATCATTGTTGAAGCTATGGAACTTGGAATAGTGTTTGTTTCATTTAGAAGGTCTATAATGTTAGTGGAATCACTTGGTAGGAAGGATAATACAACATCATCTAATTGTATACTTTTAGTATGGATCGTTTATGATTTTATATTGCAAAGCCTCGTATACACATCCTCTACTTACATAAAAGCTAGTCTTTTTCCCTAATGTTTTTTTTGTTAACCAATAAGATACCTAATTCAACTATACACCTTGGTAAGTGGGTTGCAATAGTAGAAACATCTTGAGGAAAGCAAATAGTGTGGCCACAATATTTTAGTTGCCCCCCTTTTGCATAGGTTACTTGAAGGATTGGGCTAATTCTTTCTATTAGAATTTCTTCAACTTGGGTTAGTTTTTTCAAACATTGGGGTTGGTCACCTGGGTCCATGTTATTCCATTTGGAAAAATGGTGGCCATTTTTTTTTTAAGCATACCTGTAACAAGTAGGTAGTCCATTTATTTCCCTTGTTTTAATGCCAGAGTATTTTTCCATGCAAACTAAATAGGTTGGCATATTTGCAAGTTTGTCTAATTTTGAGTGGAAGTTATCTCTTGTAGTGTAAAAATTTTGAGTAAAATTTGGTTGTGAAATGATATGAGAGAATGGATTTGCTTGAATTGAGTTATGTATTTCAATTGCAACTTGGTGAAGCTGGGTGGGATTAGTAGACCATGGGCATGTAGTTGTGGAGATGCCATCTATGAGATTATGTTGATTTTCTCGTCTTCTTTTATTGATCTCATCTTTTCTTGCATGGTAACGTAATCGGTGGAGCTCATTTTGTCGAGCTCATTTTTCTTGCAACCTTCTATTTTCTAACTCCATTGAGAAGTTTTTGTGAAGACAAATAGTTCTTTTTTTTTTTGTAATATATAATAAATAACCATGGTTTGAATGAGTAATATAAAAACGAGGTGTAAATCCTATGATCTTAGTTGGAAAAATACAATTTTTGTATTTTTATGTTTGAAGTAATTGTAAGTAAATACGAAGGTCTAATTTTTAGCATTTTAAATAGACTAAATATACAACTTAGATGGACACTTAATGTAAGTGAATGTGCAATGAAAAGTTTGATAATAAAAAGAACTTAATACGAGAATTGGTAAATATTAAAAACTAACTAAAATGTTTTAAAAATACATTAAACAACATGATACATTTGAAACAAAGCTTTGAGCATAGGTTACATTGAAATTGTTACAATACATGTCACATATAATCTAAGGTAAATTGAAAACCAAGTTGTTTGAGCAAAAAAGAGTGCAATTCTTTAAATTTTGTATAGATTAAGCATGAATCATATGTAAATTGAATTATGTATATATGTTTATATTCAACAATGCAAATAAGTCTAATTTTTTTGAGTAATTGTTTCTCGTGCTTACAAAAAGTGGATAATTGCACACCACATAATGAGCATACTTTTAAAGACTAGTGTAGAAAATCTAAGTTCGCTTAATAGTTGTAATAACAATGCTTTGTGATTCATGACCACCAAAAGTATTTGTTTGGATCGATAATGCTAGTAGGAATTCATTGTTGACAATTGTGTCTAAAATTTGGGTAGCACCATCAGGCTTTGCTAGTAGGAGCTAAAAATATTTTGCACAAACTCCAAACAATGTTGTGGTTGGTTCTTCAAAAGTGGTGACATTAAGAAGGTCACCTGTACTTTCTTGCAAGTCCATCTTGAGCATGTAGCTGAAATCACATGTAGTAATCTCTATAGAACACTTGGGGCACTTAAAAGCACTTGGGGTAATCTGGACAACCCTTTTATTACACTTTTTTCTTTCCATAATGCGAGGGAAAGACAAGTAGTAGAAGTTGTCTAAGTGGAGCTTTGTGATACAGGCCTTTACACAAACATTATGTTTGTCGGGAGACCTTGGATTCTCAATATTTGAAATTGGAATCAGGTTTTCAAATTTCTTTGGTGATATAGTGCTTTTTGAGAGGGAAAGAGAAGGAAGGGCAATCCCTTTAGTGGCATACCATGTTTGTAATTTTGATGCTTCAACCAACTTAGGATTGATTAAAATGGTTGTACAGAAAATGGTATCAATTGATTTTCCAGACCATGAGGTTATCCGACCACTTTTGATCAAAATAATTGGTGGGTTGGGTTGTAGGGGAAGGTCAACTAGTTGTTTCCCAATGATTTGGCAATGGCTACCCCAAAGTGTGATATCAATGGTATGTTCTGACATGTCCATAATTGCAGTTGTACATTTTATTATTTTAGTGCCATCCCTTTTTCGAATGGTTGATGCTGGAGAGATAGATACAAGAACACCAATGACATCTACAAGGGAATTTATAGGTAATGACATTAAGGATTGAATGGTTTTGATATGGTAGTTTTGTGTTGGAATTATGGAGTCTACGCAGGTTAATGGACTAATGGTTGAGGAGTTGTGGAGGAAAATTTCATATGGGTTCGTGTCGCTACTATATTTTATGTTTCTTACTTGGATGCGACCATTTGAGATGACATAAGTATTATTCAACTCAATCACATGGTAGAACCTATCTACATGTTCATTAAAATAGGTAACATATTTTTTCGATCCCGCTTTATCTACAAAATCAAACCCGAATACTTTCCCATCATTATTTTCATTTTTGTATGCGTGAATTGGGATTTTACTGAAGGCACGACCCTGTATGGACCAAAGTTTATGGTTTGGGGTTAAGGTTGCAATGGGATTTGGTTTGATTGCGGAGAGAGTGTGTTTTTTCGTTGATGATGTAGGTGCATCATGGGAATTGTTGGGATTTTGACTATTAGCCAATGGCTTATGAGAGTTGGTAGAGAGCATACAAGTTGTAGCTTGATTAATTGCTGTTGGAGCTCTAATCATTGAGGCATTGTTTGTAATTATTTCCAAGCTATGAATTACGATAGCCTTGCAATGAAAGGACAACTTCAAAGTGAATGCATTGTACATGCATAAATAAGAGGAACTGAAATAAATAAGGTGATTATGGACGTACATGATTTTTTGAAATTTCTTGCAAATGTATTCTTTGAGGTGGATAATAGACCCTTTGAATAAAGCCTCCTCCAATACAATTTCGTTGAACTGTGTGGGTAGCAAAGCAAGATATATGTGTGTCCCATCTGAGAGTTGAATACGATACTTGGTAAGCATAGTTTCTGTTTGTTGAAAGGGATCAATAGATGCAATTTGCAAAAAGGGGTCTACATCAGGCATGCCTGAAAGGATGTCAGCAATTGCATTTGTAGTTAAGGTAGACATGACATTGTTGGAAGACATTGGAAGTGGTTGGCCTGTAAACAAAGTGAGAGTAAGGAATTTAGGTATTGAATAAACGTAAAAGTCATAATTTAGAAATAAAAATTGTTCAATACAACCTTTCATATAAGTGAAATTCAATTAGTATATTCATTACATGGCCTAAGTTGAGATTTGAAGTGTTTGTGGCATTGTTTTGTTTTGTATTAGGGTTGCCTAAATAAATTGCATGTTTTTGAACAATTTGTATAAATGGGAAAATTAGGATGTTCGATTTAATGCTTGTTGGAATTAAGAAGAAGAAAAATGAAGTGAACTAAGATGCAATTGCAAATTTGAAGACAATAAAATTATGTAATGCTAAGTATTTACATATTCAAGAACCTACGTTTGAAGTGAAAATT
This sequence comes from Sequoiadendron giganteum, assembly GCA_007115665.2. Classification (NCBI taxonomy): domain Eukaryota; kingdom Viridiplantae; phylum Streptophyta; class Pinopsida; order Cupressales; family Cupressaceae; genus Sequoiadendron; species Sequoiadendron giganteum. Next base: position 71,326,894 of record CM021101.1, on the reverse strand, counting down.
TTCACAAAAAAGATGGAAATAACCTACTTGTTTAATATTTCTTAAACAACATATACAATCTTAGATCTTGTTGGCATACAATTATCCTAAAACTATAACAAACATTTAGCATCTATTAATTCCAAAAATAGTAAAATAGTCGGATTTACTTTCAATGATTCAAAGATACATACATTCATATTGGTTTGCAATGATGCAATTGTTTAAGACAAATAAAATGGACAAAGTAATGGTCATAGGTCAAAAAAATCACATGCACGAAAGTGATAGTATGACATTGACAATGGTTTATCTTTATGAGTGAGAGCATTGTGTATGACTTGCAAAGCAATGAGAGTGACAGTGAAAAGGGAAAAGTTGAAAGAATAGTGTCTAGTTAAATACGAAGGACAGTGAGCTTAATTTCTACAAGGGCACCATTGTGGAAGAAGTGGCAGGCAAAAGTGGAAGGAGACTTATTCTTAGTTTATCACCTTCTTGATTCAATCTTTGGTGAAACTATTTTTCATGGGTCAAATTGAACTTGGTATGTTTGAGGTAAATTTTGTAGATCCATGTTAACACTAATAAGACATCAAATTCATAGACTAGGCTAATACATGTATGTAAATGACTTTGGATCAAAAGTTGAAACAAGAAACACATAATAAACATCTTTACAACTCAGCAGATGCAATTAACCTATTGTTATTGTAAAAGGATAAATAGATAGAATTTACCTCTTTTCAAATAGGTTTTAGATAGTAATTAAAGCTTTGATGGTCTTCAAAAATACCCCTGGTAATTTGAATGTGTATTCTCCACCTCCAATTTGCAACTATACACGATTGTAAAAAAAGTACGCTTATAAAATAAATTGTAATTTTTAAAAATAATAAAATTATGATGTTCTTATGTTTGTATAAGAATCTGAAAATTACTACTTGCAATAAACAAAGTACATTAAATTGCTCATATTTGTAAGTTAAGCATTGTTAAAGATTTGGAGTATTATTTTTAAGTTTTTGAATTTACTTCCACCTCTTTTTTTTGTGAGGATTTTTTTATAATCAAATGATCAACCATTTTGTACGACTTTGTTTAACAATATTTGCGAACGTTTCACAGAGTTTGGGCATGCACAACCTAAAAGCATCATTCTATTACAAATGAAAATACCTCAAAAGGGACCATACTTACATAAGGAAGTCATGCATTTTAGTAAACAAAAAATAATTAAATGATGAATATAAGTTATAAGAGCTCTTTTTATTAACATCCTTATTCCCAAGCCCCCCATCCACATCTACGCCCCTATCCCTACAACATGGAGGCAATAGGGGACATCCCCTAACTATCCCCTATCTTCTAGAGAAATCAGGGACAAATCCCCTCTCTTAATTTTTTAAAAAAGAATCAGATTTAAAAAAAAATGTGTTGGGGGCCACAAGACCTTCATCCCTTATGAAACCCTAAACACACCATATGTGTAACCCATTCACCCATTTGTATTGTCACTCACAATTTCTAAATCAGTTTTTCCCATGCAGTTGTGAACTTGAATAACAAGGAAAGAAGAAGATGGGAATATGCATAGGTTATGAATAGTCACCCTTGAACATTGACATCGCTCACACAAATGAAACTTGTGGCTTTAAGGCATAGAATTTAAAGCATGCCTTATTTGATACCAAAAACAATGATTTTCTATAAAATATACAAGTGGCCCCAAAGACATCTCAGAAGAATTGGATACAATATTTTGTGTAATTTGTTATGATGCTCTTCAAACAATGTCCCATTGGGATCACATGTTCATACACTCTTAATCTCATTGTGTTCTAAACTTGGAATCATCAAAAGAACATTTGAATTGTTGGGTTGTATTTTTTTATTTGTTTAGTTCTACCAAGTAATAAATTGGGTACATCATATGTTCAATGCTTCTATTTCTTCTGCTAAAACAATGGGGCCATTATAGCTACCAAGTATGCATTAATTCTTCTAGTTGATGTGCAATTCCCTGACCCTCAACAAATTTTATTTTTGTATATGAGAGATTTGAGAGTTGCAATGAGCATGGATATGCCTATGTGGATATCAATGCATAGTTTTCTCTATTTAGTATTTATTTGAAGCTCAGTAAGAAACTCAAAATGTAAATCTCACATTTGTAAGCCACTATTTTTTTGTCAATAAGACATGTTCATTGTAAATAGTAGGAAGAAGGGTTTGGGTTTGAAGTTGATTTTTGACATAAATGTTGCTTTGATATTTTTGCTGACATAAGATGAGTGGTTAGATTGTAGATTGTTATGGTGCATCTGATTTGTAATTGGTCAAGCTATGTTTGGTAAAAATTTCAGTGCAGATATTTTTGAAGTGATTATGTGGCTAATTCAATTAGCAAGGTACTGAATTTTAAATTTTTTTTTGCTAGATTTGATGTTTGCCTCATATATATGTTATCAGTGACATCCCCATGGGAGATTCCAATGATCATAGACTAAATACACTACTACACTATTCAAAATCAGACATCTTATAATTATATGCTATTGGACATGATCACATATCATAAAATATGTAACTACAATTGCTGATGCTGAACTCTAGAATATACTAGGCTGAAATACCTATATTTACAGTTATGTATGGTGAAATGGTTACCTATGTAACTGTAAATTGTATGTATACATCTCATCCCAACATTAATACCAAATAATGTTCACCTGTAATGTGCAGTACTAAAAATAATAAAGAATGTGATGGACATTTCAATAATACCATCAACATATGAACACAAAATTTTCCATAGAATAACCTAAGTTGGAAAAGCTCAATATGGAAAATGCTTTTGTTAAAGTTCAATCCTCTTGGCTAAAAATATCTAAAGAAATAAGAAGACCTCCTTGAAGCATGAAACCTATGTACAATCCCTCACTCTACAAGGTACTTAAACCTTATTTTTCTTATAATGCTTTTCCTCCGAGATAAAGAGATTTCATAATGGAACGATGCCTCCCACTTTGGAAAGGGTGTATTTGATGGTGTTGGTGTTTGTTCATATTTTATGGCAAAATCGTAGATGAGCAACACTATTTGAATAGCTTGGTGCTCTTAGCTTGACTGGTTTTGAACGTGGGTGTTGATTGGATTTATCTTTTGAAGTGTGTGTTTGGGGAATTTTCTTGATCGTTTCTTCATGGGTAACATTTTTGTAGCCTAGTGTCAAAAAGAGCAACATAGAGAATAAATGTTGTATATGTAAAAAGGAAAGAAAACAGTAAAAAAAAATAACATTACATTGGGACAAGATTCTCTTTGTCCATTAAACCGTACTAGAATTTACATACATCTCTAAATCAAAGGGTTCGTCTATGTCTTCCGTGAGAGCAGGCCTATGGGAATACCAATTGTAAAGCGTTCCTGCTACTCTTTGCCACAGTAGTATGTATAATATTTTATAATTTTATTCTTCTTTGAAGCTATATTTTTTCTTCTATTTTATTCATGATTGGGATTCTAGCCAGGTTGAAAGGAATACTTAATCAGTATTTCTCACAATGTAGTTGAGAGGCCCTCAGCTATTTGTGAGTACATTTTTGCAAAAAAAATCAAGTGACAATTTTTTAGTATTATTTTTTTCTTCTTAAATTGTCTCTGTACACTCTATCGTGGCTGAGTGGTTGAGGGTTGTTCATTTGAATTCCGAAAAATAATAAGTCTGTCTTCTCCAAGTACAAGGGATTGTCAAGTTGTTTAATGGCAGAAAGTTTTGATCTAAACTGTAGGAGAGGGAAGGTAAGGAAATAAGAATCTTTTCAAGTGATCTTCTAAAGTTGTGTTGTTGTAAAATCATCTGTATAAGATAGAGTTTTCAACTGTAGTAAGGAATTCCCTATATTTGGAGAAAATCAAGAAAGAACTTGGATGAAGCACTATTAAAAGATAGAGTATTCAACTGTAATAAGGCATTCGTTGTATTTCTAAAAAATCAAGAAAGAACTTTGATGAAGCAATATACATCTAAGTTACTGGTACGCCCAAAAATGACCTTGGATACGATACGAAAATGATATTGGTACAAGATACTGTACGGAAACGGTTCAAAAACATCTATGATATGATTTATTGATGCTTAAAAAATATATTTACATGTAATATATATATCAGTGAATTTACAAAGAAGATATCTTTATTGATAATTGGCGAAGAATATACATTGCTATTTTACAATGTATGTACATTTATTTATAAAGAAGATATCTTTACACAAAACTGATAAAGAATATACTTTATTATTTTACAATGTATGTACATATGAGTTATTAACATAGATGAAAACGGTATAGAAGAGCGTACTTAAAATTCATTGGATATCATTTAGGAAAAGTAAAAATTGCTCAATGATTACATGGGATGAGCCAATATTGTAGTGTTCGTCATTGTACATTTCTTTTAAAAATGAGCAAAACCCGCCTACTTTTGAACATGTTTTATGAAAATCTTTTGCAACAATCTCCATTTGTTGGACTTCTTCTTCTTCAACAACAAGAGTATGGTAGGTTGCTTCTTCAATCTCTTGGATAATTTTTTGTGTATGCTCTAAGATTGATTTAATTAATTTGTCAATTGGTGTTTCAATGTACATATTTGAACCAAAAAAATCATCCGATATTACGATTGGGCTTGTTATGGAATTTCCCATTTCGTTTTGTTGAGCATCAATATTTTCCATTATCTAAAAAAGAGGGCAGGAAATTATTATTAAAAAAATTTAAAAACAAAACATTTTCATATTATTAGCTACAAAATAAGTTGTACATTTAAAAAAAATAGCTTATTAGGTTTCTATGATAAATATTAAATGTAAAAATTCACATTAAATTAAATTAAATTGCAAACTGGAAAAAATAATCTACAAAAATTTGACTTCCTCAAAAGTCTCAAACAAAACAAAGCAGTCAACAGAGTTATCTACAAAGATAGAATTTACCTCTTTGAAAGATGTGGCGGTGTTGTCAATACCCTTGGTAATTTGAATGGATTTGCTCTGCCTCCAACCTGCAAATTAACATGGTAGTATAAAAAATACGCTTCTGAGGTTTTTTGGATTGAAAATAAATCTAATATTAAATACCAAAATCAACTTAAAGTGGACTAAACAGTTACCTCCTACAAATAGCCTTTTTATAGTAACTAATGCTTTGATGGTCTTCTCAATACCAATGGTAGTTTCAATGGGTTTTCTCCACCTCCAACCTGCAACTAAACACGGTAGAGAAAATATGCTTGATGATTCATTAGCAGGATAAAGAGAGAAAATATCAGTGTGTTGAACTGGCATCTGTGTTATGTTTATATATGTGTAAATGTGTAATATGATTGGAAAGTGGCATTGATGCATTAAGTTAAAGAGAACAATGAAATGTTGTTTAAACTCTATTGATGAGTCTCATACCTAAATATATTTTGAATTAGAACTATTTTAAGTCAAATATTTTTAATTCTATAAGCCCACATTGTAGACTGTATGTATCTGTATAAGGAAATAGATTACATTTGTATGTATTTCTATCAGACTATTTTATAAAAAAGTAGAATACAACTGTATGTATTATCTTTATTTATTTATCGATTGACACCTCTTCATTGTAAACAAATGTGGAGCCACCATGGTTCACAACATGGAAACACAGTAGAATAAGACTGAAATCTTCTCAACAATGTAATTTTGTGGAAGATTAAAAAAGGAGAAATGTCTAAGGTCTATGGTGATAGCTCAAGTCTAAGGTCTATGGTGATAGCTCAAAGCTTGATTATAATGACATAAATAAAAAATTAAAAGCCTGAGGGAGAATTGATGTCAAAGATTATATCTATTAGAAAATTTGAAATCCCACATTTCAACAAATACTGGAATTGACCTCTATTTACCATAAGTCTATTTTTCCAATGTTTAGGTCCAAAAGAATAAGGGTTGCTAAGATTTTCAATTTATATTGCATGTTTTTTTTCTGTTTTTTCCTAAGCCTAACCTGATTTAATCCCAATAAATAGAAAAATATTTTGGCTTGCCGAGTTAAACCCGAGAAATATTTTTGCTGCTATGGTTTGCACTGCAAATCTTGCTCACCAATCTGTTTGATAGAAGAGGTAAAAAAATAGTTGTGTGAATCAGAGCATGGCATAAATTTCAACACCTTATGGAGCTTGTATTACATTAAAGAAACACTTACAAAAACTACCCTACTTGTTGAAGAGTAAATAGACCCCAACACATGTTCCAATTGTGAGCAAGGATCTAGGTTACTCGACCACCTCCTTCTGCACTATATAAATTGCATATTTACACAAGATATTTGATCAAAAATAAGAATTTGGTTGCATTTTAAATGGAAGCCACCAGGTATCACCATGAACCTCCTAGACCAAATAGTCTCGGACCAAGTCAGAATCAACTTATACACAAATGCTTGGTTTGGAAAGATTCCTTGATGGAGCAAGGAGAATCTGGCACCCACGTGTTGTGGGCTAGTTAGGAAAAATGAAGGCATACTTGTTTATTCCTATTATCTATATGTGGCACATTACCACTCATGTAGTGGAGGCCTTGACACTATTACAAGGACCTCATGTGGTCTTCAAAATTAAAAGATACCCCATGTAACAGTAAACTGTAATTCCTGATAATCTTAACTATGATAAGAAGAATATCAAACTTGCAATTAGACCTTCAGCAAAATTCGCATGACCTAAATTTCAACACCTTATGGAGCTTGTATTACATTAAAGAAACACTTACATAAAATACCCTACTTGTTGAAGAGTAAATAGACCCTAGCACATGTTCCAACTGTCAGCAAGGATCTGGGTAACTTGACCACCTCCTTCTGCACTATATAAATTGCATTTTAAATGGAAGCCACCAAGTATCACCATGAACCTCCTAGACCAAATAGTCTTAGACCAAGTCAGAATCAACTTTTACATAAATGCTTGCTTTGGAAAGATTCCTTGATGGAGCAAGGACAATCTGGCACCCACATGTTGTGGGCTAGTTAGGAAAAATGAAGGCATACTTATCTAGTCCTATTATCTATATGTGGCACATTGCCACTCATGTAGTGGAGGCCTTGACACTATTACAAGGACCTCATTTGGTCTATTAAATTAAAAGATACCCCATGTAATAGTAAACATAAATTCCTATTAATCTTAACTATGATAAGAAGAATATCAAACTTGTAATTAGATCTTCAATTTTTTTTTGGAGATGTCCATACATCATATGTACTCCCCATAGTGTTATTGCAATACATCTAAAGTTGTCAATTTTATCACATTCAAAGACAAAAGAACATTAAGCATATTTAATTTCTCACTATCAAGTAATTGGGGTTCAAGAGATGAACAACAATGAACATGACAATCTCTAGAGGATCAACCAAGGTTTACAGGTGGCTTCTTGAGAAGAAAAAGCCAGTAGCATAGTTAAAAACGTAATCTCAAGCTAGCTACCATGATATAAAGCCAGCTGGATTATGAATACAAACCAAAAGATTTCAAATTGCCCTAGCCTTTGGGAGCACATTAAGAATAAGCAGTTTATCTTATAAGGGGAAACATAAAGTTCAGTGTGATATTGGTGACCCATCTCATACAATAAAACATGAAATATAAAATAGACACATGGACTTGTGCTAAATGCTCTGGAAAAAATCTCTTGATGATCTAATGCAAATGTGTTACTGCACATATGATTCTATTATGTTGGTTTGAGTGCTAAAATTGATGGTTGTATCTACAAATATAACAAATACAAACAAAAGCCAAATTTTTTGGTTGATGTGAGATTTATGTAAAATCCCCTATTGGAGAAAGTGATATTTTTTTGATGTTATGAATTTGACACATGTTTCATTTTTGTCAAACATTTGCTTTGCCCTTGTATTTGTAAGTTCCCAGGTCTACTCACACACAATATACAAAATGTGATATGTATTCTCAACAGAAGAAAGTGGTATTCACTTTAATACAATATGGAACCAATAAATCATATGCAGTTATCATATTTCATACATAGAAAACATAGTGCACAATATTGAATATATCATATGCATCTGTCATATTTCATACACAGAAAATAAAGTGCACAATATGCATTGACAATCTGAAACATGCATATCCTCGACTCATTCACAGGAATAACGGAGTATGATAAATCTTTACAATCTCAGAAGTTCATACATTCATATTTTATTAACATATTTCCAATAATTCTCACATTGAGATGACAAGTTTGGTTAATACATCTGTACATAACCACCATTTTCTACTCCAATTGACATGTATAATACTTCTTGTTGTCAATGCATAAGCAAAGAAAGATGAAAGCAACAACTCAATATTTTATAGAGGATTTTGTAGTAGCCCTTTGAGGAGTATACTTTGTGAATGATACAAAATCTTGGAGATAGTACATTTGCATTGCCTTGTATGGAATTCACAAGCATAATGCTTATAATTGATATCCAGTCAATGTATTTGTTATTTTTTTTAAAACAAGAAAACTTGACAGCAAATGAAAATTGACAGATGTAAAGCAAATAACTTTCAAGTGATAGATGTAATTCATATTTTCTAGTGAAGTATTTTTTTTTGGAACTTTCAAGAAAATGCAAATCGACAGATGTAAAGCTAGGTTGCACTACCTTGTCAGTAGCCTCCTTTCCTAGTGGACACGTATGCAAAATGTGGAAGAAAGGACAAGGCACGTGTACTGCCTTTATCACCACATACTTGGACTTGCCTTTATCTCCATGGTTTAAGCATTTTGTTTTTATTTTCCATGGTTTTCTGCAAGTTCTTAATTGGGGGTTTTCCCAAGTTGGTTTTTATCTGTGTTGGTTTAATAAAAAAATAAATTTGACTCCTTCAGTGTACCCATTGCGTAAATGTAATGTGCAGTGGGGAAAGCAGCAAAAAATGAGTAAGAAAAAAAGGCAATGTGCAGCGAGGAAAGCAAAAAAAAAAGGGCTAAGAATAGTTGAAAAAATGGTAAAAAATGATGAGCGGCTGAAATTCGTTTAGTTTTGGCTCCTCCAGGTTTTTATTTGTTGGTATTGACCTATAGTTCTCCAATTTGGCGAGCTTTGACCTAAAAATAAGGTATGGCCGAGGGTTTTAGAGTATGTTTATTAAAATTAAAATTACGCCCACAAAGTTTAAGAGTATGCTTGGTAAAATGGAATTTACGGAGAACATAAGCCGTGAGGGTTTTTAAGAATGTTATTAAAATGGAAATAATGGGAAAGATCCTCATAATTAACACATTTAGGTTTAAACATTATGAAATCCAAAACTTTGCAAAATTTAAAGTTATGGCTATTGTAGTACATTTATGAAATTCCTAAAGAATTTATGATAGTTCTAATGAATTTATGATTGTCCTAATGAATCTTAGACAATTCTAATGAAGTTATAACAGTCCTAATGAACCTATAACCATCACAATATCAATTGTAACTTCAAACAGCTCGAGAGTTCCCACCATTGGAGACTACGATGTTCCCATCTTTGATAAGAGCAGTAACACATGATGTACCGTTGCTAACACACTAGAAATTGATTTTTTTTAAAGAGTGTAAGCTTGAGAAGTTGTTTGATTAAAAAAAATTTTAACCCTAACCAAATTTTGGAAAAAAAAAACTTTGAAACAACAAAACAAAAGTAGAAATTACTTCAAAATGAATCTCTAGACTCAGAGCATTAATGCTAAAACACTAACACTAATACTAACATCTCCAGCAAGGACACACTATAAAAAACTTAAGAGAAAGCTACTTCTACAACCTTTGAAATTTTATGTTTAGCCTGTCAAAAATACCTAGCCACTATACAATCCCATTTTAAACTCATTTTGCAGGCAAGTCCTACCTCAAACGCTTGTTCACTCAATATCAGAGGAACTCTAGAAAAACAAAGGCACATAACAATGTACATCACAACTCCACCTACATCTACAATAATAGCATTAAGATAATAGTTCATTAGTTCCCCGATAAATGTTTTTTGAAGATTCGTAAGGTGGGGTTCTACTGTAAAAAATAGCCATAATTTACTCCAAATGTACATCATTAGATACAAAATTCAGAACACAAAGCCCCCATATTGGAACAAAGCCCGAGGGTGAGCTCTTAGTATGCAAGCTAGCTAAAAAAAACTCTCATTCTTTGATATGTGGCAAGTATCAAAATCCCTAACTGTAATTAGTGAAAAAAAAATACCAACCTCTTGAATCGTATAGCCCTAATCTATTGTGTTTGTCTTCGTAATAGTCGCTCCTGTCTTCTACTCGTCCATACCGTTGAAAGCAAAAAAATCTCAAAAACAAAATAAACAAAGAAATCCAACCTAAATCTTACAGTCTAAATGCAAACAAGAAGAAGTAAATATGTAAATATATATGCAGAGAAGAAATAACGGATCTCAACTGTCTCCGTAACCCCACTACCTCGCATGTTTGGTTTGAGAGAATCCCTGCGTTTTCTCAGGAGCACCATACGACAACCCATTAATTCGGCTATTTTGGCTATAACCTAATTTCTACCAGTTCATCATCGATGACTATGCACGAATGAAAACTATACCATCCCCTATAGAGCAACGCACATCGTCGATTGAGAAGCCGAGTTGGGTATTTTCAAATAGGAGATGCCTTCAACGTAATTAACTATAATATAATAATATAATAATTCTATAAATATAATATAAATAACATAATAATAAATATTTATGTAATAATATAATAATTAATATATTATCTACAATAATAGTTAATAACATAGTTAATATATACATATTAAATATAATATAATAATGTCATAAATATAATAATATAATAATAAATACACAAAATAATGATATAAATAATAAATTTTACATAATAATATAATAGTTGCCAATGTTTCCTACAAAATCATTGCCAAAGCCCTGGCTTTGATAATTCGCCACCTCTTGCCTTAGGTTGTGCGCCCTAAATAGACTGGTTTCATTAAATCCAGGTTTATTCTAGATAATATCATTTTTGTTTGGGAAGGCATGGAGTGGGCCTGATGCTCCAATCAGAAAGCAGTGTTCATTAAAATTGACTTTGCCAAAGCTTATGACCGCATTGAATGGCCTTTCATTCTTGTGATGTTGCAAGCCTTGGGATTTGGACCCAACTTCATTCAGTCTATTCGTATGCTTTTTTTTTCTGATGCTTCAACTTGCATTACCATTAATGGTCACCAATCTTCTGCTTTTGGTCCTTTTCGTTCAATTCGCCAAGGGTGCCCTCTTGCCCCTTCTTTATATGTGTTGGTTGCTGAAGGCTTTGGTTATATTTTAGCCCATGTTGTCTCTCAGAAGTGTGTTAAAGGGATCTCTCTCCCGAACTCCTAGGAGCAGCTTGTCAATGGCCACTTTGCGGATGATCCCTTTCTCACTCTCTTGGAAGAAGAAGAATCTATCACTACTGCCCTTGATTGTCTGAATAATTGTTGTCTTGCCTCTGGCTCTGCAATTCAATGGCACAAGACCTTATGCTATAGACAATTGGTGTTCCCCACTCCTGCGTGACTCCAAACTTATAACTGGAGGTGTATTGGGCAGGGAGAAATATTTCATTTTCTGGGCATCCCCTTCGCCTTTCAGGCTTCCCCTTGGGAGCTATGGAAAGCCGTGCTCTCCAGGGTTGAGCAGAAGCTGGCCTATTGGATTACTAAGCCTCTCTCATTGGCTGGTAAATTCCATATTTTCTCTAAAATCTTGGCAGCCACTCATGTTTACTACTCTTCCTGTTGGGCTCCTTCCAAATCTGCCTACAGTAGGCTTGAAAAGCTGCTTCGATATTTTTTATGGGCTTCCTCTGAAACCCACAAAGGTTTTCAGCGGGTTGCTTGGGAGTATTGTTGTCTCCCTAAGGACTCTGGAGGGCTTGGGTCATTTTCCACTCAATGACAAGGGACTGTAATCTGTGTCAAATGGATTATTCGGGCTCTCACTGGAGATGAAACTTGGAAAATTCTCCTCAGGCATTGTATTTAGTCTGGTTTTCCTGTTCACAGACCCACCTGGAAAGGAATTGGTCTCCAAACCCTCCTGGTTATGAGGGATCCGGTTCAAATTGTTAACTCCTTTGTGGCCAAGAGAATTTGGCACTCTTGGGAAGCTGTTAAGTCGTGGGTCTGTTGGGTCGAGGTTGGATTTCATGATGGGCTTTCCCTCAACCAACAAAACTTATGGTGGTCTCCTCTTCTGGCTCAGAATGGTCAACCCCTGGCCAAGTCACCTTGGCTCAAGGCCATCAGATTTCACAAATAGGGCATTCAAACCCTGTATCAGCTCTTTCACCAACCCACTATGTGTATTTTGCAGTGGGATTCTTTTAAAGCCTAGTACAGTCTTCAAAACCAGGACCATGCTATATTCGATGGGCTGGTGAGCATCATTCTGGTGGACATGTTTCATAAAGTTGGAATTCATGGGAACAAACCTTGGTGGAAGGATTGGAAATGGTTTCCAGACACTCTTCTTAGGAGCTACAAGTCGCGACTTGGTTACAGGTGGCTTTCACCCCATTTTCCTATGATCAGTACTTTGAACCAGAGGTGGATTTTTAATTCCTCTGCCCATGCCTGGCATAAGTGGTTTGATTCCACTTGGTCTGCGGTTGTTGATCCAAAGTTGACCCACTTTGCTTGGTGTATTCTTTTCCAAGGCTTGTCTGTGGATTTTCGGCTTGTTCATTTGGGGGTTCCTAACCCTCGTTGCCCTTTTTGTGGGCAATCTGAAAGCTTTAAGCATATTTTTTGGTTTTGTCCCAAAGCTCAACAACTTTGGACTTGGATTCGTGATTTCTTTTGGCCTTTTCGGCTAGAACCATTTTCTTGGCATATGGTTCTGTTGGGGGACTCGCCTGGGATCCTGACTAAGTTCACCCAGTTTTGGCACACTTTCAAGGTGGAAATCCTCTTCAATATCTGGAAAGACAAAAATGCTTGCATATTTTCTCATTCTCATTTGGATATTAATGTCTCTCTTTATGATAAAGTAGTTATTTGTTCTAATGTTCTCCTACAGATATAGGTGCAAACCAACAAATTTGCATTGGAGGTGGCTCACCTGCAGGTTCTCCTGGACCACTAGGGCAATGCCCCTTGTACTATGGCTCAGATCCTCGATTCACCCTCCTCCTCCCACAACCGGTTGCCCTCTTGAGGCCGGAAGTGGAGTGACTCCGTGTGTCCCCACTCCCAGTCTCCTGCTCGGCGGGATTCCCGCCCTCCTCTGTCCTGGTCTGATCAGGGTTGGCCTTCTGGTGGTGCGATAGGGAGCAGTGGTGGCGGTTTTGGGTGGCCCTCTGATGCTCCACCTGCTTCTGGCTCTAGATGGTTTGTCAATGGTAAAAAAAATTGCGACTATCTCTTGCAATCTCGCCCCAATGTGAGCAAGAAGATAAAGATAAAGATAAATATGAAGATGGTTGGGGTGCTCCTCTTGACATCACTCCAAACCCCACTAATGTATGAGGGAACAATTTGGATGATAGAGATCCCCCAAGCTCTGTTGGAATTGCTTTGGCCGCGTAATTGCATGTTTTTACTTCCTACTTTTAGACTTCTAGGCTAGGCCCATGTGATCTGTTATTTTGGCTTTTTTGGGCTCTGCCCATGTGACTTTCAGGGTGTGCCTTTTACCACCCACCCTTTTTTTGTGAATATGTATTCTTATCTTTAAATTAATATAGATATCTGCCTATTCATCAAAAAAATAAAAAATAGTTAATATATAAATAATAAATATAATAGTATAGAATAATAATGATATAAATATAATAATATAATAATAAATACATAAAAGAAATGGCATAAATAATAATATTTATAAAATAATATAATAGTTAATATATTATTCTATAATAAAAATAAATAAATTATTAATAATAATAAAATCATTTTCTAAATGATCTATCAATTGATCTTATTTACTACACAAATGTGTGATTTTTTTTTTTTCAATTTTTCCCTGATTGATTTTTTCACGCCTCTTCGACGTACCCATTGCACAAGGTGCAATAGCTAGTTATAGATTCATTTGTGTATAAAATAGAATTATACTTATATGGTGTGTCTTTGTGTCATCTACTTTAAGAATGCATTGGTAGGGTTGTTAGTATGTCATAAAGAGACATGTTATCTGAGTTCAACCTATAAAAATTATGTATAATATTGAAAACAACACTCTTAATGTATGGATGTGCTCCCAAAATGATCATGTAGATCAAAATTTATTTTCGTGCGTGCAAAAAGTGTAAAAATATGAACTATTTACAAATAATTCATTCATCCTTTAATTGTTAGGAGATTATTACCATGGATGTGTTGAATGTTTTGAAATATAAGGACATAGCAACACATCCCAGACATTTTTGTTTAGTTGGCCCTAAGTGGGAAGGGTATATGTGGGAAATAGCCAAATTTTAATTTGGGAAAGATGAGTCTATGACCATAAAGACATCTTAACAATTGAAAAGTTATCCTAGAACATGAAAGGGGCTAGATCAAAGTGGATAAAATATGTATAGAAATAAATGCATGCATAGGTGTAATAAATAATCAAATAAGGTAAATATATAAGGATCTATAAATATACGAGTTGGGTAAGAAATAAGTATATAGGAATATATGTAGTAAGTAGGTACAGGTGGCATAGGTCAAGGGGGTGACTTCGCACAAAATTATGCCATTTGTCAATATGTCTTTGTATTAAGGTACTCTCCTGAAAATGGTTGCATAACTAATTAGGAAATGGAATGGGATGCAAATTTCACCTTTACATTTTTCCCCCACTTTGAGGTGTATATGAATCCAAAAATGATTGTGCATCTCATAGTATATAACACTCACAAACATGTATGTAAAGAAAATATTCAAACATCAAAAAATATTGTCAATAATCCATGTAAAGTAATTGACCTTACAAGGTGGTTTCACATGAATTTATCATTTGGTATATGCTCTTCGTGAAATCTAGAGATGAATCCATTTACGAAACTTAACATGAAAGTGTTAATGATAAAATATGCCCCTCCAATAGGTTGCATTTACACAATACAATGAATTTTATGAGAGGGAGAGAGTATACAACAAGTGAATGTAAGCTAGGCATATAACCATGTAATCATGTAAAGCATTAACTATAAGGAACATATCATTTATGAAGAATATGAATGTCTCGAGTGATAAGAATATTGAACACATGGGTTGGAAATGATAACACAAATGCCTCGTATCTATATAGGGTTGTTTCCATATAAATATATAGGTCCCTATCATATCATCCATTCAAAAGTAATTTTGAGTGTATGATTGATGCCCTCCACTCACCCTACCTATATTCTTAGACTAATCAATTCATGCATATGTTATTTCCCCCAACATAGAGAAAAAATGGTGGTGTGGCCTTAAATGGCCAAGAACATCCATTTTTAAATACATATGGCACTAGAGTGATATCTATCCTAAAAATGGCATCTAAGAGCATGAGCATTCATTGGTACAAGTAGGGTGATAAAAATGAAATAAATGGCATGAAGTTGAAATAATGCCCTAAAATTGGGGTTGGGGTCCTATCTCGGTTGGCTAAATCTTTCCTATTGCAGGAGGTTGGTCACGAGGTCTAGTCTCCTCCACCCTCATGGTATTAGAGGGCATGTCACGCCAGCGCCGCTAGTCACATTAAAATTTTTACCAGGCGCACTGCAGTTTATAGGGGGTCGTGCTACCCGATTCCTGCAGTCTAATAAAAAGAAAAAGAAAAAGTAATGCCCTAAAATTGAAACAATGGCATGAAGCTAAAATAATGGTACAAATCTAAAGAAATAACATGAAGTTAGGAATGCAAAAACAAGACACCAACGTGCATGTTATTGGAAGCATGTGTTCATTCTAAAGTGATTAAGTTATACACTATGATATGAGCATTTGGATCTTTGACCAATATTATTACCAATCGATAATATGAAGAAGCTTGATGGTTTCTCTAATCATGAAATTTCATAATGAATTGATATTGCAAAATTTTTAGATCTATGTGTAGAGCAGCCAGATGATGGAGTTAATAGTGGATTTCTTGTCAGTCAAGGTGAATTTGAATATGGTTGTTGCTTTGTTGATGTTGTTTGTCCTTGTAATATGGAAATGGACATATATTTTTTTGAATGAGGGATGCATTGGTATAAAAACTAATGAAAGCACATGTTCACCTATGAGAGAACAATTTTTAATTTAAGATGAATCTTTGGTATATGGGTCAACATGTCCTTCAATTGATAGAACACATGAAGTTAAGAATGTAAATGAATTTATTTCTATTGAACATGCTAAATCTGAAGGTGTTAATATTGAAAATGATAGATATTCATGTTGATATAATAGGAGGCAATGTTGACTATGATGCTCATTGTAGTAGTGAGCATATTATGAAAAATCATTTTAAAGAGTTTGATGCAAGGTTGATTTTTGACCTATTTGATCCTTTTCTTGAAGTGTTTTAGATGGATCTTTTTAATGATTCAAAAGATAGGTCAAATTTTATTATTGAACCAAAACTTGAGAAATTTGTCTACATCTGGGAGGATGGTCAAGTTGAAGATATTATTGATGTTGATAGGTATTATTTGCAATCATTAGGATGCATAGTGAAATGATTGAGTTGTAGTGCTCAGATGGATGTGAATGGTAGTAAAACTGGTTTGAGAATATGCTTGTATATGAACACTTTTTGTTCCTCGCACAAAATGAGTGCCTATCAAATATGGGACAAATTTCAAAAGATGAATCCATAGTTTTATCTGAGTCTTTTATTCAATCTGATTTCTCAAACTTGAAGCTAAAATGTGACTTAAAAATCAGGGCATATGTTTGTTGATGGGATTATTGAACAAATTGCTTATGAGAGCTTCAAGTTTGATGCGCAAACCAAATATGATGTCAAATTTTATGATGCTATCTATTTGATGGAATATGAATGTTTTAAATTTTCAATTTAATTGGGTAGCTATTTAATGGAGTATGAAAATAAATTTGATAAGAGATATCACATGATTGTAAGTTTTCTTTATTTGGTGAGTGTAATACATGGTTTCCACATGATGATATATTTCAGTTAGTATATAATGGAAAAGTGTAGATTGGTATGAATAACACTAATAGTGGCTAGTTCAATGATAAATACAAAGTTATGTTTGAAATTGTTAATGGTAATGTCAATGAACAAGTAGATTATGACAAGATGTTCAAATAAAACCTAGGGAAATCAACATAGAACTAAGTGTTTGAAAAAGGTAAGTGTTGATTCTTCATTTTTGGGGGCCTAGGGCCACCAAATGAAAATTTGAAAGTATAGGTTTCGGTGCAAAATAGATTGAATAGTTATAGATCACCCAATTGATTTGGCGCATGGTCTACACCATGAAGACATCTAGAATATCATCATGGTTTGTTGAAGAATTCATCCTCAAAAAAGAGCCACTATTGGTCACACCCCAATTGTGTAATTACCTATTTACTATTACTGTGCTAGGGTAAATATTGCATGTGCGAATGTACTTTGAATTTTGATTGAGAATATATGTGCTTGCGCTTTGTTATCAATGAATTGTAAAGAAATGCATATATATGAAATGGATGGTTATTGAATTAAATATTCTAACTATGGAGAAATATTATGTGAAAGCATATTTTTTTGAACAACTGACTACCATGGGAATGTGTTAGTTGGATGCAGGTATACGTTCAACCCTCTAGGTAGAGAGGAAGTATCACTCAGGAGAAGAACTTGGTCGGGTATCCAGTAATGTAACCTAACCGAGCTTACACACACTCATAGTAGAATGATTGAGTCTAGTTATTGTGGTGGGAATCGGTAAGTCATCCTTAGTATCATGTGTTTGCATTAGTAAGGGTCTTGATTATTGTTGAGTGCATTCTTGGATGATGTTTATATGTTTGGAGCTTATGAGTTCTTTCTTATATTACTATGCTTGAATTGAAGAGGTGAACACACGTGGAATGTATGTATATGTATGCATATGCATGTTGATGGTCGACCATATGCATGAAGGAACACATGCATGAGAGTACATGGGTGGACATACCTATGCACACTTATGAACAAGTTGCTTATGAGCATGGTGTTATCGAACGAACTATTCGACATGTATGTGTATGAGTAAATACATCACATGTATGTTTCTATCAATAAGGTGGTAATTGTGTATGTGCTTGATTGTACAATCAAATGTATATATACACACACACACATATATATATGTATATATAGATGTATATATATATATATATGTATAGATGTGTCGATACATATGTATGTATGACAAACAAAAATGTCCATACAAATATATCAACATATGTATATGTACGTATACATGTACATAGAAGAATATATATATGTATAGTCAATATTATTATTATTACTATATGAAGTTTAACTTGATTTAAATATTGAGGGCAAGGTCCCTAACTCGGTTGGCTAAATCTTTCACGTTGCAGGAGGTTGGTCATGAGGTCTAATCTCCCCCACCCTCGTGGTACTAGAGGGCATGTTGCGCCAATGCCACCGGTCATGTTAAATTTTTTATCAAGCGCATTGTAGTTTATAGGGGGTCGTGCTACCCGATTCCTACAATCTATTTTTTATTTTATTTGAATATCAAATGTATACGTATTTGATTATTGAAGAATATGCATATATATATATGATAGCATTATGAATAGTCATTGATATATATATATATATACACACATACATGTAGATATACAAATATATATTTATATATACATGATAATTAATAAAGGTTGATTTGTATATATGTTATACAAAGTATTATGGGTTGATTAATACACATGTTTGACATAAGATAAATGTCAATTTATATGCAAACTAATATGCAGCAATAAAGGCCAATATGGGGAGTAAACCATAGTTGATACCATATAGAAATGCATCTTTAATATAAAGCAATGATTTACTTCAACTGGGAATGCTTTTATATAAAGCGTTGGAAATATTAAAGGTTGCATTATAAAGTAATTTAAAAAGTAGGATAAAGCAATAGAAAATAATGTGCTAAGTCAAAGAATGGTTTGAGCGCTAAAAAAAAGAGTCGACTCATCTTTTTCTGGCAATGAATTAACCTATGACTAAGTCAATTTAGCTTGTGTGTAGTCTACAAATAGAAGACTATTTCAAAGAGAGAAATCACGCCAAAAAGTTAGGAATAATGATTGCAACATGGCACCAATATATGAACAACTATGTTTCTATAGAATTCTACATTGCTTACAAGTCAATTATCATCTTTGAGCATGTGCATAATTGAATTGGTCTTGAGCTGTTGTCAAGCCATAGAGATTGATCCATAGAATAATATGTTGAGTTTACACTTGGATTTCTATCACCTTTTTGTTGTGTTTACTGAGTCGATCTGCATGAGAAAAGGTGTCGATCAACATGCCTTATTTTTTGGCCACAATATCTCAAATTTTTATATAAATAGAGAGGCTAGTTCTCTCATTTGGACATACTTTTTTCTGCAAATCTATTCTACTGCAAATATTCTGAGAGCTGCATTTTGTGAGAGTTTAAAATTACTTTGCAAGAGTATATTGTTATCTTGAGTAAGAGGCTACAGTGAAGAATTATTGTGAGTTGATATAGTGCAGCTAGTAAGTTGTTGTTGGAAGGTTGTCCATCAAGTCAGTCAATTGGATCAAGCGTATTACAGGAACGGGGATCTAGTTTTCTCTTAGTTATCTTTACTTATGAAAGAATTAGTTTTGTCAGCTTTGTTTGGACTGCTTGAGAATAATTTCATTAGGGAATTATAGCATTTTTTTTGGAAAGGAAAAGAAGTCGTTATATGATTTTTCTATGAAAATGCTTGTATTCAGTCCATAATATGAGGGATTGTTTGTCATAAGTATAAGTATACTAGATATGATTAAACAAGGATAGCTTATGAATTATCCATTGTTAAGTTATATGACTAAATTAGATATCTTGTAAGTTACTTCTAGGATTTGGTTATCCATTGAAGGGAGGGTAACTTGTATTATGCTTTATAGGTAGAAATACCATTAAGTTGTGGGAAAAGAGAATATGTTGTCTCTAAGGTTAAAGACTACCCGTTGAAGGAAAAACCTATGCATAGATTATAATGGCCTTAAGTCAAATCGAGCTTGAGTAGTGTATGTGAGTAGGATGACTATCACTCAAAGTATTGGGTGAGAACACTTTGGCCAAAGTAGTGTGATTACCTTTGGCCCCGCTGTCAATTCACCATGATCCATTTGTATGCATGCTAGTCCTAGATTATGGGTTTACAAGTTTTAGTCATGTAGGACACATCACTAAGCTCAGATTGGTTGTCGTTATGAGTTTATTCCACCAATCTCTTCGTCAAAGGATAGGGCCATCTATCGAATGATAGATATGTGGGGGATTGCATATGAGTCTGTGGTTGATAGAAAAGTGCTTGAGTGATGATTCTCCTCCTCAGCAAGCGACAAAAGACCAAGATTTGAAAGGAGGTTCTTGGACCATCTATATCTATTGCTTTGAATCTCAGTTGAGCTATGTATGTACTATGTACACATTCTTTGGAATATTGTAATTTGTGGATTATTTTATTGGAATGGAATCAATTTTGATTATTGTTATGACATCTATGTTCATTTTTTATCAATTAAAAGAAGGAATTTTTTTGTGGCAATGGTTAAATTAGATGGTTTATTTAATTATGAGTGAAAAATTAGGCAACAACCTAGTTGTTATTTTATCCTCAATAGCCTGTAGGTCCATTTTTGTGGCCATCAGAGATGTTTCGAGCTTTGAACCATAATTTTTTTAAGTGCCTTGATAAAAGGCCCAATTTACAAATGGGATATAGAAATTTTGTTTTTTGTGCAATTTTTGACAATGTTACAATGATCTAAATTATTAATAATGGCTCTTTGCAAGTTTTTGCAACCCCCAAACATATTGTGCACCTGTGGCATCTGTTGAACATCATTTGGTTTGTCGGGTAATTGAATCACAGTTTGGAAAATTCTAAATTTTAAAAGTATTTAGAATATTTGAAATGTTTTAAATGCTTAGGAAAGGAAAAAAGTAATTGTTCAAAAAAGTTTAAGTGCTTCCTTATGACCTCTCCCATAAATTCACATTTCATATGGTATGTAGCTCCGACGATCATAATTTGGAACATATGGATAGAGAGGAATCGTCGCATGTTCCAAGGAGTGGATTTGAACATGGACAAGATATGGGATAGGGTGGTTAACACCGTTGGAGAGTTGGGTGAAATTCACAAAAATGAGAAGTGGTATGTGGGTAACTGTAATGAAGGATATCTGCAAAACAAATTGTTAGTCATAATAAAGCATGCATATTAATTTAAATCCAACAAACAATGAAACACATAAGAGGTAAATGGGAAAATGAATAAACTAGAACAATCTCACCCAATCTTCTCTCCTCCATGCTTGCTTTCCATTGTACCTCCTTAGCTTTGTTGTGATAATGGATGCCCTCATATTGGATGAATAAATTAAATTCATGACACGACCTAACAAATGTCGAAGGATTTTAATAAAGAAATGCAAGAATGCATGAAGGAGAAGAAGTCTAGAAATTAAGAGATTCAAGAGATATTCAGAGATATAAGAGATGTCGAAATGAGGACAAAATTGACATTTTATAGAAAATGCAATTTTGGATGGACGAATGAGATTGAAGATTGAGAAATGCCCTAGAATCAATGGTCAAGATTCGAAATGGCAACTCTCAATTAGGGTTAGGGTAAAATTCTCAAATGAGTGGACAAGATTTAATTTAAGAAATTAAATCAAGGATGGAGAATGAATGTGACAATGAGATGAAATTAGTAGGATTCAAGAAGATAATGTCTGAACAAAAAGATGAAATTAGTAAATAAATAATTTCGGCAATTACTTTTTTTGTAGAGGAATATTACCAAATTTTGAATTAAAATTAATTCAAAATATGAATTTAGTGAAATAGTTAGTAATTGATATAAAATTAATTACTAAAACAAGAAGTAGTTAACCATGTGAGACATTTTTAAATAAAATTTTTTATTTAAAAAGAGGGAAATGTCAAATAAGGCAATTAAATAATTTAGAAATAATTATTTAATTTAGAAGAGGCATTTGTTTAATTTAAATAAATCTGTTTAATTAAAAGAATATTTTGGAAATTAGTGACATATTAAATAAATATATTTATTTAATAATCAAGAGGACATTGATGACATAGATTAATTAAATAAATTGAGAAATTTATTTAATTATGACTAGACTTTAGATAATTAGTGATAATCAGGAAGAAATAAAAAGGTCATGAATTAATTAAATAATTATGAATTATTTAATTAATAGTTGAAGGTGGATTAGAAACATAATTAAAATGTCATAATTATGCTAGGACAAAAAGTGGTAAAATAGTGCTTGCAAGGCTAGGTCATTTTTATGTGTCTACAGTAACAAGGAGCTGGGCTGGGCAAACTCATGGCCTAATTTTAGGGGCTTCGCAAGGGCCCCCCTCAATCTGAAGAAAAGTATAACCATTGTATGTGGGTGAGGCCAAGGCATGGCTGGGTGAAATTCAATTTCAATGGGGCAACCAAAGGTAATCTAGGCAATGCTAGTGGAGGCGGCATTTTTAGAGATGGTTGGGGGAAAGCACTGGGGTTGTATGCTCGTGACTTTGGCACAGAGACAAAAAACTTGGTTGAGGCCAAGGCCTTGTTGTGGGGATTGATGATTGCAAAAGAGAAGGGGTGGATGAAATTATGGATTGAAGGGGATTCAAAATTGGTCATTAGCACATTGAAAAGAGGTGAAGTTCAGAATTGGAGGCTGGAGTTGATCCTGGAGTCTGCTCTGAGCCTCATCAGTGCTTTTGAAGCTGTCAAAATCTCTCACATTGGGTGCTCAGGAAACAGGGTGGCTGATTGGGTGGCTAACGAAGGTGCTCACCTTAAGCACCAAATGGGGTTGTGTTACAGGTGGTGGGATGTGGGTCTTTTGGTTGATTCCCTTGCTTTACTTCATGAAGACACTGTTGCTTCATTCCCAAATTAATGTGTGCACATCTCCTCTGGGCCACGTTCAATATAGGTTAATTGCTTCAGTTTTGATATGCTCATAATCGTGAGTGGTGTATGGGTGTTGTTGTTGTGTTTCATGTTTGTAAAGATTTCTTATGTTCTATAGGGGAAGTTTCTCCCGTTTTATTTCTTCTTTCTAGTTCTTGGACCAAAAAATCAGGTTTTACACATAATTTTTTTTCACATTTCATGTTAATTTTAATATGAAAATGTTAATCAAAGACTCCAGACTTTGACCAACAACGTTAATTTTACCATGAGACAAAGTTTTAAACGAATATTTTAGTATTTGTTTTAAAAAAATTAGCATTAAAGTCTAAATTACCAACAATTTATGGATTTGATTGTGTAAGAATTTATGTATCAACATTTCGGATCACACTTTGTGATCCATCATCAAGATGAAAGCAAAGAGCTCAAGGAGAAATGGATAGTTGGAGGCCAAGACTAACCTTCAGAAACATGATGTAGGGGGAGAGAAGGTTGCATGAGGGTCAAGAAAGAAGAAGACAATTAAAATAGAAAAGAAAAAATAAAAAAAACTAAGAGAGGAAAAGAAGCAACAATTTTAAAATCAACTTGAGATAAAATCTGAAAAAAAAAACAAAAACAAAAAACAAAAAACAAAAGTTAATAAAATATAATTTGGATAAAAGTTGATATAAAAATTAGATGACAAAAAAAGACAACAAATTAAATCTATAATCACCAATATATCAACACTCAAAAGATAACAATCCTAGACAATAAGAGAAGAGAAAGGTGAAAATTAAAATAAAACTAAAATTCCTTTACCTTACTTGAAAAAATAAATAAAAATTAAAAGGAGAAAATTAGAGGAACTAATTAACAATAAAATAATAACTAAATATAAATATTAAAAAATGATTTTTTCTTTTTTTTAATAAATGAAAGGAAACTAAGAATATGAAAAATCTAGACATATATATGAATGAAAATAAATATATGAAACACTATATAAATATGCATACATACACAAATACTTATATATACATATACCAAAACATAATAAACAAAACAAATATACAAATATAAATATATACAACTAAAATTATATACAAATACATATATGAACATGAATATAAATATACAAAAATATGTATACGACCCAAAAGAATGGCAAAGGTGGAAATAGGGATCTTCCCTATAGAATTGAAATCTAACCATAGCCCTATTTACATAAAGCTTGAAATGCAAAAAAATGTCTAGCAAAGAACTAGTCCACAACTGTGCAAAAGTAGGGATCTTCAAGATAAAATTCTCCTAACCTGTGAGAATCAAGACATATTTAAAAAATGCTTGAAAAATAGTTAAAGTAAATAAAAAAAATTGGTAGCCCCAACAAAATCCAAAACATTATAAATAGTGGCAAGTTGATGGCAATCATTCACAAGGCTCTCATAGCATGCAAAAGAGCTAAGGGTAGAAGAGACCCCAAAAATAATTTTCCAGCAAATCCATGGTATGACAGAGTGTAAGGTAGCTAAAAGGAGTTTGAAAATATATGGAAGTGAACATGCAAATAAAAAATTGTATGAAAATTATGTATTAAGGAAAAATGAGGTTTTGCAACGGTCAGGGAGGTCTGCAACAGTCTGGTCTAGGGCGTTGTTTTTCAAGGGCCCAGGATGTCTTCAGAAACAATTGACAAGTGGACATTGAGGGAATTTTGCAATCAGATAGATGGGCCTAATCAGAGAATGTTAATCATTCTAACCCTCATGTTGAGAGAAGGGGTCATGAGGGTTGAAATTTTGAAAGAGATGGGTTGGATTTTAAGGGGAAACAAGGAAGAAATGGGTATAGGAACGAGGCATTTGGCAAGCCACATCAAAATGAAGGTGGAAACAAAGCTTATGGAGGGCAATCAAGAATGGAAGAAGAAGGTCGAACTAGAAACCCTGATCGAAGGAAAATCCTCAATAAGGAAGTCTAGAAAAAGATTTTTTTTGATTCAAAATGGGAGGAGGCTAGGGAAGAGGCAAAGGATGGCGCTCCCCACAAGACAACTCTGGAATTTGGAAGTGGGTTACTTGGTGGTCGAGCGACTCTAGTGGTCAGAGTTGTTAAGCTGCAAGCTGAGGTTTTGAGGCTGGAGAATTTGGGGTTGATAGGGAAATGGTATGGTAGAAACCTTAATTGGGAATACCTAGTTAAATGGTGGAAATCTAGGTGGGGCTCATAACTACAGTTCAAAACCCTTCAAAATGGGTTTTTCCTAGTTATTTGTTCGTCCCAAGATTTAAGGGAGGAGATTGTAAATGGGATTTGGGAGTGGTTTTTACCTGAGACGTTGAAAGGTTGGATTCAATCCTTCTTCTCATGCAATGGAAAAAGTGCAATATTGGTATTGCATGCCAAATCTTCCCATGAAATATTGGGAGCCGAGCATTCTTGAGGAGATTGGAAACCGTCTGGGAACTTTTGTATGTGCGAAAGAAAGGAAAAAGGAGGACGAGGATCATTCTCATGTTTAGATTTGTGTGGAAAATAACCCGATGCAACACATTTATGAAGAGATCGAGTTAATCTCGGACTATGGAAGTTGGATTCAGAAGCTGAAGGGAGATGCATTTACACATGACAACTTAGTGCGTCCTTTGGGTTGTAGGTTGTCAATGAGTAAGGCAGGAAAATCCAAGGTGCAATTTGCATCAACGGTTTAGAAAGAGATGTCACAATTAATTCTTGGGGAGCGCCCCTTAGATGCACCTACAATTGCAAACGAAAAAAGTTTAAGTGGTACTCGAAAGGCCCATTCACATGAATCCTGAAAAAGAACAACATGCTATTCAATCACAGACCGATCAAGTGTAGGTTGAATCTGGCTATAGGGCCAACATGGTGGGGGAGGAAGAGAGGATGGAAGATCAAAACTTGTCTCTACAGGAGAAAATATCGGAGGCCCTAGATATTTTAGGTGGGGATTGTCACACTGCAGAACTGGACTCTCTAATTGAGGTGGGTAAAGAACTGGTAGTTTTGGTGGAGGAGGCCAAAGCTAATGCCTGGATGTTAGAGGAAGAAATGGAGGTGGAAGGCATGGGAGGGGAAGAAATTCCTGAAGGGGTGTTTGAAGGACTAGTGGGGGAAAGCCCGCAGTTAGTTAAGAAGAGGAAAATATCGCAAGGTTTGGTAGAAGCCAGGCTCAAGCTAGGCATCCAACAGAAGGATATGGTCGAATCCTCACTGAATTGTGAAGAAAATAAGAAGAGAGGAAGGATTCCCAATCAGGAAAAATGGAAGTGGGATGGAGAAGCTAATGGTCAAAATAAAATTTACTCTATTATGAAAGTAGGGAAGAGCGACGCTCTTTCTGAACAACAATGAAGATCATAAGTTGAATTTTAGGAGTCTGAACGCCCCTAACAAATGGTGCCAGTTAAGGCACGTTATTGAGAATAATTAGGTGGAGATTTGTCTTTTTCAAGAAACTAAATTAGGAGTTCAGAATCTTAAAAAATTCACTAGAAAATTGAAACATTGGAAATGGTTGGCGGTTGGGGCTGAAGGAGCTTCAAGAGGATTATTAATCATATGGAAACCTCAAGCAATTTTGGTGGAAGAGGTTATCTCTCGTCAACATTGGTTGACGTATTAGATAAAAAGATTATCTTCAAATCTTCAATTTTTGCTCATCAATGTGTATGGTCCCTCTTTGTGTTCACACAAAATAATTATCTGGCAAGAACTAGATGGGGTCTTGAATGGTTTAAATCAGGATTTTTACATTATGGGGGGTGACTTTAATGCTATTCTACATTCTGAAGATAAAAAAGGGGGGGGTGGGAAGAATTCTTCAATCATAGCTAGATTTTTAGAACTTTGTGGAGAGAAATATGTTAATGGAGATCTACTCTGGGAATGGGAGTTTTACTTGGACCAATCATAAAAAATGGTTTTGTAGTATAGCTGAAAAGATAGACAGGTTTTTCTTTAAAGGGAATTTGAGTATTTTCCCATTCAGTTTAGACAACAAGATCATTTCGGGGAGCATATCTGATCACTTCCCAGTTCAATTGTTTATTGATGGGGATAAGGGGCCTATCGAATTCTCCTTTAAGTTTGAGATGATGTGGTTTAAGGACCCTAATTTTTTGGGTTTAGTAGAAGCTTGGTGGAATGAATGCAATTCAAATGGTTCCAAAATGTTCAATATTGTTACAAAATTGAAATATGTGAAGCAACAACTGAAACAATGGAATAGAGATTGTTTCAAGAATATTTTTGAGGAAAGGCTTAGAGAGGAGGAAGAACTGGAAGCTCTTTCTAAGTTGATAATTCAACAAGGTCTGTTTAATGCATATTTTGAATAGGAAAAGGAATTGACAAAGAGATTAAATGATTTGCCAAGTAGAGAAGATTTTTTTTGGAGACAAAAATCAATAGAAGTTTGGCTTAAGGTAGGGGACAAAAATTCCAAATTCTTCCATAAATCAACTAAAGCTCATCGAGAAGTAAATCATGTAAGTTGCATTAAGGTGTTTGATGGTCATCTTTTGGAGGACCCTTTTGAAATCAAAGCATCTGCAGTGGAGTATTTCCAAAACCTTCTCAATGATTGGAATGGATCGAACTTAGAAGCCAAGAAAGCACTTCTAGGAAACATTCCAAGCTTGGTCTCTCCCTCACATATTCAACTCTTGAATGCAAAATTCTCAGAGGAAGAGATTAAGGTGCAAACTTTTGATCTTTAACCTAAGAAGTCCCCTAGCCTGGATGGCTTCCCAGTGGCGTTCTACCAGAAGTGTTGGGATGTTGTAGGAAAGGATGTTTGTGAGGTGATTGAAGATTCAAGGACTACGGGAAAAATATTAAGGGAAGTGAACAATACTTTAATAGCTCTCATCCCTAAAAAGGAAAATCCAAAATTGTGTGAAGAATATTGGCCCATCTCCTTGTGTAATAATTTTTATAAGATTTTGGCAAAAGCGGTAGCTAACCAGCTGAAGAAGATTTTATCGATTATCATATCAGATGAGCAGACAGGCTTTGTTCCTGGTAGGTAGATTTTTTATGACATTAGAATAGCCCAAGAGGTCATTCATTCATTGCAAAAATTAAAAAAACCTGCAATGTTGCTGAAATTGGATATAAAGAAAGCCTATGATAGAGTAAATAGGCATTTTTTGTTCAAGATATTGGAAACTTTTGGCTTTCAAAAATCTTGGTTGGACTGGTTATTTGGTTGGATTGCAAGCCCACGGTACTTTGTGCTTGTAAATGGTTCACGTGAAGGATTATTTGTAGCTTCAAGAGCTTTAAGGTAGGGGGACCCCCTCTCCCCTTTCTTATTTATAATCATGGCGGAAGCTTTGGGATGAGCTTTGGATAATGCTAGGAGGACAGGCTGGGTGGAAGGTATTCAGGTAATAAGTAGTATTTCTTCAATAACACACCAAAAATTTGTTCATGATACTATGATTTTTGGTTTGAATTCGACAAGGGAAGCTAGGATGCTTAAAGGTATACTGGAAAAGTACTCCCTAGCCTCGGGGCAAGAGTTCAGTGTGGTAAAGTCGAAGGTATTCTTTTTCAATACTTCTTGTGTACAAGAAATGCAGATTCTGAGGAATTTTGGTTTCAAGAAAGGTCAATTACCATGTAAACATTTGGGTCTTCCACTTGAGAAGGGTACCCAAAGTGGGGCATTTGGAATTCTATGACAAAAATATTTAAGGAGAGGCTTTCCTCATGGAAAAATTGTTGGTTATCTTGGGCAGGGTGGTTAACAATGTTGAAAAGTGTGATCTTGGATCTCCCTATCTTCATGATGTCCTGTTTACCACTACCTGCTGGAACTAGCAAATCCTTGAATAGAATAATCAAAGACTTTTTTTGGAAGGGAAATTCAGACCAGAAAAGTTCCCTCTTGTTAAATGGAAAAAGATCTACGAACAAAAAGAGGAAGATGGTGCTGGCTTGAAAAATATTTTGTTGCAAAACAAGGATCTAGGGGCGAAATTGGTCTAGGTGATTCACTCCCAGCCAGAGCTTAAATGGGTAAAAATTGTTAGGGCCAAATATCTTGATGATGATCCAAATAGCCAGATTTCTTCGTAATGGCTCCAGAATTTGGAATTTCATTAGAAACTCTAGGAATCTCATCTCATATTATTTAATGTGGGAGGTAAAAGAAGGTAAGGAGGCTTCATTTTGGGAGGACTCTTCAGTAGGCCTTCCTATTTTAGCAGGAAATCCAGCTTTAAACAGAATAAAAGAAAAATCAGTCCAAGCATGGGGCTCAAAGGTGAAGGATTACTTTAAAGACCTCCCACCAACGAAAGATGGCTAGTATAAATCGAAGTATTTTCATTAGTTAGGTCTAACAGATAATGAGGTGGAAACAATGGAGCAATTATTGATGGAAAGGAGAATTTGGTGAAGGCATGGAAGTGATAAGTTAAGGTGGAATGCATCGCCAACAAGAGCTTATTCAACCAAAATAGTGTTAGGAAAATTTTGATTGCGGAACAAATTTTTCCTAATGTCAAAACTAAGAGGAGGAATACATATGCCTTTGAAAGTTTGCAATTATAGTTCACCAAGATGCATACAAAAGAAATAATAGAATTGAGAAATAAACACATAACACAATTGACACCAGATTTATGTGGGAAAACCCTTATGGGAGAAAAATCCACCACACCAAAGAAAGATCACTTGTATTACAATAAATAAAATTACATACAAGTTAAAAAATCTTATTTTCACATGACAATTTTATATCAACAACATTTCCCTGATCAACCTTGTATAGAATTACACTGTTATAATGCTTTCATTCAACATATAATGAAGTTCACACAATTATGATCACTCATCTTTCGAACTATCCAACTAGACCCTCAATCGAACTGTTCATTCCTGCTCAAGCGGTTTGTTCGTTTCCCACAAGAGAAAGGTCACAACAATTCAACTGATAATCGGTTTGTATTTTGTTTCTCTCATTGGTCCAAGATAGAACATGTAAGACAAACACTTGGTCAACATAATTTAACTGTATCGCTCATCGACGAGACAATAGACCATGTCTCACCAATGCCAGACTACTCACATACCATTGCACATTGCACCGACTTCTATTGGTCTATCACTCAGACTTGGTGAAGTCTTCCTGATCTCAGGACCAGCAGCAAGACCAACACTATCAACAATAGACTGGAAAGTCACATCGATGGTTCAAGTCTCCCTGATGTCCCAAATAACACCAAGAACCCACATATCGACAAGAGTCACACTGATCATTCATCAAGAGTAATCCATCAACAAGAGTAGTACTATCAACAAGATATCAGGAAGTCACGTCGACAACCCAAGTCTCCTCGACGAGTCCATCGCCAAGAGTCTCCCCAATGATCTTCATCGCTCAGACATCTGCCATCGAAATGAGTTAGAAATGTCACTTCGACTATTCTGGTCACACCAATGGTTCTCATTGCCAAGACAACCACAGGGTCTCAGTGACATCACCAAGAATTATGTTGTCGAAATGAGTTTGGAAACTGACTCAGATAGTTCATGTCACGCTGATGACTTCTGTCGACAAGACAGGTCCAAGGTTACAATGATCTGATCCCTCCAAGACAACTGCTCATCAAAAAGACATTCCAAGGGTTTGACTGATACCGCTCTTTCAGGAGTTCCATGTTAGTAAGCATTAAGGAACTTTTCCAACAATCTCCCACTTGACAAAGATCTTACTGACACCTCTAGAGCATAAAAAAACTATTGAGATTCATGGGCACTAAGGCCCATCGAATTGGCACACCACCTGAACTTTTTTGTGCTCACTGGTTTCGTCAATGCATCTATAACACTTTCCAGAGTATCCACCTTTTCTAAAGAGACCTTTCCATCCTCCACCATATCTTGTACAAAGTGATACTGCACATCAATATGTTTCGTCTTGGCATAAAAAAAATGGATTTTTTGCATGACAAATAGCACTCTGACTGTTACAGTAAATTGTAATCTACCCTGCATCAAACCCAATGTTAGAACACAAACATTTTAACCAGATTGCTTCTTTACAAGTGTGAGTTGCTGCCATGTACTCAACCTCTATAGTGGACAAAGTGACTACAACTTGTTTCTTTCTCATCCAACTAATTGCACCACCATTCAACATGAAAGCATATCCACTAGTGGAACTTCTACTGTCAATGTCCCCTGCTCAATTAGAATCCACATATCCACGAATGTTGAGAGTCCTCTATGATCCAACCAAATTTCCATGGTAACACAGAGCATATTCTGAAGTGCCCCTCAGATATCTAAATACTCTTTTCATAACATCCCAATGCGTCCTTCTTGGATTCTCCATAAATCGACTAAGAACTCCCACTGCTTGGGAAACGTCTGGCCTTGTACAAACCATTGCATACATTAAAATGCCAACTACACTAGCATAAGGCACTTTGGCCATGTCCTCCATCTCAATAGAAGATTTTGGACAATCTTCAACATATAGCTTCGTCCCCTGTAAAACTGGAACAACTAGCCGCTTGTAATCATTCATACCAAATCTCTCTATAACATTATTAATATACTTACTCTGGCTAAGCCAAAGCTTTTTTCCCTTTCAATCCCTATTTATTTCCATCCCTAGAATATACCTGGCTGCACCAAGATCTTTCATTTCAAACTTTGCAGACAACTGAGATTTTAGATCAAAAATCATTAACTTACTATTGCCTATGAACAACATATCATCAACGTAAAGGAGAATAATAAGAACACAATCATTTTCAGTCTTGTAGTACACACAATAATCTAATTTTGATCTTGCAAATCCCAATGACAAAACAAAAGTGTCAAAATTCTAGTACCACATTCTAGGAGATTGTTTTAATCAATACAAAGATTTTTTGAACTTGCAAACCAAATTTTATTTACCTTTTCTCACAAAGTGCTCAGGCTGGGACATATAGATTTCTTCTTCAAGATCACCATGAAAATATTTTGTCTTCAGATCCATCTGTTCAATATCTAAGTCATACGCTGCTGCAAGTGACAAAAGAAATCTGATAGACGTCAACTTAGCTACAGGAGAAAAAAATTCTCCATAATCAATTCCCTCTACCTGAGAATAACCCTTCGCAACCAATCTCGCTTTATAATTTTCAACATAGCCATCCAGACCAATTTTATTTTTAAACACCCATTTACAGCCCACGGGCTTTCTACCTTCAGATAGTGGGACCAGATCCCAAGTATCATTTTTCTTTAATGATGCCATTTCTTCATTCATGGCTTCCAACCAGGAATCTGAATTAGACAATTCAACTGCCTCTTTTACAGTCCTAGGCTCATCAACATTAGTAATCAAAGCATAGGCACAACTAGAATCTATTATAGAGAATCCATACCTATCTGGTTGTTTCTTCTCACGTGTAGACCTTCTCATAGGCTGAGGCTGAGGTTGTGGTTCTTCTTCTTGTTCAGAACTCTTAGAGCTGCTCGAACTCTCCTTAGTTTTAGGTACACTTTCAATGTGTTGTTCCTCTTTTTCAAGAGTTAGAGGTATCTCAACAACATCATTATCTTTTTTATCTTCTTCCATCCCTGACTACAGATCCACTGAAGAAGGTTTTAGTTCTCAAAAGATTACACTTATCTTGTACAATACCTTCTTAGTCACAGGGTTCCAAAGCTTGTATCTTTTCATACCAAGGCCATACCCAATGAAGATGCATTTTTCAGCTTTGTTATCCAATTTAGATATTTTTACATCCGACACATAAGCATATGCTTCACAACCAAAGACACGAATATGTCTTAGAGAGGGCTTCTTACCAGACCAAACTTCCATAGGCATTTTATCAACAAGTGCTGATGAAGGAGACCGATTTAACAAGTAACATGTTGTAGCCACAACCTCAGCCCAGAAATTTTGCTCCAGACCAACATTGCTCAACATACTTCTTTCCTTCTCCATCAACGTCCTGTTCAACCTTTCAGTAACTCCATTTTGCTGTGGAGTGTAAGGTGTTGTTTTATGACTTTTAATCCCATGGTCTTTGCAATACCTTTCAAACTCATAAGAACAAAACTCACCACCATTTTCAGTCCTTAAACATTTTATTTTTCTTTCAGTCTGATTTTCCACAAGGTTTTTAAATTCCTTAAAATGACTAAACACTTCTGATTTACTTTAAAAAAAACACACAAATGCCCTTCTCGAATAATCATCAATGAAAGAAACATAATACTTAGACTTTGATAATGAAGGAACATCCACTAGACCACACACATCAAAATGAATATAATCCATAACACCAGAATATTTATGAGGACTAGAATAAAATAAAACATGGTGATGTTTCCCATATATACAATGTTCACAAAACTCAAATTCCTAGTTGCAATCATCAAGCCCCTCAACCAGGTTTTTATTTTTCAAGGCTTTCAAACCTTTTTCACTAATGTGACTAAGCCTTTGATGCCAAATCATAGTCTTTTCTGTTGGAAGTTTAACTTCCAAGGAATTTTCTCCAATAGGAACATTTTCATTCTTCTCTTCATGAACAACCTTTTGTGACTTTGTAGAGACACTATTGCATTGAACAACCAATGCGTCAAGCTTGTACAAAGTACCAATTCGGGCACCCCTAGCTAGAACCATTGAGCCTCTAGTCATTTTACAACCATTATTAGAGAATGAGACTTGCACTCCAACATCGTTCAACTTGCTTATAAAAAGTAAATTTCAAGCCAAACCTAGTATATGCATTACGCCATCAATTCCCTTAATTCTACCATCAAGAAACTTAATTTTGACTCTTCCATGGCCAATTTTCTCCAGAGATCAATCGCTTGCCAAATACACCTTTCCACCATCGTATTCTTCATACTTTGTAAACTAGTTTGCGTGAGATGTCATGTGGAAAGATGCTCCAGAACCAATCAGTCAGACATCATCTGATGCCTGAGTTTCCAAGGCTGCAATGAATGCATCTTCTTTGCTCTAAGAAGAACATTGTCAAAATTCTTCTTCTTCTTCTTTTTCTCCTCTTTGCAATCCCTTCGGACATGACCAGGCTACCCACAATTCCAACACTTCACTTTGGACTTCTTGCCAGGAGACTTTGATCTCCCTTCTAATTTTGATTTAGACTTCTTGTCTTTCTTCTTGCCTTTTTCTTTCGATCTGCATCAAACAACCAAAGCCTCCTTCGCCATCTATATGACTTCCTTCTCATCTCTTCTGATAACAAAGAATCAACCACATCTTCCATATTGAAATTGGTTGTCATGCTCTCAGTGACCATCACCAAGTGATCCCATGAATCCGACAAAGAACACAACAAGAGCATATAACAATCTTCTTCTTCAGTCTTCACACCTATAGATGTTAACTGAGAAATAAACATGTTAAAAGTATTCAAATGATCAGAAACAGATGTTCCTCCTTCTATTTTCAAAGAGTACAAATTATTCCTTAAGAACAATTTAGTCACCAAGGACTTGCCTTGATAAATATCTCACAATATTTTCCATAAAGAAGATGCAATCTTCTCTTCATGAACATTAAGAAGAGCTGAATCTACCAAAAAAAGCCTTATCAACCCCTTTGCTTTTCGATCTGTGAGGTCCCAATCTTCTTGCTTCATGCTTGTAGGTTTCTTTCTAGACATAGTAACCCAAATATCACGGTCAACCAATAAATCTTCCACTTTGAGTTTCCATAACTCAAAATTGTTGCCATTGAATTTCTTAGCATCAATTCTTCCAGACGTACTTGTCAATGCCATCTCAATCTATAATTAGAAAAATTCAAGACCTTTACAAAACCTCCACTTAACAAAAACTGACACAAAAAATCCAACCTACCCACAAGGATAAGACAACTGGCCAGGCTCTGATACCACTTGTTAGGAAAAATTCGATTGTAGACCTCTAATGTCAAAACTAAGAGGAGGAATAGATATGCCTTTTAAAGTTTTCACTTATAGTTCACTAAGATGCATACGAAAGAAATAACAAAATTGAGAAATAAACACATAACACAATTGACACCAGATTTACGTGGGAAAACCCTTATGGGAGAAAAACCCACCACACCAAAGATATATCACTTGTATTACAGTAAACAAAATTACATACAAGTTACAAACTCTTCTTTTCAGATGACAATTTTATATCAACAACATTTCCCTGATCAACCTTGTATCGAATTACATTGTTACAATGTTTTCATTCAACATACAATGAAGTTCACACAATTCTAATCACTCATCTATCAAACTATCCAACCATACCCTTGACCGAACTGTTCATTCATGCTCAAGCAGTCTATTCATTTCCCACAAGAGAACGGTCATAATAGTTCAAGTGCTAATCAGTTTGCATTCTAATTCTCTCATTGGTCCAAGATAGACACGTAGGACAAACACTTGGTCAACAAATGTCAACTTTATCGCTCATCGGTGAGACAATAGATCATGTCTCACTGATGCTAGACTGTCCACAAACCATCGCACATTGCACCGACTTCTACTGTTCTATCACTCAGACTTGGTGAAGTCTCCCTGATCTCAAGACCATCAACAAGACCAACGCTATCAACAATAGACTAGAAAGTCACACCGATGATTCAAGCCTCACCGATGTCCCAAAGAACACTAAGAACTCACATATCGACAAGATTCACACCGATCGTTCAATAGGAGTAGATCCATTGGCAAGAGTAGTACTATTGAGAAGAGATCAGGAAGTCATGTCGACAACCCAAGTCTCCCCGACGCGTCCATTGCCAAGAGTCTCCTTGATGATCTTCATCGCCTAGACATCTGCCATCGAAACAAGTTAGAAATGTCACTCTGAATGTTTTGGTCATGCCGATGGTTCTCATCGCCAAGAGAACCATAGGGTCACACCAACATCGCCAAGACTTCTATTTTCAGAATGAGTTTGGAAACTCACTCCAACAGTTCTTATCACGCCGATGACTTCTGTCGACAAGACAAGTCTAGGGTCAGAACGATTTGATCCCTCCAAGACAACTGCTCATCGGCAAGACATTCGAAGGGTCTCAAGAGTTCCATGTTAGTAAGCATTGAGGAAATTTTTCCAACAAATAGGATATACTATTCTAGTTGCTTTAGGAAGAGAGGAGGTTAATTTTCCCACACATCTATGTTGGAATAAAGCTTGTCTCCCCAAAGCGGGGATCTTTACATGAAGGCAATTTGGAATTAGCTATGTTCTAAGTTTCGTTGGAAAATCGGTCTTCATAACAATATCTTGGATTGGTTGAAGTCATGGCCATCCCAGCCCAAACAAGCAATGTTTGGTGACTTATGGGTGTCGAGCCCATCGATTATTTTGTGGGAAGTGTGGAAGGAGAGAAATAAACGTATCTTCCAGGAAAGGGAATTGTCGATCCCCAGGTTGCAACACAAAATAAAGGCTTGTATTGCGGAACTTTTTAATGCTAGACTGGTGGAATTTAATCCAAAGAAGGGTAATTTTTTAGAATGGGACTCTTGGGTTTTAAAAAATTGGTTTGGTTTAAAAGCTCCAAGTTGTGGGGATCCTAGTGAGGTAGCTTCTTTGGAAGATCACATTAAGGTGATGTGGTTTCCACCAGAACCAGGTTTGGTAAAATTGAACTTTGATGGGGCTTCAAAGGGAAACCCTGGGCCCTCAGGTGCAGGTTGTATTGTTAAAGATTGTAAAGGAGAGACACTGGGGAAAATAACAAGATCTTTGCCAAAAGGCACAAATAATGATGTCGAATTCTAGGCTCTTCTGTTGGGATTGACGTTGTGTAAAGAATTGTGGGCGAGGAAAGTTTTAATTAAAGGACACTCCTCCCTAGTAATCAACGCTCTAATGTCTAAGAAGATTCATAATTGGAAATTAGGGGAGAAGTTGGAAGCTGATTTGGATCATATTGCTCGCTTTGATTGGGTCATGATCAACCATATTTTGAGAGACATAGAGGCAAATCTTCTCTCCAATCAAGGAGTTTTGGGACCAAACATAAAATAAATTTATTTTTAAAGGAATTAATACTTGTGGGCGAAAGGGAGGCTGCCCCTCCAGGCTGGTGGAGGGAGCTGGCAAGTCAAGCCGCGGTGGCAGGCACATGGAGCTGAGGAAGGTTGGAATCGGATTTTTAATGGTTCAAGGTGGCAGAAATGACTTGTTGCAGGAGTATAGCGGATAGAGAAGGCCAACTAAGGCATTCATTCCCATGCTTAAAAATAAGTGCAAATCCGACCTTTTGGATCTCCTTAATATGGAAAGGACATCTTGCACACAACATAGAGTACCATTGCATTTGGTGGCGGTGACCTTATGAACGTTGAGTTCATTTATGGGAGGTTTCCTTTGTTTTTTTTTGTCCATGTTTTTTCTTGCAGGTGCAAAAAGGAGTCAGCAACCTATTTCTTTTGTCTTGGGAGTGGTATGTGCAGGGTTGACAATGACATAAAGCTTGAAATTTGTAATTGAGGTATCAGTGGAAGGCTTAGTAAGGTTCAAAGTTGATACACAAATTTCATTGCAGTCATCTACAAGGAAAACTTCCTTCAGGATGATCACCGATCAATGGCTAAAGTGGATCCTTCTCAATTATGATCCTTTGGTATTGGCAGCTGTGAAGATGATACTAAGCTCAAACCATTTGGAGAGCAAGGAGTGTGGGAGGGATAATCTGCAAATCTTGTCATGTTTCCTTGCTTCTCTATTGGACAACAAAGTGCCCAAAGCAAAAGTGAAAGGGTTATTGCTAAAAATGTTCAGAGAGACCTGATGGAAGGCGTGGATGAAATTCTATGAGTAGTGGTCGAAGGCAGGGGTTGTCTGCGGCCCTGTGACATGAAGAGGATTCACACAAAGGATACAATGAAGATTTATTCGTTCCTTCTAGACTTGTGAGGGCCAGGCCTAATGAGGCACCAAATGATTGTAGCGGTGGCTATAGAATTTTTGAAAAAGTTCTTTGGGTTGATGGAAATGGGTAAGGTAGAATGGTTGACAAAATTTGAGGATTTTGCAAAACTAAGTGGTTTTCTGTGAAGTTGGGCAATGGGATGGGGGTTTTTTGGCTTAAGGGAAAACTTTTTTTTTGGTTTACTCTACTAAAGCGTTGGTTATAGATAGTATTGGCTTCGTCATTCTCGACTGTTAGGGTTGTTTTTATCTTCAGTTGGGTACTTTGTTCCTAGATTGGTGTAAAATGGTGCAATGATGGTCGTGGATTACAATTTTTTGATGAAGCAAATTCCTGCTATGCAGATGATTGTAGCTCAGTATTTTATAATTAATAATATAAAAAACTTATGTATAAAAAAAACTATAGAAAAATTTATTAAGATCAAAAAAGAGGAATTCATGATAGTAAGAAGGAGATAACTAGTTTGTAGAAATTGATAATCCAACCTCATAGATCCCAATTAACACCTACAAGCAAATAACCTGTCACTAAAGGAGATCAAGAGACACAAGAATGGTTCTTTGTAAATATAAAGCAAAAATGCATTAACCGGAATTGAATAATTACAAAGAGATCAATCCTTAAGAAAGGAGATTGAAACCCTAAAGTGAGAACCCTAGGATGAAGATTAAATTAGCATGCAACAATGTCAAGATTATAATGAACGGGACAACATGACTAATTTAATAATGCAAAATAAATATTTCTAAGTTTAGCTTAAGTGAAAATAAAGTAAAGGTGACATAATTAATTAAGTAATTAACCTATAAATCTAACACCCCCCCTTAATATGAACTTAGGGAGAAGCTAAAAACTAAGGACAAAATGCATGAAAGCAAAGATGGGTCCTGAAAAACAAGGCCTCATGAGGTACCCATGTACAAATGTAAAAGATCTCTTACAATAGGAAAAAATGAGAAAACCTCGTGGAAAAAAATCCTCTCCAAAAGAGAGAAATACAAGTGAAGGACTAAGAAGCCTCAAAACAAGAGTGAAGGATGAAGAAGCCTCCAATCAATAAAAAATTGTCCCAAAAGATAGGAACAAAGGATAAACATGAAGAACACCACTGAAGCATGAAGAAGCTGCAAACATTTTCATAGAATGACTGTTGAAATTCTGAAAGAAAAAACCTCTCTAAAACAAATGATGATCAGGATCAAGAAGACAAGAATGTACATAATTTCCCTCAATGACACTACTCGAATCCGATGGAAAACAAAGGAAAAACATTTGGAACTCAAAGATACATATGGCACAACTACCAATAGTCTGAAGAACTGATCAAGTGAAAAATGGAAGGTCGCCTACAGAAATAGGAATGCAAGAGCATCCATATGGTAAGTACTCCATCTCACCAAAATGCATAGGTAACCAGTAGTTGCATCCGCCTAGTACATAGGAACAAATACTGTATACATAGCTCACTCCAACATGAAACCAAGGAAGCATTAGCACCAACAGTAGAAACCCCTCCATAATGTTGACAAGGGAGAGGTATGATAAGTACATTGAAACTAAATGCTTGAATGTAGTGCATGATAAAGAACCAAGAATATCTGAATGTGCAAACATGAAAGTACAAGCAGATATAAAGGGTGTGAAAACAAAAGTCACACACACATGAGAAAGGTATGAAGGAAAAACAAAGGAAGACATCAATCACCATGGAACTTTATATAATAGTGTGAGTAAAATAAGGCACAAAGTGATGTGCAATAATCCCATTACTACACATACAAAGTTGAGGTACTTTATTTAGTGTGTTTACAGATGATAAATACATGCAATGTGAGCCCATAAGGTACAAAAAGGACAACTGAGAAGAAATATTTTTGGAAAAAACAAAAAATAAAATTTGGAAACCACTTGCACCATTGTGAAGATCTCATAACTAGCTTTCTGATGATATCTCGTTTGCCCATTTTCAACATCGTATGCAAAAGTTATGCTGAAAACATTGAAGGCAACACTAGAAAAGAAGATCTGAATTTGACTACAAATAACAACGACCTAAAAAAATATTCAAAAAATACCTACACCAATAGAAAGCACTCTGAGTCCTCTTTTTGAGGATATCTCGTTTGCCCGATTTCGACATCATGGGAAAAAGTTATGGCCTCCGGAAGAAAATTGCTCTTAAAGGGCGATTACACAGACTATTGCATTAAATTTGACGTACAAATGATCATCGCAGAAAAAATACGAGGTTAAAATTGACAGTCAAATGGTTGTCACCTTATTTGAAAAAAAAATTGTTTAAAAATAATAATAAAAATAATTACATTTAATAAAAAAAATTGAAATAAAAAATATTAATAAAAAAGATATGATTTAAGGTCGTCGACGCTTTTAGGGTTATCGTCGGTGGCTAGAAAAGCTATTGATCGGCCTAAGAGCGCTATCGGTAGGGGAGGGGCCCATGCAGCCTTGTCATGCAGGCCTTTTAAATTTTAAATTTTAATTTTTTTAAACAAAACTTTAATAAGAAAACATGTGTGCCTTTTGTGAATTTTTTTTTCAAATAAAATAATAATTATTTTTTTTTAAAAATATTTTTTATTCGCAGGGAAAAAGGATAGTTTTTTAATTAATTTTTTTACCTCAGAATGCGTTTAGGTGGCCGTACAACCCTTTTTAGGTAAAAAAAATTCCTTAGAGGTCAACTACTCGGATTTTGATGATTTGAAAGTTGATCTTAGGATTTTTGGCCGTTGCAGACATAATGGTGAGGTCCATTTGGACTCAAAACACCCTGAAAAATCAGTCACCCCTTAGATCTGGCAAAAAATTCCTTTCTTCAAACCCTCATAGATCTGACAAACAAAAGCCAAATTTGATAAAACAAAGGTCAATCTTTTGTTCCGGTACCTTTGGATTCAATGGAGAGGTCTGATTTGACTTTGGATGCACTAAAAAAGTCCTTCAAAGCAAGATCTCACAAAAAAGGAACAAGAAGCTTGTAGATCTAGAGCTCCGATACCATGTAGAAGTTGATAATCCAACCTCATAGATCCCATTGAACACCCGCAAGAAAATAACCTGTCACCAAAGGAGATCAAGAGACACAAGAATGATTCTCTACAAACATGAAGCAAAAATGCATTAACCAAAATTGAATAATTACAAAGAGATCAATCCTTAAGAAAGGAGATCAAAACCCTAAGATGAAGATTAAATTAGCATGTGACAAGTGTCAAGATCATAATGAATGAGACAACATGACTAATTTAGTAATGCAAAATAAAGATTCCTAAGTTTAGCTTAATTGAAAATAAAGGCAACTTAATTAATTAATCAATATGATTAAATTAATTAAGTAATTAACTTATTACTCTAACATAATTTCTCTTGGAAAGAACAATCTGAAGGGTTTTTGGAGGGAATTGCAAGAGGTTAGAGGTACTAATGAGAATATCATCATATACATTCAATGGTTAGAATATACAAAAATATTGTATGAAAGAGACCAAGATAAAACCTACCTTCCAACAATAAACACTAATGATACACTTTTCACCACAAAGGATATTTAGGTTAGTATTAAAGCTTTGGAAGTGGGAAAGGCTCGAGACATTGATGGGTTACAAGCTAAAAATTTGAAATGGTGTTTAGAGCTCTTGGAACCACATATAAAAAGGATTTTCAATAGGGTCATTCAACATGGTTTTCCAAAAAATTGGATGATTGGCGTTGTTTTCCCCCTCCATAAGAGTGGTGATATCAACAACCCATCAAACTGTTGCAAGAGTTTAGCCTTTGGTCTCCTTGTGCTATGCAATGCGACGCTTGGGTTTATGACATGGTTGAACTGCCTCCTATGGATCTTGGATCTTGTATAAATCTGGCGGTTGTATCGGGCATTGATAGGTCGATCTTTTGGTGCAACGATAGCCACTTGTGCAACAATCGGTATCAAAGTCGAGGTCATAGGTTCAAACCCATCGCTTGCACTAGGGGTATTGTTGCAAGAGTTTTATCCTTGGTATCCTTGTGTTGTGCAATGCAATGTTTGGGTTCCTATCATGGCTTAACCGCCTCCTGTGGATCTCGAATCTTGTATAAATCTGGTGGTTGTATCAGGCATTGATGGGTCGATCTTTTGGTGTAATGACAATCGCCTGTGCAACACAAACTATTGTACCATAATGAGTAATCCTCTTTTTGGGAAGCTCTTTGGGAGCATGGTGGAATGAAGAATCAGTTGTTGGGTTGAGAAGAAAGGTAAAAGGGTGAAAGGACAAGTTTATTTCAGACCAAAGCATTCTATAATTGACCATTGCATCACTCTCAAACACATGGTTGAATTTTTTTGGGATAAATAAGGTAATGAGGTTTTTTGTTGTTTTGTTGACTTCAAAAAGGCTTTTGACTCAGTACCTAGAAGCAAAATTCAGGACAAAATGGAACAACTTGGAATTCCAAAAAAGTATATGGTTGTTGTCCACAAAATTTATGATCAAGTTCAAGCCAAAATTAGATCAAAAGTGAGTCCTTCAAATTTTTTTAAGATTGACTGTAGAGTTTAAATTGACATATTGTAAACTTGGTAGAACCTACACAATTCAAAGGTATGTTGTCAACCTAAGGCTTCTAAAATTGTGATGGTGTTGCATTGTATGTGCCTTTAGAGACTTGAGGTTGACTAAGTTATCCTATTCAAGGTGTTCTACTTGCTAGAAATTTCCAAAATTGCATAACAGTGAAAGAAACAAACTAGAGATAATGGTTACGGGTGCCTACAACTTAACCTATAATTGAACTATTGCTAACAAAGAATTACTAAACTAACTCATAACTACTCAAACTAGCAATTAAACTTAGTCTAACCTCCAAAGTATTATAGATTAACCAAATGCATGCATGCTCATGAACATTCATTACTGATAATCAAAGTATAAGAATCTATTCTACTTTACATGTAATTTATGAAACAATGATAAACAAATATAACTATTAAACA
The DNA here is from genome assembly GCA_007115665.2 of Sequoiadendron giganteum. Classification (NCBI taxonomy): domain Eukaryota; kingdom Viridiplantae; phylum Streptophyta; class Pinopsida; order Cupressales; family Cupressaceae; genus Sequoiadendron; species Sequoiadendron giganteum. The sequence goes on along the minus strand of CM021101.1, from coordinate 71,283,724 downwards.
AAAATAGAACTGCTATAAATGGAGTGAAGAACAATTTACCTTGAGTGGCCTGCTCAAGTGGTTGTCTTCACTTAACTAGAACCAAATCTAAATATCAAATTCTACACATCCATGTGAGATTGAACTTCATTCATTACACATCATAAAAGATTACACAAAATATTCTTCACAAATTGTATTCAATGAAATCATTCTAAATAAACAACATGTCTGTAGATAATAACTAAAACTGAAAAGGAATTAATAACAAAATACTAGAATCAACTAACTTATCTAAGGACTCATCCACTGGCTATATACAAGCACAGGGGATTTTATTCTAAACATAAATCCTAATTGCAATCATTAATTGTTGGTGTAATTAATATTTAATTACACTTGCATAAGTTTACTTAGGAATTTAATTTAATTCCTAGGTTGCATTCACTAGGTAATTAGTTATAACGGGGCCATCTGCCTTCACATGTTTACATAGGAAATAAGATTCCTTCTAGAAGCCTTATTGAAGACTTCACATCATCCTAGGTAATTAGTTAGTTATCACATGTTGTTAGATTATGGCACATGTCAACATCATATTACCTACTACATCTCATTCATGCCTATTTATATTGGGCACTTGTACATTGTAACATATCAACATCTCATAATAGAATCTCAATTTTCATGCTCAAGTTGCAAAACTTTATTGTGTGGATGATATTATTCTTGGTTAAGGTCCTCTGAAGTCTGCAACTTCCTAGGGTTATTGCGCATCCATAATTTCTACATGGTATCAGAGCATAGGCCATTGATGACTCATCTCAAGATCAGAAAGTTGAGCTAAGGAGGTTTGAATTGTAGGATTGAAGGTTTCCATTAAAATCTAGTTGGCTCCACCTGGGTAACAACTGATTTCTAGTACAAATTGAGCCCTCTCTAACCTTGCCATTACGCTCATAAGGCCTCAAAACCCTAGGATCACCTGCCAAATCATCAAAATTAGAGAGTTTTTCTCGGGAGCCTACAGAGGGTTTTTTCATCATTGACCAGGATATGTACAATCTGTATGGATTGTGCAGTACCGTCAGTAAGAATTTGAGGCAATTTTTATAGTTTTGCAAACTTTTCAAAAAAAAAAATCAAACTTTTTTCCTATAGTCTTGGAAAAATATTTTTTATTTGGCATATAGTTGGTGAAAATATTTCATATTGGGGTTTGAAATTTATTTTTTGTGGTTAATATTGGTTGGGTCAAATCATATATAAGCCTTTTTAATTCTCTGCGGTCTTATCATCCTATCGACATTTAAAAAAATAAGGGTTTTTTAATTTTTGAATTGCAATATTGCAATATTTTAAAAAATTATTAAAAAAATAGTTGGTCCACTCGCTATATTTTTGGGTGCAATTGTTTTTATCTATGGATTATTATTTTTGGTGGAAAAATTTTTTAGTCAGCTATCAAAGTTTTTTTAATATATTGTCTATTGACATATTAAAAAAAATTGTGGATAACTATTTGAGGGAGCAATATTCTTTTAGTTTTAAAAAAAAAATTGCAAAGATTTTTTGGTTGGCCAGTACATGAATTGACCGACCCCCATCTCTTCCCTATCGTCCTCCCTTCACTATTCTGTCGACTGTCACATTGTCAATCTCTACTGGTTGTCACACTCATCGAAGTCCTGCTAATTTCTAAATCCATTTGTCAACCAATGTTCCCCTTCTGCCGTCGTCATTCAACGTTGGGTGTTATACACCATTGATGGAGCTAACGTACACTAGCGGCGTTGCCAATTACCACCACCTCACCGCTGCTTGCGGTGACACCCTTTTTTCATCCACCGAGCTACAAGATCACCTCAATGACTAGGTTTTTCACCCAAGGGGGATATTTTTTTTGCCCCAGGTGCTTTTTTTGTACCTAGTTAGTCTGCCAAGCCCTAGAAGAGCATAATTCTTCCGACAAGCATATCTTCTCACCATGATATAAAAAACTGGAAAATGAGATATCGTTGGAAAGGTATTTTAAAGAACTATCCAGTGGTGTATTCTATTTTCCAATTTTTTTTTGCCAAAAAAAATATAGTCAACTGAAGTAACTCCCCTATTTAGACTAAAAGGATCATAAATTCTAATCAATTTTTCAAAATTCGATGATTCTAATGACATTCAGAAGGTATTTCAGTGCTCTTTTCATCAATCTACTCACTTCTTTCAGTTTTAGCTCCAAGTATCTTTTATTGGATTTTTCGATTTGGTGCACTTGTTTAATTACTTGGACATCCTAAATTTTGAAGAAGGATTTTTTTGCATTAGGAGGAATATTTTCAATTGCATATCGTATTTGGGAGTCTCTATTTGATATTGAAGGTCAATATCTTTGTAATATTAGAGATTGGTCATAATTTGCTATGGGGTTTTCAATTCATCCTTCACTGATAATGTTGGGAAGGGGAAATTATAGAAAATGGAGAGATTTAATCATAAACCATCTTCAATCACTTCAATTGTTGCTGCATTTGTACGGTTTAGTTCCACCTCCTAATAACAGTATCCAGAAAATTTCTTGGAGTTGCCAAAGGTATAATTTTTTACTTGGGTTATTGCAATGGATGTTGATGATGATGTTATGAAAGGTACTAATCATTGTGATTGTCCTCATATTCTTTGGAATAAGATTTGGAAGCTATATGGAGATCCTGATACTCCACCATTCCTTGATGATCATGATTCAAAATGTCATGTGCCTCTTCATTCTTCAATCAAGATACCCTATGATGATATTGCTATGTAGGAACTTATAGATTTGGAATACCTTGAGTCTTTAGATGAGGATGTCAAGGGTTCTACAAATGCTTCTTCTCCATCAAAGATAGTTGATGTACCTTCCCATTCAATGATTCGTTGTCTATATTCATTGATTAAGGCTTCCATCATTTCTATTCATTAAGACATATTCAAATTTTTAGACTTGGAATCATAGGATGGCTTTGTTTCAGGTATTGCAAATGTGGTACTTCTATAGGTTTGGAGGACATTCTTGAGGGGATATCTCTCCTTTATGCAGATTCTACTTTGGAGTTTTTTTATCGAGTCTCATCATTTCATTGGGGATCTTAATCTTTGTGAGACTACCTTGGAGGCACTTGATTCCTCTTCAGATATTTCATATATGAGGCTTCTTCCCTCCCATTTCATTATGGAGTTGGAGTTTCTTCAACATCTACCATTGAATTTGCTTCTTCCTAGCGAGAGACATGTGGTTTGTTGTCACTGGACACTCTTTTGGCTTCAAACTTATTTTAGTGGTTTTGAGGACACTTCATTCAAGGGGGAAGTCTAGTCTCCATCTATTCCTTTAATAGAGTGATCATTGTATTGTATTCTTTGGATCTTGTTCATCAGTTTCCACATAGTCTCATTTTATCAACTTCTTCATTAATTGGGCATGTACCTAATTTGATTGTGGCATCTTCATCTTCCTTGGGCAAGGAGACATATGATCAACTTTCAGAGACATCATCATACACATTCATCCTTCTTTCCTTCAATTCCTATCTAGAATGGGAAGCATCCTTGCATTTATACTTGGTTTTGTTTCTTCTAAAAGGAGACAAGTTATTTGTCGATATTGGATCATGTTTTGTCTTCAAGTGCTTACCATTTTTGTAGGTGATTACACATTATGGGGGGGCTAGATAGTATCTCTCTTTCCATCCTATTGGGGGGCTATTGATTATATTGTACTCTTGTGATGGATGTAGCTCTTGGGGGTATTGATGTTGAGACCTTCATACATCACTTCCATTACTTGTACATGATTAGCATTAGATTTTGCACTATATCTCTTTTTTGGAGAGGGATTTTCTTCCCGCTAGGTTTTCGCCTTTTCTCCATTTATAAGATATTGCATTATCATTTGTACATGGGTACCTAAAATGACCATGTAGCTAGGACCCATCATTCTATCATTGCATTATCATTTCCTCCCTAAGTTGCACTTATGGGGGTGTTGGTGTAATTAATATTTAATTACACTTGCATAATTTTACTTAGGTATTTAATTTAATTCCTAGGTTGCATTCACTAGGTAATTATTTATAATGGGGCCACCTCCCTTCACATGTTTACATAGGAAATAAGATTCCTTCTAGAAGCCTTATCTAAGACTTCACATCATTCTAGGTAGTTAGTTAGTTAGTTGTCACATGCTATTAGATTAAGACACATGTCAACATCATATTACCTACTACATCTCATTCATGTCTATTTATACAGGGAACTTGTACATTGTAACATATCAACATCTCATAATAAAATCTCACTTTTCATGCTCAAGTTGCAACACTTTCTTGTGTGGATGATATTCTTCTTGGTTAAGGTACTCTAAAGTCTGCAGTTTCATAGGGTTATTGTGCATCCATAATTTCTACATTAACTACCACTCCTAGATATCAAAGTATATAGTTAAGATTGAATTATTCAAACTATAACTAAAAATAAAAAAGAGTTCTAATAGAACTAAAACTCTATAAATAGAATTGCATGTAAAAACACACAAATAGTTATTCAGAATCCTATAAAAATAATTATTATTCTTCTCTAGTACCTTATTAGCTATCATAATGATCCATGACCAAATCCATCAAGTGTCTTCATAGAGTATTTATTAAATTCAACTTGATCTATAACTTCCCCTATTTCACTGTCATAGTCTTCCTTTTGCTGTGGGTTACAACTTCTAGTTGCTATGAGCTACAATTTCTTTTTGAGCTGCAAGAGTTTAATCCAAAAAGCATATAAAGCTAACTACCATAATTAAACATAAAATTCCATCTAAATTGCATACATAATCACATATAAACCATGCAATTGTATTATATTATAATTACATTTCCATTACTATAATTTAGATCCAAGGTTGTATAATAAACAAGAAAAGATAGTATAGCATAGGAGTATTGACTAAAAGGTTTATGTAATAGTTTATGAAAGTATGCATAAAAGCAACATAAAATAGGCTAATAATTGAACCCAACAGTGACATCGATGTCGAGTATAGCTTCTCTTTGTCTCCCACTTTGTTTGGGCTATACATACACAAGTTAAACGAGTGATTAGATAAGTAGAAGGTGATGAAGTGTTCCTTGCCAATTATGTGGTCAAGTTGATAATATATGCAGATGACCTTACCTTAATGGAAATTTAAAAAATAGTCTACAAGAACATCTAAAAGCTCTAGAGCTATTTTGTCATGATGTAGGGATGCAAGTGAACATCGGAAAAATGAAGCTCATGATATTTACATTGAAAAGAGCTAAGAAGAAAATGAATTTTGAGTTTGAAGGAAACTCTTTGCAGGTGGTAAATAAATACAAGTATTTGGGTCTTGATTTTTGTAGCACTCTAAGTTGGGAGACTCATGGGACAAAAAGAATACAAGGGGGTTGGAAAGCTCTTTAATTGCTTCAAAATAGAGGTAGATCAACTGAGCTATGGGATTGGAAAACAAAGAAGAATTTATCTGGGTTGCTTGTTACACCTATGGTCTTATATGGTTGTGAAGTTTGGGGCTACAACATGTTAGCTCTGAAATGGAGGCAAATAGAAAGATTACGAAAACACCTAATCACAAGAGATTTCAAAATAAAAAGTACAATCCCATATGAGATTATTTTAGCTAAGGGCGGGATTTTTCTAATGGAAATGGTAGTGTGAATTCATTTATTAGGCTATTTAAAGAGAATTGAGAATATAAGGGAACATCGATGGCCCAAAATTATGGTGAAAGATAACTCAACTAGAAGGAAGAGCATGTGAATGAGGCAAAATATCAAGTGGATGGGAAAATGGGGCATAAACATGCGAGAGCATCCAAACACAAATTTATAAATCAAAAGGTATGTAAAAGAGAAATTCAAGTATATCATGTGGTCGAAACAACTTGGTCAAAAAAGAGACACCATGTTTTTCATTTCAACCCCACTTGTGATCACAAGAAAAAATACTATGCGGGGGAAAATATAAAGTAGAAGGCTAAAATGCTAATAGCCCAGTTAATCTAACTAGCTCACACCATTTGAGGCGTGAAATAAGAAGATGGAAAATATCCAAGGAAGTGTGGGCAAATAGGATTTTATGTTTCTTCTCTTTAGGTTTAGTGGAGACAAAGTGGCACTACATTATGCAGTGTAATGCTTATGAGGACATTAGGTACAATTACTCTAATTTTTTAAAAGTCAAATCATTAATGACCTTGTTTGAAGAGGAGAAGATTGCTAAAACAACAAGTTACCTGATCAAAATACAAAACTAAAGAAACAAAATTAGAAAAGAGTTAGAAAAAAATAAGAAGTAATTGGTGGGGTTAGTGGTTGTTTTGCAAAAGCGATTTCAGTTCTTTTCTTGAGTTCCATAGACTGTTTGGTCTCATGGACGTAATTAAGAACATTCATTCATTCACCAAGACTTATGAAATAACTCAGGCCCACTCCACAACATCACTGATGAGGTAAAAATAACCTCATCATAATAAAATCTAGAAAGCTTAATTTTGCTAATTCAATCCTAAACCTGTGCCAATTTATTAAACTTTAGGAGAAGTAATTACTTATTTTTAAGGAAAATTATGCTTTCTTTCTTTCTTTTGATCAATTGAGGAAATTGTCCAAAGTAGGTTTAATGGGTTGATTTGAGTGTTTTTGTAGGGATTAATAGGTCATCATGCGGTTGTTACAGAAGTTTTAGCCAACACATGCCTCAAAAGTAATGTTGTGAACCCACTCCTAGATGCCTGGATGATGCAGCGAAGATTCAGTTTCAGTTATTTAAAATTTTGTTGTTAAAAAATTTATGGCTCTTCTCGAGCCTTCTACATGTTTTAAAGCTTTAAAGACATCAAGTTAGTTTTTAGTTAAGGAACACTTTTTCAATGGCTATCCATGCCATCTTAAATTTAGGATTTAGTTAAAAATTTATCTATAAAAAAAACTGTAATTTCATAAGTAGTGAATAAGACAGAGAGGAAGTATCGTTATGCTGTTTACATGATTTTGCAAATCATTGTTAAGATGAGTTATCTGATTTTTGTCTATTGGTAACTATTGAATTCGAATGATGGTGACTGTATGTAATGAGAGGATTCGAGAATCTATAGTTTATGTGAGTTAAAGACGAAGTAGTAGCCTGCGAGCTGGCCACTCAAGGGGAGTTAGCCTAGATAGATAAGTATTTTATTGTTAAGTTATTTTCTTTGTTAAAAAAAATTGTTCTTCAGTAGGAAATAACAAGTTGTTGAAGAGTCAAGTCAGTTGTTCCAGAGCACTATTGTTTTTAATTTGTATAAGTTATCTTCCATAGTTGATAATATTCCTTTACTGTTTAAGAGATGTTTAATTGTCTATTCCCTTACTTTCTGTTTCTGTAATACACCAGTTGTTTAGTTTGCTTGTTTCCATGCTTTCTAGTTTAGTCGTAATGCTTTCTAAATTAGTTGTCTTATGCTTTTTAATTTAGTATTCCTAGATTTTCTTAGAGTAAGATTATTTTCGAATTAAGAAGTAATGGATTTAGATTAGACTTGATTTCTGTAGTTTAAAGAAAAACTGGAAATATAAAATGGGTTTTTCAAATAAACTCCTTGTGCAAACTGCCTTGGACACTACCCGGTCGACAATTGACTTTCAATTATTCTAAAGTAGTAGGACCTAACAATAGCCTATCAATCACCACATGTTATCAAAGTGTATGATTTCAACCTTGAGCTTTTGAGTCCCTTAAGAAAACATGAAGAATTCAAGTAATGCAATACAATGATAGTGCACCACATACACATGTGTGTCATACTACTATTGTAAAAGCACAATGATGAGGAAGACACACAACAACATATTATGTAATTGCACTTTTTAAAGGCTCAATGTTTTATAACTCACAATGAACTAATGGAACATAATAATGACAATGTGCCATGTGGAAGTTGACAAGGATAATGGTTGGGACCACATTTAAGATGCACATAGAAAAACTTAAGGAAAATTCATACATGATTTTAATTGATTGATTTGGTTGCCAGGTTGAAAGGGTTGGTTATTAAAAGATATTAAAGGCTTGAATAAAGAACTTAAAGTCCAACCACATGCTAAGAAAGTCACCATAAAATTAGAAAATAAAGTGATAGAATATGTGTGAGGATTTAAGGCTTACCCTTGAATAGGTCAAGCCTTTTATAACATGCATAAAAACTCTCAAATTTTTAACTAGTGTAAACAATGGTTTTTGTTAAAGGATGCATGCTTCAATAAAGCATGGCGAGATTTCTAAAAATATCTAGAGGCAAATCAAACTAGACAAGCATGGACAAACTAAACAAAAAGGGAAAAACTCTTCATTGTGAGTAATAAACAATCACAACTTTGCAAGAGAAAATGGAGAAAATAAATAAATAAATATACATATGTGCATGGAAATGATAGATCAAAACTTGTGAGAAGTAGGACTTCAATAATTGTACATGTATTAGTAACTCCTGTTATTCTCCATTAATGTCCTGCAACAAGTATAATTTCTCTACATGATTACTGCTAATGGTATATGGCCCTATCCATAGTGGATCAATCTTTCCAAGTTCTCCCTTGCCTTGGAATCTTGCATTCCACATCAATACCAAATCATCAACCTAATTTTTTTTGTCTAAGGAATTTCTATCAAACATATATTTAACTTGTTGTTACTTATTTAGATTAACACATTGAGCTTGTCTTCTTGATTCATCTAACTCAATCAACTAGTTGATTCTAAATTCATAGCATCTAAGATATCTTCATCATAATCTTGATTAACCTGTAAATTAGTAGAAAATTATTCATTGGAATATTGAAATCCATACCATATACAAGCTCATAAGTCTATTTACATGTGGAATATTTTATTGTCACTCTTTTAGAATGCTAACCTTAGCTTTGAATCCCAAGATTTATTTATTATTTCCTATCATCCTCTTGATAATTTTCATTAAAATTTTATTATTGGAACTACCTATTAATTGCCTTGTTTATGAGAGGGAGATGACTATGATAAGTGTATCCCATATTTTGAACAAAAAATTGTAAACTCTTCAGACTTGAAGCACATTGCATTATATATGATCAATTTATTAGAGACTCCAAATAGTGTAACTGTTGAACACCTAGAATACTAAGAAGGGGGTGTTGCAAGTATGAGTAGTTGGTGTTGTCATTGATATCAATAGACTAATGTTTGTGTTATAATTAATGTCAAATTATGATGATTGAGAAGTTGTGATGATGCTTTCATTAGTTTCATTATGTTGTCATTAGTATGTGCTATTGGTGTCAACCTCTAGTGTTGCTTTGATAAATTTTTGTTTGTGGATGTTATTGGTTTAGTGATGATGAGGAAGTGTTGAAGATGATGACTATGTATCTCTTGCGCTTGGTTTCCAAGTGCTTTTAAGAAAATTTGAATAAAAGAGGAAAATAGTGTGTTACAGAGGTGTTATGGTATACAATGTGGTGTTCTAGTTTTGCTTTGCATTTCTTCTATGTTGAAGATTTTATTGTATGGTTTAGATATGTTGGTCAGAGGTGTTTGGAGGTTCTATATCCAAAAATTATTGGTTTATATCATCGTGTAGAAGAAGTTGTGCTCACTAGTGTGTGAATTGTGTTGCAATGTTGTCAAGGAGAAATGGTTTTGCTCCACATTTCTTCGCAATTTTGTTTATGGTCTTGCGATTTTGGAAGTGTTCTTATAAGGTTCATATCTATTTTTAATTGAATTTGTTCATGGTTTTGTGATTCACAAGGTGGTTCCTTGAGTTATAGTGTATGGAAGGTTGTCTGAGTATACTAGGTGTGTACATTCTTTAGGCGAAAGTTGTTGCGAAGGAATTTGTTGGATTTTAGGGTGTTTGTGGAATATTCCAAATTATGTTTCAATTTTGTGTGTGGTTTGTGAGTCCTATTAAGATTTGAAGAAGTATGTACTTAAATGTTAATATTTTTTACACGAGTTCGATTGACCTTGGGTGTTTACACTAATTGAGGATTTTCTTCAGTGTTTGTGGAACTGTGGTGTGATGTATATGTATGATTTGGGTTCGAATTAAGATGTGTTGTAATCCACTTTCATTCCTTTTCACCACAAGAATTATTAGTGCCAACCTAATTTGAATTTCCACGTTTGAGGTGCATAACCAACCTTGGATAATGTTTTCAAGGTTGAAGAATGTATAAATAAGTTTTGTGTTGATGGAGAATTGTGTTGTGAAGTGCAAATTTGTGAAGTGTAGTGCAAGCTTAATGAATTAGACTACTAGAAGCAGTGAGCAGAAGGTGTCTACAATCTTTAGATAGGCTGTGAATGTTTTTGTGATGCTATGATGGAATTTTTTGTTGCATTGAGATGGATTTCTCATCGGAACATTCTTCTTTCTTTTTCTGTAATCTGGTAGTTAGCCCTTTTGTATTCGGTGTTGCAATTACTTTATATTTTGAGCTAATCCTCACCATGGTTTTTTCCTTCTTGGATTTTCCATGTAAATTAGGTGTTTTATTATGCATGGTGTTGATGTGTTTCAGATTTTGTTATTTACTTTCATGCTAAAAAATTCTAACCAATTAAGGGTTAATTAAATTGATGTGGATCTGAATGTTTATGAGGGTTTTTTTGTTTTAATTTACAACTGATTCACCCCCCTCTTAGTTTTCTTATGTGCATGTTCAATAATTGGTATTAGAGCAAGGTTTCTTGGAAGAAAGCTTAATCACTTGAGGTATATCTGGGATGGTGCACAAGAGGGGGGCTCCTTTGTTTGATAGATTATACTATGGTTTCTAGAAGACAAGGATGAAAGGTTTCTTGGTATTACTTGGTTTTGGAGTTTGTAATTATATTGAGATTAGATACACTATGCCTATTGGTGGTTCGTAGATTGATGATGAGATCAAGGCCTATGAGAATAATGGTAAAGCAAGGCATGCTCTTTTAACTAGTATTTGTAACATTGAACTTGTGAAAGTAATGAATTTGAAATCTACTAGAGAGATCTAGAAAAAGTTGGAAAGTATTTATGAAGGAGATGATAAGGTCAAGCAAGTTAAGATGCAAAATCTAAAGATCACATTTGAGAACCTATGGATGTCTGAAGATGAAAACATTACAAGATACATGCAAAAGGTGGATGAAGTTGTTAATTTCATTAGAGGTTTTGGTGGAAAAAATAAAGAAGAAGTGGTAAAGAAGGTATTGATAACTCTTCATAAATCTTATTCATAAAGTTTATGCTATTGAGTAAGTTCAAGATTTAAGAAAATGTTCTAGAGATCAATTGTATGGTGCCTTATTTTCCTTTGAAATGAGATAATTTTTGGTCCAAATAATGCAAAAGTTGAGATTGATTTTAAGGATGGTAAATTAGAAAAGATTGAGGAATCAGATCAAGAGGATTTTGATGATGTAGAAGAAAATTTTCTGAGGATAATGAAAAAGGGTACTGGTAGATACATATTTAAGTTACCTTTCAAATATTTTAATCATGGTAAGATATGTCATTATGCTTCAAGATCTCCAAACAAAGTTTTGAATGACAAAAATAAGGAGAACAAAGGTAAAACAATTAAGGAAATCTATTATGTTAGAGAATATGCTAGTATATTTGATGATGAATCTAACTATGGGGATGATGAGGATAGTGAATTCTTGTTCATGGCTATGAAATTTAAATATAATTTTGCTAACTTTGAGAGATGTGTGAAGGAAAGTCCTTTGAAAATAGGTCACAATACTATGGTGACTGCTCTTCATGCTAGAAAGGAGAAGAACTACTGGATTATTGACAGTGGATGCTCAAATCATATGACCGGTGATAAAAGTACTTTTGTTAAACTTGAGAAATTTGAAGGAGGTCTAGTTAAGTTCGGTGATGATACATCTACTAAGATATGTGGAAAAGGTTCAATCAATTTTAATGGAAAGTGTTAGCCTTCTCTAATGGTTCAATAACTAAGCCCTCAAATCTATAACTTGAAGATTAAATATCTACACCAAGTAGCTATCTTGCTCATCATGAAGGTTCATTTCATTATAAACCTAAGGATGTGAACTTGAAATGGGTCAGCACTGTATGTGCACTAGGATTCCATTGTAGTCATCCTTATCCTATAACTTAGAAAGGAAATAATATTGAAAGTGAGATGCTTGAAAGGAAACAACATAAGTAATTAACATAAACCAACCACTAAATTGTACTGAAGTGAATTACAAAAACAAAAGTCTTAGTAAATAGACAGGAAGTTACTTTGTCTGCCTTGGCTGTAGGAATAAACACAAAACAAAGTTCGAGTGGCTGCAAGAACATACAACTGCTAAGACTGCAACTAATTGTTGAACATAAAAGTAACTACTAAACTGAATAGATGGAATTATCACCAAGTGGCCCCCCTTGAATGAGTTTTCCCAGGACTAACTCAGATGCAACAAACTAAAATATCGTTTTATTCATTGAAAACATTATTACAACGTAGCAACAATATAACTGTATTTCTTGAAACTAAAAAATGCAAGTAAAATTCTCAGAACATTCAACCTCTTGAAGAGGAGAATTTGACCATTATTTATAGAAGGAAAGATTCTGAACAACTTAAATTACAATGCAGTCAACTCCAACAGATTAGGAGGCACCACTTATTGAAAACATGAAAAAGAGGAAGGAGGTTATTCATGCACAAAATTCGGTCAAACCAAACTTGCTTCAATAAAAATCCAGCATAACAACACCTCATAAATCTACTCAACTAATAGAAATGGCCATTAAGGTTAACTTCCACATGAGCTAGAAGTTTCCAACCACTTGAATTCATCAATGTCCATCTCTACTTGAATTTTTTAGCAACCGGGCAGTTGGCATGAACTCCTTCCACTTTGCAAGCTCCATTTATATCTGCACCTTAATTTGGACCTGCATCATGACATTAGCGTGCACAAGACAAATGCATATCCATAATCACCTTATGATAGCATTCATTCAATCACATGCGAAATTAATATAGATATATCACATAGCAAGCTAATATCATTAAAAGTTATAGGAATAAGTTTATGTCCAGAGTTCACAAGTTCAGGGAAATACCATAAAAATTATTGGTAACTAGGTGCTAAAACCCCATAGTAACACTAACAAACTTATCATAGATCCTAACAAAAACAAGTCATTATTTGGACTCATCAACAATCATAATACAAATGATGTTCTTTATGTTAAGGGTTTAAGGCATAACCTCTTAAGTGTTGGAAAAATGTGTATCAAAGGATATAATCATATGTTTCAAGATAATGGATGTGAGATCAGAAAAGGATTCTAAACTGTGGTTGCTACTGGATGAAGGACAAATGGATTTTTTTATCAACTTAAAGGTGTTGATGGTCATTGCTTTATGACTCAGATTAATGAAAGTTTGCTATGACAAAGAAGGATGTGTCATATTAATTTTGATTGCCTAGTGAGGATCAGTTCAGTTCAAGCTATGAGAGATCTACCAAGAATTACAAATCCCATTAGTGTTGTCTGTAAGGAATGTCAAATTGGGAAGCAAGAAAGAAGAAGTTTCAAAGAACAATCTACTACCCGATTGTTGGAGCTGGTGCATACAAACCTTTGTGGTCCTACTAGAGTAAGAAGTCTTCAAAGTGTTAGGTATTTCATGCTAATGATTGATGATTATTATAGAGTGACATGGGCTACATTTCTCAAAGAAAAATCATAATATCTAGATAAGTTTAAAGCATTCAAATTTATGGTTGAGAATGAAATGGATATGAAAATCAAGTGTTTGAGGTCTGACAAAGGTGGAGAGTTCACCTCTAATGAATTTAACATTTTTTATGAGAATCGTGGGATAAAGAGGCATTTATCTACCCCTAGGACTCCTTAGTACAATGGAGTGGTTGAAAGAAAGAATAGGACTACTTAGGAAGCTACAAGAACAATGATGAAAGAGGTAAACCTACCATAAGTCTATTGGAGAGAAGCAATTCACACTATTGTCTACATTCTTAATAGAGTTCAAGCAAGAGAAAATAGTGCAAAGACTCCCTATGAGTTATGATATGAAAGGATTCCTATTGTTAAATACTTTAGAGTGTTTGGAAGGAAGTGTTATATCAAAAGACATGAGAAATTAGGAAAGTTTGATACAAGATCTGATGAAGGTATTTTCTTTGGATATTATACAAGAATCAAAGCTTACAAGTGCTACAATAAGATATTGAAGAAGATTATTGAAGGTGCAAATGTCAAAGTGGATAAATACTTGCAGAAGAATTTTGTGGTAATGGATGGATATGAATCAAATGAGTCATCTTAGAAGGAAAATTGATAAAGATGAAGGTAAGGAAAAAGAAGTTGAGATTGAAGAGGAAGAAGCTTTGGAAAAAAACCCTAAGACTCCTAAGTATGCACAAAAGAATCATTCTGAAGATCATATTATTGGTGACAAAAGCAAAGGTGTGTTGATAGGGAGAAATTTTTTTATGGTTGAAGAACAAGTAAATTTGTACTCACTCTCTAAAGTTGAACCTAAAATAGTGATTGAAGCCTGTAAGGATGAGTATTGGATCAAGGCTATGGAAGAACTAATGTATATTGAGAAGAATCACACTTGGGAACTTGTCCCAATATTAGCAAACAAGAATGTGATTGGAACTAAGTGGGTATTCTGGAACAACATGAATGAGAATGGAGAAATGGTAAGAAATAAGGAAAGTCTTGTCTGTAAGGGCTAATCATAAGTAGAAGGAATAGATTTTGAGGAGACATTTACTCTGGTGGCAAGAATGGAAGCTATTAGGATGTTTTTGGCTTTTTCAATACATAAATATTTCAAAGTATATTAGATGGATGTGAAGTTTTCTTTCTTGAATGATGAATTAGAAGAAGAAGTATACAATGAACAACTGAAAATATTTCAGTTATCAAAAAAACTGAATATGGTCTACAGATTGAAAAAGGCATTATATGGATTGAAGCAAGCTCCCTGAGCTTGGTATGCTAGGTTGGATAGGTACTTGATACAACAAGGATTCAATAAAGGTACCACAAATAGTAATATTTATTTTAAAGTTGAAAAATATCAAATCTTGATTGTAGTTGTGTATGTTGATGATATAATCTTTGGAGGAAATGAAGCTATGTGCAAGAGATTTCCAGAAGAGATGGAGAAAGAGTTTGAGATGTCTATGTTTGGGGAGATGAATTTATTCCTTAAACTTCAAATTAATCAAATAGAGAAAGGTATATTTGTTTGATAATCAAAGTATGTCAAGGAAATGTTGAAGAAGTTTTGAATGGAAGATTGTAAACTAGTGTGTACTCCTATGGTTACTGGTTGCAAGTTAAGTACGAATGATGAATCTCCTAAGATTGATTAGAGCAAATATAGATCAATGATTGCTACTAGATGAAATATCTTGCATGTAGTTTGTCTTGTGGCTAGATTTCAAGAAGATCCTAGAGAGTCACATGTTGCAATAGTGAAAATGATATTCAGATACTTGAAGAGCATTCCAGAATGTGGCTTCTGGTATCCAAAGGATACTGATTTTTCCTTGAGTTCTTATACAAATGCAGATTAGGCAGATTATGTGGATGACAAGAAAAGTAGAACTGGTGGTGAATTCTTTCTTGGATGTAGATTGGTTCCATGGTTGGGCAAGACACAATATTCATTATCTTTATCTACTACAGAGGCATAATATATTGTAGTAGCATCTTGCTACACACAGGTGTTGTGGATGAGGAAAACCTTGAAGGATATTAGAGTTGTATATGATGAAATAATCTATATCTTTTGTGACAATATAAGTGCCATTAAAATTTCAAAAAAAATTATGATACACTCAAGGACAAAACATATCTTAATCTAGTATCACCTTTTGAGAGAGAAGGTTGCAGAAAATGAAGTAAAGCTTGAGTACATGCCTACAAAGGATCAGGTTGTAGATATATTCACTAAGGATAGTTTTAAGTATTTTTGAGAGAAGTTAGGGTTTATTACCCCTCCTTTGAACTAAATGCATAAGGATATGCATCAATCCAATGTATTTCAAGATTCATTCCTTGTTTTGGACCGATGTTGGAGGCTACCTCTCAGGGGGAGTAGGTGGTGCTTTGTTGGTTCTTGCAGTTAGGGGGAGTTAGTATTGATGTAGGTTGGTGTTGTATTTTTTCAGTTGTCGCAAAGGATAGATGCAATGGTTATTGATTGGTACAATTTTTTGTGTGCTCTTAAGGGGGAGTATGCAAAGAAGTAAAGAGAGAAAGTACATATTTTGATGTCAAAGGGGGAAAGAGATGCAAATGTGTTTCCCTTTGCCATTGATGCCAAAGAGGGAGAGGAAGTAACGTGAAAAATAAAGGGAGATAAATTAAAGGAGAAGCAATGTGGAAAATATTAGTTTAGAAAGGGGGAGAGAGATAAATTTGATATGGAGCAGTGTGTTGGTCATCAAAGCTGTTGTGTTTATTGTTGATGTTTTTTCACATCATGTGTTGCCATCAATGACAAAGGGGGATATTGTTGCAAGTATGATTATTTGGTGTTCTCATTGATTTCAATAGGCTTATGTTTTTATTGTCATTAATGCCAACTAATGATGATTGAGAAGTTGTGATGATGCGTTGACATTATGTTGTCATTAGTAAGTGCTACTGGTGTCAACCTCTAGTGTTGCTTTGATAAGATTTTGTTTGTAAATTTTATTGGTTTAGTGATGATGAGGAAGTGTTGAAGATGATGAGTATGTGTATCTAGTGCTTGGTTTCCAAGTTCTTTTGAGAAAATTTGAATAAAAGAGGAAAATAGTGTGTTGCAAAGGTGTTTTGGTATACAGTGTGGTGTTTTGGTTTTGCTCTACATTTCTTCTATGTTGAAGATCTACATGTGCGGTTTAGTATGTTGGTCAAAGGTGTTCAAAGGTTCTATATCCAAAATTTATTGGTCTAGACCATTATGTAGAATAAGATGTGTTCACTAGCGTGTGAATTGAGTTGTGGTGTTGTTGGGGATAATTTGTTTTGCTCCGCATTTCTATACAATTTTGTTTCTGGTCTTATGGTTCTAGAAGCATGCTTAGAAGGATCACATCTACCTTCAGTTGAATTTTTTCATGGTTTGGTGCTCTGCAAGGTGGTTTCTTGAGTTATGGTGTATGGAAGGTTGTTTACGTATATTGGGTGTGCACATTCTTCAGGTGAAAGGTGTTGTGAAGGAATTTGTAGGATTTTGATGTGTTTGTGGAATATTCCAAATTATGTTTGAATGTTGTGTGTGGTCTGTGAGCTTTTTTTGGAGTTGAAGAAGCGTGTACTTAAATGTTAATATTGTTTACATAGGTTCAACCAACCTTGGGTGTTTACACTAATTGAGGATTTTCTTCGGTGTTTGTAGAAGGGTAGCATGATGTATATGTATGATTTGGGTCCAAATTAAGATGTGGTGTGGTCCACTTTAATTTCTTTCCACTGTGGGAATGCTTAGTGCTGACCTAATTTGAATTTTCATGGTTGAGGTGCATAATCGACCTTGGATAATGTTTTCAAGGTTGAAGAATGTATAAATAAGTGTTGTCTTGATGGAGAATTGTGTTGTGAAGTGTGTATGATACAAATTGTAGAGTTATGAAGTGCAGTGTGAGCTTAATGAGTTAGACTACTGGAAGTAGTGAGAAGAAGGTGTCTACAATATTTAGATAAGATGCAAATGTATTGGTGATGATGTGGTGGAATATTTTATTATATTGAGATGGATTTCTCACTGTAAATTTTTTTATTTTTTTGTAATCTAGTAGCGAGCCCTTCTTTCTTTTGGGCAGTGAGCCCTTTTGTATTTGATGTTACAATTTTATATTGTGAGCTAATCCTCATAGTGGTTTTTCCCTTGTTGATTTTTTCATGTAAATTAGGTGTTCTATTATGCATGGTGTTGATGTGTTTTGGATTTTGTTATTTGCTTTCATGCTGAATCATTTTAACATATTAAGGGTTAATTAAGTTGATGTGGATTTGAATGTTTATGAGGGTTTTGATGCTTTAATGTACAACTTATTCACCCCTCTCTCATTTGTCTTATGTGCATTCAACAAAGGAGGTGAATCAATATTCTTTGAAACCACTTAAATATTTAAAAATTCAATCCACAGAGCATATTCAATTTGTAGAAAGGAAAGGAAAACATGAAAACAACCATCATCATCACATAACATAAGAACACTATATTTTTATGTGGAAAACCCAAAATGGGAAAAACCAAGGTGAGGATTAGCTCACAATATATTATAACCAATTATAAGATATTATAGAATTGCTCACTGGAGGTGGAAACATTGTCCTAGTGGACTCACTGCCCACAAAATAAGAAAAAATAGAAGAGAATGGTGGCTCACAATTGAGATTTGAACTGTTATAAATGCATCTACAACATGTTGTAATACAGTTCCATTAAAGCTCAATATACTGACTTTACACACTTCATACTGATCTACACTAAAACTTTTTTCTACTCTCGATTCACACCACATTTGCACAATTTGCATCATCTACATTACATCTCTATATATTCAAAACACTAAAGAAGATCTTACATATATATTCGCTTCATCCACAAACACCTACAACATCAATTAGGTTGACCTAATTAGATGTATTAAATACAAAATATACCTTTTCAACACACATACACGCTTGATGCCATGAATCAAAACTTTCAATACTTATTCAAACTCTACAATACCCAAAACTTATTAGGTCGGCACCGATAATGACCTAACATCAAAATTCATCAACTATTAAACCTCAAACCACCATGTACACCTTAAAACTTCATTCCACTTGGACTATAGGTGCTACTAACACCTATCGACATCTCCACAAATCCACAAAGCCAAATACCAATCCACAAAGAGATACAAATCCTTTAAAGCATACACATTGTATTGGTAACACTATAACTACCAGATCAAAACTTTTGTCATTCATAACTTCAATGTGAGAGACTTAAACACTATGAAACTCTAAAAATAAACTCTTATAATATCCAAGGAAATTACACCAAAACCACAAAGCAAGATTCTACACAATAGACTGGTGCAAACCAAAATATTGAATGTCCTATACACTAAAAATACTATTTTGACACTTAGCCAATTTTCTCTTTTCTCTATCTACACCAAATCAAACCTTCTTGAAAATATCCACTAGATAACCATCTTAAAACATGCTCAATTTGTACAAACTAATCTACACACTAATATTTATATTAGAACACAATGTTGACATCAATGACAACACTATACTGCTTACTGCATAAATTTATACTCATACACCATTCCCATGTTGTCGACAAGCATATCAATGACAAACTCCTTATTCTTCCAATAATATCCCCTTTTTTCATTGATGGCAACATGCCAAAATTTCTCTCAAAAACTATTCTGCCCCTTTGACATCAAGGGCAAAGGGCACATATTTATGTTCATCTCGTATATCAGAACTCCCCTTGACTGATATGTACATATATAAAAGAGAGTAAAAAATTGAAAAATTTACTGACTCCCCCTAATGGTGCTATCTAACATTTACAAATCAAAACTTGAACTAGAAATTTTCCTTATATCATCCGCATATGTACACTAAAATTTGAGCAAATTGAAATATATAAGAAAAAGTACAATCACTTGGAAGAAGTATTTGACACTTGAAGCTTCTCGAGGTGTCCTTTCCAATCCTGCTTCCATTCTTCCCAACTCTTCCTGGCTAAGCTAAGTATCCTTCTCAAAGTTTCAAATTCCATCAAAATCCCTGAGATATAGGTATGAGTTGAGCATTCACCAAATCCCTGAGATGACCAAACTGCATTATAATCTTCTCCTTTTGAACTTGTAGTTTGAAGAACTACTCATGTAGATTTTCTATTGCAAACCTCATGCTCCCATCCAAATCTAATGCCAAATCATAGGCATTAGAGGCTTTGTTTATTTGGGACTCAATTGATTCCATTTCATCTTTTATGCTCTTTGTAGATCTTGGCCCTTTCATGTAGAATTGAAATAACATTTTGGCCTCCACCAAGAAATCTTGTACACTTTTGAGATTGTCTTGAAATCTATTGTGTGTAGTGACACACTTCTCCAATATGCCCATTAATCTCTTCTCATTCACCTTTGTGTCCATTTGTTTCTCCAATTTCTCCTTTAATCCACTAGAATACTCTTTAAATGAATCAATCAAAAACTTTAGATTCTCCATACCAAATAAAGAGTTATCAATACTTACTTTGGGTATGGTCTCCTATAGAATATTTACTACTTCATCAATCATCTCTACACTCTTCTTATGTGTCTCAATAATTTCTTTTTGTGCAGAAGCATGAAACACATCACCTAATTGAATTTTGTGTAGTGGAGAGATTTTGTGCATGTATGCAAGCCCTTGTTGCATTGGAAGTTGCAATAATTGGGAGAACACTACAGTTGAAACTGTAATTGCATAATCAACAATTTTTTTAATGGATCTTCAAAGGAACTAGAGGATTCTCTACCCAAATTTGTACTATATTCTGCAATATTCTTCTCAAAATCCTTTTCTTTCTCACTAGTATTAATAGGTGTCTCCTCATTCTTCATCTCCTATGTACCAGATGAATCCATAGACTTTTGCACATCATCCTTTTTCTCTTCATCAGCAGATTGATCCTTATTATCTGCAGGAATATTTATCTCTGGGTTTCCTTGTGCATCCTCTACATTAACCTCAGATTCTGGAGGAGGTGAGATATTTCTTGTAGTAGCATCTTCCTTTTGTGTCTTTGTAACATTCACTTCTACAATGGTATCTTCAACAACACCTTCCTCAACAAGATTTTCCTCACCAATGACATTCTCTTCAACAATTTCTTCTACTTTTGGAGGATTGTCATCCTGCTCATTTTATCCTTTTGTACCATGCTCATGTTGAGCATCCTCTTGATATGCTTCTTCTACAATATTTTCTTTCAGAGTTGACATGTCATCATGCATTTGTTCTTTTGTGTCTGGGGTTAGTCCTAGCCCTTTTTCCAAATCAACAACCTTCTCTACAAACTCATTATAGAGCCTCTCAAGACCATTTTGATCTCTGCTCATAAAGGTGGTTACCCTTTGCTTAGTTCAAAATTCCCTATTATAAACTGGAGCTATTGTGGATTTATTTTCATTTGATAAGGGTACACTAATATTTTCTAGAGAAAATTCTCTCAACTTTTCCTCTTCATCAATTGTCTCCCATCTTCTTATTCCTTAGTTCTTTAGGAAATTGCTTCTCAGTATTGTTAGTATTAAATTCAAAAGTAATAATATGCTTTACAATAGATTCTTTAATAGTAGTCTTATCTACCTCATCCGTAGTAGTATACAAAGCAGTGGTTTCTCCTAACATCTCATGCTCAACAATCCAATTGAACAAAGCATCAAGTTTCATAGGGCTATGTGCCCTTACTAGAGTCTTATTCTTCTTCCTCTTCTTGTCTTCCGATGTCTTTCTATTTGTCAGATTTAGTTTTCTTCTCCCTTATTTGTATTTGTAACCTTGTTTTTCTTTCTCTACCTCAACCTCACTTTTTGTATCTACAATGTCAATATTTGTTTCTTTGTACTTGATTCACCTTATGAAGCTTCAATTTTCCTCTTCCAGACCAAATTTGGTCCTTCTTCTTCATCATCATCTTCCACATTCACTCCCATGTACTATTCCCTCGTGGCTTTTGTTTTCACTCTTCTTCTTACAATGCCTATTTGATGTGGTGTTGAAGTAGCCTTTTCTCTTACTACCATCTTCTACTTATTAATCAAAGATACTTTCTCCTTTACCGAAGCACTCGCAGATTCTTTCCTTATGTTACACCCCAATTGTGTAATTACTATTTACTATTACTACATAGGGTAAATATGAATGCAATGTGAATTCTGGAGATGAATAAATTGTTTTTGTATTTTGTTGTCAATGCGTTAAATGTGAATGTTATCTCATTTGATGTTATTTCACTGGATGTTATCTCATGAAAAGTACTACATGTATCTAAATGGATGGTTATTGAATTGTTATTCTAACTTTGGAGATGTTTTATGTATACTGTATATGTTGTGAACAATTGACTGACATGTGCATGTGTTAGTGGATGCAAGTATATGTTCCATTCCTCCAAGTGGAGGGGAAGTATCACTCAAGAGAATATCTTGGTTGGGTAATTGGTAAAAGTAAACTATCTGAGCATACACACACCACATTAGAATGATTGAGTTGAGTTAGTTTGTGGGAAGTTGGTATAGAAGTTGAGAAATCCAACTTTAGACTCCAAGATCACTTGCATGCAAATGGATACCTGTCACAAGGAAGAGAATGGATGGAGAAAACAAACAAGGGTTTGATGCTCTGAAAAATGGAGAAATTATATTATCAAAACAAAAGGGAATTCAATGATATTGAGTTGTTGTGTACAAAGGGATAAATCCTTATAAAAGGAGATCATGCAAACCCTAAAGAAACCCTAATAGGAAAAACCTTAAAAGAAGCCCTAATAGGAAAACATTTAATAATTAATATAATTATTAAATGTCACTTTATGCAAACTAACATGAAATCTTAAGAAGAGAATAAAGGTAACTTAATCAACACAATTAAGTTAAAACCTTTACTCTAACAGTTGGTAAGTCATCCTTAGATGATATGTCTACATTGGAAGAGTCTTTTTTACTACTGCATGCATTTTTGGGCAATGTTTATCTATTTGAGTTTTTGAGATCTTTCTTTTAATATTACGATTTTATGGATAAGTGGGACATACGTAGAGTATGTGTATATATATGCACATACATGTCAATGAGATCTAACAACATGTATATGCACATATATAGATGTACCACACATAAATTCTTATCAATATGATGGTAATTGTGAATGGCTATATGTGAATCGAATGTGAACATATGTATAGTATATACACATATCCATATGTATATATGTATTGATACACACGTACGTTGGTGAATGGACATGCCCATACAAATGTATGAATATAGATATACCTACATATATGTGTTCATAGAGGCATATATATATGCGTACATTCGATATATTATGTTTATTATGTGTAAATACTATCTTTCCTATACTTATTTATATATCAAATGTATACTTACATTGATGGCTTATGATATATATATGTAAATATATATACATATATATAGGACAATATTTAAAAATATATATATTAATGTATATTTAACATATTATATATATTAATGTATATTTAACATATTTGATATTGCTTGAGATCGACTATCATTTATCATGAAAGAGGCCGACTTTGAGTTGCTTATGATTATGTTTATTGAAGCCGAGTTTTACTCATATTGTCACGCTTTATGGAACATATATATTTAATTTAAAGCTTGTTGCCTTATGTCGATGCAAGACATAGACTTAGTTGATGACTATGGTGAAGATTATCTTTGACTAAGTAAACGTAAACTACCATGTTTAATACATTTGTTGAAACATGAGAAATAGTTGACAACTTTGTCAATGAGAGAGTAAATACATGAATTGACTCATTCCCAGATTGGAGTCAATAAATGTTTGGTGTTGCAAGTTGGTAATTGACTATTTCTTACAATATAGAAATTGCGCCAACATGAGATGAGAGTGGAAGCTTTGGCGCCACCTTTGAAAACCCGTTTTCTATAGATGTCTTTTGTTGGTGAATAATTCAAATTTCCCATGTGCAGATTTGAATAAGTCTCTGATTGTTGTCAATTTTGCAAGTCGATCTATAGATGATTTTGCTAAGTATGAACTTGTTTATCCACCACCTTTTTGCTATAATTTATGTGTTGCTTTGTATGGTGTTTGTTGTCCATTTTCATGCCTAAACCATAGGTTGAGAAGTTACCAAGTTTTTGTATAAATAGAAGAGCCATTTCATTTGAGAGGACACATTCTATTACAAGATTACACATTCTTCTTGCAAGCCTTATGTTGCATTATTTCCAGTTTTAACTGTGAGAAAGAGAAAGATAAAGAGAGGATTCTATTATATTGAGATGAGTTGTTTGTGTGAAGAAATCTATCAACTTGAGAGTTAGGGGTTCTTTGTGACATTCTTGAGAAGCTATTATCAAGCTTGTTGCTATTAGAAAGAGGCTACATTGTTGTCAAGTGATTGGACCAGTGATAACAGGCATAAAGATATTCTTCTTTGTTATTTTATTAATGAATGAGTTGTTCTTCATGAATGCTTGAATTGTCTTTTCCAAATACTTGTATTTAGAGAATTTAGTATGTCTTTGAAAGAGGGAATAGAAGCTTTTATGTTGTGCTTGTAAGTACTACATAATAGGAGATTAGTGTTTATCATAGGTAATATATACTAGGTATAATTGAACATGAGAGGCACATGTGTTACACTTAGCTAAGTTATCGAATCAACTAGAATAACTTGTGTTTACTCCTAGGATTGTTTATCCAGTATGGGAGAGAGCTTGTGTACTTTCTGTGTAGAGGACATGCAAACCTAAACACCTTCCACATAAGATAAAACATAAAAAAACAGAGCTTTGCATGTCAATGTGCAAAATAATATTATTCAGGAATTCGATATTACAATGAGATGATTTGCTTTATAAAAGCAATGTATGCAACCCTAATGTTGACCTAAAATTAGCTCAACCTAAGTAAAGTTATGCAAGTGTAATTAAATATTAATTACACCAACACCCCCCCATAAGTGCAACTTAGGGAGACTAAATAAGCATGCACCTAAAACTATGATGAATGCAAGAAAGCATGAATGGGTCCCGACAACAAGGCCTGATCAGGTACCCATGTACAAATGCAATAATGAGGTAGAGAAGGAAAACCCAGTGGAACAACCCCCCCTACAATGAGATGACTATTGCAAAGAAGCACTGGAAGAACACTGAAACCGCAATCCGACAAGCAAGGAAAGATACTTCTATCTACAAGAAACCATATCGGAATCATAATAATGTGACAGTAGACCCAATGCCACAAAACACTCAAAAACACCAAACTGGAACAACCCTGGAATCCATAGAGCAACAGTAGATGATATGATGATGACAAAATCTAGAAGCCGTGAATCTCAATGCCGATGTCAAAACTGAAACTGAAACTTTTCCATGGGAAAAAGTACCATACAGACTCGGGAACAATAACCACAAATTTAGTGGCCCTCAAACTGAGATGGATCTGATGCGGATCACTAACCATAGGCTCTCAATCTAAAGTGTGAACCAAAAATGAATCTGATATGTGTCAAGCTCAGACAAAAATGTGGCCAAAAGAAACTAAGAAACTAGATTACAACCCATGCGAGTTTCCATCAAACATGATGAAGATTATTATGCAAGAAACCCCCCTGAAGGAGCTTTATATCAATTCATTTATTACAGTCTCCAATGACTGCAAAAGGAGAGAATGCCTAACATGCATAAACAGAAAATGAAAATAGACCTCAGATCTGTGTAGAGGACTGAACCAGCTTTCCAATGCCGTAAGAATGGCGAAAAAAGGATTATCGAGTCAAAAGATATGCCCTCCGGAGTGAAAACAACAACATCTGAGTTCAAGGACCTGCAAAATAAATCTAGAGCAAAATCTAAAAAAACTAAAACGTTGAATAGATTGGCGCCAGAATCAGCTTTTGCATACGGTGTCCGTTTTTCGTAAACGAGATACCGTTGGAAAGCATATCTTTTGACTTGGTAATCCTTTTTTCGCCATTCTTGTGACATTAGAAAGCTGGTTCAATCCTCTACACAGATCTGAGGCCTATTTTCATTTTCTATTTATGCATGTTAGGAATTCTCTCCTTTTGCAGTCATTGGGGATTGTAATAAATGAACTGATATAAAGTTCCTTCGGGGGGGTTTCTTGCATAATAATCTTCATCATGTTTGATGGCAACTCGCATGGGTTGTAATTTGGTTTATTAGTTTCTTTTGGCCACATTTTTGTCTGAGCTTGACACATATCAGATTCATTTTTGGTTCACACTTTAGATTGAGGGCCTATGGTTAGTGATCCACATCGGATCCATCTCAGTTTGAGGGCCACTAAATTTGTGGTTATTGTTCCCGAGTCTGTATGGTACTTTTTCCCATGGAAGAGTTTTAGTCTCAGTTTTGACATTGGCATCGAGATTCACGGCTTCTAGATTCTGTCATCATCATATCATCTACTGTTGCTCTATGGATTCTAGGGTTGTTCCAGTTTGGTGTTTTTGAGTGTTCTGTGGCATCGGGTCTGCTGTCACATTATTATGATTCTGATATGGTTTCTTGTAGATAGAAGTATCTTTCCTTGCTTGCCGGATTGTGGTTCCAGTGTTACTCCACAGTGTTCTTCCAGTGCTTCTTTGCAATAGTCATCTCATTGTAGGGGGGGTTGTCCCACTGGGTTTTCCTTCTTTACCTCATTATTTCATTTGTACATGGGTACCTGATCAGGCCTTGTTGCCGGGATCCATTCATGCTTTCTTGCATTCATCTTAGTTTTAGGTGCATGCTTATTTTAGTCTCCCTAAGTTGTACTTATGGGGGGGTGTTAGTGTAATTAATATTTAATTACACTTGCATAACTTTACTTAGGTTGAGCTATTTTTAGGTCAACATTAGGGTTGCATACTTTTCCTTTATAAGGTAAATCATCTCATTGTAATTTTGAATTCCTGAAATATTCATTTGCACATTCACATGCAAAGCTCTGCTTTTTTATGTTTTCTCTTTTGTGGAAGGTGTTTAGGTTTGCATGTCTGATCTAGGGTTTCTAACACTTTCTTGTTAAGTAGGTTATTCCAAGTAAGATAAAATGGTGATAGGTTATCTCTGGGGTGATAGATTATCCATTGAAGGAAATACCTATGCGTAGTTTAAGATGGCCTTAAGTCAAATCAGCCATGAGTATTGTATGTGATATCTATGACCATCATTCAAAGTACTAAATGAGAACACTTTGGATAAAGTAGTGGGAATGTTTGAGACTCCACTGTAGATAGTGAGATTGTCGAAACTCCACTGTCAGTTAATCATGATCCAGTATTATATACTAGTTCAAGATTATGGGATTACAAGTTCTAGTTATGTAGGACACAACACTATGCTCAGTTGGTTGTCATTATCAGTTACTCTACCAATCTCTTTGTTGAAGGGAAGGGCCATATATCAAATGATAGATGTGTGAGTGATTGCATTAAGAGTCTGAGGTTGGTAGAAAAGCACTTGACTGATGCTTCTCCTCCATAGCAGGCGACAAAAAAACCAAGATTTAGAAGGAAGGATTTTGGACCGTCTTACAACTATTTGTTCCAAAGCTCATTGAGCTATGTATGTGAATGTATGCATTCTTGTATTGTTGAACTTATGAAATTATTGAAATAAAAATGGAATCCATATTGTATTATGTTATGCATCTTGTTTGTAAATCTTCAATAATGAAAAGATTTTTTTTTATTGCAATGGCTTGTACATAGTTTATTTACTCGTAAGGTGAAAAATTAGAATTTTTTACTTCATTGAATGGTTAGTATGTTACACCTTTCTCTCCTATAGCAGGCTTAGTCCCGAAGGACTTGGGGGCAATCGAAGGAGTGGTAGTTGTTCTACCAAATATTCTGACACGTGATGATCCTTCTAGTGAGCCATACCTGGATTTAACTTTCTCAACTTTTTCTTTTGTGAGGCCCATTCCCTCTGCAACTGTTACAATCATCTTCTCAAATGTATTCTTTATCTTTTTCTACCTTTTATCCATGTGCACCTCCATGGATTTCTCCTCATATGTACCATATCTCTCCTTAGAGGTGTCTTTTGGTTTGCTCAACATAAATTCAATTGAGCCTGTGATTTCATCTTCTGTAATCTCATATCCCATCTCTGGGATCCAAACGGTTCTAGGCTCAATTTCTTGTATGATGCAACTATCCTTTGTAACCAAAAAAGTAATGTCATATTTGTACTTTATCACCATATTCCAAGGAATTATTTCTCTAGCTTGCATGTTCTTCTGAAAGGTCTTGAAAAATCCCCATAATACTGCTTCCTGATCTTTCACGCTACCCAACTGATGAGACAAAATAATGTCTTAGCTTTTAGCCATGTAAAAATGTATATTTTGCCTAATTATGAAGTTATCAAGACTGAGCATGATGATGAAAAAAAGATATTTTTAGTTGCAGCAGTCAAAGATTTCATCATATCTTGAAAATTACGATATGAGTCTTCAAGATTTTTGGTTTGAAATTCAATGAAAATATGGTGAAAAAACCCATTAAATTTCACAAATACCTAGTTTGTGGTTTGAGAGAAAAATTCACCAAAATATGTTGCTTTGGAATTTAAGGACAGATGCTCCGAAACCTGTGAGACAACACTTGAAGTTGCTCCAGAATTTGTGGGTTGCTCCGGAACCTTTCCAGAATTTGTAAAAGCAACAATTGTGAGCATCAAAATAGATTGTGATGACTTGGATAGAATTTGAAAGCATCTAGGAGGCAATTCCAAGAGTTAAGGCAAGTTGTTGGATTGTGCAAACAAATGGAGAATATCTAGGAGACAATTTTGGGTAGTTTGATCCATTTTGCAAGCATCTGAGAGTTGTTTTATGAACTTTAATGATACACAATGGGAAAAAATGAATTTTTCAGCTGTCAAATACCTTTTTGGAGCTTGTTTAAGGGCTGCAAAATAGGAATATTTGTTTTGGACGACCAAAGAAGATTGACTCAACAAGATGAAGAAATATCTATCTTCTTCTCTTAACACACGTTCCTATCTTCTAGCAAGTGGTTGCACAATCATAAAGCTTATCTTTAAAATTAGTTGAAGACAAGAATTCTCTAAATTCATTGTAATCAAGAAATCAAATGGGGGAAGAGTTCATAAAATAATATAGTTCAATATTTTAGCAGCAATCTCTTTGTTTGTAGTTTCAATTTTTCTAGCTCTTTACATTTTCAGTATTCCCTTTTACTACTTTCTTAGGATAGATTCAATTCAATCATTTCATTTACAAACTCTTAGATTATATTTGATTAAAGCATTCTCTTTGTTTGTAGTTTCATTTTTTAGTTGTCATTTCATTTCTAACTCTTTACATTTTCAGTATTCTCTTTTACAAGTTTCTCAGGATAGATTTGATTTAAGCATTTCATTTACAAGCTATTAGAATAGATTGGATTTTAACATTTTTCTTTCATACATTGCCTTTCAATTTTGTTTGTAGAAAAAAACATGTCATGCAAATGATTTATTCTCCCTATTGCATATAGCCATGGACACCGCCTTGGATTGACATTTATAGTTAAATGATGAGAATTACAATGACACTCATCACCAACCTTCTTATGTGATCTTTGATTTGATGAGCTACTGATTTATCCTTTAGCCACACTATGTTCCTTGTACTAGGAACCTCATTCAAAAATTAGAATAGTAAACAAATTATTGAAGTGACAAAATTAAAGGAATACTTAGAGTCCTTTGTCTTCTGTAGATTTTCCAGAGGCTGCAATCTCGACAACTCACATAAATCATAGTCTTCATATTGAACACCTAGAATACTGGGGGGGTGAATTAGTAGTTGCAAGATGGTGTTTCCCTTGGTCTTCCTTATGTAGTTTGATTCTTGGGTTTGTAACATGGATTAACCACCTCATTTGGATCTTGTATAAATTTGATGGTTGTATCGAGCATTAACAGGTTGATCTTTTGGTGCAATGACAACCACCAATCTAATAATTGGTATTAGAGCTGAGGTCAGAGGTTTGAACCCCTTGCTTGCGTTGAGGGGATTTTTGCAAGATGGTGTCCCTTGGTCTTCCTTGTGTAGTGTGACACTTGAGTTTGTGACATGGATTAATTGCCTCTTGTGGATCTTGTATAAATCTAATAGTTGTATTGAGCATTAACAGGTCGATCTTTTGGTGCAACGACAACCACCAATGTAACATAAACAAACATAACTTTCCAGAACCATAAAACAATCATATCCTATTGGAACCAATTCATATGATGTTGACCATACCAATGTAATATCCCTCTTTAAATCAATTCCAATTTTGCAACAACTTATCTTTACCCAAATTCAAAGAAATGAAAAATTGGGTATAATGAAACTTTCACCAAATCATTCAAATTTTCTATTAAATTGCGTGCAACTGGAATGGGGATGCCTTGCCATATAAATTACATATTTTTGCATTATATTTTTGTTATTTACAACAAAAACCAATAATATTAACCAAATATAAATTACATCATTAGTAACACATTCCAAAGACCAAAACATAGCAAAATCAATTGCAACATCACATAGAAATTATCCAACACTTCATGCAAAGTTTGAAAAAAAATACATTAAAATGCTTCAATAATTAATAAAATTCTACTAACAACAACAAAACAACAAACTCCAGACTACGCACTCCAAAATATACTATCCCAACCAATTATTTGACGAAAAGCACACCAAAAAGATAATCTTCAACACCAAGGCAACTTCTGAGTGAAATTGTGTATATAGACCGTCAGAGCCACTGTCTCTAAGTCTCAACCTCCTTGGTTTTCAATCCTTGTAGATTATTCCTATAATGGTTTACTATCCACTGCAGAAAAGCGAAAACCTATGAAAATAAACAAGCATAAAATGAAGAATACTTGCAAGTCAAAGTAATTAAAATATAAAAAACCACTCTAGCACCAAACTTGGGCACCCAAATCCCAATTCCCAAGAGGAATATTCTTGCATGATAATAAAGTAACTCCTATTACCAAGAGTTGATTCATCATTTAGACACACCCAACTTATTTGTCAAAATAAGTTCCATTATCTTGCTCCACTCTCTAGCCAAAACAAAAGAATTTTCCTTTTTCCATAAATCCATGCCCTCCTTTGGTCCTAGATAATAAATCATGAATATTTGATTTTTTTCCACCAAAAATAATTTAATTAATTCATGTTGGAAATATTAATGAATAATGAACCCAAATGAAGCTACGATCTTCAATGGATCAACCAAGAAAAACAACATGGACATAAGAAAGTGTCACAACATGAGCTTGCATGAAGATTGATAATTGGTATGATGATATAGAATGATTGATATGAGATATCTTGAGATTATTTACAATGTACTAAAACCTTGTATTTATAGGCAAGGTGTGATAAGGGATGATAACTACCCTTGATACAAATCTTAAATGCTCAATGCAAATAATAAATACATGGGATAATGCATGGTAAAAATATTAAATTCCTAGATGACTAAAATTAAATAATGAGACATGGCCCCATTATAACTAACTTATAGAAATGACAACTAGGATAACTTAAATCCTACGTAAATTTATCATGTGAATAGGTTCTCATTAATGACTAGTTAGGAAAAAATCCTATTCACACCAACACCCCCTATAAGTTCAACTTAGGGAGTGTAGTTATTATGAAAATGATGCAAATGTAATAATATGGGTCCCAACAATGAGTCCATTAGGTACCCATGTATAGCTAATCATACAACTAATCTCTCACAAATGGAGCAAAGGAGAAAACCTAGTGGGACGAAACTCCTCTCCAAAAAAGAGATACAATGAAAATCATGTACAAGTGATAGAAGTGATGTATGAAGGTCTTAACATAAATACCACCCAAGAGAAACATCCATCACAATAATACACTTTAATAACCCATCTAATGAAGGTAAAGATAGAGAGACTATGTAACCCCCCCATAATGGATAATCACCTACAAAAATGGTAAGTACCTAAAGATAAAAAATGATCCAATGTTGACAAACAACTTGTCTCCCTTTCAAAAGAAACAAAATCAAATATAAATGCAAGAATGATTCCCATTCTAGATAAGAATTGAAGGAAAGAAGCATAAATATGTATGATGATGTCTCTGAAGGTTGCTCATGTGTCTCCTTTCCCAAGGTAGATGAAGATGCCACAATAAAATTGGGTACATGCCCAATCAAATAAGAAGGTGACAAACTGGGACTATGTGAAAAATAATGTCAAACAAGATCCAAAGACAATGATGGTTTGACAATAGTTGTGTAATGAATGTAATCAAAGAGGAGAGATAACCCCTCAATCCTCCAAATTTAAAATGTGAGACTCCACAAACAAGGATGTAATGTTTGATAAATAGGAATATCAATTAGGAAGACAATGAGATACTTGTTACAATGAATCATCAAAATTTCTCAATGAATCACCAACAAAAAATGAATGGTCCTGTTGAACAAGAATGATGGGAGCCTTAATCAATGATTCTGCATATTGACTCAATGAAGGTGAAGGTATATCTATTGTCTCTGAAGGAGAAGAAAGAGAATTTGGATACACCTCATCATCCTCATCTAAAGATTCAAAGAAATCCATCCAATCAAGCTCTTGAATAGTATCATCATCATAGGGTATCCTATCTAAAAAATGAAGAGGCACAAGACAGTCTGAAATAGGATCATCTAAGAATGGTTGAGTGTCAAGATCTCCATATATCTCCCAAATTTTAGTCTAAAGAGTATGAGGAAGCTCAAAATGAAAAATAACATTCAAAATGCCATCATCAACATGCATTGCAATAACTCCTAATACATGATCCCTTTTGCAATTCCAATCAATTTTTTTACTAATTGTACCTAGAGAGGGAAAAATATCATACAAAAGTGGCAACAAATAAAGCCAATAGAGATGTGTTTTGATGCCATCTCTCCATTGTTTGAAGTTTCCCCTTTTCAACATAATCAATGAATGATGAAGTGAAAACTTCATAATGGATTATGATAAATCTCCAAATATACAAAGATATTAACCTTCTACAACAATTATAAACTCCCAAAATATGATGTACAATTGAAAATGAAGCCTTCCTAACAAATAAACCTTCTCCAAATAGCAGTATGTCCAAGTAATCAAGTAGATTCCACAAATTATAAAAACCCAATAGATATTACTTGAGGTTGAATCTGAAAAAAGTGCATGGACTAAATTATAGAGCTCTTTATCACCTTCACAATGTCACTGGAATCTCCAAAATTTGACAATCTAGTGAAAAGATATGAGCTCGAGAGTCCAATAGGGAACCTTCACTTCAAGATGAAATAAAATATTCCAAAAGTAAAATATTAAAATAATACCTATACCAATAGAAATTTCTCAGAACTATCTTTTCGATGATATATTATTTTCAAAAATTCGATACCCGAGTCAAAAGTTATGGCAATTTTAAGAAAATTGCCCAATTAAGGCCCGAGGGGCCAAAATTAAGCCCCCTAAGGGCTGGTGAGTGGTCCCCATACAACCAAAAGTTGGTGAATAGGAATGAGTGCATAAATGATGGTTGTTTAACTATAAAATTTAATGCAGTGCATTATGACAGTCATTTGGCCATCAAATTTAAGATAGTCGCCCACAATTTTAAAAACTCGCCAAAAATATTTTTTCTTCAAAATATGAAGTATTTTATATAAAATGGGTGTTTTTGGGCCTTTCAGACACAATGGCAGAGTCATCTTTGACTCAATATTCTCTAGAAATTAGCTAACTCCTGGATCTAGTAACCACTTCCCAACTTCAAACCCTCATAGATTTGGTAAAATATGTCAAATTTTGATGAAACAAAAGTCAATATTAACTTTCTCAGATGCCCTCAAGTTACCTCCAACACAAGCCAAAATTAACCTACAATAAAGATCCACCAAATAGAACCATCACAACTGGCATTTTTTTATTTTTCTAATTCCCCAGATCACCATCGATGCAAGGTAAGAGCATACTCAGCCTTACTAAAAAGCACCAAGATCTCTCACTAGCAATAGCTCAACTCTCCAATACAAGATGAAATTTTCAAGGCCTAAGCTTTGATACCATGTTGGAAATATTGATGACTAATAAACCCAAATAAAGTTGTAGTCTTTGATGGATCAACCAAGAAAGACACCATCCATAGGAAAGTGTTGCAACATGAACTTGCATGAAGATTGATAACTGATATGATGATCTAGAATGACTGATATGAGATATCATGAGATGATTTACAATGTACAAGCACCTTATATTTGTAGGCAAGACATGATAAGGGATGATAACTACTCTTGATACAAACATTAAATGCTTAATGCAAATAATAAATGCATGAGATAATGCATGGTAAAACTATTAAATGCCTAGATGACTAAAAGTAAATAATGAGTCATGGCCCCATTATAACTAACTAATATAAATAAAAACTAGGATAACTTAACTCCTAAGTAAAATTATCATGTAAATAGGTCCTCACTAATGACTAGTTAGGAAATAACCTCATTCACACCAAAAATTCATTGTGAGAAATCAACTTTCCCAATTTATCTGTAGTTCTAAACTTACTATATTAGGAAACTTGGGCCTACTATAAATAGTAAGTGTTAAATTTAGAAAGGTAACAGTACAAGTCCTCCCTCACAAAGATTTATTGTCCTCGATAAATGAATATTTGGATAGTTGAGAACTTTTGACACTTCCCATGTTGCATCTTCAATTGGCAAATCCGTTTGCTTTACTAAATGCTCAGTGATGCTTCTATTTTGTAACCTCTTCTCTCTTGTTTCCAAAACCTTTTTAGGTATCAAAATCAACTTTCCTTCATCATCTAAAGGTGGCATCATAGAAAAAGTCACAATTTTTTGTTCCACCACTTTCTTCAAGGATGAAAAATGAAAAACATTATGTTTTTGCAACTTGGTGGAAATTCCATCTCATAGGCTACTTCCCCAACCTTTATGATGACTTTTTAAGGTCCATAGAATTTTTTCTTGAGATTTTTTTGCTCCGCTTTTCTTCAAGGAACTTTGCTTATATGGCTGCAACCTCACAAAAACCAAGTCACCAACCTCAAAAACTCTCTCTGTTCTCTTCTTATCATCATACAAATTTTGATAATTTTGAGCATGGTGCAAATTATCTTTAAGATACTTTAGAATCTCTTGAATTTGTTGGACAAAGTCACTTGTTGTAGGGAATCTACTATTTGAAAATAATAAATCAACAAAAGAAAGAGCATCATAACCATAGAAAGCATGAAAAGGAGACATTGCAATGGACATGTGGTGAGAGGTGTTATAACAATACTCTTCTAAATGATGTCATTTCACCCAAGCACCTTGCTGATTTGAAACATAATTCCTCAAATATCCTTCTATTCACTTATTGGCAATTTCTATTTGATCATATGTTTGGGGATGATAGTTTGTGTTGGGTGTGAGTTTTGTGTCTGTTGAATGAAACAAATCCTTCAAAAGTCAATGAAGAAAATTGTTGGCCCTATCACTAAAAATGTTCTTGGGTAAGCCATGTAATCTAAAAAACTCTCTAAATAATAATTCTGCTACTTGTGATGCTTTAAATTTGGATGTGATAGGAAATATATGTGCATATTTTATCAACCTATTAACCACCACAAATATGCAATCTTTACCTTTTTCTTTAGGTAAATCTCTTATGAAGTCCATAGAGATGCTTTCCCACTCGTGCTCAGGAATTGGAAGTGGCTAAAGTAAACCATCTAGAAAAATATGGTCACCCTTATTTTTCTGAAAAACCATAGTTTCTCTAATGTGTGTGAGTATATCTTCTTTCATTCCCTTACAAGAAAACCCCTCTCAAACTTTCCTATATGTATTATAATACCCTTGATGGCTAGTTAAGGGAGTATCATGAAAATTTTGAACAACTTCTCCTTAATTTTGGACCTTGGTACCAAGTATATCCCATTCTTGTAGTAAATTAATCCATCAACAATGGCGTACCTAGCATCTTCCACTTTCACATCCAAGATGTTAGAGGAAAATAAACCCTTAGAATATTCTAAAATTATGATTAATTTCCAATCAACAATGATGGAAATAGAACACAAAGAAGGCTTCCTAGAAAGAGCACCAACAACTACATTTTTCTTCCCTTTAATATACTCAATTTCAAAATCATAAGCTTGTAATTTACTCACTTATTTTTGTTGGCGTTCATTCAAATCCTTTTGATTCAAAAATAATTTTGGACTATTATGATCAGTCTTAATCATAAACTTCCCACAAAAAATATATTGCCTGAACTTGTCTAGTGCATGCATAATTGCCAACATTTCTTTGTTATAAATAGAATACCCTCATTTTAATTGGTTCAATTTCATACTATCAAAAGCTATTTGGTGTCCTTTTTGAGTTTGGACAACCCCAATACCTTCCCCATATGCATCACATTCAATAATAAATGGAAGAGACAATTAGGAATTGCAAGCACTGGGCAAGAACTCATTACCTTTTTTAGCTTTTCAAATGTACCTTAGGCTTCTTTGGTCCAAACAAAAGTTATTTTATTACTTAAATCAATCAAGATGCAGCAAGCTAAGAGAAACCTTTGAAAAATATTCTATAGTAACTACATAACCAAAAGAACCCTCTCAACTGAGTAAGATTGGTGGGCGGAGGCCAATCTACGATGGTTTGAATCTTTTGTGAGCCAACTTTCACTCATTGTGAGCTTATGATATGTCCCAAATATAAATATCAGTCAGACGAAGTTCACATTTAGATAATTTAGAATAGAAGGATTTTTACTCCAAAATGCCCAAAATTGTTCAAAATATTCCAAATGCTCCTTCCAAGTTTTACTATAAATCAAGATATCATCAAAGAACATTAGAACAATTTTTTTGAGCTGCCTATTGAAAACCTTATTCATGCAAGATTTGAATTTTTTTGGTGCATTTGTGACACCAAATGGAATGAAAATAAATTCAAAATGGCCATAGCGATAATAGAAAGCAGTCTTCTCAACATCCTCTTTCCTCATGTGGTTTTGGGGGTAACCAGACCTTGGATCATTTTTTGAGAAATAAACTACCCCATGCAAATCATAAATAAGTTCATCTATCCTCGGGATGGGATATATATTATTAAATGATTTTATTATCTAGATATCTGTAATCTATACACATTATCATTGTGTCATCCTTATTTTTCATCAAAACTATAGAAGAGGCAAATGGACTAGAGCTAGGCCTTATGGAACCTGAGGCAAGAAGTTCCTGGATGGTTTTCTCTATCTCCTCCTTATAAATCCTTGGGTGATGGCAAGGTTTTTTAATTATAGGTTTGGCACCTTTCTCTAACTCAATGAAATGTTCAAACCCTCTATCTAGTGGTAACCTAGAGGCAAATCATTGAACATAAGACTATGCTTATCAAAAATTGATTAAATTTCAAAATGATTTTTACCTTGCTTCTTGGAATAACTTGTAGTGTGGATCAAGATTGTTGTTTCCAAAGATAATTGTCCTCTTTTGAAATTCCTCTCCATCCTCTTAATTGAAACCACTTTAGGATCTCCATTAGATAGGCCTTTTAACAAAATTTATTTCCTATTGGCTTGAAAATTGAACTCCATAGTTTTGTAGTTTGTGTAGTATCCCATAATAGAATAAAACCATCGAACACCCAACACAACATAATTTTCTCCTATTCCAACCACATAAAAAATTATCACATATTTCATAGTCACCCAAATTCATTTTGAGTTGTCGAACTACACAAGTGCAGGGTATAGTAAAACCATCAACCACAATGACACTAAGTCCTTCAAAGTATTTTGTATTTAATCCTCTTTTGAATGCATAACCCCCATATATAAATTTGTGTGTTGTACCTATATCTATGAGGATAGTTGTCCTTTGTCCAACTATAACTCCTAAACTTTGAAGGGAAGATATCTAGGTGCTCCAAATAGGGCTACTATGGTAACTCCCTTACTAGTTTCTCTTTCTTCCTCTACTCTGCCTCCTCTTTGGTATTGTGGAAGTCCTCATTATTATCTGTATCCAAATTTGAAACCACTTCAAAAAAATGCAGTTTTCATTTCCCCAAACATTTATACCCTAGAGCCCATGGTTCTCTATAATAAAAAACAAAGCTTTTTCCTTCAAAGTTCAGATTTTTTCACCTCATCCACATTCTTACTAGCTGAGTTTGGCACATTATTTAGTGGAGGAATTAAAGGAGTCTCTTTCTGAAAATTTCCTTTATGATTCCATGGATTTGGTAGTTTGTATTGATGTAAACTTGTTTTCTTGGGCATGGAGACTTCAAGCTGCAAACTCCTCTTGATTACTTCCTACAAGGTAGCAAGTGAGAATGCCTTAACTAGATCCTTAACAAGCTCTTCAAGGCCCTCCAAGAAGAGGTATATGATCCTCTTTTCAGATATTTGTAGAACCATAACAATAGTCTTTTGAATATTTTCATAATACCCATCAATGGAACTTGTTTACCTTAAGCTAGACAACTCTTTAAAATACTCCTCTTCATCCTTGAGCTCAAATGTATATATTAACCTTTTATTGAAATTATCAAAATAATTCACCTAATTGTGGTCTTGAGTGGTCATATCACGATACCACCACTCATAAGCAACACCTTCAAGGTACAAAGTTGAATAATGTATGGTATCCTGATGTTTCATTGGACTGAGTGTGAAGTAGGTATGCAACTTCTGTAACCAATCTTTGGTTAAGATTTTATTGGTTCCATCAAAGGTAGGAGTTGAGAGTTTATTATTTTTTCTCTTAATTTCCCCTCCACTAGAATATTGGTGATGTTTGTAACCCCTTACTTTCATCATGCTTTGCATTTGAGTGACAACCATTATAAGGGACTCCATTTTTAAATCCTTCATCTTAATTTTCATAGGAAGCTCTAATGGTTTCAAGTTCTCTTGCCAATTCTTACATGGGATTGAAAGGGGGGTTAGTTGTAGGAGGATCACGAGATAGAAAAAATGATTTGGAGGATTTTGAATTGCCCTGTTGAGATTCTAAAGTGTTACATTTTTCTTTAGGTGTTACCAGATTTTAAATTTTCTTTGCCAATAATCTCATCAACTCTCTTGTGTCAACAAGACTGTCAACGGTTAACCTTTGACTCCTCTAAATATCCTGAAGGAATTTTCTATTTATTTCATCCACATCAACCATTTCTCTACTCTTTGGAATTACACCTTCACTCTTTTTTGGATGAGGGTTTGAAGCAAGCTCTTTGTTCTTTTCCCTATCACTTGGTTGCATAAAAATGGTTAAACCCTTTAGATGGAAAGATCATATATTTGATATCACTATAACATCCCTTTTAAAATCAATATTAAATCTGCAATAACTTATCTTTACCTAAATTCAAAGAAATAAAAAATTGGTATAATGAAACTTTCATCAAATCATTCAAATTTGCTATTAAATTATGTGAGACTAGAAAGGAGATGCCTTGCCACAAAAATTACATGATTTTTGCATTATATTTTTGTTATTTACAACAACAAACAACAATATTAAACAACTGTAAATTACACCATTGGTAACATAGTCTAGAGACCAAAACACAACAAAATCAATTGCAACCTCACACACAAATTCTCTGACACTTCATACAGAGTTTGAAACAACAAAATACATTAAAATGTTTTAATAATCAATAAAAAATACTGCTAACAACAACAACACAATAAAATCCAAACTGTGCACTCCAAAATATACTATCCTAGTCAATTGTTTGACAAAAAGCACTTCAAAAAGATAAGCTTCAACACCAATGCAACTTCTGAGAGAAATTTCACTTGTAGACCCTTAGATCCATTGTCTCTAAGTCTCAGCCTCCTTGGATTTCCAGCCTTGAAGATTATTCCCATAATGGTTTACCAACCACTACAGAAAAGCCAAAACCTGTGAAAGGAAACAAGCATAAAATGAACAATACTTGCAAGTCAAAGTAAGTAAAATATCAAAAACCACTCTAGCACCAAAATTAGGCACTAAAATCCCAAAACCTAGGAGGAATATGCTTGCATGATAAGAAAGTAACTCCCGATGCCAAGTATTGATTCATCATTCAAACACACATAGTTGATTTTCCAAGATAAATTCTATTATCTTGCACCACTCTCCAGCCAAAACACAAACAATTGCCTTTTTACAAAAATCCATGCCCTCTTGGTCCCAAATAATAATTCATGAATATTTGATATTTTTCTACCACAAATAATTTAATTAATTCATTATGAGAAATCAACTTTCTTGGTTTATCCACAAGTCTAAACTTACTATATTAGTAAACTTGGGCCTGCTATAAATAGTAAATGCTAAATTTAGAAAGGGGACATGACAACCAACTAGAAATATATCTAATGCAGTTCTGGATTGAGGACACTATAATTCTACAAGTGTGCTTGTATTGTAGATCCTACACCAATTTCTTAATACTACCTCAACCAACTTGACCTTAACTGATTGTTTATTATCAATAAGACTTAGATTATCCAATGGAGAAGTAATAACTCCATGGTTAGGTGTGGTATTCAGTGGTCTAGGGGTTCTAGGATAATTATATGTCCTATTCTATTGATTCTTATTACTACATTGCGAGAAAAAGTTTTGATTTCTTATTTAAGTAACCTCTGTAGTCAATCTCTTGAGTTGAGTTGTTATTTATTTGATTTTTCTTTCTCATATTGAGCCTTAAATATTTTATTTTCTTGATTTTCCAATAAATAAAGAATTTCCATTTAGATAGACCTCTGTAATAGTAGGCCCTAGATACATTACTAAAGATTCATTATTACCTTATTGAGGAAAGTTATTCTATATATACATCCCACCTTGAGGTAAAATATGAAGATGATTAAGAAAATGTGTATGGTTAGCCAATGCTCCATTAATTCACTACATCTAATTTAGCATAGGTGGATTTCTTATGTTTATGAGTGGTCTATATCCTACTTGCTTCATCTCTTTGTTTAGGCTTACTGCTTCAACATATACTTCTGGTAAGTTAGCTATGGGAGATACTCTTCTTTTGACAAACATTGTGATAAGAGGATCTAAAGCTGCATAATATACTAGGATCACCGATTGTTCATCGACTGTGTAAGGATATTTCAATCTTGAATAAGTTTTATGTAATATATCATTTAAAGTGATTATTAAATCACCTTTATCTCTCTTAATTTGATCAAATGGATGATATAATGTTGCCACATTTATAGGGATTTTAAATCTAAAAAGAAATGAACTGTCCATTTTCTCCTAATATGTGATGGAATTTCATGGAAAACTAATATACCACTCTATAATTCACCCCCAAGAGTATATGGAAACAATCTATATACATCATCCTCATGTTGTATCCTTGCCCTAATGTATCCTTGAATGTTTTCAAATGATCTTTTGCATCCTCATGAAGTTGATACTTTGGACTCAATTTATCTAGATTTTTCAATAAATCTTGGTAATTTGGAAAGAGGATGGGTGATTCTATGTTAAATAAGGCCATAGTGACAAATGAGGGTGCAATAGGAGCTTTATTTCTTGGTGAAATACCAACTAAATTTTCTGTCTTATTTGGCTGACCTTATAGTTGCTTAATTCTACTAGTTCAACTCGTGAGATCATGACCTAGTGATTACCCTTTGGTTCTCCAACTTGCAACTATCACAAATAACTCAAATTATGCCCTTCTTATACCACCACTTTTTTTTGTGGTGATGTTATCCATACATTAAACACAAATAGATTTGACAATAAAACCTATTTTTCTTGAAAGATCACTAATTTAACTAAGAATTAATTATCCTAATGCTCATAAACATCAGATCTTGACATGCTTGGTTCACTTAGGGCTCATTGTATTTTACTTGTTCTCACAAATGGACTTACATATTGTACCACCTACTTACTATATATGAAGGGTATTTCATCACACATATTTCAAAAATTATAATAATTGAATACAATTCATCAAGAATCTTTGATGAATAAAATTCAAAAGATTTGGATAAGAAAAGAAAATCCTAAGAAAGTTATTTTTTTAAATATTAAATAAATACACATTGAAATACATGTAAATTGAAGTATAAACTATTAGTAATTCACCATATTTCTTCATAGTTACATACATAATAGTGCAAAAGTTTGAAGAAAAGAATCATTTATAAGAAATGGTTTCAAATGCAACCAAGGTTGGTGCATAAAATTTATTATTTCACGAATGAATTAGTTACATCCATGTAGGATTTATAATTATGAATTACCTTGTGAATTAACTTTAACTTTCAAACCTTCACAAAATATATAAGTGTTTACTGAAAGTTAATAGAAAACATGAGGTGAAAACAAGATTAGTGGGTTTATGATTCAGGTTCCACAAGCTTAATTTTTGATCCCTTGAAATGAAATGATCCATAGCCTTTCATAGGTATAATGATTAGGCTAGTTACAAACTCAAAATGATTATTGATAAATCAATGTTATCAAGGATGAAAAATGACAATTATATATGTCTTCCACATGGCTACTTGGTGACAACTGCTAAAACACAATCTTCTTGAGTTCCCACAAAAAGGTTTATCATTGATAATGGTTCACTAATCTCCCAAAATTCTGAATACTTTACTAATTGGTCAAATTTCCTTGTGGTACTTAATTCAAATTTTGGTCCTCTAAGTGAAAATGGTTCATTAAGATTCCTAGAGTCTTATTTTTTTGCAATGGTTTACTAAAAATTATGCATTAGGGCTTTGAAAAACCCTAACCATCATAAAAACCCTAAGACCTACCCAAGGCCCTTACTCTTTATCTTATAATTGATTATTGACCATTACTCCCAATTTCCTAGCCTTTAAGTTACAACTTTAAGGCCTTTGTCTTGTTTTTGTACCAACCCATTTTGCTAGAACACTGAACAAGACTGTTTATTTTAAATTACTACTAAATATTTTCACTTTATTAGGTCCCACAAGACACGAGTCATTTTGCATAGTCTCTTCGGTTTGCAAAGACTTTTAATGCTATAAGTTTCTTCTCATAGACTTGCGAAATGATCTTTTGCTCCTAGTTTATTGTTGACATGTATGGGTCTCTAGCAAATCAAATCATAAGTAATGTTTTCACACAAACTACTTAAGTGTCTAGTGTTGTCCCCTTCGTGCATTTTTGGCCACCATTTTCCTTAGTAGCTTAAGTTGTTTATTCACACACATCACTTTTAAGTAACACAAATTTTATGATCATGGGGGTTTTATTCTAAAAATATTTACCCCAATGAATAAGAGAAAATATTTTTTTCTCCAGCAATAAAAATGGGTCTTTCCTTTTCACACTAGCTATAACCTTCACAAAGCGATATTGCACCAAAATTTTATTCTCTCGAACTCCTAAAATTGCGCCACATGTATGGCCTTATTTACTTCTAATGTTTTTGTAGCCTCATAAATAGTCACCCTTGACAATTTCACACTAGGTTTAGCTACCTCCTAGGTGCTTGAATTCAATTGTGCACTTAAGTTACCTATATCATTAATAATTTTTGGAAAATTAAAAGTGAGAAGTGAAAAATAAACACACACCAAATACCTCGACAAAAATTAGCCCCAAAAGGATAGGCCTAGGAAGCACACCCCATGCCCTTGACTGGCCTATTTTGGATAAAATAAAAATATTTTATTTCAGTGGCATTTTAATATTTAAAAATTTGGAACTTTAGGCAACTATCGGGATTTAATTTGCAGGAAATTTAAGAATTGCATATAAATATAAGTCTTTGGCAAATTTTAAGGAGGCAATCAAAAGAATAATTGATCAATCCAAGAACAGTCAAGAGTAGAATTTATCAAATTTATAACAACATTTACAGTAGTCAAGAATCATGCCAAATTTTATTTAATCTTGTTCATGTTTTCAAGTACTAACACTTGTAGGAATTGAACATCAAGTATCAATTTCTCCTTGAAGGAGATGAGTACATGAGTTCATTCCATCAAGGATTTCAAATCTGAGTGGTGAGTTGCAATAATTTGTCAATTCATTACTTTTTTATCCATCAGCCTTTGCTTGAACAAGGGTAAGATCTCTTATCATATCATTTTAGCCATTGTGGAGGTAGAAATACCAAAGTTGGGGTTTGACTTAGGCAAGCCCCTATATAGCACAACCCTTCCCCCTCTTTCATGTGTGTAGATTTTTAGATCTAAAGGATTTGGAGGAAGATTTAGGACTAATTTCTCATTCATAAATTCTTGCCCTACAAGTTGTCAAGTCATGGGAACTAAATTTTATTGATGATAAATGAAGATTCAAATATGAGCTCGAAAGAGTAGAGACCATTGATAGGGAGCTTCAACCTAAAGAAATTAGAACTTAGGTAGGAGCATCCTAGTCAAGGGCATCCCACACCCTTGACTAACCAGATCAACTTCAAATTTCTACCATAGGTTCTTCTGTGTCTTCCTTCCTCAGATAAAAAATATTTTTCTGTTTGTCAATTTTGGATTTCTATAATTCATCTCAAAGCGTTACATTTTACATAATTAGCCCAGGAACATCATTGTATTCAAAGGAACCAAATCTAAGAAGCAACTGCTTGGATCTCCTTCCA
The DNA here is from genome assembly GCA_007115665.2 of Sequoiadendron giganteum. Classification (NCBI taxonomy): domain Eukaryota; kingdom Viridiplantae; phylum Streptophyta; class Pinopsida; order Cupressales; family Cupressaceae; genus Sequoiadendron; species Sequoiadendron giganteum. The sequence continues at coordinate 71,239,157 of CM021101.1, read as the reverse complement.
GGTTGTTAGCCAATCCAATAACCTTGTTAATTTGGTTCCCAAGGTTAATTGTGAAAAAGAGGACATTGATGCTATTGATGTCCACATTAGGTTTAGGATCTCCCTTTCGCCATAATTTTTTTGGTCTTGTTCAAGTAAATCTAACTAAAAGTTGCAACACTATTATGTCTCTGTGTTTCTTGTGTGGTTTTGCTTTTTGTTTTTGTTTTTTTTCTATTGTTGTGATTATGCTATTATTTTCCCATCAAAGTAAGAGTACCTAAGTGTTTTGAACCTCACATGAGCTTCACAACCTAGTGTCCTATTGCCAATAGCCCCATGAGATGTATTTATAGATTGATGGCCTCCTATGCTGCAATCACAATCACTATAGAGCCTAAGTCCTATAAATCTTTCACACACAATATTGCTTCCACCAAATCTATTTTATACCCCATCCCTCATCCCACATTACCTATTACTTCATAACAACCCAACATTCATGTGGACTTAGAGGCTGCGATAGCCCATGTTCTTGAAGAGAAAATCAAGCAATTAGATAAGGATTTAGAAGGTATTCAAGACTTCTTTAACACCAAGCCTTTAGCTAGAGAGATAATGCTATTGTGGACAATCTTAGGAAACTCATAAATGATTCCCACGGAATAGAAGTGTTGTGTAGCCTCACTCACATAGTAGATGACCACATTCCTATAATAGCTAGTTGTGCCAAGAATTCACTAATACTCAACACCAAATAGAAAAAAAGTTTCCTCTCCCACAAAAATGCCTTTTATTCCCACATTTACACCTCCAATCATAACATCAACAATACAATATACCATTGGTATAAACATAAGTTTGGGTCTCTCTAGTGGACATCCTTATAGTGGCATTACTTCACATATAACACCTCCATATTCATCACCCTTACCAAATATCCAAAACAATATCAACCATAATAGTCCACCCTACTCAACACATTCCCAGACATGTCACCTAATGACCCCATCATAAATCAACTTTTGCAAAACATGACATCATTACAACAAAAAATCTTAAACTTAAATCAAAGTCAAACAAGGGAAAACCCACCTGTATATCTCATGTATAATCCATTGTTTTTTTCCATCCTAAAAACACCCATTCCACAAAACATAGAAATCCCTCATTTTGAAAAATATAATGGCAATGGAGACCCTAACAATCATGTGTCAAATTTTACCACCATGTGTACTGACTTCATTTTTTTATGATAGGATTCAATTAGGGTTAGGGTTCAATTGTTGGAATATGAAGTCAATTTTATTATATTCCAGTAGTGATGAATATTCAACATTGATATCTAGCTAGTGCTTTAGGTATGCGCTCGGCATGGCCGAAGGCCTACTATTCAATTGAAGGTTAAAATGATAGGGGGTCCTAGGGGGCTATCATAGCCCTCTTGGATGTCGAATGGTGTTTTTGATGACACCAATTTTTTTTGGACTCCTATTTATAACAGTTTTGACAAACGTTTGACATATAGTTGCATGAGTCACACTTTCTATTTTTTGAAAGTTTTGTTCTATAAGGACTCTGCAACTCAAATTTATTTCTCTTTTGAAGTCATGTTTTCTATAACATTTTTGAAGATTGTTGTAATTACAAATTTCTTGAGAAATAAAAATACGATCTAGATCTTTGCTTGTGTTTTTTCTTAGTATAATTTTACTAGGTTTTTCATATAAGTACTATGTTAAATTTGTGCTTATTATTTTTCTCTATCTATTATGCACTGTAAAATTCCTTTCATCGATTAGGGATCAATTAGGGTTAGGATTATGATTATAGTTCACTTAGGTTAAGGATTAGTGCTATGGTTCAAGTAGGGTTAGGATTAGGGTTAGAGTTGGAGTTAAAATTGGGTTTAAAATTCAATTTTGAGGTTAGGGTTCATTTACAAATTGGGTTAGGGTGTAATTAGAGTTAGGCTTAGATTTGGGTTAGTATTTTAGTTTGCTTAGGGTTAGAATTCAATTAAGGTTAATGTTGGGGTTCAATTACAATTCAATTACAATTAGAATTAGGGTTAGGTTTAGGGCCATTCAATTAGGTTTAGGGTTGGATTTAAGGTTGGGGTTACTGTTCAATTTGGGTCGAGGTTGGGGATAAGGTTCAATCGGGGTTAGGTTGAGCTCAGGGTCTAATTATAGCTACATTTAAATCAGGGTTGGGATTCAATTAAAGATCAATTATGGTTGGGATTAGGGTTATAGTTTAATTAGGGTTAGGGTTATAGATTGATCATATTTATGCACCTCGAGAATGATATATCTCAATGTATTTTATATATATTTATTAAAGATATATATTTTCTCAAAGAAAAAAATTATGATCCTTGTAAATATTTATTTAGTGGTGCATAATGCTTGAAGAAAAATGCCTAATGATGACCTCTTCAATTGGTTTGATAGAGATAATTGTAGAAAAAATTATGAATCCCCAATTCCTTGATAAAAATGCTTTACTAAATGTGGTACAAGATTATAATTTGTTTAATGGAGATGGGTATATTGGAGGTTTGTTCCCTCGTGAGCATCTCAATTTATGATTAGGGTTTGAAGAAATTTTTGAAGCCATCAAATTGGCCCTTCAGTTCATGAATGATTACTTGCTTTTACGTGCTTTAAAGAAAAATTGCAAAAGGATCTATGAGTCCATGGATATTGACATTAAAGAAAAGTTTTATGTCATATTTCAACTTCGTGATCATGTGCCTCATCTACCATTTAATTCCTCTCTTGCTGGAATAAAGGGAAAAATGCATTTTGAACTAGGTGCACAAGCTTTAGGAGAAAATCATGGGCAACCATTAGTAGAGAGATCCAAAGCTGTGAACTAGGGTTTCATTGCAAGGGCTCGAATTGACAATGCGGGTCAGACAAAGAAGGCGCAGGCTCCGTTTACTAGGTATGACTTCTTTGCTAAAGAGTTGCCTCCTCTTGGTCATGCTGAAGTGTAGGATGAAATTTAGTTTGCGTAGAGCGCATGGAGGAATAATGCCAGTCCACGATTTTCCAGATGAACAATGTTGAATTTTGCTTCCTTTTTACAGAGGTCAGATGTGCGTAAACAAGCAAATTATGGCTCCATTTTGAATCAATAATGTAATGGGTATATCAGTCAGGTAATTTCTAGGTTGGTGGTACTATAGTTAGCTAATTTTTTGAAAATTTGCTATGGGTCGATACTTGGGAACAAATCTGTAATAATTTGCGGGATAATTTTATAATCTTTTGTAATTAGTCAGGCTATAACTAAAGGTTGTATTCTTGGTTCTTTCCTGCCGGTATGCCCTTTGAACCAGGTCTATGTATAATTTATTTTTATATATAATAATATATTACAGTAGCTTGCCACTTTTGCTTAAAAAAATAAAATTGGTATGGTTTACATGAACCCCAAAAGAGATCCCCACCTTATTGTTGATGAAAATCACTATAGTGATTTAGATTACCACATTCAAATAAAGGTACAACTTAAAATTTATTAGTAGACATGATTTTTTCATATTCTATGAAGATGAGTTCACATACTTATGAAATAAACTCTTACAAAATCTAAGTCTAGAAAAATACTAAATTGAGATTACTGATATTTGAGAGATTGATGTGCAGGTTCAACCAAAACATATGCAAACTTAACCCAAGCATATGTGGATATGAGAGATGTAGTAGAAGCTCACATATTAGTCTACATAAGACCTTCTACTTGTGGGTGATATCTTTGTGTAGAAGCCAACATGCACCATTGAGAATTGGTTGCTCTCTTGGTGTAATTTTTCCCACAATATCCTCTTCCTCTCATGTATTGAATACATATTTCTATTTTTTATATAATTGTTGACGATGTAACAATGAATATCAATTAGTTCAACTAGTGCTTCTACTCACTATCTCTACAGGATTACAAATTCTCTAATGAGAAGATGATAAAACATGGCCTTTCATTTACCACAAAGAAAAAGTGGCTAGCTGATATAGTTGCTAGCTTTTAGAACAAGGGTTTTCTTCATCAACCTTGCTAAAGAGTGAAGACGACCACATTAGACTTGAAAATATTTTCGTAGAAATTTCATATAATTATAGTGGAAGTTTAGTCATGTAGTTATGGTGAAAATAAGAACAAACGTCTCCTCTTTCAAAGTTGTTGCACAACATGACCAAACAATATGGATTATAAAATATGTAATTGAATGATTTGATCAATCACATTTATAATTCGTATACTACGGTTATCTTCCCTATTCTTGATTGACACTAACAATGATGAAACTAAAATGAAATGAAAAAATCACACATTCATTTGACATGATGACATTGCAAAAAAACTTTCTTTCAATCCTTAATTATTTAACTCAAGAAAATTAATTATTGATGTAGAATAATGGTTAGAGTTGCATTTAGGGTTGAAATTAAGATTTAATTAGAGTTGGGATTAAGATTTAATTAGAGTTGGGATTAAGATTTAATTAAGCTTAGGATTAAGATTGAAGTAAAAACTCGAAAAATATATAGAATACAATAACCAAAGTCTTATTTCCCACAAGGTAGTGGCTATCCAACCCTACCCGCCATGCCTACAACTAACGACAATGTTAGTGTATCCTCCCTGCATTACCTCCAACATTTATTACGGTGATTTTTTTTGTCAAAGCCATTGGGATTTTTTTTTTACCTCCCTTGATGCAAAACAAATAAAATTGGATGCATTATGATTTTTCTTTCAAGTTATAAAAATCTTCTCACAACTGTAGTAATAAAACTTTTTAATTTATATTATATACATATTATTTATTATAACATATCATACTGTATTTTATACATAATATATATGTTATTTATTTAATATAATCCAAAAATAAATGATATATATTTATATAATAATAATTTTTTCTCACATATTATTTCATATTATAAAATGTATAATACAATATAATACATATTAATATATTGTATATTATATATTATACCACATTATTTTTATTATATATTATATCATAATACGATATAATATATAATATATTAATATGTATTATATTATATCATATTATTTTTTATTATATAATTTATAATATGAAATAATATATATTATATTAATATATTAATAAAATTATAATAGGATATAATAACACATGTTGGTGGGAGCTTTGAAGAATCGAAAAAGATATTTTCAAAGTCTTGTTTGCAAATGTAATTTGAACAGAGGGGTTTTAGACCTAGTTTTGATTGGCATAATTTTGTAACAGACATGCAAGTAAGGATATATAGTATAGGCAATATGAAGCACATCCACCATGGATGATCACAATATATCTATTGTAAATATTTTATTTCAATATATATATATTATGCTTTTTGATTTAAAAATAAAATAAAATTGTATATTATATATCATATCATATTATTTTTTATTATGTATTATGATATATATTATATCATAATATATATTATTTTTTATTATATATATTATGATATAATATATAATATACAATAAAAAATAATATTATATTATTTTTTATTATATATATTATGATATAATATATAATATACAATAAAAAATAATATGATATGATATATAATATAATATATATTATATTGTATTATATATTTTATAATATAAGATAATATATCAGAAAAAAATATTATTATATAAATATATATTATTTATTGTTGGATTATATTAAATAAATAACATATATATTATATATAAAATATAATATGATATGTTATAATAAATAATATATATAATATATAAAAGAATAAAAAAATAAGGTTTTATAATTACTGCTGTCAGAAGATTTTTATAACTGAAAAAAGCGTAACGCATGAGATTTTATTTGCTTTGAGATGGAAGCTAAACAATTTCCAAACTTCACCATGATAAATGTTGGAGGCAAATATACAGAGGATACAGTACTGACATTGCCGTTAGTTGCAGACATGGTAAGTATGGATAATTTATTATACTGCATGCAGCATCCATGCCCCGGTGCATTTGTGGGGCTGGATAGCCGCTGCCTTCCCACAAAAAGGCCTTTCTTTTTGTAAAGCAGAACTATCTAGAATACGAGGTTTTGTTGGCCAACCTTGTGTGCTTCGAATCTGCTGTGCTGGGGTACCAATTGAGGTCTGTACATTGAGGTTCGGGAAACGCTCTTTTCTCGTCAAGATGGGATGCCTTAGGCTAAGGATGATGGCTGTGTTCTTTATGGGGGCTATAATTGTGGTGATCTCCATTAAGGTAAAGATTCACATAATAATTTAGAGATCAGTTAACCATGTCAAAACAAGAATTCAAGTCTGTCCATGGTATCTCTTTGTACACATTCTATATTATTGAAAAGGCAAACAATGATTCCTATGAGTTTAGTTAGGCTAAGGATTCACTTGGCTATCTCTCGCTAACGGAAATCCGTCGGAATAAGTACATTAAGGTTGGCTATCATATCGAGGGTAACTACAATTGTGTCTCAGTTTAGATGTAGATAAGTTCATCCTTGTGCTTATAGATTTCGTTTTGCTTCTAATGTGGGGATATATATGATGAGAATTACAATTTGTTGGTTGAGTTTTCTAAATTTTTCTATTTTTTTTCATGCATGCTCATGCTAACACATTGAGGGTAACTACAATTGCATCTCAGTTTAGATCATAGATAAGTTAATCCTTATGCTTATTGATTTCGTTTTGCTTCTAACGTGGGGATACATATGATGAGAATTATAATGCCCTGCTTCTAAGGGTTCTGTTTCTCAGTTCAGTTTTTTTTTTCTAATTTTGTTTTCAGTACGTCCTTGTTAGGACATTGAGGGTAAGTTTAGCCAAGTGCTGATTGGTTTTGTTTTGCTTCTACTGTGGGGGTTCATTTGATGTCAATTGCAACACCCTGTTTATGGTTGGTTGAGTTTTCTGAATTTTTCTAATCTTCTTTTCAATGCAGGAAAGTGGTGGTCGACCGGCGATCTTTTCGGTGGAGCTTATTCCCGCAATTTCTTCCCCGGAGCTCCAGATCATATCTTCAATCTGACTTATGAGCGAATATCTCTTGGTTGTGTAGAGGTACGAACGTATTCACTCGAGTTCTCTTGTTTCATGGTTGGGGGAGCCGGCTTTTTTAATATATGATTGGAAAGGAAAACTAAAGAACCCTCTCCTAAATGATAGAAAGATTAAAATCCTTTTTAAATATATAGGGTGTTAAATCTGATTTATAACAATTAACACAAGGGTTAATTAACAATTAATAACAGCGGAAGCAAAAAGAACAAGAAGCCAATCACAAAAAAGACAATAACATAGATATACCCAGGAAACCCGGAACAGGGAATCTTCTATTTAGTTTAACAACAAACTTTTCTTTTGAAAATACAATGCAAGTTTGCTACAACAATCTTACATATATAGAGCCCAGTTGCTTTACTTAGCATGCAGGAAAATAAACTTTCCTTGCATTTTTTGGCTTTAAATCACACATAAAATCACTCTTGGATTTATCCTATCCTCACAAACTCGAAAACATTCTATTAAAGAATAAAAAATCTGTTGTTGCTGAAAATCCAATTCGAGTCCCTTTAAAGCAACTCCACATCCCACCTTTCGAGCTGCACAAAAATTTACATTGGGTAAATAAATAATTTCATTATGCATATTTGAGAATCTATTTTTAATTATAGTGAAGTTGGGAATGATAAATAGATAAATATTTTAAAATTATTTTAGATATCTTAAATATATTTATTTTAAGAAGTTGGAGATATCAAAATTATTTTATTTATTTAAGAGTTTGTTTTACTAATTTTTTTATTTTATTATATGCATGTATATGTATGTTTGTGAATGTGTCTATGTTCATGTGTTGTGTTTTCATATACAACACATAGACACATACATATGTTTGTGCACGTGTCTATGTCCGTTTGTTGTGTTTTCATATACAACACATAGACATACACATACACTATATACAACACATGTACACATACACGTGTTGTATATACATACACATACATATGTTATTCGCACATATACACCATTTATACACATAAACTAAGCCTACTCCAAGGATGATCAAATCCAAAAGGGTTGTAGTTCAATTGGTGAGGATGGTGGTATGTAATTAAAAATCTGTTTACCAATGTCCAATCTTCGAGGGTGTTCGGGCCAGGTTTGACCCCTGCATGACTTTGATGGATGGGATACCTCTACGCATGGTTGCTTAGCTGAAGGATGACTTCTGGTTTAGATGTATGATTACTCATGTTGCTGTAATCCGCTATATAAAGGAACAAATGCTAACATCTATGTAGTTCGATTGTTTCCATAAAAAATATATCTAGCATGAGAATTAGATGTATAAAATAAACTGAGCCTACACATTCAAATACAACACCAAGAGTCTCAAACAAAATGTTATCCACCTTGATTCAATACACAATGGGTATAAGGATATGTTAAGTCAAAACATAATAGTCATAAGTATATGTCAAGTCAGCTTCAAATTGCAATTTGTAATATAAAAGTAAAGGGGTCATTTACACTAATGATAGATTTGACTTAGAGCAAGAAGTAGGGAAAACTAAGGATTACGATCAATCTTTGGGAATGAGTGTAGATAATAATGGATAATGCCAAGTTGCATGGCTATACTGAACTGGACATCATTTGTACACTTTTAGTTGCATAAAGGTCACCCTATTTGAAGAGGGTCATGGGGATGTAATATTTACCTTTACATTCTATCCCCACATTGAATTATCATGAGAAAGCATGTGGAAGTAAATATATTGACAAAAGGATAGTGGTGTGGAAGAAAATTTCACCTTGGTACTTGTTCTCTTCCTAAAAAGTAAACACGAAAGCAATGAGTAGTATGATAAAGGCATTTAAAACAATATTGCAATGTCCTTGATAAAAGAGAAAAGAAGGATAAAGGTAGGGATAGAGATATTGACCCTGACATTGCCCTTGACACAACAAAAGTGGCTAGAGAGTGCCATGGGGCACCCAAAGAGATGTGGTGTCTTGCAACCATGCTTTGATTAGTAGACTGCTAGTGACATTGCATGGCATCCTTCCAAATAGTTGCATACAAAGAGGATGCAAATAGACTAGAGGAGAGTAGATGACATATAAAGCAAAGTAAACTCAACAAAAGTTAGTGATCATGAAAAAATATACTAACATATGACAACAAAAAGTGTAAAAGCACCATAAAGAACGAATTTCATTGGAATCTGAAATAATACCCCCTGATTTTTTCCTTTGATGATTTTCACCAAATGATATCATAACAAAAAAACTATACTAGAACACATATAACATGCATTTTGGTAAATTAAACATTGTAGGATGCATAACAGGTTACCAGCTGATGCAAGGCAAAATGGAAGGTTTCTTTCATTTAATGTACTACTGTTACAAGTTTTTGAAGCCTTAACATCATAAATTAGTCACTATGTGCCAACTACCATAATTACAAACATGTAGAATTGAAAATACCTTGAAGGAAAGGCATTTAATAATCTAATAGGCCTGTTGTAGCTCCATTTTCTGAGTGTTAAGCAATCAGAAACAGTGGGAAAATATCATCAGCACTTCAAATAGGACTTCCAGCTGTAACTGTTAGGTGTATGTGAGCACCCCAAACACCAAACAATGCATCCAAACTGCCCAGATTTTCAGATTGCACTCCTAACACCCAATCTCCATCATTTCCAAGTGATTTTGAACACTCGAAACTGCTTTAGCTGCACTCAGAAGGTCTGATAATGCACAGTGGCAACTTGGAGTTAATTCTTTTTAATTTATTTGAGAGCTCAAACTGCCAACTAACTCCTGGAACCTGCTGTCATAACTTTGGTGCCAATGCCAAGCTCAATGAATACCACTAACCACCCCAAAACCTGACACACAACCCAAAGTCACCTCTCTGCAGCTTGACGGCCTGCCTAGAGGGGCGATTTTTTTAAATAAATCAATGGTCACCTTTAAGCTTCCAAATTTGTTGCAAGAGTGGTTGCCCAATCCTAAGGAAGCCAATGAATCATTACCCACAACACCCAACTCACCATACAAACCTGGGCGTCCATTTTAAGCCTAAGGGGTTACAACCTGCTTCAAGAGGGGTATGTCCAGGCACAAGAACACTACAAAATCATCAACCAAACACACCTCCCTGGTATCGGAAGAATAGACACTCTAGAAAATGCTCTTCGGAAAAAAAACCTTGAAAATCTTCATTACTAAAACTCCAAAACTGCAAGCTTGAGAAAACAATGGTGAACCCTATTAGTTTTTAATCAGATTTTGCAATAACAGAAACACAGAGTAATAATCAGCCCATGAACAATAGAACACAACAAGATACCCTGGGAAAACCCTCCACTTGAGGGAGAAAAACCCAGCAAATAATATATCACATATATATTGAATAATGAAGCCAACTTGTTTTTTTACAATGAGGCCAATCACAAGGCCAAATAACAACATCAACCTTGATGCAATCTCAGATAATAATATCATTCTTCTTGATGATAATTCTGCCTTCTCTGAAGACGTCAATCTGCTCTTGAAGGACTTCAATCTGTTCTTTAAGGACTCGCACCTTTTATGAACTCTAACTATCAATGATATGAAATTCGATGGTGATCAACTAAATCGCATCTTGTATATATACAAGTCAAGGAGGATGATTTCAAGGCACAAGGTTGGCCACCAAAGAAGGGATATGATTCTTCAAGAAGTTGGCCATTTGAACAAAATACAATATGATAATTATGTGAAGCGCTTCTTCACAAAGGGCGTCTCCAATAATTAATTAGCTGAAAGCTATATTTAATTATCGCTTAACAAGCTCGAGGTTGGAAGTAAGAGGCCTCATGCTGTAAACATCAAGACTCCCTCTCAGCTAGGGAGGAATACTTCCAGCTGTGCAAGACATATCACCTCATCGTGATGTCAACCACTATGGCTACTCCCATATGTGGAAAAGCATATCACCTCATTGTGAAAGCATATCACCTCATCGTGATATCAACCATCATGGCTACACCCATGTATGGTATGTACAAGTGCTCATCACTCAACGTGATGTTGTCACCTCATCGTGACATTTCATCATGGCTCTCCCAGAGGGTGTAAACACAAGTACAAGAAAATCATCACGGACTCTCTCACGTGATGTTATCATGGAGTCACACACATGATATCCACCATGGCTCTCCCAGAGGATGGAAACAAGGGCTTTCATCTCAAATCTCTCTCAAAGAGAAATGCATTAACAAGGGCTTGCACCTCAAATCTCTCTCAGAAGAGAAATGCATTAAGGAAGATCACTGATACTGAGACTCTTTCTTAGATAGGGCTTCATTCTCCACCATACCAAGCTTGTCTCGAAAAAAACACAAACTTTATTCTGGAGAGAGGCTTGGTGAGAACGTCTGCTGTCTGCTCATCAGTGCTGGTATATCTCAACTGTATTGTTTTTCTCAATACCATATCTCTGATATAGTGGTACTTGATCTCCACATGTTTAGTTCTGTCATGAAACTCAGGGTTGACAGAAAGCTTCACATTGCTCTGGTCATCACAGTGAATGATAGTAGGCTCCATCTGAATCTTCAAGTACTTGCATCAACCTTCTGACCTCATCGTCCAAGATTGCCTACAACGCTTGCCTTAGAGAAATGGTTTCCAACGCACACCTCTGTAGAGATTCAGGGCTGTCCTTTTCGACTTCATCCCAGAACAGTCTATACTGAAAGGTTTGTGGAGCTACTAATGTTAAATCCAGGTTGAATGACTTGAGCAATTCTTATCTCAACTATTGAAGAGGAACTTCAAGGATTTAGCATCAAGCTTTGCAACTTCTTCTCCGTGAGTCACATAACTCTTTATGAAGGTTAATTTCTTCTCTTTGAAAAAACTGATTACAATGACAACCTGAATAGGTTCTTCCTTTTCGAGAGATGACTTCAGCCACCAACTCAATCCCATGGCTGCAAGTTGTGTCTCCATGCTTCGGCCTACAAGATGCATCAAGCTCTTCTTCTCTTGAAAGCAATCTCTTATGCTTCTTGGTCCGTCCTAAAGACATTAAGGAGAGATTACTACTAGTTTATAGAACTTAGCTATTCTGAAGAGAAATACCAATGCTGGAAGCATACATATTTACTATCTCAATGTTATAGCATGAATTAATAACTACATAAGAAATTCATGAACATGAAATACTTATCTCATCAGAATTTCCTCAAATAATCCTAGATAATTAATTTATCATTCAATTGCTTCAATCCAATTTGCATTTCAAAGGATTAATAATAATAATAATAGATTATATATAAGAAGCAAATATCAAAAGATCAAAAGTAAAGAAGTAAATAGAACTTATCTTTATTGATTCTGATATATCTTTCTTCCATCTTTTACTCCTCTCGAAAGAGCTAATCTCAGCACAACAAGAGACAATTTTCTCAACTCAGATTTCTTAGACACATTATGCAACTAGCATATACAACATAGAGTCGGGCCTCTCAAGGCACCATCATAGACCATGCCCAAAGAGAATGTTATCGATATGATCATCCACAACGAAGTTGCAGTTCTCTTTTAGATCTTCACAATTTGCAAGGAATAGTGGTATCTCCAAAGGATCTTATCCCAGTGATCACTATTCAAGAGAAACCACGATTTTTACTAAACACACACAATTCAAATAAACGAAGTTAGACCTGCACAACTCAGCAGACTGAATTTTTACCCTAGATTTCAAAAGTATAAACAAAAAGAATACTTATCTTTTTGAAATTAGAATCTCCTTAAGTGCTGCACTTAAACTTTTTCCAAGTCTGCACTTATCTTTTTAGAGATAATAATTCTGCTCCTGAATGCTGACTCTGCTTAGTACATACAAATCCAATGTTGAATGGTGTAACTGAAACAACAAGGAGACTTCAGCTATGAATTGATTCTCTATGGAACTTGCATCAACATCATCCTCAACCGATTGTCATATTACCACCAACAGGAAATTGTACATAAATTCCATGATACAACAGCTATGAGTTCTCGAAACAACTTATTACTTAAGAACAACTGAGACATATCAAATACTCCATTTTGATCTGCCTCCAAAGGGTTCTTCATCACATAGGATTCAAATACACGCAATCAGATCTGTATTTGAATGAAGCAAACACCTGAAGCTCCAAAATATTTCTACAAACTTAGATAAGTAGGGGACTAAGGAGTGCAAGGCATAGAGTTTTCTGCATTTCTTTCTTTCTGAAACAAGATTCCTGGTTGCTTTCAAGCGCCCTGCAATCCATCCTTCGCTCCCATCAGAAAGGTAGACTTCTTGTTTCTTTGAAATCCTTCTTCCCTCTAAATGAACTAATTTTTCATCACAAGGAAGACCTTATACGGGTTGAATGTCTCCTAGGAATTACATCTTCACCACTGCACTAGTGATGTGCAAACGATGTCCTAAAATCGAGACACTTCCAAGCAGCTCTTGTTATCTGAAAAATGTTCACAACCTGAGATACTCAAGGACTCCCGTGATCCCTAGATCTGGTCGATCACAAACTTGATGACAGTCTCGCACATTTCCCAGTTGCTAGCGATGACACTTCTGGTGGCAGATGAAGGAGTAGCGATTGAGAGTCTCCCGTGAACTAGTGGTGGCTCCCCTTGGATGATTTCATTAGGCAATTGCCCGCCTGGAATTAATGTCGAGGCTGCCCTATGCAGTGGTTGATGAATCATGAATGTGGCTAGATCTTGGGCTCAATCAACATTAACCTTTCCTCAATCCCTCAGGTACCTGAAGTTGAGCAATAGAGGGCTACGATCCTAATAGTCCACCATGACTGGATTGTCCAAATTTTGTTTCTCAATTCGTCATGATTATTGCGTGGCCTGATCCGACAGATCCCATGATTCTTCACTTAACTTTAATATTACATGCTTCGATAACTCATGTGAACCCCAATTTTGTACCTGCACAAATACAACAAACAAACATGTTATTAGATCAATATGCAAGATTAAAACAAGGATTCCCCATGAAATTCATTTACAAAAATTAAATTAGGAAAATGAAGAACAAAATATGAAAGACAAGTAAAATCCTAATTAATCATGCAAACTCTTGATCCCATGGGGGAGTTGGTGCCAATTGGTGTGTCGAAATCAGCCCTTTCCCAACTCCTTTGTAAGCTTTGATGATGATTGATCCACTTTGGTTGAATTCCTGCATAACTTAGCTAAGAACTTGATATAGAAAGATGAAAATGGCTATGCTTGAAGATGGATTTGAGTATAATAAGTTTACTCAAATTGTGGATGATAGAATGAGAGGAAGAGTCTCTCATTTATAGATTTCCAAAATGGAAGAAAGAGTGGAAATAAGCAATGTGGGACAAAAGACCAACCGATGAGAGAAGGCCACTTGTCCACATGTGATTGGAGGAGGAATGAGCACATTTTGGTGAATGTACATGATAAATGCCATGAGATTCAAATTTGAAATTTGAATGTGACATGTTGGAGGGAAAAAGAAATGGAGTTAATGTCACTTGGCTCAATGCACAAGGACATGTAAGAGGCATCGAATGCCTTGTTGGAAGGACCAAGCCCATTTGAATTTGATTCAAATTTGAAGGAATATTCCTCCTTTATTCCATGTTGAGAGAAAATAGGCAATTAAATAAATCAAAGTAATTGATTTATTGTGTAAGTTGCATTCTCTATAGGATTTTAGTGATTGAGACTAACTTAATAGGAGGTTAGGTGATTTGACCATTTTGACTTAAGTTTTAGGATTGATTTAAATAAAAAATGAGAGGAAAGATTAATTAAATAAATGTTTTTGATTTATTTAACTAAAATGGGAAATGTTAGATTAAATTAAATAAGGTTTAATTTATTCAATTTAATAAGAAGATTTTAGAGACTTCAATCAAATAAAATGATTTATTTAATTGACAAAAGGTGATGATAAGCTGAGAGTGTGATTCAGGAAGAAATGTTGTTCGTAGACCAGGATCAGGTGTGCATGTATATTTTCCATGTCTACAACTCAAAATGAGATGCTCGATGCGATGTAATGTTTGTGGGACACCAATGACTGGAGACAAGATCGTAAAAAAAAACGGCCACACCAAGTTGTTACTCTCGATTGAAGATCAGAGAGGAACGAGTAACACAAACTTCCGGGCCAACGACTTAACACTGGATCCTTGAGTTGAACGAACACCCCTGATTCCTCCACCCTTGCAGTGGCATCGGGTGTCTTGGAAAGAGATAGAAGACACAAGCTCTTTACATGGTGGAGCGGCAATCTCCCTCAACATCGATGATATACACTTCAAACTGGATCACTTGTAGCACCGACGAAATCTCCTTAGACCAAGAAAGAGATGAAAATCTGAAGTATGATTTTCCTTTTGTGATCTCCTTCAGATGATCAATTCCTTCAAGTGGCTCACACGAACTGTGCACTCTTGTATAATGACTTTCTTTTGACTTCTATGCAGAATGAGATTACTCTGCTTACACCGATCTGATCAGGTCTTGATTTAAACCCACTCTGATACCATGTTAGTTTTTAATCAAATTTTGCAATAACAGAAACACAGAGTAATAATCAACACATGAACAATAGAACACAACAAGATACCCTAGGAAAACCCTCCACTTGAGGGAGAAAAACCCAACAAATAATATCACATATATATTGAATAATGAAGCCAACTTGTTTTTTACAATGAGGCCAATCACAAGGCCAAATAACAACATCAACCTTGATGCAATCTCAGATAATAATATCATTCTTCTTGATGATAATTCTGCTTTCTATGAAGACATCAATTTGCTCTTGAAGGACTTCAATCTGTTCTTTAAGGACTCGCACCAACTCTAACTATCAATGATATGAAATTCGATGATGATCAACTAAATCGCATCTTGTATATATACAACGCACAAGGTCGGCCACCAAAGAAGGGATATGATTCTTCAAGAAGTTGGCCATTTGAACAAAATATAATATGATAATTATGTGAAGCGCTTATTCACAAACGACGGCTCCAATAATTAAATAGCTGAAAGCTATATTTAATTATTGCTTAACAAGCTCGAGGCTGGAAGTAAGAGGCCTGACGCAGTAAACATCAACAATCCCTGAGGTAGAATCACTCCAACCAGTTAGGGTGGATATTTCACCATCAAAACCAGCAATCGAGAAGAGGGTTTTCGTCCTCAACCAGCAAAGAATAACTTCTTGAGCTCATTCCAACAACGTCTCCTTAACTTGTCAAATCTTCCATGTGCAAATGATAGCTTAAACACATATTTGATATTTATAAAGTGAGGGAAAAGTTAGGGCAACTTGCATTTGAATTTGAATGTTTTTTTCCTCTCATTTCAATGAAATGGCATGAAATTATCCTCAAGAGGGTTGACACCTTGTTTGATCTCATAATACAATTTTTTTATCTAGTTTATTCCTCCTCAACTATGGTGTCCACTTTTGGGGCCTAGACTTGCTTTTTAAAAAATGACTTGAATGATCACTTTTCTAGGCGTTGGAATAGGGAAACATTTCATGAACACATCACTCTCACTTAAGTTATAAAAAAACTTTATAAAAGAGACTTAAGTAATAATAATCACATATTAGTCCGTCCACCATTAGAACTACTCAAGGCCATAACTGGAAAGCATTGTATTGATTGAAAGAGGAATAGAGGCCAAACTAGGTACTAAAAATAATAATTTGCTAAAAATAGTGAGTGAGTCCAATCTCCCATTCCAACCAAATCAGAGCCCAACTAGAACTTACTAAAAATAGTCATTGCTAAAAATAACAACTTTGCTGGAAAAGACCTAGAAAGAACCCAAAAAAACCCACAAAATCCCATTGGTAATATTAATTTACTTCTTTGAACATGCTGACACAAACCCAAAAAGTTGTTGATGTTCAACATTTAGACGAATCACTTCCAAACACGATTTGTGAAGACAAATTCAAATATAGCCTTTGCCTATTTTAATTTGTCTTAAATTGATTTATCAAATAATGAGGAGGCGCCTCAATTATAATGTATTATTTATATTATCAATGATTAATGATTAATTAGGGGCCGACCATTGTAGAGGCGCGATTTTTAATGAGGCACGTCTTTTGCTTTGGAGGCCGACCTCTTGTGAGAGAAAGTCGCATCCCTTCATGAATGAATGTATAAATACAAGTTGAGGTTCATTCATTTAAACATCAAGCAAGTTCAACATAATTCGCATTTTAGAGAAGAAGTTCGGGCCTGTAGCAGCAGATCATCTTCTATAGTAGTAGATCGTTTACAAGGAGAAACATATTTATTTGTATCTGCATCTAGGAGAGGTGCAAATATTCCTTGTATTAAATCGACATTGAATTATGCTTGAGTTGTAAGCAGATTTCTGCTCTTAACATATCAATATATAAGAGATATATTGGTTGGGTTTTTCTCCCTCAAGTTGGAGGGTTTTCCCAGGGTATCTTGTGGTGTTCATTGTCTTATCTGCTGCATTTTCTAAGTGTTTTCTGTTTTGAAATATTTGATCATTAAAAACTAAGATGGTATCAGAACGGGTTTGAAGAAGATCTTGATCAGACTTATCTTGCAGCAATATTCTTTATTTTCCTTCACCTTTTTGATCTCTTCAATCACTTCGTCAAGATGGTGAATGGTCTCAAGATCAAGGATAGACTTGAGGGAGCATCAAATTTCACATCATGGAGATTCAGAATCATGCTCACCTTGGAGAAAAGTGAGTTGGTAGAGTTCATGGAGAGCACAACTCCCAAGCCTACGGATGAGGAAGAAAAGGTTCAATGGAAGAAGAAAGATACTAAGGCAAAGAAGATGTTAGTTGATTCCGTGAAGGATCATATTGTTTCTATCGTCTCAAAGTTGAAGACATGAGAGATGTTTAAAAATTTGGAGGAGATGTATGAGATCAACAACACAAGTCGTGCACTTGCATTAAAGCAACAACTTCATCATGTTAAGATGGCGAAAGGAGAATTTGTCATCGTTTACTTCGAATTAAGTGATCAGCTCTCTACCATTGGTCATATTGTTGATGACAAGGATTTGACCATGTTGGCTCTTAATGGTCTTCCTTCATCTTGAGAGTCTTAAATTCAAGGAATCAGTGTGAGATCGAAACTTCCCAAGTTTGATCGTTTGAGGGCAGATTATATTCAAGAAGAGTCAAGGTTGGCTACGAGAGGTATTGGTCGAAGCTCTACAAATGAAGACATTCATGTTCTTGCCGCACATTCCTCGAAGAAGAAAGGGAAAGAAGGAAAGAAAGGATATTTCAAGCGGAATAGGGATAAAGGTTCTGATGGTGCTCCCGCATTCAAGAAGAAGTGGGACCTCTCTCATGTTCAATGTTTTAGATGTGACAAGTTTGGTCACTATGCAAAGGATTGCCCAACTAGGCCTAATCAACATGCTTCATTTGCGGATGTGGTTGAGATCTCTACTCAAAATGATTTTTTTTTCTAAGTCATGGGCATGTGTTCAAACCATAAGGGTTGTGTATTGACATGAGCGCAAGAGCAGCGTATCATACTGTGACCAGTTATTGTATCCATCAGAATATTTAAAGAGATAAGTATTCTTTGTTTTGTTGTAATCACCCTTCTAGGCTAAAATTCAGTTTGTTGAGTTGTGCAAATCTAACATCATTTGCTTGGATTACATGTGACCAGTAAATAGTGATCACTGGGATAAGATTCTTTAGAATTAATAATTATTCATTGCAAGTTGTTTCATGCTAATTTCTAAGTGTGACTCTGAAATAAAAGGAGAACTAAAATTATGATTATGATTGTTTTTCTATAAGCATGATCTATGATAGAGCCTCGATTCTTTGAGAAGTCTGGTTCTATATGCTGACTGAGTAATGAAATTTGTGTAGATTGTCTTTTGTTATGCTGATATTAGCTCTTTCGAGAAAATGGAAGAAAGACATGTCAGAATCAATGAAGATGAATGACGTATTAATTATCTGGGATTACTTAGGAGATCCTGATTTCAATGAGATAAATATTGCATGGTTGAATAATGATCACGAATTATTATGTAGTTATTAATTCATGCTATAACATTGAGATAGTCAATCATGTATGCTTCTAGCAATGGTACTTCTGTTTGAGATAGTTGAGTTCCATGAACTATTAGTAATCTCTTCTTAATGCTTTCAGGACGGATCAAGAAGCGTAAGAGATTGCTTTCAAGAAGAGCTTGATGCATCCTATAGGTTGAAGAAAGGAGACACTGCTTGCAGCCATGAGACTGAGTGAAGTCATCTCTTCGAAGAGGAAGAATTAACCTTCAGAGGGAGTTCTATGACTCGCTGAGAATAAGTAAGGGTTGCAGTGTTGCAAGGCCAGATGCTAAATCCTTGAAATACCTCTTTAGCAGTTGAGATCAGAATTGCTCAAGTCAGTCAACCTAGATTTAACATTGGTAGCTCCACAAACCTATTCAAAATAGAGTGATCTGGGATGAGGTTGAAGAGGACAGCCCTGAATCTCTACAGAGGTGTGCGCTGGAAACCATTTCTCTAAGGCAAGCGTTGCAGGCAATCTTGGACAATGAGGTCAGAAGGTTGATGCAAGTGCTTGAAGATTCAGAGGGAGCCTATTGAACCTAAAGAAGATGGTTGTGTTGCTAATCTGAAGAGTACCTCTGGATGTTTTTTTAGTTTGAGGTCTGCTATGATATCCTGGTGTAGTAGGAAGCAGTCTTCTGTGGCATTGAGTACAATAGAGGCTGAGTACATTACAGCTTGTGTGGCAGCTCGAGAAGCAGTGTGGCTTCAGAAAATCCTTGCAAGATTGTTTGGACAATCATTGGAGCCGACTGACATCCATTGGGATAATCAAAGCTTTGAGAAGCTTTTTGTCATTCTAGCGTTTCATGACAAAACTAAGCATACCACTATATCAGAGGTATGGTATTGAGGAAAGCAATTTAGTTGAGGTATATCAACACTGATGAGCATATGGCAGACATTCTCACCAAGCATCTCTTCAGGATAAAGTTTGTGTACCTTCGAGACAAGCTTGGTATGGTGGTATGGTGGAGAATGAAGCCCTAACTGAGAAGGAGTCTCAGTATCAATGATCCTCTTTAATGCATTTCTCTTTGAGAGAGATTTGAGGTGCAAGCCCTTGTTAATGCATTTCTCTTTGAGATTTGGGGTGAAAGCCGTTTCCACCCTTTGGGAGAGCCATGGTGGATGTCATGTGTGTGACGCCATGACAACATCACGTGAGAGAGTCCGTGATGATTTTCTTGTACTTGTGTTTTTCACCCTCTGGGAGTAGCCATGGTGAATGTCACGATGAGGTGACAACATCACGTTGAGTGATGCGCACTTATGTACATTTTCCATACATGGGAGAGCCATGATGGTTAATATCACGATGAGGTGATATGTTCCTTTGACATACACGGGAGAGCCATGATGGTTGATATCACAATGAGGTGATATGCTTTGCTCTACACATGGGTGTAGCCATGTTGATTGTCATCACGATGAGGTGATATGACTTATATAGTTGGAAGTATTCCTCTCTAGCTGAGAGGGAGTGTTGATGTTCAGCGTCTAGACGAATCACTTCCAGACACGATTTGTGAAGACAAATTCAAATATAGCCTTTGGCTATTTTAATTTGTCTTAAATCGATTTATCAAATAATGAGGAGAAGCATCAATTATAATGTATTATTTATATTATCAATGATTAATAATTAATTGGGGACCGACCATTACAGAGGCACGATTTTTAATGAGGCACGTCTTTTGCTTTGGAGGCCGACCTCTTGTGAGAGAAAGTCACATCCCTTCATGAATGAATGTATAAATACTAGTTGAGGTTCATTCATTTAAACATCAAGCAAGTTTAGCATAATTCACATTTTAGAGAAGTTCGAGCCTGTAGCAGCAGATCATTTGCCTGTAGCAGCAGATCATCTTCTATAGCAGCAGATCATTTACAAGGAGAAACATATTCATTTATATCTGCATCTAGGAGAGGTGCAAATATTCCTTGTATTAAAATCGGCATTGAGTTATGCCTGAGTTGTAAGCAGATTTTTGCTCTTAACATATCAATATATAAGAGATATATTGGGTGGGTTTTTCTCCCTCAAGTTGGAGGGTTTTCCCAGGGTATCTTGTGGTGTTCATTGTCTTATGTGCTGCATTTTCTAAGTGTTTTCTGTTTTGAGATATCTGATGATTTATATATTTTTATATTGATATGGTACACATTTATTTTATGTTTAATGTTAGTATTGCTATTTATTTTATTTATTAATTTATTTGTATTTTAACACTTGGTCTTTATGGTATTGCTATTTTAGGGACATGACACTCAACATGCCAAATGCTTAGCCCAAGCTCCTCTTTATACTTTTTCAACCACATCTCCAAGAAGCTTCTAGAACTAAAGTATTATTTTATTCAAGTGACTTTATAATATAATATTTATTTTAGTCACTTTATTAAATTAATTAAATATAAGGTCACCTTTTAATATTTATTTGTTTGATAACCTTATAAATAACTAATTTAATATTCCATTTAATTTAATTAAAATAATCAATTAGTCATCCTTATAAAATATTATTAATTTGGACAACTTAATTAATTAATTAAATTAAATTATTCTACCTCCAAAATTGGGGACATGACACACCACTTCTCATCTCTTGCTTACTCAAAGTTTCTCAACTCATAAACACCTCTTGGATGCATGCCATACACTATCTGAAATGGACTAAAACCTGTGCTTCTGTTTGGTGAATCATTTGCTTGAGCAAGTACTTGATCCCACTATTTGGGGTGTTCACTCACTAGGCTTCTTAAGATGTTGCCAAGGCTTTTGTTGACCACCTTAGTTTGTCCATCTATCTGAGTATGGCAAGCTGAACTGAAATTGAGATTTGTTCCCAACTTCTTCCAAAGAGTCCTCCAAAAATTACTAACAAACTTAGTATCCTTGTCAGAAACAATGCTTCTAGGAAGTCCATGCAATCTTACTACTTCCTGAAGAAAACAAGTTGACAATGTTAGTGGCATCACTTGTTTTATTACATGCTATAAAATGTGCCATCTTGGAGAATCTATCAACTACAACAAATATGGAATCAATACCTTTCTGAGTCTTCGGTAGTCCAACTATAAAATCCATACTAATTGAATCCCATGGCCTATTAGGAATAGGCCAGGGCTGATTTAATCCTGTGTTTTGGCTTCTTCCCTTAGCATTGTCCAAAATGTCTTGCCAAATTACCACTATGTTTCTCCTTCAACAAGTTCTCTCTCATGGAACATTTAGGAATGCATAGCTTGCTGCCCTTGAACAGTAGTCCTTCTTGAAGAATGTAGTCCTGTTGTGACCTTTTCACACATCGCCCCATTGCAAATGGGGACCCTAGTAGTTTTCCCTTTGATGGTTTTGCTTTTGAGTTTTGGTCTTTCTGGTGGGGTACTTAAGATTGAATTTTTGAAGGTCATCCGAGTCAAGAAGTGATGGTGAACCAGAATCAATGCATGAACGTTGCCAAAGTGCTTAGAGGGCCCTGTGGATGAAGATCGACTGTCATTTTAGTCAATTCTGACACTTCTTAAATTTTAGGGTTTCCACCACGGGCCCCTATTTTTTAGGAACTTTTTTTTGGCATTTTTAGCCCATTCTGGAATCCCTATTCTTTAGGGGCTATTTTTAGAAAGTTTGGAAAAAATTTATATTTTTGGCAGGGTTTCTATTTCTGGAAAGTGTGCAGGTCATGGCTTCATCAATTTTAACTTCAGAAGGTTACAAGTAAAAATGGGTGAAAATTTTGAAAAATTTAGAAAATTGCCTAAGGCATGGACATGCATATGCTAAAATTCGCCCAAGCATGAAGAAATAA
This sequence comes from Sequoiadendron giganteum, assembly GCA_007115665.2. Classification (NCBI taxonomy): domain Eukaryota; kingdom Viridiplantae; phylum Streptophyta; class Pinopsida; order Cupressales; family Cupressaceae; genus Sequoiadendron; species Sequoiadendron giganteum. The sequence goes on along the minus strand of CM021101.1, from coordinate 71,216,150 downwards.
AAATGGCAGAGGTACATGTAAGTCCGCCATGTTAGTTGCAAGGAAATCACAGAGCATCATGTAAGTCCGCCCATGGAAGAATGACAAAGTGCAAGCCAAGTCCGCCATTGGCAAGGAAAAAATTACAAAGGTTGAAGGAAGTCCGCCCAAGACAATTGCAAGACATGGTGGAAGTTCGCCAAGCAACATGCAAGAAAAAAATGGCTAAGTCATGAGCAGGTCCGCCCCAAGGTAGATGACAAGGAAGCTGGCAAGTCCGCTCCAAGGTGTTGGGAGATGGCATGAAGGCTAGCAAGTCCGCCCAGCAATGAGAAGGATGGCAAAACACATGTGAAGTCCGCCATATGTTAAGTGGCAAGACAATGACAAAGTCCGCCCAAGTATAAAAATGGCAAGTGACATGTGAAGTCCGCCATATGTTAAATGGCATGAGCATGATGAAGTCCGCCCAACATAAAGGAGAAATTGCAAAGGCAAGTTGAAGTCCGCCCAAGTATAAAAATGGCAAGAGGCATGTGAATTCCACCCCAAGAAGGTTGGAGAAGGGTGGAAGTGTGAAGAGGTCCGCTCCAAGATGTTTGGAAGTGGAAAATTACAAAGGAAAATTCGCCATTTGGTAAATTAAATGACAAATTGCAAGTGCAAGTCCGCCCCAAGCTTGGTAAAATGAAAAGATTACACAAGGCAAGTGTGCCTAGGCCATAAATGACATGAAAAATAATTGGAGAAGTAAAGATTAAAGTGTTTGCCTTGGAAAAATCAAAGAATTTAAAATTTGCCTAAGTCTAGACATTTAAAAAATTAATTGAAAAATCAAATGGTATGTCTGGCAAAAGTAAGTTCACCTGGAGTAAAAAATCGTGGCAAGATTAAAATTCGCCTTAGGCAGAAGCACAGAGAAATTTGAAAAGATAAATTTGGCTTTGGATTAAAGAATTATTAAATATTATTATTTAATTGTTTTAACGAACGGGTTGGAAACAACACAAAATATTATTTTAATATTTTATTTTCCAAAACCCATTTAATGAGAAAATTTGAATTTTCTCTAGGCAAATTGCTGAGAAAAGAAAGAAAGAAAAAGAACCTCATTTGACTAGCGACAAAATTAGAAACTTTCCTTACCAAATTATGCTGAAGATGGAAATTACTATTTGAAAGAGAAGTGCCAGCCAAGCTCAGACTGAATTAATTGGAAACAATTAAAATTTGCTAAATGGGTCGATTCTTTCAACCTTAAATTGGTTTGGCATTTCATTTTCATTCATTCAAAAGCGAAGTTGTGAAGAAAATTCGTTAAGGCAAGAGAAGTTTGTGAAGTTTTATATTTTTCTTACGAAGTAAAAGGCTGAAAGTGCGAATTTTCTTCAGCAGCAACACAGTTTTCATTGCCAGGCAGACTTTACTTCCTCTATTCCGGCAAAGATTTCTCTTTGCGTAACATTTTAATTCTTTCATTTCCAGCAATAATTATTTTCACGAATTAACTTATCAAGTTTGCTGGAATATATTTATGCATAAATAATTTTTGAATTGAAATATTTCTTTTGCAGATTTATGTTGGACAACGGAGAATCATCAAAGAAAATGAAATTCGCCAACAAAGGTTCGCAGTCGGAGTCAAAAATTGTCTCCAAGTGGAAGAATGTTGCTGACATTGATCTTGGCCATATTGACTTAGAAGAATTCCGGAAAAGAATGTATGGAAGTGACACACTTGCCAACTCCAATTGCGCAAAAATGATGCGAAATGACATAGTTCATGCTACAGGGTTTCCGCCGGCAATTGAATGTCCAGAGTTGATTGTAGAATGCGCCTTGCATTACAATGCTGAGGAAAGACAAATTGAAGCACCAGATGACAGAGTACTAGCATATTTGGGTGAATTGGCTATACAGGAGACTTTTGGCATTCCGGCTTATGACTTCAGCGATTGGTATTGCGCATTGGTCTCACGTAGAGAAGTGCTGGAAAAGGTTAAGGCAGAAAGTGTCAAAATCGATGAGCAAGTGAAGAGCATTCAAAATGGTATCTTTCATATGGCGGCAGATGTGTTGAACACGGACATTGTCCGGGAAAATGACCTATGGCCGGGTAATATGCAAAGGGAAGTGCAAAAGGTTTTCTCCATCATGCCAATCTTGGGCGAAAATCTGACTAAGGCATTTGACCTCTTGATTGTCCGTAATACTTTCTTGCAACATGAATCAGAATGGGCAGTTGTCTTTGCCGATTGTGCGGATAGTTTAGACCTGTGGAGTACAATGTCAGTATCTTGCCGGACATTACCATTGAGGAGATTGGCGCCATTGTGTCCAGGTTCGTTGAACGGAGCATTGCTGAAGCGGATAAGGTCGCAACTCTCAGTGGATGACTCATTTGCTTGTCAACTGGTCGATGTTTTGGCAACCCTAATTAGGGTTTTCTTATTCAAATTTGGGCACTCGATCTTGTTTTAATCTCAACCATTCAATGTATTTGGGGATTCTATAAGTACCCTTTCATTTTCATTTGAAACGATAAAAAAAAAAAATCAGAAGAACTATTATCAGAGGATTAGAGATTAGAATTTTTTGAGTTAGAATTAGCTTAGAGATTTAAATTTTAGAAGAGAAGAGTTGTATGAAATTGTTGCGAAAACTGTTGTGATAATGAAATTCATAATTGCATGAGATGCTTTGAAATCTTTATTGTCAAATGGGTGCATGGTTGCATATTTCCTCTTTCTCATAGGATTGTTTTCGATTAAAGATTTATTTATTAGTGGAGCGAAAGATTGATAGTGAAGGTTGAAGTAACTTAGCTCATACTTTTTTCAAATGGATGCTTTTCATTTGATGTGTAAAGTTAGACTGAGCTCTTAATGTGAATGCTTTTAAATGTTTACTTTAAATAATATTGTTCAGATTGATGGTGTTATTTATAGTAAAAAAATATCAAGCACAAATCCCAGAAGATTGCACCTGCTTTCGTGTAGTTGACGTTTTTCGAGACGATACAAAGCATGGCTTCCTTTAAGTTGCATTTGATCTTTACAGTCTCCTAGTTCCTTAGGATTAGCATAAGATTTCTCACCTCCTTCCTTTTTTCATGTTTTAATCTAAAGTCAGAAAATCCCAAAAATACAACATTGCATTCAATCCCTTACTTTCAAGAGAATTATTGAAGTAAAATGCCCCCTTGGGTTACCAGCAAACCACAACTACCACAGAGCCTATCCACACCCCATCTTTGAAACATTGGAATTACCTTGTGACCTATCTCGCAATCTTAGCACGAAAGGTGATTTTTATCAAGAGAGGATAGAGCGTCTCTGGATTCTTTATTCTAGAGTGTTTGTGTGTGTCACAAAACATGCATCAACATAGAATTGGCGCTAGAAGGAGGGCCCTATGAACAACAGTGATTACTTTCTAAGTAAGCAAGATGCAGTATGGTGTTGCCACATGAATTTCCTTTTCATGTACCTGTTGAGCAACTTGAACAAGCAAACATTGATATTCTTGATCAATTATACTCATTAGCCTGGCAGTCACAAGCAGATCACTCGCAATTCAGACAGACTAGTCGTGTTCTGGCCAGAGAAGAAGAAAAGGGTATTCAAATTGAGCAAGCAATCCAAAGAAATTTGATCAGACAAAAGATTAACCGTTTGAAAAGAGCTTTGGACGATTTAGAACAATCATTGGCTTCTAGTTCGTCATCCAACTCTAGCCGGTCAGTGGCTTCTAGCTCGTCAATGGCCTCTAGCTCATCATCCAACCCAAGCTCATCTACAATGAAGAATGGTGCTCCTGGGCAACGTTCCTGATCCACGACAAGATCCCCAACCAGTGTTGCAACTAGATTTGGCTTTCCACGACGAACAAGAGGATATCATTTCTGAATTGTTCAGTCTTGCGTGGCAAGTAAGAAGAAACTCTCCTTACTGGATGCGCATACACTTCATACTAGAAGAAGAAGAACAGCCCAATGCATTGACCTTGCTATTTAAAGAGATCGACTTGTTGAAAGATTTGAAGCCCAACAACGAGAACAAAATCGTCTAGCTAACCCACAAGTTCCTCCGCAAGTGAATCAACCAGCTCCTACGCATCCTCAACATAATTGAAGACACGCTGGATCGAATTGGTTCATTCTCGCCAAATAGATTTCAGCGAATTACCAAGTCAACTCCAAGTTCTTCGAAAAGTTTTGTAGAGTTATCTCCTCGTAAAAATAGGGCAAAGAAGCATAAAGAAGTGTTACGAGAAGAAGTAGTAAGTGAAGTACAAAGTGTGGAGGATCTTGTCAAGTTATTCCAGACACAACCACCACAGGTTCCGCGCACTGTTCATCAACAAATTCCACCAATTCAAGTTATTCCAATGGGTCGTCCAAATGCTTGGCGTCCGCAAAATGCATCGCCTCTTACCACATTCGCCAATTACCATGATATGCCCAAGAATCCTGAATATTTTTGCTCCAAGTTCCATGTCAGCGATATGAACCGGACGACGGATGAACATATCAAAATTTTTGAAGATACTCTCCAGAATCGAGACATTCAGCACGAAGATGTGGCTTGCCGACTATTCCCATGTTCTTTGGGAGATGACGCATATTACCGGTACATCAACTTGCCAGTAAATTCCATTCAAACCTGGCTGGGGTTGAAAGAAGCCTTTTTGGCAAAATTCAGATTGCCAACCACACTAGTTGAATTGTATAGACAATTTGTTGAAGTGAAAAGACGAGCATGAACCGATCAGTACCTTCAACAACAGATTTCACAAGGCATATACAAGGCTACGTAACCCATATGAATTGGATAATGCCGCAGCATTACCAATCTACTATGCCGCCTTGGACAATCTTACTTCGATGTTCGTAAGAAGAGCCAATCCAGTTCTAGCTGATCTTAAGGCAACATATGCAGAATCAATTAAAGTCAATTCTGATTTAGGCATGAATGTTGCAGTACCACTCAACCATTTGGGATACGCTGCTATGCCAAATCAAATTACGGGAATCAATCAAGCACTAGCCCATCATATGCCGGTAATGAATCATGTTCCACCTCTCAACAATCAAGTAGTCCATCCGAGAGGTCCTATCTCCCAAGCTCAACCTCCGCAACCTGTATATTTGCAAGGTACAACCACGTCCACTAGGACGCAAGAGCAAAAGGAGGAAGTGAGAGACTTGATTGAACAAGTGAAGAAATTGTCTACTGAAGTGACTCATCTAAGAAATCAAAACAATCAACTGCATAGTATGTAAAGAAATTCTCAAGGATACCAAGGTAATCATCAAAATTACCAAGGTCAATCGAGCAATAATCAAGGTTACCGTAGTAATAACCAAGGATATCAAAAAAGAGCATGGAATACTGGACCAAATAATGGAAATGTGCAATCACCACTTGACACTCCGATAAATCGGGAAAATCGACCAACGGAAAGTATACTCCTCATAGAATCTGCCTTGTCCGGATGGTGTCGGTTGCACAATACTAATTAGCATTCTGAGACACGGTGTAGAGAATTTCAGTTGGCAGTTGATATTTTCCAAAGAGAGATACAAAGGGAGACTCCAAAAGATCCATCTACTGCCATAGTTCTGAATTGCGTGTAGCAATCCATGGATCAAGGACTCATATTCTGTTACATTATTAGTGCATGGGAATTGTAACCTCAAAGCAGCCAAGTAAGTTTCGCTTGACGGACTGATCAACTCATAACCAGCTCCATTGCCCTTTTTGGATTTTGAACCGTCAAACCTCAAGGTCCAAACTTGCTCTCGATCTGGCAACTGCTTGAGACTAGGTACTTCTTTTTCCTGAATTTTTGTAATTGTATTCTTTCTGTGAATAATTTCTTCATTTTGTGAAAATTCTTTATTGGAGTCACTATTCTCATCTCGCACTGTCCAATTGAAACATTCATTTTCTTGAAATCGGGAAATCCTTGCGCATACTTGGTCTAAAGCCATCTTGCACATTGCGCAAGAGAATTCAGAATGAAAAGCATTATGAATTCGGCACCAATTAGGCAACAATAAGTCTTGCACAAAAACATGACTTCCCAATTCCTTCTCTTGTTTAGCACTTTTAAGCACAAATCTTCTAAAATTTTCAAACATGCTTTCACCTTCATCTGGTGAAAGCTCGTCATCTGCTTCAATAGGAACTTCGGTCACCTTTGAGACTTTAAGTGAATCTTTTTGATTATCTGAGCAGTGTAGCATCAAGATTTCTTGTTTCTTTGGTCTATATTGACCCAAATCTGTCTCACAAAACAAGATTTCATTGTTTTCTCCATTCTCAGTGATCATCATCTTGAGTCTTGGTGTACTCTCAATTCTTATTTGATTGGGGATACCTTTCCATGGTAACCATAAGTGCAAAAAATCAGTGGCGAAATAACCATTTAACCTGTGGGTCCAATCTCGTCCTAAGACCATTCCATATCCATCTGGGATATCAACTACAGATATGTCAATGAAGTGTTGAATTCTAGGGTCGGACGACAACTGCATATGAATGTTGTTTAGTTCTCCTACTACGGGAACTTTTGTTTTATCTAACTGTGTTACTTTCTTGTTTGTCCTTGTAGGTGCCAAACCCAATCTATTACACACAGCTAGAGGCATCACATTGTTGGAGGCTCCTGAGTCGATCAAACAATTATGTAGGAGTTTGTTGAACATTCAGAGTGAAACAAGGAAAGGAGCAAGCTCATCTTTGCCTTGATAAAATATCACAGGGCTTCTTTTTTGTGCACCAGCTTCTACCCCTCTTGCTGTTATTTCCTTGTTATTCTTTTTTGTTGGTGGAGCTTTCTCATCTTTAGTTGATTGTTCACTTCTAAGTGTTCTTTGTCCTGGCATCTCTATGCCTTTCTTAACTTCATACATACCTCGAACTGGTTTAGAATCCCGAGATTCTTGAACAATATTTACCGTCTGAGGTGATTCCTAGAACTGTTTGTCTTGAACACAATTTACATTACTGGTAGAACTTGTAGCCTTCTAAATTGTGTTAGTTGAATCTTGTGTCGGACCCTTCAAGCTGTCAAGGAATGTGTTTCTTATCTCTGACACTTTCATCAATTCAAACAATGACACACTTACTTTAATTTTCTTAACCTCGTCAGTCATGTACTGACTTAATCTTTTCAGTTCATCCTTAGGAGGTGGGACATTGGTAGAATTGTTAACGTTGTTGCTCTGCCTATATTGAGGTGCATTTTTATTGCTTTGCCTATACTGAGGCGCATCTCTTGGAAGAGATGGATTATTGTTGGCGTTCGGATGTGGTGGTGTCTGGAAGTTGTGTGGAGGAATGGACGAAGTCAAAGGCTCTTGATTCTTTCTATAGTAAACCTTTCACTGACTGTTTCCTATCTGTTGGAATGCCTGGACCTCCTTTATACCCTCAACCAATACACTATTGTTCAATGGCGGGAAATAATAATTGTCTGTGCCTTCAACAGGTACATCAACAACTGTATATGAATACACGGAAGGTGGCGCCTCCACTGGTCCATTAGCCGTTGCTGGTGGAAATCTTCCAAACTGGTCAGGTTCTTGATACTGTCCAAACTGCGGTGGAAGCGTGGAGTCCTCCAAAACTAAAGCTTGGTCATACTTTATAACCGGAACTATGGCAGTAGATGGATCTTCTGGAGTCTCCCTTTGTATCTCTCTTTGGAAAATATCAGCTGCCAACTGAAATTCTCTACACTGTGTCTCAAAATGCTGATTAGTATTGTGCAACCAACACCATCTGGACAAGGCGGATTCTATGAGGAGTATACTTTCCGTTGGTCGATTTTCCCAATTTGTCGGAGTGTCAAGTGGTGATTGCACATTTCCATTATTTGGTCCCGTATTCCATGCTCTTTTTTGATATCCTTGGTTATTACTACGGTAACCTTGATTATTGCTCGATTGACCTTGGTATCCTTGAGAATTTATTTGCATACTATGCAGTTGATTGTTTTGATTTCTTAGATGAGTCACTTCAGTAGACAATTTCTTCACTTGTTCAATCAAGTCTCTAATTTCCTCCTTTTCCTCTTGCGTCCTGGTGGACGTGGTTGTACCTTGCAAATATACAGGTTGCGAAGGTTGAGCTTGGGAGATAGGACCTCCTAGATGGACTACCACTTGATTGTTGGGAGGTGGAACGTGATTCATTACCGGCGTATGATGGGCCAGTGCTTGATTGATTCCCGTAATTTGATTTGGCATAGCGGCGTATCCCAAATGGTTGAGTGGTCCTGCAACATTCATGCCTAAATCAGAATTGACTTTAATTGATTCTGCATATGCTGCCTTAAGATCAGCCAGAACTGGATTGGATCTTCTTACAAACATCGAAGTAAGCCTGTCCAAGGCGGCATAGTAGATTGGTAATGCTGTGGCATTATCCAATTCATATGGGCTACGTAGCCTTGTATATGCCTTGTGAAATCTGTTGTTGAAGGTATTGATCGGTTCATGCTCTTGTCTTTTCACTTCAACAAATTGTCTATACAATTCAGTTGGTGTGGTTGGCAATCTAAATTTTGCCAAAAAGGCTTCTTTCAACCCCAGCTAGGTTTGAATGGAATTTACTGGCAAGTTGACGTACCAGTAATATGCGTCATCTCCCAAAGAACATGGGAATAGTCGGCAAGCCACATCTTCGTGCTGAATGTCTCGATTCTGGAGAGTATCTTCAAAAATTTTGATATGTTCATCCGCCGTCCGGTTCATATCGCCGACATGGAACTTGGAGCAAAAATGCTCAAGATTCTTGGGCATATCATGGTAATTGGCAAATGTGGTAAGAGGCGATGCATTTTGCGGACGCCAAGCATTTGGATGACCCATTGGAATAACTTGAATTGGTGGAATTGGTTGGTGAACAGTGCGCGGAACCTGTGGTGGTGGTGTCTGGAATAACCTGACGAGATCCTCCACACTTTGTACTTCACTTACTGCTTCTTCTCGTAACACTTCTTTATGCTTCTTTGGCCTGTTTTTACGAGGAGATAACTCTACAAAACTTTTAGAAGAACTTGGAGTTAACTTGGTAATTCACTGAAATCTATTTGGCAAGAATGAACCAATTCGATCCAGCGTGTCTTCAATTTTGTTGAGGATGCGTAGGAGCTGGCTGATTCACTTGCGGAGGAACTTGTGGGTTAGCTAGACGATTTTGTTCTCGTTGTTTTGCTTCAAATCTTTCAACAAGTCGATCTCTTTGAATAGCAAGGTCAATGCGTTGGGCTGTTCTTCTTCTTCCAGTATGAAGTGCATGCGCATCCAGTAAGGAGAGTTTCTTCTTACTTGCCATGCAAGACTGAACAATTCAGAAATGATATCCTCTTGTTCGTCGTGGAAAGCCAAATCTGGTTGCAACACTGGTTGGGGATCTTGAAGTGGATCAGGAACATTGCCCGGGAGCACCATTCTTCATTGTAGATGAGCTTGGGTTGGATGATGAGCTAGAGGCCATTGACGAGCTAGAAGCCACTAACGAGCTAGAGTTGGATGACAAACTAGAAGCCAATGATTGTTCTAAATCGTCCAAAGCTCTTTTCAGATGGTTAATCTTTTGTCTGATCAAATGTCTTTGGATTGCTTGCTCAATTTGAATACCCTTTTCTTCTTCTCTGGCCAGAACACGACTAGTTTGTCTGAATTGCGAGTGATCTGCTTGTGACTGCCAGGCTAATGAGTATAATTGATCAAGAATATCAATGTTTGCTTGTTCAGGATGCTCAACAGGTACATGAAAAGGAAATTCATGTGGCAACACCATACTGCATCTTGCTTACTTAGAAAGTAATCATTGTTGTTGATAGGGCCCTCCTTCTAGCGCCAATTCTATGTTGATGCGTGTTTTGTGACACACACAAACACTCTAGAATAAAGAATCCAGAGACGCTCTATCCTCTCTTGATAAAAATCACCTTTCGTGCTAAGATTGCGAGATAGGTCACAAGGTAATTCCAATGTTTCAAAGATGGGGTGTGGATAGGCTCTGTGGTAGTTGTGGTTTGCTAGTAACCCAAGTGGGCATTTTACTTCAGTAATTCTCTTGAAAGTAAGGGATTGAATGCAGTGTTGTATTTTTGGGAATTTTTGACTTTAGATAAAAAAATGAAAAAAGGAAAGGGGTGAGAAATCTTATGCTAATCCTAAGGAACTAGGAGACTGTAAAGATCAAATGCAACTTAAAGGAAACCATGCATTGTTTCGTCTCGAAAAACGACAACTACACGAAAGCAGGTGCAATCTTTTGGGATTTGTGCTTGAGAGTTTTTTACTATAAATAACATCAATTTGAACAATATTATTTAAAGTAAACGTTTAAAAGCATTCACATTAAGAGCTCAGTCTAACTTTACATCAAATGAAAAGCATCCATTTGAAAAAAGTATGAGCTAAGTTACTTCAACCTTCACTATCAATCTTTTGCTCCACTAATAAATAAATCTTTAATCGAAAACAATCCTATGAGAAAGAGGAAATATGCAACCATGCACCCATTTGAAAATAAAGATTTCAAAGCATCTTATGCAATTATGAATTTCATTATCACAACAGTTTTCGCAACAGTTTCATACAACTCTTCTCTTCGAAAATTTAAATCTCTAAGCTAATTCTAACTCAAAAAATTATAATCTCTAATCCTCTGATAATAGTTCTTCTGATTTTTTTTTTCGATCGTTTCAAATGAAAATGAAAGGGTACTTATAGAATCCCCAAATACATTGAATGGCCAAGATTAAAACAAGATCAAGGGCCCAAATTTGAATAAGAAAACCCTAATTAGGGTTGCCAAAACATCGACCAGTTGACAAGCAGATGAGTCATCCACTGAGAGTTGGGACCTTATCCGCTTCAGCAATGCTCCGTTCAACGAACCTCGACACAATGGCGCCAATCTCCTCAATGGTAATGTCTGGCAAGGTACTGACATTGTACTCCAGCAGGTCTAAACTATCCGCACAATCGGCAAAGACAACTGCCCATTCTGATTCATGCTGCAAGAAAGTATTACGGATAGTCAAGAGGTCAAATGCCTTAGTCAGATTTTCGCCCAAGATTGGCATGATGGAGAAAACCTTTTGCACTTCCCTTTGCATATTAACCGGCCATAAGTCATTTTCCCGGACAATGTCCGTGTTCAACACATCTGCCGCCATATGAAAGATACCAGTTTGAATGCTCTTCACTTGCTCATCGATTTTGGCACTTTCTGCCTTAACCTTTTTTAGCACTTCTCTACACGAGACCAATGCGCAATACCAATTGCTGAAGTCATAAGCCGAAATGCCAAAAGTCTCCTGTATAGGCAATTCACCCAAATATGCCAGTACTCTGCCATCTAGTGCTTCAATCTGTCTTTCCTCGGCATTGTAATGCAAAGTGCATTCTACAATCAACTTTGGACATTCAATTTCCAACGGAAACCCTGCAGCATGAACTATGTCGTTTCTTATCATTTTTTGCGCAATTGGAGTTGACAAGCATGCGTCACTTCCATACATTCTTTTCCGGAATTCTTCTAAGTCAATATGGCCAAGATCAGTGTCAGCAACATTCTTCCACTTGGAGACAATTTTTGACTCCGGCTGCGAACCTTTGCTGGCGAATTTCATTTTCTTTGATGATTCTCCGTTGTCTAGCATAAATCTGCAAAAGAAATATTTCAATTCAGAAATTATTTATGCATAAATATATTCCAGCAAACTCGATAAGTTAATTCGTGAAAATAATTATTGCTGGAAATGAAAGAATTAAAATGTTTTGCAAAGAGAAATCTTTGCCGGAATAGAGGAAGTAAAGTCTGCCTGGCAATGAAAACTATGTTGCTGCTGAAGTAAATTCGCACTTTCAGCCTTTTACTTCGTAAGAAAAATATAAAACTTCACAAACTTCTCTTGCCTTAACGAATTTTCTTCACAATTTCGCTTTCGAATGAATGAAAATGAAATGCCAAACCAATTTAAGGTTGAAAGAATCGATCCATTTAGCAAATTTTAATTGTTTCCAATTAATTCAGTCTAAACTCGGCCGGCACTTCTCTTTCAAATAGTAATTTCCATCTTCAGCATAAGTTGGTAAGGAAAGTTTCTAATTTTGTCGCTAGTCAAATGAGGTTCTTTTTCTTTCTTTCTTTTCTCAGCAATTTGCCTAGAGAAAATTCAAATTTTCTCATTAAATGGGTTTTGGAAAATAAAATATTAAAATAATATTTTATGTGTTGTTTCCAACCCGTTCGTTAAAATAATTAAATAATAATATTTAATAATTCTTTAATCCAAAGGCAAATTTATCTTTTCAAATTTCTTTGTGCCTCTGCCTAAGGCGAATTTTAATCTTGCCATGATTTTTTACTCTAGGTGAACTTACCTTTGCCAGACATACCATTTGATTTTTCAATTAATTTTTTAAATGTCTAGACTTAGGCAAATTTTAAATTCTTTGATTTTTCCAAGACAAACACTATAATCTTTACTTCTCCAAGTATTTTTCATGTCATTTATGGCCTAGGTGCACTTGCCTTGTGTAATTTTTTCATTTTACCAAGCTTGGGGCGGACTTGCACTTGCAATTTGTCATTTAATTTACCAAATGGCGAATTTTCCTTTGTAATTTTCCACTTCCAAACATCTTGGAGCGGACCTCTTCACACTTCCACCCTTCTCCAACCTTCTTGGGGTGGACTTCACATGCCTCTTGCCATTTTTATACTTGGGCGGACTTCAACTTGCCTTTGCAATTTCTCCTTTATGCTGGGCGGACTTTATCATGCTCATGCCATTTAACATATGGCGGACTTCACATGTCACTTGCCATTTTTATACTTGGGCGGACTTTGTCATTGTCTTGCCACTTAACATATGGCGGACTTCACATGTGTTTTGCCATCCTTCTCATTGCTGGGCGGACTTGCTAGCCTTCATGCCATCTCCCAACACCTTGGAGCGGACTTGCCAGCTTCCTTGTCATCTACCTTGGGGCGGACCTGCTCATGACTTAGCCATTTTTTTCTTGCATGTTGCTTGGCGAACTTCCACCATGTCTTGCAATTGTCTTGGGCGGACTTCCTTCAACCTTTGTAATTTTTTCCTTGCCAATGGCGGACTTGGCTTGCACTTTGTCATTCTTCCATGGGCGGACTTACATGATGCTCTGTGATTTCCTTGCAATTGACATGGCGGACTTACATGTACGTTTGCCATTTTTATTTCTTCATGCTTGGGCGAATTTTAGCATATGCATGTCCATGCCTTAGGCAATTTTCCAGATTTTTCAAAATTTTCACCCATTTTTACTCATAACCTTCTGAAGTTAAAATTGATGAAGCCATGACCTGCACACTTTCCAGAAATAGAAACCTTGCCAAAAATATAAATTTTTTCCAAAGTTTCTAAAAATAGCCCCTAAAAAATAGGGATTCCAGAATGGGCTAAAAATGCCAAAAAATGTTCCTAAAAAATAGGGGCCCGGGGTGGAAACCCTAAAATTTAGGAAGTGTCAGAATTGATTGAAATGATAGTCGATCTTCGTCCACAGGGCCCTCTAAGCACTTTGGCATAACGTTCATGCATTGATTCTGGTTCACCATCACTTCTTGACTCGGATGACCTTCAAAAATTCAATCTTAAGTACCCCACCAGAAAGACCAAAACTCAAAAGCAAAACCATCAGAGGGAAAAATACTAGGGTCCCCATTTGCAATGGGGCGATGTGTGATAAGGTCACAACAAGTCCACCCATGGACTCCTCTCTTTACTTATAGGATACTCCTATCTTTACTTATGGGATCTTTACAAGCTGCATAAGCCTTCTTGAATTCTAAATCCTCCTTGTACATGTCTTTCAAGGAATCAAATCCCAAGATATTCACTTGAGATTCCTGCATAATGAGATTTCTCCTAGTTAATGCATCTATAGTTCTTTGTTAGATTGTCCACTTGTATGCTTGATAAGGAAGGTAAAATTTTGCAAAAACTCAATTCCTTTTACATCTATGTTCCACGGCGTTTCGAAGATGAGGACGGAGGGATGACACGGGATGCGTTTCGAGGATGTTTCCTAGGGGGCCATTTTTAGGGGACGACGATATATATAATATATATATGAAAATTTCAAAATTTATTAATATATTATAGAGAGACGGGGAAAGAGAGAGAGATATGTCAATAATTGATAACAACAATATCAATTTGTAAATAAATCACGAGAGACGTAGTATAACAGCATAATAAATATCAACAAAGCATTATAACAGTAGTCTCAAACATCAATAAAACCATGGTCTATCAATATCCAAATGTCTCAAACATGTATCTAGAAGTCTCAAAGTTCAAACATGTATCCTGGGACGATGAGGGATGTTTCGAACATCCCCCAGCCATCTTGGGGATGTTTCCTACCATTTCATGTTGTCTAGCTTGTTTTGGAGATGGCAAGGGGACATCCCCTTTGCGTCCCCCCCGTCCCATAAATGGCTGGGGACAGGGACGACCCATTTTGGGATAGGGAACACATCCCCGTATAACATAGTTTTACATGCTTTTGACTTAATTTAGCTTATTCACTAATAACTTGTAAAGCATGGTTATCAGTATACAATACGAATTCTTTAGGCATTAAGTAATGCTTCCACTTCTTCAAAGCTTAGACAATGGTATAGAGCTCTTTGTCATATGCGGAATACTTCTTTTTAGCATCATTAAGTTTTTCATTGAAGGAGGCAATTGGCTTACCTTTTGGCTCAAAACAGCAACTATAGCAATCCCACTACCATCACATTCCACTTGAAAAAGTTTATCAAAATCAGGTAAGGCTAAAATATGTTGTTTTGTAATCTTTTTTTGAAGTGATTGAAAATTTATTTCAGCTGCCTTAGTCCACTAGAATGGTTGCTTATTTCCCTTAATTGTTTCCACAATTGTAACACAAATTCCACTAAAATTTCTTATAATTTTTTTATAGAAGCTAGCTAAATTGTGGAAGCTTCTTACCTTATAAACACTTTTTGGAGTAGGCCATTCTATTATGGCTTTGACCTTTTCCTTATCCATCATCAAGCCTTCTTGTGATATAACAAATCCCAAGTGGATCAGGTCTGTCTTCATGAAAGTACGCTTCTTAAGATTGATTGGTAATTTCTCTTTCTGGAGCTTATTCAAAACCAATCTGAGATGTCTAAGGTGCTCCTCCTTTGAATGACTATAAACTAGAATATCATCTAAGTAGACAATGACAAATTTACTTGTGAATTTTTTTAGTACCTCATTCATGAGTCTCATGAAGGTGCTTGGGGCATTCGTCAATCCAAATGGCATCACTAGCCATTCATAAAGCCCATTACTTGTCTTAAATGTCATTTTCCATTCATCACCACCCTCTATGATTCTTTTTTTATGATATCCACTTTTTAAATCTATCTTAGGAAAGTATCTTGCACCACTTAAACAATCCATCAAGTCATCAATTCGAAGTAAAGGAAATCTATACCTAATGGTGATCTTGTTGATGGCTCTTGAATCTGTACACATTCTCTAACCTCCATCCTTCTTTGGACTTAACACTGTTGGAACAACACAAGGACTCAAACTTTCTCTTATTAGCTGTTTGTTTAGTAATTCTTATACTTGATTCTTGATTTTTTCATTTTCCTTTGCAGTCATGTTGTAAGCTGCCTTGTTTGGTAAATTGGCCCCTAGAATGAGATCTATAATGATGGCTAATACTTCTTATTGGAGGTAGTTCATTAGGTAAGGCATCCACAACAATATCAACAAACACACTCAACAAATCTTGATTTTTTATAGGCAAATCAATCAACTTTGTGCTTGTAATGACTATTCTCGGTTTGTCAATTAATGCAAAACTTACCTCATTTTGATTTGATGTAAGAATTCTTTACCACTGACCATCAACACTTTAGGACTGACTTCCTCAACTGCATTCTCATCTTTCAAAGGTATGAGTGTATTCTTCATTCCATCTTTTTCAAAGGTGTAAGTATTACTTCTCCCATCATGAATCGCTCTCCTATCAAATTGCCAAGGCCTGTCTAAGAGAACATGACAAACATCCATTGGCATAACATCACATATCACTCGATCTTTGTAACTCCCTATTTGAATCTCCACTTGGCATTGTTCATTTACCAAGACTTGATGTCCTTTTTGCAGCCAAGACACCTTATATCGAGTTGGATGTGTTTAGTTTATCAACCATTTCATTAGACACAATATCACCTGATCTTTGTAACTCCCTATTTGAATCTCCACTTGGCATTGTTCATTTACCAAGACTTGATGTCCTTTTTGCAGCCAAGACACTTTATATGGAGTTGGATGTGTTGTCTTCTTTAGGTTTAGTTTATCAACTATTTCATTAGACACAAGGTTTTTAGTACTTCCACTATTAATTATAACCTTACAACATTTACCTTTAGTCTTGCATGTGGTTCTAAACAATGTCCTTCTTTGAGTAGGCTCTTGAATTTCTTTTGTTAGGATTTAGCAAGACCTTTTTCATGAGCAATGAATCTCCAACCTCAGGTGCATCTTCATGAGTAAGTGATTTTGCACTCTCCTCTTCAGCTTGAACAATATGTGCACTCCCTTGGCTTGCTGTAGGATTCTCTGGACACTTATAAGATCTATGACAATATTTATTACAAATAAAACATTTCTTTAAAACCCTCTACTTCTGCCTCTTGGGTAAGGTCTTCTACCTCTAAAAGAATCATTGCCTATTGGAAATTGATGATATGAGCTGCTGGCCTCTTCTTTCTGAACTTGCAGCTGACCTTTACCACTTTGCTGTTCTCTACCTCTGAAATTTCTACCTTTACTGATATGTTTCTTCAACTGTTCTTGGGGACAAAATATTGATTTCATCTTGGATATTGAATCTCAATCCATTGAGATATCAAGCCACCTCCTTAGGGTCTTCTTCAATATGACCAGCTCTAATGGGCAACCTGTAAAACTCTTCTGTATACTTCTTTACTGACATTTCTTTTTGTCCTAGATTTTGCTCTTTCTTGAAAGACTAAGTTGATAATCTTTGGGCATGGATTTACCTTTCAATTTAGCCACCATGTTGTCCCAGCTCTTGATGTTGGGCTTGCCTTTCTTTCCTCTTTCATCTTGTACTCCATCCCACCAAAGGATGCATGACCCTTCAGTCTGGTTATTGCAAACTTAACCTTCTTGTCATCATCTACATTCTCATACTCAAAGTATTTATCCAATCAATTAACTCTTCAACATTCAAGCAACATTCAGGCTGCCTTCATACATGGGTACCTCCAATTTTGGTTTGGAACTTGCTCCCAAAATTTGCTCTAACAACTCTTGCTTCAGCTTCTTCTACTTAAAGCTCTGCCTCTTCTTCTTGAGGCTCTTCCTCTCTGTCATTGACATCTCCCATGTCAACTCCTCTTCACTGTGCAAGCTCCATTGTCTGCAGCCGTGCTTGAATATTCCTCATCTCTTCCAAAATTTCTGCATTTGCGCTGGTCTTCTTCTACCTCGTCCTCTTCCATGGACTTTGAATGCCATCTCTTGGAAGAGAAAGTCTTATCTTGCACTTACAGGAATTGTTTCCTGCTCTGATAATAACGGTGTAGGGCTAAAAAACAATTTGCAGCTTTTCATATGCAAATTTATGAATAGAAATTTTAATTGCAATTTACAACAAAAAACTTCCTAGACGAAATTTCAAAACCCATCATAATTCTGCATATAACTGCTCATTCTCTAAAACGAATTCCCAAAATGATTTCTGGGTTTTATTCTTCATGTTCCAAGCTTTCTGAAACATTTTGAATTTTTCAATTTCGTTATGAAATGAGAAAGTTATGGGTATTTTACTGAGACTGTTTTTTTTTCGTTTTATTTGTTGAAATACTTTGATTCCTTCTTGTATGGCGGTTTTATTTTTCTTGACAGCTGCAACCTCTTTTGTCTTTTTTGTTTTTCAGCGATTTCCTCTCTGCTTCAATATTAATTCAATGATCTTTTTGGCAACTTACTTCTTCTTCACAATGTTTTTCTAACAGCAGCATCAAAGTTGGCCGAACAAACACTGCGATCTGCTCTTGCAATCTATTCTTTTCTTGGTGGCGACTGACAAAATCAGCAAAAAACAAAAAAAAAAACAAAAACTTCTGTCAACCAGCAAGAAATACCTTCATTAAGATCTGCAATCTATCTCCATAGATGCTCCAAATTTTCTTTAATCTTTTTGTGGTCTCCTCCAATCAATGCCTATTCTCCTTTTATGACTGTAGCAGCCGACAACCTCAACCTCCTTGGATCTCTCAGCTCTGATACCAAAAGTATGGTGCAGATAACTATTATCTTTTTCAAAAATTCACTCATCCAAAAATATGGCACAGGTATTGAATAAGAAAAATGAGAGTTTTTATAATCACATAAACTTTGTTTTTATTTTGAACACTGGCAACTCTCCTCCTCATGCTGAATATAAGGTTTGTTTATACATCAAAAAGAAGATGACTCCAGCCTAAGATAGACTCATCCAAATCTTCTTTTATTTAGAAAAATCAAAACCACTCCTAAATTGACTCCAACCTCCTAGATACAAGCTATAAGAACAAATAGATTTTTTTATTGCTGGCTCAATACAACTATTATTAAAAGGTTATAAACAAACAAATTCTTGCCTACGTGTATGAGCCTAGAAATGTCTAGAAACTATGACAATACATAAAAAATAAAATACACATATAAATGATGCACCTGCATAAACCTTTTTTTAATATGGCTCTCAAGCATACTTATCTTGGTCAACGTAATAACTAAATAAACTGTTAGTTTTATTCTACTCGCACAAATTCAGTTTTTATTGTTTTCAGCATATTGATAATTTTGTACTTTTTGTAACAATGGTTACATTAGGCAGGTCGAATCCTATACTTAATAAAATCTATTCCTGGTTTAAGGGTGGAGGTTAACGTGGGGTTTAACGTTCTAGATAACCCTGCAGAAATAGGGTATTATGGTAACACAGGCCATAAAGGATACAAAATCCACAAGAAATCCTAATAGAGAAGAAACTTGTGATGCATTCTCATCTGTTCATAGTTTCCATGTTAACAATCATAAATTTATTCGAGCATAATATCCGTGTGAAACTCAGTTTAAACCCTTTTTTGTTTTTAATGTAATTGTTGTGGCTAGATTATAGTTCTCATTCTTTGATTTCAAGATCATTTTTCTCTTTTTTTTTAAACAGTTTTATACTCAGGCATACATTTAGTTTTATAGTTCTTGTAACAGTGGTGAATAAAGCTATTACTGCTTTAAGGGTGAAAGTTAATGCAGGGTTTCAAGAGTCTAGATAACCCTGCAAAAATAGGGTATGATAACACAGGCCATAAAGGATACAAAATCTTCAAAAAATCCTATCAGAGAAGAAACCTGTGAGATATTCTCATCTATGTGTAGTTTTTACATTCACAATAATAAATTTAGTTGACCGTAATATATGTGTGAAACTGAATTTAAACTCTCTTTTTAACTTACTGCCAAAGTGGCTAGATTAGTTTACTCATTCTTTGTTTTCAAGATTTTCTCATTTTTAAATTCAGTTCTTTTGTGTAACCCATGTAACTACGATTACAATGTGTTATTTAGTTTTGCTCTTACATAAATAATAAGTATTGAAGATTTCAATCTGATCCTGTTCTTTTAATCAACTGAATAATAATAGATACAGCAGAAAAATGACTACTAACAGTTTACAGGAAAAAGAACATACAACATTATGACAATAAATACCCCATAACTTGTAACTCATACGATGAGCACAAGCAGAAAAATACTGCATATTAATTCTGAATTCTCCTATATATTGCTGAAATATCGACTTACACTGTCTTTTACTGACTGTTGTTATTTCAGAACAGCAAAGGAGCCTCTATCTATAAAGAGCCATACGATTCATAAACAAATCCTTTAAAAAAAACATTTTTAAAGCCACTTTAAAACTCCTAGAATATCAAAAGCCTAAGCCACACATCAGTGCCCAATTTCTCCTAAAAGTAAGAATAAATATTTAAAAAACTATCTAAATCAAACTTTCATGTTGCTGCTTTCAAAGATGTAACATCATTTATCCAACAAAGAATTTTAAATATATATTTGTTTCCTTTAAATGACTCTGTAGGGAAGTGACGCCGTGAACAGCCAAGCTCGGCAAGAGTTGCAAAGGGAAGAAATAATAGGCAATAGAGCAAAACTCCTTGCAGATATTTCACTGGGGTTCATATGTGCAGTTACGTTTTTTATTTCAGTCTATACATTCTTCTACTGCTCACCGAAGAAGGTGGTTCGTCTCCTGGTATGTTGCATGTTGTTTGTGGCGCACGTCGGACATGCAAATTACATGATTACAAACACAATGAAACCAATGGCGGCAGTTCTGGAAGATATCTTGTTGTATGCATTCAAATTTATGCTAGGACAGAGATAAAATGGTCCTTAAAAGTTAGGACGAGCTACAGAATATTTTAGACCTAGATTCTACTGTACATAGGGGAATAAAGGTACGCATCTCTTGTTCAAGGGTTTCTAATGTCTTCATTGCTGCTGTTCCAGCTTATTGCTACTTTTGTAGTCTTACTGAATTATATACTGCTGTTCCTGCAGCTTGTATTGCTACTGTTCTTGTAGGCTTACTGAATTGTATTTTGCTGTTCCAGCCTGTTGTATTGTTGTATTGTTGAAATCAGCTCTATGTTATGATGTTGTACTCACTAAATAAACTGTTAGTAGTATAAACTGTTAAATCAGCTCTGATATTTGGTTTGTTCACTAAAAAAACTGTTAGTTTTTATACTCACACAAAAATGATAGATCTATCATCTGGATAACTATATAATCATGGAACCATAAAGCAAATATCAAGAGTCCCATTGCCATATCAGTCTAAAAGTGGTTAGTGATTTGTTAATAGAATTAAGAAGATTAATATTATGTCATAAGTAAACTATATATGAACTATGAGTAAGGTGTTTTAGCAGTTTTATGTTGTGGCGGGCTCACATATGATTATTTTGTCTTTGTGTCTGTGAACGCACACGTGTTTATGACATGTTATAGAAAATTATTGCTCTCGTGGTAGCTTAAAACTTCAAAATTCAACATGTTTAAAATTAAGTATTGAACATTTCAAAATTTCATACATTTTCTCACTTGATGTTATTTTTGAATTGCCATTGAGGTGTATAAATCATGTTTTTGAATATGTGTGTGGATATGTCTATGTTTGCCTAGTATTATATTTTGTCATTATATTGTACTTGTCAATGATGTTTATATGGATCATCATTTAGGTATATGGATTCATATGTGTGGATTTGATGTTGGATTCATTAATGCTTTTGTTTTACTATTTTATGATGAGATGTGATATTGTTTGTATATTTTTGAGTTTATCATCATGATAATGTATCTCACATTTATATAATTGAATTATGCTAGCGTTAGATGATTTTTCATGGAGGTAGATTTGATATTATCTTGTTGGCAGCTATTTTGTACTAAATGTGTGTACTTGATCTCTTGAGTGTATGGGTGAAAGTTATTTCCAATGATCGATAAATTTGAGACAATCATCTTGGGTAAATGTGTTGTATTTAACCTTTATATGATCCCATTTGGAGTTGAGCCATAAGATGGGGCCTTGTGAACCAAATCGAAATTGGTTGATTATAGATTTTCAAGTTATATTTAAACTCAAACATTTTGTGTGCTTGTAATTGTCTTTTGATTTGTTATTTAATTAATTTTTGTAATTTATTTAATTTCCATGAATTAATTAATTTAATGTTTTGTTTTAATTTGAGTTGGCAAAAAGAATGTATATTTTGGGAAAAAAATGTAAATAATAAATTCGAATGTTTTGATAGTTATAATTAATATTTCACAATTTAATGAATCTAAAACTAATCAAAAAGTTGTATTATCTTTTTTTGTAAAAAGTAAATGTTTTCCTTATGTCAACATCATATTATGTCAAGAGTGGCTTGTCTGGGACTTCTCTAGGACTTCTCTGGGACACATGGTTGGGTTTTGGTTGGGGACCCTAGTTCTGGCGCGGTTGGTTCCTTTGATGGTCTCTCCCTTGCTCGACATGTTTCCTTTTGTCCTTTTCTTTGCCTTCTTTGGTCAGGACGGGTTTGATGTTGCCTATTGCCTCCTTTGTTCTGTTGTTGGAAGGTTGGTTAGCTACTTGTGTTCTCCTGGTTGCTCATCTCTTGTTGTTCCATCGATGGTTGGTGGGGTCGGGGTGGTGTTTAGTTGTAGTGTTTGTAGTTGTAGTGAAGGAATTGTCTCAGACCCTTTGGAGGTCTGGTTGCTAGTCAATGTGGTCATCTCTATTCTGAAGAGATGGGGGTCAGCTGCTCATGTGGAGCAGATTGGTCTCTGCTGGTGGATTGGAGATGCTAGTTTCTTGTTGTATATGTGTTTGAGGGGGGGTGGCCTTTGTGCTCCTTTGGAAGTTTTATTCTCTCTCACAACCCGGGTGAGGTTTAGGCATAAGAGCACTGATGATGCTAGTTTTGTTCTCACTTTCTTCCTATTTCCCCATTTGTGACTTCTATTGAGGTGGAGGTTGTGGTTCTGGTTGAAAGTATTGATCTCCTTTTGGGTCCTCAAATTTTGGCTCCTTTAGAGGTGGAGTTCGGTTTAGCTGGTGGGGTTTACTATTGCTACAAGGGGTTGTTGTCTTTGGCTCTTTTCTTCATTCAAACTCTTCTATTGAGGTGGAGAGTTTTTGGGTTGTTGAAACGGTGGCTTTGGTGCTTCAACTTATGCTTGCTCTTCTTGTCTCCTATAGAGGTGGAGATGAAGTCTGTTGTTGGGTTAGCCTTCTTGAGTGGATGGCGAAAGGTCTGTTGCAGTCTTGCTGCTGCAGGTGTGGTGTGGCCTGGTGGTTCCAAGCAATCTTTTGGACCTACAATTGGTGGATTGTTTCTTGATTTCTATAGGATTGGTTCTTGTCCTAAGTGTTTGGTTGTTCCTAGTTGTAGTGCTAAGTTTGGGTTGTTAGTCTATCATTGTCTCAGGACTTCTGTTGGTTTTGAGTGTTTTGTCTCTCTTGGTTTTCATTGACCAGGTGTTGTTTGTGTTTTTGTTGTGTTGTTGTGGTGTCTTCGTTGGTTCTGTTAGTTTTTGTTGTTAGGTGTGTCCTCTTAGCTCTGTAAAAGGTTCTAGGTCGGTTCTAGGTCCTTTCAAAACCTTGTTTCCTAAAAGGCCCCTGCGACTCGTGTGTAAAGGGTACAACACCCTATAAATGTTGCTTATCAAAAACATCATATTATTTTGAACTAAAATGATTTTGTATTGGGATAGAATTATAAAGTTAATTTTAGTAAAATAATAATAATTAATGTTGTAAACTTGAGAAAATTTTGGGGTTTTCTTTTTAATAAGAGGAAAAATTTCATACTTGGGCACTGGAAAATACACAATAGCTTATTGCATATTTTGCCTCTTATCTTCCATTGGAATCTTGCTATTCTTTGGGCATTAGAATTTCACCTAGGGGAAATGTGAAAACAC
This sequence comes from Sequoiadendron giganteum, assembly GCA_007115665.2. Lineage (NCBI taxonomy): Eukaryota > Viridiplantae > Streptophyta > Pinopsida > Cupressales > Cupressaceae > Sequoiadendron > Sequoiadendron giganteum. The sequence goes on along the minus strand of CM021101.1, from coordinate 71,192,543 downwards.
TCATATCTTCCACTGGAATCTTGCTGTTCTTTGGGCGTTAGAAGTTCACTTAGGGGAAATGTGAAAACAACAACGAAACAAATTCAAACAGGAGAATTGAAAAAAAAAGGCGGAGATTGGATTGGCAATGACTTCTTAATACTATCATAATAAATAATTTATAGGGCTTTCTTACCAACTTGCCTTACTATAGAGGTAAAACAATTTTTTGCTAATGATTTATGTAGTGTTTGAATTTGTTTTTCCTTCCAATGAGTGGAAAAGAATTAATTTAGGAAGTTTGATCACAATGAGAGTGTAGAGTAGGGTGATTCGTCACCCTTGAGACTCTAGGTCACGAGAGAGCCATAAGGAACATACTGCCCTAAACTATCTTAGGTTGATTAGACAGGCTTGAGAAGAGTAGAGTTTGAGGTTGGAAAGGAATGGAAAATAGCATACCACTTTCTTTTTGCTAAAGCTAGGTATGTGCAGAGTCAGAAGAGTCGGCTACAAAGGTCTCAGTCTCACTGTCTGAGGACAACAATGCGGATCTTGGACTTCAGTGTGGCAAATTGGCATCTCAGGGGTGGGTTGGCGTCTTGTATGGATAGAGGTCCAAAAACTAGAAATAAACATTGAGAACCTACTAATTGACTATTTATGTTTTATGGTTTGATAGAAAGCAAAAAAAAAACACGAAACAAGTAGTATAACAAAAATACTTGAAATGAACTATTCTAGAAATGACGAATAGAGGATAGAAAAAGATACCAAGCTTCCCATGGCTTGATTCTTCGATTAGCTCCACTTGAACATGCCTACACACATAGAGATGAGAAAAATGTTGGGTTGTGTTTGAGGTCTGCCTCAGTCAAACCCTCGTTTTGGTACCTCCACAGACAACCAGATAGTCACAATATATAGAAATTAATAAAGAAAGTAGAAAGGAAGTGATATAACTAGATAAAGAGCACAAACAACCAGAATGCTACTCAATAAGCACGATGATTTAAAATGAACAACAAGATACAATATCAACTTCTCAACTACAAGCACTCAAGGTCAATAGCGGAAGGAAGAGAAGACACCACCACATAGAGAAGATGAAGCTTGACAATCCTTCGATGAAAATGGTGTTGCAACAAGAACATGAAGTTGGAGCTAAATAACGAGCTTGCAACAAGAACAATGGTAGAAGCAAGAGTGGAGTGAGAGTGAGAGAATGAGAGCTAGAATGTGTGAAAGAGCATGAAGAAATGAAGAAGTGAATGAATTTTGGTTTGAATTGACAAAATAGAGGTAAAAGGTCAATTTTCATTGGTCAAAGGATGCAACAGACGTTGCCTTTCGTAGTCAATGGAAAACATAGTTTTTTTGTAGATTCCAAGGGTAGGAACCCTATCAGGACGCTAGCGCAGTGTGTAGACATTCGCGTAGCGCACGTGATGTCAACAAAGATTCCTCCACCGATGCAGAAAGATGAGGTCAAGCGAAAAAAATAAGGCGGTAGTGGAAATTGCATCATCGGGTTCATATTTTGTAAGGTAGGGGTGAATAGGGTGCGAATTTGCCTAGGGTGCGAATTTGCGCCATTACATTTTACCCCCACATTAGTGAGCATACGTGTTAGTGTGGATGTGAGGTAAAGTAGAAAGATATTGAAGAGAATATACTTTAATCGTTGAGGAAGCAGACCTTCAATCTGACACACCTAGACGTGGAGGTAGCTTTACAAGTTCTCGGTCTTGCATGGCAACCTTGACGTGAAAGAGGGATGGCTCTACAGGTTCTTGGTCCTACGGAATTGGCTCCATGAGTTCTTGGTCTTGTAGAATTTGACATTGGCTCTACAGTTTCTTGGTCCTACAGAAAGAGGGAGCTACACAGGTTCTCGATCTTGCAAAGCTTGATGTGAAAGGTCTCCACAAGTTCTCAATCCTACAAAGCTTAATGTGAAAGATCCTTATAGGTTCTTGATCCTATAAGGCAAACTTGATGAGATGCTCGGTCTTGTTATGCAAGCTTGGTGTAGAGGAGCTTCACAGGTTCTCAACCTTGCAAAGCAACATGTTAAGTTGCAGACAAAACATGTTAGGCGAAAAAGCCAAAACAAACAAACACATCTCAAAGCATGCAATTGAAGGAGAAGTTTTGTAATGTCCCTTTTTTGGGATAACCCTAAGTTTTCCCTAAATCCTTAATTTCCAAATAACAAATGAGTTAGGGAATACTTTTCCCCTAAATGGAACCTTGACTGGGGTCAATACAGATTGATTTTTTTTTAGCTTCTCTTTTGGTAATTGTCCTTGATGTCAAAATTGTGATTCAAATTGGCATCTTGGTGATTGACTATCAGTGGCATTATTGTTTACATTATGATGGCTTGGCATTTTCAGTATCTCAATCTTAGTATCTCAATTAGATTTGCAGCTTTATTATGATTATGTTACTAATGTTTGGAGCTTTATGTGTAGACATATATTTCTTGGTGACTTTAGTTTTTGACATGGCTCATACAAGTTAAGGCACTACAGTATGAAGGTATATCTTGTTTTCAATTTATATGTTTTTAGTCTATGACTCAGTTATGTACACCTTCTTGGCTTCATGGCATATCATTGGCAAAAGTCTATGACTCAGTTTAAGTGTAGACTCGGGTTTTCATATGGATTATTACATTTGTTATTAAGCTCCTTTGTCATATCATTTTTAGTGCTTGGAATTTATTGAGTTGGTATCATTTTTAATGTTGTCGGGCCTCTCATTTGAGTTTTTGACTTGTCTAGAGTCTTTGAAAATTTTGTTTGAAATCAGCCAAAGGCCGACAAAGGTATGTGGAATATTTTAAAAAAAACACTATGAAAGTGACATGGCTTTGGGTACATGGTAAATATTTGTTTTCGGGCTCCACTTGATGAGTTCTCATCTATAGACATTTGTTTTTGTTTACATGATTATTTGATAGCAATAGTATTATCATTTTGTTGCTTGGTGATTTGGACAATTAGTAAACACGTGGACTTCGACATAGCTTATTATGTTGTTGGTGATTGTGGATTTCAAAATGATAACATTTGTGTTTGCGGACTCCAAATGATTTTTTATTTTTTTTGAGTACTCGGTGATAAAGGGAATTAGGGAAAGAAAACATTGTTATGTTTTGAACACCGAACCCTAGTTGCGCCGCCATGAAGTTAATTTCAGTGATTATTGTCACCATGACTGAGAATCTTTGCTTGAGCTTGAGGTATCAAAGATGGGAAACCAGTTGGCGATTTCTATGGCGGACTCTTTTCGAGCTGAAAGTTGGAAGAATATTAATGAGACCGTTATGAAGTGTTTGTACAATCAGGTGATAACGTTTTGGCCGCCATGACAGGTATTTGGTTTTCATTTCAAACGACATTATGCTGGTTTAAATCTTAATTGTTTTGTGCTTAAGATATTGTTGAAGATTCAATTTCAATTTTTATAAATCCGAGTTTATAGTCAAGGGTTTTACATTTCTCAGTGGTATTCATGGAAATTTCATTGGTTATTACTAAAACCCATTATGGGTATCATGTTTTTAACTACATATTTTACCAGTTTAACAAAACCTTGGTTATTGTAGATACAGGTTTTTGTAAAAGATAATTGTTTTATGCTCTTAGGATAAATGTTTGACAAAATCCATGACTCGTTGAGAAGAAAAAGGGGAAAGATTTAACAGAGTATTGTTGAGGTTTTTTACTATGATATCATTTTGTATTTAAGAAGAGAGTTTTGAGAAGTTTACAGTGAAAATATTTGTTGAAAGAGAGAAAAAGAACACAAGGGTTTATATTGTATAATATCTCTGATTTTATATAGAGATAATACTCAGAATTTTAGTTGTTTATACACTGTTTATTGCTATGCACAATACATATTATATTTGGCTACATTGAAAATACTTTGGTTGTATTCTATTAAGATTTTGTGATTGCACAAGCATGCAGTTATAAAATCCTGATAGTTTACATTGCTATTTTGAAAAACTTTGCAAAGGGGTTAGTGCTCCTATTGAAGTGGGTGCTTCATAATTTCAATGTTGAATTGGTGCTCTGAAAAATATTGTAATTAGATTTTGGAATCAAGTCTACAAGGCATTTTGGAGTGGTTTTTCTATCCCAAGAGGGTTTTCCACTCGACAATTTCTATGTCATTCTTTTGTGTGATTTGTGTCTATCTTGCACAATCTTTCTTTTTGTCATTTATGTTGAGTTAGTTCTTACAATGCTCTGATACTTTATCACTGTTCAGATTCATCTAATGCTCATAGTTTAGTTGTTAATGTGCAAAGTTTGAATGTTATTTACTGTCATCTGAAAGTTTAGTTTCCTTGCAAAAGAAAGCATTAAAAAGTTGTTCATTCAATCTTATATGAACAATATACATCATGTTTTAACAAGAGTTGTTAGGAATTCATTTCATAATTGACTGTGTTATCTGTCTAATCTTTCAAAGTTAAGTTTTTATAAAGTTACATTATGTTCTAGATCAAAAAAAGTTCAAATCTGCATTTCATAATTTTTTTAAAATTATATTACTCTGATTCACCCCCTCTCAGAGTAATTCCACTTCCAACAATTTCTTGTGGCTAGCAGTTCTCTTCATTTCATTTCCATAAGTCCCCCATCTTTAAGGGTTCGATGTCAATGTATGTCAAGGAGCACCCTATATCCCCTGAATGCTAATTATAGGAAATTCAATAATAAAGATAAATCTCAATCTTTCGTTACAACTTTGTTCCTCTCCTCAACATCCACAAAGTCACTCACCTCGGTTCCTTCAGTCAACTCTGAAGCGCACCTTTGTGCATAACGAAGTCTCCTTGTCGTTGGAAAGATGAAGATTCCATATCTAGAGATTCATCAATTCGCTTGATTTGTCACTCGTTTCTTTTGCCAATAGGGAGTCCATGCATTTTCCTTCTAGTGGTATCCAGCGTCTCTGGATGTCTATTTCATCCCTTGGCGAGTCCTTGTCCGTAATGTATTTGCAAAGGACCCTGTCATAATTATTCGCTTCTCTAGGAGCGCCACAACCTTGAAATCGATTCGGTTCTAGATAAGGATTGGCATCTGCCTTGGTTGTGTCCTTCCATCTATGTCTATGTTACTCTTATGTTTGATGATGTTGCAGCCTGAGCCAGAATCGTGACTTTCTTGTGTTGTCTGAGTGCAGAGGGTTTACTCTCTTTTTTTCTAATGATTCCCTTTCTCCTTGCATCGACCTTCTTGTTATCCCCTTCTCTTGTCTCCTGTTGAGGATGCGTCTCTTTATAGAGGTGTTGCCTTGTTACCTCAATCAGTGTATGCCTAGTCGACTTCTTTTAGGCCCGACTTTTAATTTATTAATCCTTAATTTGCTTTTGTAGGTATTCCAATGCTTCCTTATTTTATAGATAGATTTTATTATTTTATTTTAATTCTATATATTTTCAATATTTATTTTATCGTGTAAATTGTCAATATTTATATTTTTAATATTTGTGATATTAACAATAATAATTATAATTATAATATTATCTTCTGATAATTCAAATTTTAACAATATTCAAAAAGTAATTATATATATATATAATTTCCTTTTGTATTTATATTCTAGGGTTCCAAATCCAAGACATGACAAATTTTCAAAGGGATCCCTTCGTGAACCCTATAAGACAACAATGGGCCCATTCAAAGGGACGCTCTGATTTAAAAAACCTGACATTTTTCGCAAGTTATTGTGTCATTAAGGAATCCTTTTGAAAGATATATTTCATTAAGAAATCTTGTGGAAAGAATGCTCCTTCTCAAAGGAAAATGTTTAGAATTCTTCATAAAAAATGTACTCATTTTTCGAAGGAAAGTTTTCAGATTCTTTCGCTACGAACTTGTTTTCAAAAGACAAATTTTACTAAGGGGGCTTTGTTGAAGAATTCATCATTTTGAAAATGAAAAATTTTCAGTAAGGAATTCGTTGGCCATCAAATTCACCTTATTGAAAATTAGAGAAGCATGGTAGCCCCCCTTTAGGGTGGTGTGTGTTACATAGAGGAGCACATGACATCCTAAGGAGAGAAAGAGGACGTAGAGATGTGGCTCACGTGACATAACGAGATGTAATCGTGGAATGTCACGCACACAAGGGACAACACATAAGCACCACAACATCACAAAGCAAACATAGAGACAAGTAAAGATGAAGAAAACAAAAGACAAGGGGGATTTGGGAGTTTGTGACTAGATCTTTCATCTATATAAATAGGTATCACATGATTTATGAACGAATGATCATCAATCCCCAAAATTCCTAGATCATTAAGAAGAGCACATGAAGACAAAATTAAAATTAAAATTCGGTCAACATGTAAGAGGACCTAAATACCCCCAATGCTTTGCATCATCCCCAATTGTTGAAAAGTAAAGTCACGATAATATAGAAGAATGATGAAAAAAATAGAGGAAGTGCACAACAAATTTTCCATGCCTATATCCAAGCACCTACAAGGGTAGCAAGGGTCCTCCAGGAAAGATCACAAACACAAAAAGACAATCACGGGGGGAACACAAACATAGAAACAAATCTATGATACAGATACAAAAGAGGTACTGCCCTAGTCTTCATTGATCAAGAGGTTGTCTTTCTCCCAATATAGATCATTAGAAGAGTAGGGTGGATAGGCTTGCAAGGATGGGGTAGCGAGAGAAGTACCCTCTGACTTACCTGCAATAAGGGTCAAGGAAGAAGGCCCCTCGAGGTCTTCTCCAATGAACTCTTGTGAGGTCGAGGTCATCAACCTTGCAAAGATTGAGGACAAAGTCAGGATATCATCCACCAAATTGAACATGCACTTCATCAGAGTGCCATGTGTCAATCGAGTGGGAGGAGGTGCCTGAGATCCATTTTCAACTTCATCAAGAGGGGTAGTGACAAACTTAGGGGAAGCAAGGACTGCCTCCATCACTTGGATGACACAAGTCAAGACAAAACTAGCTTGTGAAGAAGGTGAACCCTTCTTCCAACCACCACTCGAGGTGAGGTCATCCTTTAGCTTATGCTTCAACAAAGGATGTTGGATTCCCACAAAAGAAGCAGAGATAGAGGAGGGAGAAGACAAAGCCGCTATAAACACCACTATTGTGTTCGATATGTCTATGGGTTGAGGAAAGGGAGGGATGTTCGAGAGGGACATCAACAAAGGAGGCTCCACAGAGGGAGCAATGAAAACCTACACCTTTTTGGAATGAGTATCATCAAGTCCTACCAGGGAAGTCAGAAGTAGAACAAAGGCAATGGAACTAAGGCAAGAGTAACAAAAGAATGAGACACGTCAAAAGATGTAAAAATTGGATCTATTGGTTCCCCCTTCTTCTCCAAGGTGGGTTGTTCTATGATTAGATCTTTTCTCCTCCACTTGTGCTCACGCACAAACTAGTTACATTGACTCTGAGCACTAGAATTTGTGGCCTGAGAAGAGACGAGAGGCTCATGTTATGCTATAGGAGTGTCCTCCATAATTGTAACCGATGGAAGGATAGTCTCCTAGACAAAAACAAGAGGAAGCATGTGAGCAGAGACAACAACAAGTGGAGAAGGAGACACAAGTGCCTCGGTAGCAAGCCTCTTCTCATTTGTTGTTAGATGGGTAGGAGGACGAGCAGTAGGAGACTACGAAGGCCAAGACATAGGAGAATCCCCACAAGGACCCTTTCCTTTGCGATAGACAACAGGTATAAGAATCATGTGCAACACAGGAAGCTCAAAAACTTGGTGCTTAGCTTTTCGCCAAGCGGGCACCATGGGGCTTCCCATGCGAGAAATGGGAGCAGAAGCTAAAGACACCACAATAGGGTGAAAAGAAGAAGTGGATGGAGTAGAGGACAAAAAAGAGGAAGGTCCTTGGGTGTGAGCAAGCTTCCCCTTCCCCTTTTGTTGGGCAGAAGAAGCAACTTGCTGCTACGCGATCATGGAACCTTTTACAGAGACAACATAGGGAGACATTAGATAGCTCACCTTTGGCGCTATGCCGCCTATCTTGTACTTGACATAAGCACGATATAGTAAATCTCTCTTGGGAGGGAGAGGTCCGTTTGGAGCGAGCCAAAAATGGTCCAGTGAAAATCCCCCACACAACACTAGTGGTTTATACCCAGTGTCGTGCACAACGTGCACAAATCCCTCATGGAAGAATTTGAGACACTTATGAACTACTAAAGTGACACCATCCATGGAGACCAACCAAGGTATTCTTAGCCTCACTCTAAAGAAGTTCGACTCTAGGATTATCAAAAAGGAAGTATCTACGGCCTTGGGTACCACCAAGACTAAAATGAGGGCGAGTTTGACCATATGGAAGTGGTTAAATTTAGGTGTCTACATTTTTCCCCTCTTTGAAATACTATTGGAATAACAATGTTTCAAATAAAAATAAAACACAGACAACTCAATAGAATAAAATAATGTTAGACGATGTCGTGGAATCATAGGAGAATGGATAAGAGGGAAGAATGGAGAAATACGGTAGGGTATGCCTCTTGAGAGGGCGGATGGGAAAGAAAAGGGCTCCCAGGTGATTTCTCGATATGAAGAAATAGAGGGCACCACATGATAGAGCGCAAAAAACCATGAAGAATGGTTGTTGAACGGAGGAAAATGGACAAACAGGGTGTAACTGGCATCCCTCGGAAGAAAAGGGGAAATGGATTAATAAAGGGTCAATTAAAGGGTAAAAATTACCCAAAAATTAAAAGGCTAATTAAGGGAAAAAAATGAAAATTATAAATAGTAAATTTGAAAATTCACTATTCAACTAATTCTCATTCGCACATGTGCCATCACATGATTAGACGAAAGGGAGAGAGAGAGAGTGACGAGGATGGCTGACAGGATGAGTGATGACGAGGCAATCGATGATGACGAGGTGATTGATGATGATGAGTTGATCAATCGAGGCGAGGAGGTTCGAGCTTTCTACCACAAGCACGTGGTACCCTGCCAGGTAGGTCATGAATCCCATCTTTGTGATTTGATTTGAATTTACACACATTTTTTTAATTTCGAGATGGGGTAGCTAGGTCAGGAAATTTTATCACGAAAGGGTGGATTCGCTCTTCAGGTCAAGCACATTTGCTTGTCTAATGAATTGGTGAGGAAAGGGGCGGATTTGTGCATCACAGGGGTGAGCATGTTGGGAGGGGTGATTTCGAATTCGCCTCTCCAAAAAGGGTGAACCTGCACGACGCAGGGGTGAGAGGGAACCGAATTAGGCAATTGCAAAATTTTCAAAACTGGAAAAGGGTGAATGTGAATTCGTCGAAATGGAGAAGAGGTGGATGAGAATTTGCCTAAAAGGGGAATAGGTGGATGCAATTCTACCCCTTGGGGAAAAGGGAAATATGTATTCGCCCCTTCGGAAGAAAAATACACAGGAGCGATTGTGAAATCGCCCATGGGGAAAAGGGGCGAACGTGAGTTCGCCTCTAAGGAAAAGATGGGTGAATCCGTGACAGGACAAGAAAGGTGTGGGTGCACCTGAAAACATAGGCAAACCCGTGAAAGGAAAACACAGGGGAAAATGTGTGTGCTAGATAGGCGAATGTGTTGGGAAAGGGAATGGGTGAGCCCACCTCACATAGAGGGGAACTCACCAAACCGAGGCAAGGATGAAAAGGATAGAAAATAGCAATGAAATGTTAGAAAATCTGACAGAATGGTGGGCATGGATGTAGAGTTTTGAGACTTTGCGGACACGGGAGAGGCACTCAACTGTGTTGGAGGTGACTTTGAGGGTGATGACCCAGGAGGATCATGTGGCGCTAGCCCAAGCAGGCCTAATCCACATGTTGGGATATCCCAACATCAAAGCACACAAACCTCTACTCATAGCATTGATGGAGCGGTGGAGCTCTGAGACCTCTACATTCCATCTCCCGATAAGAGAGATGATGGTGACCTTGGAGGATGTCTAGAGGATTTTTCAATTACCGATCTGAGGGCATCTTATTAGTGCAACACCTCAGTGATCAGTGGAGAAGAGCATTCAAGCAGTGTTTGCACCAGTGGACCTTCCCATCTGAGGGAAGGAGTTGGACATTCACGCATGCTTGGGGATTGAGATGGAAGCACTTCCTATGTACCTTTGCGGACTTATTAGTGAGATCCTCCTACCTAACAGGAGTGGATGCTTCTTTAGCCTCGAGATGATTGAGGTAGTTAGACACATAGTGGAGAGGCGGGAGGGAGAATTTGCATGGGGGTGTGCGTAATGGCATAGTTGTACCATGATATGCACATGGTATGTTACAAGCAGGACCTTAGTATCACACATGTCACACTGCTTCGGGTTTGGGCCTAGGAGCATATTCGAGTAGTGTGGCCAAATTTATTGATTGCTAGAGCTCAAGATGAGACACTAATAGTGGCATATTGGTGGGGGACAGAGTGTGGGTGGATATTACATTATCAAGATTTAGGGAGTTTGGAGGAGTGGAGGTAGAGGCTAGATGGGTTGATGTCGAGGGATATCACCTGGAGGCCATATATGGAGCAGTGGTTTTCAGGGTGGAGGGAGGATGATAAGCGGTGGAGGGGATACTTGTTTTCACGGTGTTATTTGATTGGGCAGGACCCCTTTATTATAGAGCTACACAGGCCTAATGGGGTTATCCGATAGTACGAGATAAAGCAAGATATCCTGGTAGGACCACAACATTTCAGACAGATTAGCCAAGAGTCTAGAGAAATTTGGGGAGACCATATCACAGTGGAGTATGCCCGCCAGATGTGGAGGTAGTGTCGATCAATGGGTGGCCATGGAGGGGGAGAGGCAGATTTAGGTACTACTATACGGTATGCTACATGGTGGGCCTATCATAGGCTATGGAGGATTACCATAGTAGACTCGATTATAGGTGCCCCAAGGTTTGGATCGGATGATGAGTGGGAGCTGGCAGGGCCACAGAGGAGAGATGGAGACATGGAGATGCTGGAGGCAGGGGGAGGAGCAGGTGATGGATGTGGATGCTCTAGTAGTGCACCCATTGGTGATGGTGCCATATGTACCTCCACCACCAGAGGACCTCATAGTGTTGTTGACAGGAGCCCTAGCCCGATTGGGGATAGCGGCCCATAGGTTGAGGGAGTCAGAGGCAGATAGAGATAGATTGCAGAGAGAGGTGGGGAGATTGCAGGCGGAGGTGCAATGGTTGTAAAGTGCACAGGGAGATGGAGATAGAGGCTTCAGGCAACTGGTGGATGAGGTAGGGATGAGGTTATAGGAAGTGGAGATAGAGAGGGATGATCTGTAGAGACTGATAGGGGATTTGTGAGGGGGGATGGAGGAGATGCAGAGAGAGAGAGAGATGAGGCTCATGAGAGGGCAGAGTGTGTGGAGGCAGCTCTTGGAGAGGCTAGGGGATTGTTAGAGAGGACTGAGACAGCAGAGGACTAGATACAAATCTTGTAGAGTGAGAGAGATGAGGTCATGTGAAGGATAGCACAACTGGAGGGATAGGTTGAGCAGATGAGGTTGACCCAAGAGGCTTGGGATTAGGAGAGACGAAGCATCACCCAGTAGAGGGACAAATATCTCATGGTGAAGGATGTGGGTAGAGCACATGAAATAGGAGAGGTCAATGCCAAGATTGAGGCATCGTATTATATGCTTGCCTACTATCAGGTCGTCATAGATTCTGCACAGAGGGTGCCACCTTATGTGAGAGCTATGGCACAGTTACCAACCCCATCTCGATCAGCACAGACACACACCAGGGGGTACAATCAGTACAAAGAGACTCCTCCTCATGGCCAAGGACCAAGTGCAAACTCCCCACAATGGTCAAATGCAGGGAGTAGTGGATAGAGGGGGAGGGGATACAAGATTCAAATTTTGATAGGTGCAGAGTGGACGGGTTACAGGGAAAAGACTACAGATTTTGTTGTATAGATTTGACAAATTAATTCATTCTTTATTGTTTATTGATTCAAGACACCATGATGTGTTAGATGTAGTCATCTGTATTTGATTAGTCACCTACACTTGTACTATTATTTGATGAATTTGATGGAAATTTATGGACTCTGTGATGGATGTTTATTATCTTTTATTATGGACTATGATGGACTCGATGGACATTATATTTTTTGATATATATACTATGTGATGGACATTGCCGACACTATGTGATTATTATGTGATGTCATGGATGTGTATTTGTTATGCTCATGTGTATGGTTATGATTATGATGTAAGCGTATGATGATGATAGTTTATGCTTATGTCTATGTGGATGATATGGATTATGTGTATGATGCATAACACCTTTGGATGCAGGATGATATGTGACATGATTTATGATTTTATGATGTATGTTATGGACAGGTTACTAATGGTATGTGATGAAAGTAGCGATATTATTGTGATTTGTGATGTATGGATATGAAATATGATATGAGGATTGATTATGTATGGATAATGAATAGTGTATGGATGATGCATTGTAATTATTAATTATGTATGGATGGATGGCATGAAAATGCAATGAAATTTATTGGATGAAAATGTATGATGTATGCATATGTGATCATGATATGGATAGTTGTAATGAATGTGATGTAATACAATTCATGTATTGAAATGAATGAATATGATTGGAATAATAACTCTAAACAACGTATAATGATAATGAGAGTGGACTTAAGATGCTTAGAATAACAAATCAACATTAATCTAAAAAACTTAAGATAATAATGAAAATGATAATGCCACGAAATGGGTGAAATGAAATGAAATTAATATGATTAGAATGACAAATCTATATTAATCTAAACAACTTAAGATGATAATGAAAATAATGAGGCAATAAAATAAAATGAAATGAAATGAATTTAAGATGCTTAGACTAATAGATCTATTTTAATCTAAATAACTTAAGATGATAATGAAATGTGCAATGGATAATGAAATGAACTTAAGATGCTTAGAATAACAAATAAATATTGAACTAAACAACTTAATAGGATAATGAAAATGATAATGCAAAGAGATGGATGAAATGATATGAAATGAACTAAAGATGCTTAGAATAACAAATCAATATTAATATAAGAAACTTAAGATGATAATGAAAATGATAATGCAAATGAAATGATATGAAATGGGATGAAATGAAATGAACTTAAGATGCTTAGATTAACATATCTATATTAATCTAAACAACTTAAGATGATAATGAAAATTATAATGCAATGAATATGGGCCTAAGTGAATAACAATAGGTGTGACAATGTGATGCATGGTGAGATGAATGATGATGGGTGTGATAGTGCACCTGTCAAAACCATTGGAATTTTTATAGCAAAGGTAGGTGGAGGAAGAAATTTTCACAACCAAAATCACTAACCATAGGCTAGGGAAAAGAACTAGATGGGGGAAATGCAATGCAATGGGATGATAAATGAAATATAGACCTAATGCCAATTTGCCATATTAGGAGCACTGATTTTTTCTATAGCACAAGATACGATACGCTAGGGTATGCAAAACCAAGGTAGATTAGTATCCAATGGAAAAAAATAACATAGCAAACAAGAAGGCTATCCCGACACCCCAAAATGGTAGGGGCTTTGGTTGGGCTTGATGTTGGGATAACCACATACAAAAAAGGATTCCCCAATGTAACACAAGACCATAGGGATCTTGGTGGGTACTACATGAGACAACCAAAAAGAAAAGAACACACAAAATCAAGATATGCCCTTATGTTTAATTGTCAAAGTGCACCATGATATGATGGATTGTAGTGACCTTGACAAGGTATAATAGGAAGCTCAAATGATGAACAAAATGCTAAAAGTATCAAAAGATCACAAAAAATTTCAAACATCCTTTGCCATAGGATTAGTAGGTGAATGGGATTGATGTGGTATGATTTAGGAAGGATGCATCCTGTTAAGACCAAGGATGGAGGAGAGATTAGATGATTGACATGACTCAGGATATTCAAAATAGATTGAACCTCATGATACTAATGACTTTCATTTTTAAGCACCAACTGAATAGGGACATACTTGACGACATGACACGACACCAAGACACACCCTAAGGACAAACCTAGGGTCTCAGGGGCTCATCGATTGATGGCCTTGCCTACGTGAAAGCACAAAGACCTCATAGTTCGATAAAAGACTGACCACTAGCCATGTATAAAAGCAAAAAGAGGATAATGGAGACCTTGATGGATGATGAAGATTGGACAGAGAAATGCCTTAGGGGTTGATCAAATGATTAGCCTTGCCTACGTGAAAGCGTAGGGATAACATAGTTCAACAAATGGGAACAAAGATGAAATGAGATCTAGTGATGACTAACATAATGGAGGACCTAATGAGGACGTGAAATTGACCAAATGACATGGATATACAAATAACAAAAATATCAGATTCAAGATAGATAGGTTAGATAATTTGAATCATCCAATGCTCAATCAAAATATACCAAGTGGCAGATGGCAGGATATTAATGGCAAGATGAGTATGATAGGATGTGAGGATAGGATATGTGGATAGGATAGGAGGATAGAATATGTGGATAGGATGTACGGATATGATAGCATGGAAGCATAAAGTAAAATAGGGTGCAAGGTAAATAATGATTAAGCCCTCTCGAATGGTGCCTATTGCTAGGTTTTCACCAAACGTACTTATCCAAGGTGCCACCAAGGGTGGTTTTCACCATAGGACAAATTATTTCTCTTTACTATTTTTGGAAAAAAAAAATTAACTTTTTAGTTTTTTTTGTATTTTTGATGATTTTTTACTTTTTTTGGTATTTTTCAAGGTAGGATAACCCAACTGACCTAGATGTAAAACATCTTCAGGTGCATGATGTTGATAGGCTCCTCCAAGGTTTCCCCCTTAGGTGTTGCAAGCCAATATGCCCCAGAACCATATTTTGTTGTGACCACATATGGACCCAACCAATTTGCTTCAAAATTTCCCTTCTTTTCTCTATCTTGTTGGGTGTGTTGGTTCTCTTTCAAGACTAGATCACCAATATTGAATTGGCGGGGAAGAACCTTCTTATTGTAGTTCCTTTTAAGCTAATGTTGATATGCTTGGAGATGATTATAGGCCTTGATGCATTTCTCATCCAGGAGTTTCGGTTGTCTTAACCATCTGACTCGAGCATCTTCATCACTAATTAGATTATTTAGAGAGATTTGAAGTGATGGGATCTCTACCTCAATCGGCAAGATGACATCGACGCCATGGACGAGGGAATATGGAGTAGCACCAGTGGGGGTGCAGATGGATGTGCGGTATGCCCAAAGGATGGGATTAAGGTGGAGGTGCCAATCTCGACCAGTGTTATTGACAACCTTTTTGAGGAATTTGATTAGAGTTTTGTTGGTCGCTTCAGCTTGGCCATTACCCTGAGGGTATTAAGGGGTTGACCAATGATGCTAGATATGATAGGTCTCACAAATGTGTTTCATATACTAATTTTTGAAGGGCTTACCATTGTTAGTAATGATAGTGAATGGGATACCATATCTGCAGAGGATATGGAAAAGGATAAATTTGGAAATCTGAATACGAATGATTTGAGAGAGTGGGATGGATTCCACCCATTTGGTAAAGTATTAAGTAGCAATGATGATGAATGTATGACCATTGAATGAGGGAGGGTATATCTTTTTGATTAAGTCAAAACCCCATTATGAAAAGGGCCATGATGAAATGATAGGGTGTAAATCCTATGCTAGAGTATGGATCAGATCCACATGCTGTTGATATAGCATACATTTCTTCATGAACTCGCAAGTGTCATGTTCCATGGTGGGCTAGTAATATCTTGCTTTGAGAATTCTCTTTGCTAAGGTCATCCCATTAGAATGATACCTGTAGACACCACCATGCATGTCATTTAATACAACACGATATTTTGATTCATTGAGACATAGAAGGAGAGTGCCATCATACCCTCGATGACAAAGTATATCTCCCACAATTGTGTATCGAGAAGTGCGTTGGATAATGATTTGCGTTGGTTGCGGGTAAGGTCAAGTGGTAGGATATTTTCGTGGATGTAGACATAAATTTTGTGATACCAAGGTGATTTAGGACCTACAATGGTGCACACCATCTCATTATCAGGAATATTGTACACTGGGATTAACATTTGCTCTACGAGAAACTCACAATCCATTTAGTCTTTGGGCATGTCGATGAGGGAGCTAATTGTAGCCATAGCATTCGCTGCCTTGTTCTACACTCTAGGGATATGCTCAAATTAGATGTAGGTGAAATACTTCTTGAAGTCATCCACCATGCATTTATAAGGTAAAAGCTTATCATCTTTTGTTTGAAACTCATCATTGACTTGTCTGATCATAAGTTGAGAATCACCAAAGACACGAAGTCGAGTGATATTCCATTGGACTGTGATTCTTAAACTAGTGATTGGAGCCTCATATTCAACAATATTATTTGTGCATGGGAATGCTAGTATGAATGAATTTGGAATGTAATCACCTTGAGGGGTGACGAAGAGGACACCTACACCAACTCCATTGTGTGTATATGACTCATCAAAACATAGTGTCCATGTATATGATTTTATTAGGATACTCAACTACTAATGGATATGCATCCATTAACGGAGCCTCGACCAACTGATCTACTATCACTTGCCCCTTAATTGATTTACAATCCACATACTCTATGTCAAACTTGCTCAGTAACATAACCCACTTGGCCATGTGGCTAGTTAATGATGTTCTGGATAACAAATACTTGAGTATGTATCTAGATATCTGAGAGCAAAGCAAGAAGTGTGCATCCATAGTTTTCCTTTGTCTTGCTCTGCTCTCAGATTTGGTATGTGCACACTTCTTTGCTTCAAACTCAAAAGAAATGATGATCACAATGATGCAAAACACTATAATTTGTGGTTAGCTTCGAAATGAGAAAGAAGGTTGATTTTATAGAGGATTTGATAGAAAAGTGACGATCAAGATTGAAAGGAAAAATGAATGGAGGAGATTATGAGAAAGAATGAGAAAGTTACCATTTTAATTGAAAAAAAGATAATGTTGAATTATCTAATTAAAATGGTGGATAATGGTACACATGAAGTTTCTAATTTTATGTTTTATTAACTAAAAATTTTCTAAAATGAAGGAAAGTTGAAGATTTAGAAAATATTTGGATTCTAAAATGGAGAAAAGTTGACTGAAGAGAAAAAGATAGAAGAAAGAAGGTAAGTTTAATAAATAAATAAAATTTATTTATTTGTGCCCACATGAATAATTAAATAAATAAAAATATTCATTTAATAATAGAAAAATTTAGGAATTAGTTAATTAAATAAACAAATGATTTATTTAATTATGAAGAATTTTAGATGTTTCCAATTTGAAGCAAAGTTGATTGATGGATTAAAAAGAAGATTTTAAAATGAAGTGGAATTAATTGATGAGAGAAGATCGAGATGCTAAATGTAGACCGAGTTGATTGAAAAAGAGGAGTTAACTAATGAATGAAAATGAAAATTATTTGAAAAAAGGAATTAGCTCATATTTAATTAAATAAAAATATGTTATTTAATTAAATGGATAAATGGGAATTATTAATTAATAAATGATTTTTAATGTGATAAATAGATAATTAATTTATATTTAATTAAATAATGAAATATTATTTAATTAAATGGATAAATGAGAATTAGGACATAATTAAATAAATATGATTTATTTAATTAGTGAGTAAGGGTAATGGTAATTAGGACAATTAAATAAATAAGATTTATTTAATTAGTCAAAAATGGTGAATTCAAATGAATTAATTAAATAACACAAAGTCAATTAATTAATAGTAGAATATGAAATTTGATAATGATTAAATAATGAAGTATTATTTAACCATTAGGAGAAAGATGATAATTAGTGTTAAAATGCTAGTTCACAAGCTAGAACAATTTTAGGTATCTACATATAGTGAGAAGATAAATGTTGCAGTGGTACTAGAGGAACATGTGAAAACAGAGGTAATGACTTATGTTCCTAAATTTTATGAAGATAAAAATAGAGATGATTTGCATGTTGAGATGAAAGAGGTACTGAGTATAGGAAAAAAAGAGATAGTACAAATAGATTTTGCCAGTATTGATTTGTATGAAGGAAGAGATCTGAATGATGTTGCAGATTGGTGTGTGGATAGTGCATATTTGCTTGTAGAAGCTATAAAGGATGTTGTAGGTAAAATTTGGGGGAGGCGTCGATCAATGGTGGGTCAAATCCAACAAGAGCAAAGAGGAGAACATATGGTATTAGGAGGAGGAGGATAGTACGTGGTGGATACAAGTCCACGAGAGGAGAGAAGAATGGAGTGCAAATTTGTTGGAGTAGGATGGTGGATGTTCCAACGAGATGCTGGAAGAGGAAGAAGAAACTATTAGAGGTACCAATTTTAGTGATGGAGTTTGCTAAATATTGTTTGCAATTTGAAAGGGTGGTACTACCATTCAACTCTATTTTGTGAATTCATATTCATAAATTTTTTCCTATCCTGGGTGTTTGATGTAGGAGCATCCTTGGTATAGTGGCAATCTTGGATCACCAAAAATATTACTTTTTTTTGTTTTCAGTAAGGGCTAAGGTGTGTGGAAAATAAATATTTTAATTGGCAACATTATAATTTTCCTTTGTGGTGATTTGCAAATGTAATTTTTGGAGCAAATATGCTTCGATAAAAGTTTCAAAGGTATTTAAATTGGAATATTCTATTTGGGGCATCCAATTCTAGGTGGGGGCCATTTTGCATGCATATTCTTGCATGATTATTTGTATACTTTGGATTCATTTGCATGTTGGGGTCACCAACTTTGCATGTTGGTGCATGCCCATATATGGAGTTGTTAGAGTCATCGGGAATCAATGGAGGTGTCATTATTGACCAAAGATGATTGGGCAAAAGTTAGGCGCCCATGAGGGGATCATGCAAGTAATGAAGTATTTTTTATTTTCAAATTTTGTAAGTCCTCAAGTTGGGCATGGGATTTCTTGGAGCTTTTAGTAGATTATTTTGGAAACCAACAATGGTTTTCCTCTCACACACTCTTCTATATATTGATGCTTGTTCATTTAGAGAAGGGGTCTTTTAGAGAAGTTGTGGTTGCATACCTAGATGCTGATAGAATGAAGCTAGATTTTTTAACAACACATATGTTGCAGATTTTTGTACATTGAGAGCTTAGATTATAAGGAATCCCATGAGCTTCAAGATTATGTTTTCATTTTCTGTTATAAGAAATATTGTATGTTGGTGATTTCATTCTCATATTTAAATATAAAATTATTTTTCTGCCTTCTTGCAATCTCTTATTGAAATGTTTGATTTCAGATTTGAAGGGAGAGTATCCCTCTACATCATATTCTTATCCCCCACCAATTGTATGATTGGATGAAAAGATACCACAATACAACTACTATGAACTATTATGCATTATAGTGAATTTATATGATCTTGTGATTTATGATATTCTTTTTTATGGTACAAATTAGTAAAACATATTCATGAAAGAGTTTCTAGTTAATACACACATTAAGAAAAAAATTATGCCCATTTAAGAGTATCTCTAAAGATGATAAATGGAATATTGATTAAATTTTTAAGGTGTGTCATCATACCACTTAAGTTTGGACTTTAATAAGTGCAAGTATTATGTCATGTTATTCCTACATATGATATTTTTTATATACTACTTGGTAGACCATGGCTTCAAAATATAAAAGTGAATATTTCATTGTACAAAAATGCATCAAATTCATTCATAAAGAATTATTAATATTCCAAGATAAAAATATGGTCTAGGTATGGAATTGATTGACCTTTGGACATAAAAATTCCAACCCCAAAATAACCTCCATATGAATGTGAAGATTATCTTAATAAAGTGTACCATGAAATATGACAATAACAAAAAGAACATAAGAATAAGAAATAACAAATAAAGAGCAAAGAGCCTCAAAATGATAAAATTAATTATGAGAAAAATATAGAAATAAAGAACAAAAATGATATAAGATCCTAAGTTTCATGAACAAAGGAGTACTTAGGTACCAAATTAGGAGTTTGTGGTGCATCAAATGCCAATCATTTGACCACGCCCATAAGAAAAGAAAAAAATAAAAAAAAATGGGTAAGAAAAAAATTCCTAATTTGACACAAGTAGATCATGTGTATGTGCCTAATACAAAGGATTATAGAATATGAAACATGTTTAATAAGAAAGGAAAATAAAGAAGAAGTAAAGAAAAATATAAATGGAGACAAGTATGGTGAATTTTTTTTGGGACAAGGATGATCTTCTAGAGGAATCTAAAGTTTGTCCTGATAAATATGTAGCAGTAAAGCATTATAATTATATACCATAACTTAGATTTTATTTTTATCTTGCTTCCTTATTGCTTTTATGCTTTGGTATTTTTTATTGTGCTTCACATGCTCATTTAACCTTCTATATTTGATCACATACTTAATTTACCCTAATCAAAGGTATTTACTTCTTCCCTCTTTTTCTTGATAAATTTAATCCCATACTTATTTACATCTTCTTTATTCCTATGCTTTGTTTACCCTTGACTTTTCCCACAATTTCACTCTAGTTGATCATTTACCTACTATTTTTTACTTCTTTGTTCATCCATATGCTTATTTACTCATGATTTTATGGTCCATACCTTACGACTTTAGTTTCTCATTTTACCCTTCTTCTTACTTGTTATGCATCTTTATGCCTAATTTCTTATGTTTTTACATTTACTATACTCAAACCATATTCTTATAATCCTCACTATTTATTTTATATCATTTTTTTATGAGCTTACATTGCCATATCACACTCCTAGAGTTATCCTATTATATAAGGGGCATGATGCCTTCACTATTCCATATCGAGTCTTTATTTCCATATCTTTATATTGGGTGCATCATGACTTCCCCCATATCATTTATGCCAACAATGCCTTACCTTGCTCCTAGAGCAACCCTTTTATATTAGGGTTCCCCAATCTTGCTTGTCCTCTTACATTGGGAGGCATAATGACCTCCTACATATAAGCTTGAAATTATAATCATAGATTTATGACACCGCTAGGGACATATTTCCTTACCTTAAACATTGTGTGCTCATGCTCTTAGATGCCAAATTGGGGCCATATTCCAATCATCGTGTCCTAAGTACCTACATTAGCATTTTTGGCTATTAAGGGCTACATCGCCATTTTTATTTTCCCGTGCTAGGGGCAACCTTATTTCCTTAATGTCTATCTCCAAATTATATTATTTTCATGCTTATCATTTAATACTTATCTACCTAATTCTTACATGATGCATTCTTGTCATTAATTTACATGATTAATATGCTTACTTGTTTATCCTTAGATTATATTTATATTTCAAGCACTATTTCTCTCTCCACTCCAATTCCTTACACATGATATATGCCTTCAATTTGAAGGGCCTATATATTATCACTAACATTCCTATGTTGAACATCTAGGCAACGACATATCAAAGATATAGAGGTTAGTCATTATGTCTAGACAAAGACTTATTAGATGACATGATATTTTCTGATATGTCACATGACAACATGCCATTCCACTTTTTAAACATGCATAATTTCTCAACCCTACTTCTTTTCATTTCTTTCTTTTAAATTACTTAGACAGTTAAACAAATTCATATTTTGTGCTTGTTTCATTTGTAAGATAAAAACTACCCATTGCACATATTTTCTCTATTTTATAGGTTCCAATGGAGCATGCATTCCAAATGATGATGAACACATAAATTATCTAGGGGGTCCATTTCTTTACATGGACCCAAGATCATTTTTTTGTTTGAGTATTTATTTCCATGCATGTTTATGAAAAGTCATTTACTTTGAGATACATGTTCATACTTGGATTTGCATGCACTCAAAGTGGAGGGAAAATGTAATGGAAAAATTTACACACCCTTGCCAATTTCCATTAGTTTTGTGCTTGTTTTGGGAGAATGCCTCAATATAATTACATATAAAAAAATGACACAATATTTTGTAAATTTGTGCTCATTAATCAATCCTTTACCCATCCCCATTTATAAATAGTCTCACATCTACCCTTATCTCTAACATTCCCATTATTCTACTAAAAAAACTCCCTATGTTTTTACCTCCAAGTGAATAAACCATGTTACCATCACATAGCAATTAATATTTTTTTCTAAAACAAAGATAACATGCACATTTGAAATAAACACTATTCCAAACTTCCATTGCATGTCATTGTAATTTCACAATATTTCCAAATTATTGATTTCATATTGAATAATATCAAGTTTTGCATTCTTGTTTACAATCTTCCATATAAATGGATACAAGAATACATACATAGCTCTTTTGAACTTTCAACAATAGAAATACATATGGTCCAGGTAGTCCCCCTTCCAAATCTTGGCCGCCAATTGATGGGGAGAAGCATCACTCAAGAACCTTTTTCCCCAACTTCGGACTTACTGCAATCTCCCACACATCTACCCAATAGTAAGATGGCCCTACCCTTCGATGAAGAGATTGGTTTGGTAACCTCATAAAATTCCTTGGCCTTTCTTGAGTGTTGTGAAGTGTCCTACATAACTAGAACTTTCCCATACAATGGCTACAATCTACGTGTATGACAATCCCAAACTAGCATGCATACTTGGATCACTGTGAATTGACAGTGTAGACAATGACAACCTACACTACTTTGGCCAAAGATTCATCACCTAGTTATTTCGAGTGAGATTCATCTCGTTCACCATAATAAGTGCTCGATTTGTATTGACCACACATATTCTATGCATAGGCTATCCCCTTCACTGGATTATCCTAACCCTAGGAATAACCTGTATTCTTTTCCAATTTACTAAGACATTTCAAGTAGAGTAATTCATACGTATAAGCTATCCCCTCCATTAGATTATCCTAACCCTAGGAACAACCTATGGCCTTTTCATGATTCAAACCTCGCATACAACTTCATATTCCAAACTTCAATATCAACTTAACAATAAATGACCTTGGCTTAAAGGCATGCTCTCAACAATAAATTGCCTCAATCAAAAAGTATATTCCTATCAATAAAGGATTCCATACAAAGTATAAACTTGGTATTAAGTCGACTCCATTATAAAGCATAATTAATATGAAAATAATCAATTAGATTATATAGGTTATTCTCAACCTATTGTTTTCAATCAGTAATCAATAACAACCCTACCAAATAGGTTATTTCCAACCTAGGGTTTCCATCAAAAGATGTAATGATCAAGTGATCACAAATAAATCATAATTTTTTTACATTCAATATAACTCGGATAATCACATGTTCACCATATTCAGTATACTTGTATATTTATCTGAATGATATTATCAACTTGCGAGAGGTTGTTGCTTATGCACCTGTGGTCCTCTTCATAATATGATTTATATATAAATTATCAATAAGGTTCACAACCTATCAATGATGATATGACTATTATGTCATTATTCACATGGTGTTACTATGCATATTAAACATAAGGCTTTACTTATCATCATAAGCTACCGATTCAAGATATCACCACAATGTAATATTAATATAGTCTACTTGACTAAGTATAATTCCTAATAACTACTCAAATTCCAATATATAGAACATATATATACATAAAAGTATAAATGCAACCCAACCAAACGTTTCAAGAAAAAAAATCCATCAAGAAAAAAACAAGCTAAACCAAGCATCATTACACACATTCAAAAATATTTATTTCCCAATCGAAACAATCACAAACAAAACAATCTTTCGAAAATAAAAAGCAAAGGAATAGAGATCAACATGCTTGTATAAACGCTCCCACTAATACTCTGGTTTCCTAGCACAACCTTCACCAAAAACAACTTGTAATTCCTTTTGAACTCAACTTCTCAATAATTTCTTTCTTCCCTTGATAAATACTCACAATCTAACTCACTCTAACCTCACTTAACTCACTCTAAAAATCCTCACAAACTCACAATTCAAAAATGCAACAAAGTAACTCTCAAAAAAATAAAAAAATAATAATGCAATTATGCGTCACAATGAAGAAAAATGTTCCCCTATTTATACAAAAACCTAAGCACTCTAAGGCTATTAGCAAGCTCCCAATATTGCCACTTCTCACACTCAAAGGTTCGACTCAGCTATGAAGATTCAAGGCGATAGAATAAAAATGATGACTATTTGCTCAAACTCAACCAATCGTTGTAATCTCATGATAACAAAGTGATTTAATTAGAAATGCAAGGATAATGTTTCTATAGGTCAACCTTTCCCAACCAGCTACATACTTGACTATTTCTTTACTCCACTTACCTCATACGTAGGAAAAAAAATGCAAAACAAACTTCTAAAAGGTGAGAACAATTCATACTTTGGCACCACATATTTCATCATGTGCCCTATTATTTTGGTTGTTGTTTGCAAAGACCAAGGAAAAGCTCTCTATTCATTGATATTCATTCCTCCTTCATAATATTTGACTAATTCTTCTAGGTTATATTCATACTACAGTTTTCTTTATTCCTCCACGCACCTCATGATAGTGTTTCCTTGGTTTGAATTTTACCACAACATTTAAATTCTATATACAATGTCATTAATAAATGTGCTATCCTCTTATAAGATTCGGTGAACGGCCGGTGCCCCATCACATTACTTAATACCTCTTATAAGATCATAGCTAAAGTCCTGGCAAAAAGAATCAAACTCATCACACAAGAAATTGTTAGACCTGAGCAAACTAGTTTTTAAGGGGGAATATTTATACTAGATAACTTAATCTTGGCTTGGGAATCTTCAGAATGGGTTCAATAAATTGCACAAGATGTGTTGATACTCAAACTTGATTTCAACAAAGCTTATGATCGCATAAGATGGCCCTTCATCCTCAACATGCTTTGATGGATAGGATTTGGCCCTAACTTTTGTGTTCATGTTCGAATTTTGTTCATGGATGTTAATGCAAGATTGGCCATTAACGATGCTCCCTCCCCTCAATTTCCCCTTCAAAAATTGATTCGTCAAGGTTACCCTTTAGCCCCTTTTCTTTATGTTCTCATTGTTGATGCTCTCAGTTACCTCCTCCAACATGCTCAATCTAACTCACTCATCCATGACATCTCTCTCCTTGATAAAGGAATGGTGCTTAATTCCCATTTCGCTGATGACAACATGATATTCATTCAAAATTTTGCTGAAGACATTAATAATCTACTGGATATCCTTGATTTTTATTGCAGCGCCTCTAGATCTAAGCTAGCCACGCATAAAACTGAATTTTGGATGTCACAGCCCAATCCCCATCCCCCATGGATTCCTAAAGAATGGAAAGAAACTAAGCATGACACCATATCTCGATATCTTGGCATTCCTTTTGGGCTAGGAGTTTCCTTGAAGGACATGTGGAGATGGTTTCTCAATAAATTCAAATCCAAATTATTGGCTTGGACTAATCATTTTTTCTCAATGGTTGGGCGTATTCAGGTAGCTAATAAAATCTTGTTGGCTTGTCATGTTTATACCTCCGCCTACTAGCTACCCTCCAAAGTCTGCTACAACCAACTCAGTTAATTCACAATTTTATTTGGTCAAAATTGGGAAATAAAAAGGGCAAACTTGCTACCTCTTGGTCTCATTGTATTCTCCCTAAAGAGAAGGGTGGGTTGGGCATCATTGATCCATACATTCAAGGAATCTGTCTATCAGCCAAATGGATAGGTCATGCTTTGGATGGTAATGATCCTTGGAAATTGCTGATTAGATATCATATTCAAACAAAAGATCCTCTTAGCTCACTACTTCAAACTTCATGGATCAGCCCCCCTAAATTGCATTGGGAAAGCATGGCAAATAATCTCACAAAATCTATCATGGTTTGATCAGTCTTTTAGTCATGGCCTCATTTTTTCTTCTTCCTCAATTTGGTGGAATCACCTAATTCAAGTTAATAGACTACCTCTTTCCATGATTCCTAGATTGAAAGCTAAACGCCTATACAAAAGAGGTACCCAAGTGTTCAATGACTTATGGGATCCTACCAACTTCACATGGAAATCCTGGCAGCAACTTAGAATCTGCTTTAATTTAAATGCTAAAGATAAAGCCACAGTGTTGTAAATTCAAAATATGGCACCCCTAACCTCGCCATCCTCATGTCCACTAGCTGTCATGGGTAAGTGCATGGATCTATGACACAATTTTGGCTCTTAAGATGCCATTTTTTTGTGAAATCATAAAAATATGATTTGCACGAGAAAATGAAGATAGTTATGCTCAAAATTTGAAGATGTAGAAAGAACAAAAGTTGAAGTGATCTAAGTCTAGTTTCTAAGCTACCATTTTTTTTTGAAATTAATGAAGATTAAGGGTCTCAAAAAGGGGGGGCCAAAACAGGTCTTGTTTTTATAAGAAAAAATAGCATAGCGTTTGAGGGCTCCCCCCTTTTTGATTAACTTTTTTTAGAATTTAAAAAATCCCAATGGTGAGAAATTAGCTAACACCATGAAGTTTATCCTCCTTCTTTTAGATAAATTTTTTAATGAATATATAAAATTTCATGAATTTTCAAAGTGGACACATCTTTAAAAGTTGAAATTTGAGTGTTCTCCCCCCTAAATTTTTTGAAAACTAATCGAAAATTGTTTTTTTTCATCATGCGTAGAATGGAGTCTAGTTTCAAAAAATGTAATATGTTTCACGTTTCGATGAACGAGTAAAAATCTATCCTAAAACTAGCACATGTTGGTTTTTTACCAAAAATGGAGGCATTTACAATAAAATCCATGGATCAAAACCTTAACTAAATGAAAATGATTTTTTTTATATATATTTAGATAGCTAAGAGAGAGGTTAACACTATCACGGTTTTTTTTATAAACATGCATTGAAAGATGTGCAAATGACATGGGAAGCACAGATGAAAATATGAGGAAATTTGGCACCCTTTCAAAAAATCACGTATTTTTCATGAAATGTTTGTCCAAACCTTTGTGTCGGATGCCCAATGAAAAATCTAACCCATTGGGTTGGTATTTCCCAATGCAACCTATTTGGCGTGCACTAAATGGGTTACTTCATTTGGCTAGCACCAAATTTGGCACTCGCGAAATGCCATTCATGACTTTTGGAATGCATTGTTCTAAACTCTTTGATTTTCTCTCTCTATTAGGGAAACTATATACATGAAATAAACATTTAAGTATAAGTTGACATTTACATATGGGCATTTACTTTCTTATACTTTAAGTTATATTTCATGTATATAGGCAGGATGTTTGAGAGTGGTTTCAGATCTCTAGGAGTTATAATGCAAATTCTAGTTTTTGGAAGATCTTAAAAATTTCAAACTTAGTCAAATTTCAGTAATCAACATGTAAAATTTCAATAATCAGGAGGTCAAATTTCAGTAATTAAGAGGTCAAATTTCATCTTTCTCTCTCTATCTCACTCATTTTCATTGCTTATTCTCTAGACCTATCTCTCTCTCACTATCTCCATCCCTTTATCTGACAATCTCTCCCTTGAGCTTAAGAACTACGTCTCTACATGTCCATCTCTCTCTCCTTCTCTCTCCAATATCTATCTCCCTCCCTCCTTCCCTCTCTACATTTCTCTATCTCCCCTCCCTCTCCTTTTATCTCTATATATCTCTTTGTACTCTCTATGTCACCTCTCTCTATACCTACCTATCCTTCTCTCCCTCTCTCTCCCCTCTTTCTCTCTCACTCTTCGCTTCCCTCTCTACTCTCTATCTCGCCATTCTCTCTTCTTCCCTC